>JAUDYJ010000003.1:22441824-23041824 GCA_030761175.1 Masticophis lateralis
GATCTCAGGACCTTGAACTGCTGGAGGAAGATTCAAAAAACAAAGTTTCACTTCGAGATGACCAGCAGCAGAGGTCCAGTACTCTTCAAGAAATGGGGGGTGATGCTAATCGACAGGAACTAGAAGTTAATGAGGAAATCCGACTGGAAACCACAGATGATAAATTTAAGGAGCATCGTGAAACATTTGATACTGAATCAGAAAGCATTGAAAGATTTGGAAAAAATGGATTATAAAAATTCTTTTAAGATGTATAACAATTTGTTAAAATGGATTATAAAAAATTTTTACTATGAAGTTTAACCTGGATTGGACATGATATCCTGAGTGTTGATAGATTGCTGCAAAATTAGCAGCGATCACTGGTTACCCAATTATATATTCTTTGTGGAATTCATCTTCTAGAAGAAGATTATGAAATTGAAAATATCTTATAACCCGAAGGATTGAATTGCAAAGGGTGGCAGGATTTGAAAGAATTTTAAAGGAACATCTGGGAATGCAGCTCCTAGTTGGTTTTTTCTTCTCTTTTTTTTTTCTTCAAGGCTTGAATGTTAAGGCTGTGAAAGCCTATTTTTAGGTATAGTATAAGTTAGTTTGAATGAATCTTCCTAGAGTGTGAATACCTTCGTGGTTGGATATTATTTATATAAAGTCACTCGGGGGGTTGTGTGGAGAAATGTTTTACTTTGCTGATGGGGGCAGCGGCAAGATGAAGATTATTGAAGCAGGATTTATGTGAGGAAATATGTTTAACTTCAATCAAGTTGAAGAGAAGATTGAAATTTGGATTATAGAGACTGAGAAATGAATTAAACAAAAGATAATTTTCTTTATGATATAACTGTATGATTATAATTATATATGCATATATATTTCTTATGTTTTATGTCTTTGGGGTTTTTTTTAGTTAAGGGGTGTAGTTGGGATAGAATTATAATGGTTATTAATGGTTTTTTTTACTATAATACTGTTTGTCTTAGAAATATATTAATGTTTTTTTTCTACTTTTTTTTCTTCCTTTCCTTCTTTCTCTTTCTCTTCCTCTTTCAAAATTTGTTTAATTTAGAATTTGAATATTTAATAATCTTTTTCTTTTTCTCTTGTTCTAAACTTCGTTTTTTTTTCAAATCTGTAGCGGAAGTCAGGGGGGGATGGGGAGGGAAGGGGTTGGGGTTGAGGGAGGATGGGAGGGGTTGGGGAGGGGGGATTGGGGAGGGGGGGTGAAAATGAAAAAAAATTTGTATTGTAAAACTTTTTCAATAAAAAAAAAAATTACTACCGGTTCTGTGGGTGTGTCTTGGTGGGCATCGAATGGCTTGGTGGGCATGGCAGGGGAAGGATACTGTAAAATCTCCATTCCCACCACACTCCAGGGGGAGGATACTGCAAAATCCCCATTTCCTCCCGATCAGCTGGGACTTGGGAAGCAGAGAATAGATGAGGGTGGGGCCACTCAGAATTTTTACTACCGGTTCTCCAAACTACTCAAAATTTCTGCTACCAGTTCTCCAGAACTGGTCAGAATGTTGAAACCCACCTCTGACACACAGCCTTTATTGTTTTTACAAATAACTCAAGATCTCAAACATATCCACCACAGCTTCCACCTCCTATTTTCCTCACAACAACCACCCTGTGAGATGGATTGGGCTGAGAAAGTGTGACTGGCCTGAGTCACCCAGTTGACTTACATGGCTAAGGCAGAACTAGAACTCATGGTCTCCTACTTTGTAGCAGTGGTTGGTTGCCCCCAGTTCAGACCGGTTCGCAAGAACCAGTAATAAAACTGGTGAGAGGCTCCACCCACTGGCCCATACGTCATCAAAGGTAATCTGTGCATGCGCAGAACTGGGCGCGATGTGAACTGATAGTAGAGGGAGGCCAAATATTACTATAGAGGTCTGGGGTAGAGTCTTTCCACCTGATGAATCACTTACAGCTGCGGGACTGGCGGTAGCCAGAGCCGTGAAAGGGCTGCTTAGACTGTGTGAATTGCCTGCCCCTATCCCAAAAGGACTGATGGTCTGAGAACCAGCTTGATCCCTGAGGGGATCCCTGCTGGGAGGTGCTTCCTTGGTAATAGGGACGAAAGAATGCCCTCCTGTAATAAGGAGAGGATCGTCTGTCAACATGAGTAGATGTTGAAGGCAGAATCTTACGCTTGTCTGGTGTTTCAGTAAGGAGAGGATCGAGGTAAGTAGGTAGTAAAGATAAGTAGGTAGTAAAGGTAAGTAGGTAGTAAAGATACTAGCCTGCTTTGCAGCCTAGTATCTTATCCATGAGACCAAACCAATTTACTATGTGTTCACTTCTGAGATAGCCCTGTTCATTATTATTTGCTTTCTACATTTGAATAAATATAATAAGACAAGCCAGGGAGGTAAAACAATGCAGTTTTGTTTGTTATGCAATGAATTTCAAAGCTGTAGATTTGATAAGCAATATCTTTTTTATTTATCCGGATCCCAAATCTCTAACGGAATGGGGCAGATTCGAACATATTGAAAAATAGTACTAAAGTTAAAGGACCACAGAAGATTTTCGTAAAAGCTGTTCATGATGTTATAATTTCAAGAATTTGAGTCTAAATTTGTTTCCTTTTTTTCCCCTTCTTTACTGTTTGCAAATTTCCTTTCGCTTTTTCTTTTTTTTTTGCCCCTACAGCCTGATAGCATCAACTCTAGTGGCTATTTTTACTGCATTGGAAATATTTTGGGCTGAAGAGTGAAATTAAATGCTTAAATTAATAAATGGGAAGTAGGGAGCTATATGTGTGTGCCAGTCCATGTGTGTGTGCATAGATCTGAATTTTACCTACATATCATGGGCAGGTTTCAAAACCCGTCGCTACATTCATTTGTGGGTGCACATGCACTTGCAAATCACAATGCTTCTGCGCATGCACAGAAGCATCCGGGTAGGTGGGAAGAGCCTCCTGCCACTGCTGCTAGCGGTTTGCCTGATCCAGGGGGAACCGGTAGCAACCCTCCACTGCTACGTATCCTTTAAAGTTATGTACAATTAATCAGTGGAACAACTTGCCTCCAGAAGTTGTGAATGCTCCAAAACTGGAGGTTTTAAAGAAGATGTTGGATAACCATTTGTCTGAAGTGGAGTAGGGTTTCCTGCTTAAGCAGGGGGTTGGACTAGAAGACCTCCAAGGTCTCTTCCAACTCTGTTATTCTATTCTATTCTATTCTATTCTATTCTATTCTATTCTATTCTATTCTATTCTATTCTATTCTATTCTATTCTATTCTATGTTAGGCATTCAGGATTCAACTCTAAAGCTGTATGTTGCTGAAAAATGGGGAAAATGTGTGTTCCTTCAGTAAAGTGCTTTGCATCACATAAATGACTTCTTTCAGTGCTATTCCTAGCCAGAAAAGGCTTGTAAGCAGTTTTCTCCAGCAAACCGAAGTGAAGAAGCCACTCTGCTGCTTAAATTAGGAAGTAGAGGCCCTGTGAGCAGGTGCCTGGAGGAAAATTCCATCAAAGCAATGTACCTCTTCAAACGTTTGGACAGTTCAAATGACCTTTTTGTAGAAAAGCCCGTGGACGTTGCAGGTATCTAAAATGGTCTTCTACTTTTATCTTTCTTTTCGACTATTCATATTGTATATATTAGATAGAACATAAGCTTTTTTTTCTTTCTTAACCCTGACAACCATATGATTCTTTTTCACATTATTTCTGCTTTCCACAGGATAGTTATAGACTTCAGCGGATAGTTAGAACTACAGACAGAACAATTACAACCATCCTCCTTTCCATTGATCTGGATGCTGCTATAGAGCATTGCATATCAGTAATATGACACAAAATAGACACAAAGATAGTTTTTTACCCCGTGCCATCACTCTGCTGAACACTTAATTCCCACAGCACTGTCTTAGGCCTAAAGATATTTATCCATGTAATAGGCTGTATTACTATTATCCTTCTCATCTTCTCATCTTTCCTACTACTTTCTCCTACTGGTAACGAAACAGTATCTATGATGAATCACTTGCTGTTGTATTTTATGATGAGTGATTATAACTATGATCTATGATATTTGATTTGTCATTTTATTGTTTGCATATATGCTAAGAACGTATGCACTGAAACAAATTCCTTGTACATCCAATTACATTTGGCCAATAAAGTATTCTCTCTCTCTCTCTCTCTCTCTCTCTCTCTCTCTCTCTCTCTCTCTCTCTCTCTCTCTCTCTCTCTCTCTCTCTCTCTCTTCTATCTAAAATGTATGATAATAGCACAGAACAGAACAGAACAGAACAGAACAGAACAGAACAGAACAGAACAGAACAGAACAGAACAACAGAATTGGAACAGACCTTGGAGGCCTTCTAGTCCAACCCCCTGCTTAGGCAGGAAATCCTACACGACTTCAGACAAATGGTTATCCAACATCTTCTTAAAAACTTCCAGTATTGGAGCATTCACAACCTTTGGTGACAAGTTGTACCACTGAGTAATTGTTCTAACTGTCAAGAAATTTCACCTTAGTAATGTATGTAAATATAAAATTAGATTGGAAGATAGACATATCTATCTATATCATATATATCATCTGTCTCTCTGTCTCTGTCTCTCTCTGTCTCTGTCTCTGTCTCTCTCTGTGTCTCTCTCTCTCTCTGTCTCTCTCCCTCCATATCTATCCATATAATATGTGGATTCAACTCACTCACTTCAATTCACCAGCCTAGGAATCCACATATCTTCAAATTGCCAAGCTTGAAAAACACTGATTTAACAGATATAAATAACTATTCACACCTTTACGACCGTGTGGATTTCAACTCCTAGAATTCTTCAGCCAACATGCCTGGAAATTCTGGAAATTGAAGTCTACAAATCTTCAAGTTGCCGCTTGAAAAGCACTTTGTAATCATCAGGAGCCTTTCAAAGAGAGTGAGAGGTACCAATACCAAAAAGGATCATTTGAATTCTCTCCAGTGATGATTAAATACAAAGAAGTTCAAAACCTTTTGAAGTCCTCTGCATAGAGAGAGGAAAACAGTTTAAATAAAGTTGGCATGTATTAACAATGTACTGTTATGTATTGTCAAGCAGCAATTTGGGAAAATAGATACGATGTGCATTATTCTATTTAGGTAGAATGGTGTTGAATTAATTTCTTTGAAATGAAGCTTCATTTGGACTGGAAGCATTAACCTCAGTTGACTGTTCTTTTAAAGGATTATTAATTAGGAAGGTGGATTTACTTTTATGTTCTTTCATGTCATTTGAATCATTGTTCTAAATGTTTCTAAATGCACTGTCATTATGAATACAAGGTATTCGTGGCCATGTGTGCTAAATTATTAAAGAGTTGTTTCTGAACACATGGATCGGATTCAATTCCAATTGAAATAACTAGCTCCAGAATTCAAAGGAATTAATGGCTTAAGACTTGAGCATTTGTACTGTAGATTCATTGTTCAATTCACAATTTCCAGGGAATACACATGTTCTTTCATGGTAATTTACATTTTGGAGGACAACAATTTATCCCCAAAATTCAAGTTTTGGTTTTGGGGAGTTGGTTTTATATTTGGTTTTATATTTCCCTATCCACACACTTTAAAGATATTGATACAGGGAAATGATGCTGTAGAGTTTATTTTAATTTTCTTATTATGTCTTTCCTTGCAAGTAAAATGGATAGTGGATAACAGCGTTTCTGTCAAACAGGAACCAAGTAGTTAAAATAGGGAGCACTCTATCAAAACCTGCATCAGTTAACAGCTGTGTCCCCTAAAGCAGCGTATTACGATTGACACTCTTTCTGCTTTACACAAATGACCTTTGCAATCATATTATAAGCAGCTGCATCAGTGGTGGGTTGCCCCCAGTTCGGACCAGTTCACAAGAACTGGTAGTAAAACTGGTGGGAGGCTCTGCCCACTGCCCAGGATGTAGTCATTGGTGATCTGCACATGTGTGAGTGAAGGTGCGTGCACAAGTGAAGCGAGCACACACGCGTGATCCCATTGTGAACCAGTAGTAAATGTAAATAGAACCCACCTCTGAGCTGCATCCTCTTTGCTGATGACGTAAAACTATTTAACACCACCAACAATATTGCTGCCCTACAAAGCGACCTTGACTATGTGTCAGAATGGTCAAACAATTGGCACCTCCAAATCTCAACTTAAAATTGGGAACAAAAATCAGAACACCAAATACAAGCTGGGCGGATATGACCTCACTCTGTCAACCACCTAGGAGTACTCATCTCAAATGATCTAAGCCCCAGAGCTCACTGTAACAGCTTTGCCAAAAAGGCATTAAGAGTTGTTAACCTAATTTTGCAAAGTTTTTTCTCTCTGGTAACACTGTACTGCTAATTAGGGCATACAAAACCTTTGCCAGACCAATCCTCAAATATAGCTCGTCTGCCTGGAATCCACACTGTAAATCAGACATTAATACAATCGAGTGGTCCAGAGGTATTTCACAAGAAGAGTCCTCCACTCCTCTGCTCACAATTGAATACCTTATGCCACCAGGCTTGAAATTTTGGGCTTAGACAACTTTGAACTACGCCACCTACCGTCGGACCTAAGCATAATATACAAAATTGTCTGCTACAATGTCTAACCTGTCAATGACTACTTCAGCTTCAACTGCAATAATACGCGAGCAAACAATAAATACACACTCAAGGTAAACCGCTCCAAACTTGATTGCAGAAAATACAACTTCAGCAATAGTCAATGCCTGGAATGCTCTATCTGACTTCTTTGTTACTTCCTCAAACCCCCATAGCTTTAACCTTTAACTGTCTACTGTGGACCTCGCATCATTCCTAAGAGGTCCATAAAGGGGGCGTGCATAAGTGCACCAGCATACCTACTGTCCCTGTCTTACTGTCCCCATTTGTACTCATTTCATGTGCTCATGTCCATGTTTATACTTATACCTGTTATCTTTTACATGTGTTGTGGGTCTGTTACCTGAGCCTGTGTTATCGACAGAAGAGGACTCTGAGACTGAAGGAGAGGAGTTGGCAAGGCCTCCCTCTCCAGGACCCTCCTTTCTGGCAATGCCTCCATAGGACACCGAAGGCCAAGAGATAGGCCCGGGGCCAAGCACGTCCACGCAGCCACAGGTGGACAGTAATGGGGAAGATGAGTTTTGGCTGGACCCTCAACAGTGTCGCAGAGATAAGTGTGTGCAGCAGAGGAAGAGGCGTGCCAGGGATTAGCTGAGTCACTGGACCACACCCCACAGGGTATAAATGTGAGTGTGGTGGCCGGTTCAGATCCATGACAAGCGAAAACGGAGACCAGACAAGCCTCTTTTGTATTTACATGGACTTTGTTACTTATCTGACTTGTGTTGGCTTATTTCCCAGACGTGAGTAAAAGGAAGTCTTTGGCAGCCAGCCACTGGGTTGCTGCCAATCCTGATATTGGATAAAAGTGTTGCCAGCTGAGTTTTAACTGTTGCCTGTCTGTGGGGATGCGTGCATGAGACGGGGACAGATCTAAATAGACAGATCTATTTAGTTTGACAAACTAAATAGAAAAAATGGACAAGTTGTGGTGCCCACAAAGTATTCCCCAAGCAGATAGATGGTGACAGAATAGTAACTACCATGTTTTCCCAAAAATAAGACCCTGTCTTATATTTTTTTGAACCCTGAAATAAGTGCTTGGCCTTGTTACCATGTGCTCAAAAGCCCAACTGGCTTATTATCAGAGGATGTCTTATTTTGGGGAAAACAGGGTATCAAATTGCTATATCAAAACAAATGTCAGGGTTCTATTGTGAATGATCCGAAATTTAATTTGATGAACACTTTTAGAACAAGACAACAGGAATTCAGAGAAAGTAAGCGTCTGTTTGCTTTTAGACAGCAAGAGGCCCAGAAATAAGAGGAAAACTGTCTATTTTAAAAGAAGATGTGAAGATGTGATGCAGTGCAAAAGAGGAAGCTATGAACAGACCCATTACAAAAATTGATTTGTTAATTTCTGAGAGTGTTATTCTAGAATAATATACATATATAGTTTCTACTCACATTCATTATTTCTATGCCAGAGTCCACTAATAATTATTGGGGTATGAAGCTCCAAAAATCCACCTAATTCATCATTAAATTTTGAGTGAAGCATATCTTGAAACTAGATCTACTTCCTCAACTCTGATCTGAGTGTCTCTACTATTGTACCTCAAAAAGATGAATGAATGCAGAAGCCATATTCTTCCATGAAAGATCATTGATCTAAATCAACATTTCATGAGGCCTAAAACACTACTTTCACCTCACAAAGTAAAGTGTTGAAGAAGAATGTGTCCATGTCATACTACCTTGGTGGGGGGCCGGGATATTCTAAAATATATTTGTGTAGTGAGCCAAAAGCCCCAAAATAAGATTGTTGCATTCTCACTAAAGCAAGTTAAATTGAAACTTATGAGCATTATCCAATATTTTTCATTTTGAGGAAGAAAAATAACATGGAATTGTCAGCATAAATTAACATCAATTTCCTCACAGTCTTTTCTATAAAGCAATGTTATTTCCCTTAACACACACTACTCACTTTTTTTGCAGTCAATATTGTCTTGTCATCTCGTTGCTCAGTCAGAATGATTGTGATTGCAAAGAAGTCCTCAGCTTTCCTGAGTATTTGGTTTTCTTAATTACTGAAATCTCTCAAGAAACGAAACAGGAAAAAAAAAATGTTTTAACAAATATTATGAGATTAACTGTGTGATAGAGGACAAACATGGCTTTTGTGTACAGAATCTAAATAAATATGGTCAGTACCAACTAACATATGGCTAGCCACATGTTCTTCAATTATAGGTGGCATAGCATTTTTATAGGAAGCAAATATTAAAAGTTTGGTAATTGTTAATTTTAAGTAGGCTAATAACTCTGATCCTCCAAAAAAACAATGGTTTAGAATACATATTTTTTCAAGCTGAACAGTGGGACAGATAGGTTAATCTGCTTCCCGTTTTAGCCCTCTCCAGATGTTCCAAGCTATACTAATGAAAAGATAACTACCGTATTTTTCGGAGTATAAGAAGCATGGGAGTATAAGACGCATCTTAGTTTTTGGGGAGGAAAATAAGAAAAAAGCTAATTGGTGGGTGAATCGGCCTCCCAGAATACCCCCAATCAGCTGTTCCCAGAGGTGAATTTTAGCAACAGGTTCATTGGTTGTGAACTCTGTTCCTTTGGGGTTTTTATTTTTCAGCCTCTGAAACTTCTGAAACTCAGCTTCAGAAAAAAACTTTTTTTTTCTGCCAATGAAAGCCTCCATAACAGAACTTCAGAAAAGGATTTTTTTTCAGAGGCTTTTTTTCTGAAGCTCTGTTTTGGAGGCTTTTTTTCTGAAGTTTCCTTTCAGGGGCTTTTCTTCCTGAAGCTCTGTTTGGAGGCTTTTTTTTCCTGAAGCTTCATTTCTGAAGCTTTTTTCAGCCTCTGAAACCTCCGTTTGAGAGGCTGGGAGGGGCTACATTTGGAGTATAAGACTTTATAAGATTTAAATAAGATTTTCACCCTCTTCTTTGGGGGGAAAAGGTGCATCTTATACTCTGAAAAATATGGTATATAGATCAATAAAGGAGAATATTTCTAGCTCAGGATTGAAATGAGGGGTCCTTGGTGCTCTTTGAGCTTGTTTGTTTTCTTGCAGAGGTTTCATTACCCAAACTCGGTAACATCATCAGTTATCATAATTATTGTCATCATCATCACAAATGATGCTACCAAACTCAGAGAGATGGAAGCACCAAGGACTTCTCGGAACTATATAGATTGTCTTCTATGGGACTAAGATGATTATATAGAGATATACAGGAGGAGGAATAAGATTAGCATCCTCATGAACTGTCTACAGTGAAAATTTTACACTGTTGAGGAGGGATCAGCTGCAATCCTGATTCAGAAGCAATTACATTTTGCCTGGATTAATATAATTTGCTAAAAACGGATTAACAAAACCTAGCTGATGAATACACATATCGCCCAAATACTTTTTTTCCAGATAAATCCATTTTAAATAAAATCATCATAGATTTCCTGAACTCATGGGGACAGTTGGCCACCCTTCTATCTAATCTGTTTTGTTGTTTGTTGTTATTGTTAGTTATTGTTGGGATAAGACCTTGTTTTGGAGATAAATGCAGAACAGCAACTGGTTAAAACAGCAGCATTTTCCCTGTGCATCATTTTCTCTTTGCTCTGGATTTTCTTTGCATCTTTTTGTTTTTTTAAAAAAAAATCTAATTCAAATTCACATTGAATCTTTCCAACAGAGACCTTCAACATTCATAACTTTATTTTCCCACTGAATCTAAGAAATAACCCAAAGGAAAAATGCTGAAGGGTATATTGGATCATTGTAACACCAGTTTTTTTGAAGCAAAGTTAAAGGCATCATGCTGAAACTCTCGTAATAGTGTGTGTGTGTGTGTGTGTGTGTGTGTGTGTGTGTGTGTGTGTGTTTTACAACTTCTAATTATGTCCTTATTATTCTATTATTATTTGCCAGGGCCATAATACAACAGGGATTATTTCCAGTGGTGGGTTTAAAACATTTTTATTATCGGTTCTGTGGGTTTGGCTTGGTGGGCATGGCTTGGTGGGTGTGGCAGGGGAAGGATACTGTAAAATCTCCATTCCCTCCCCAATCCAGGGGAAGGTTACTGCAAAATCCCCATTTCCTCCTGATCAGCTGGGACTTGGGAGGCAGAGAATAGATGGGGGTGGGGCCAGTCCAGAGTTTTACTACTGGTTCTCCAAACTACTCAAACGTTCCTCTACTGGTTCTCCAGAACTGGTCAGAACCTGCGGAAACCCACCTCTGATTATTTCCATTTTTTTAAACCCACAAATAATTTTGCTTTACATTAAATATCCTGAGCTCTAAATCCCAAATGCAGAACATTCCTTTTGGTTTTTGAGCAGTGGACAGCGACTATGCAAAAATGGATAAGAACACTAATTTAAATAAATACTTTTGATATTACTTTTGTTTAACTAATATAAATTAATTTCATCATTCCATACAGAGATCTGTATACTCACTCTGTCTAATAGCATTTCTCAATCAAATCTACCCAGAAACAGAGATATATACAGTGGTGGGATTCAGCCAGTTCGCACCACTCCGGGAGAACCGGTTGTTAACTTTCTGAACCGTTTGGCAAACTGATTGTTGGAAGAAATCATTAGGGCAGAGAACCGGTTGTTAAATTACTTGAATCCCACCACTGGATATATACCCTTCCTTTTCATGCATAGATTCATACAGAAGGAAAGAAGCTAAAAGAAGAAGACAAGAGAAGAAACAATGGATGGAAACTAATCAATGCGAGAAGCAATCTAGAATTAAGGAGAAACTTCTTAATAGTGAGAGCAATGCATCAGTGGAACAGCTTGCTTTCAGAAGTTGTGGGTGTTTCATCTCTGGAGGTTTTTAACAGTTTAGACAGCCATTTGTCCAGAATGGTATAGAGCAGTGATGGTGAACCTTTTTGGCTTGCACGTGCTCGTCAGGGCTGCACTCCAGAAAAGCCGAACTTCTGGGTTCTAGAGCCCACGTGTGCCTGACAATCAGCTGGCCACCATGCACGCGCAGGCAAGTTTTTGGCACTGCCATGTGTGTGCAGAGATCACGTTCCGGAAAAGGTGAACTTCCAAGTTCTGGTGCACATGTGCATCCAACATTCAGCTGGCCGGCACGCATGTGCACACTGGTTTTCAGCACTGCCGCATGTGCAAAGGACAGCTGATAAATGCATGTGCATGCGCACTAGAAACCTGGAATACAAACAGGCAAGGCCACGCATGCCAGGCGACATGGCTTAACGTGCCACTTTGGACACACATGTCATAGGTTTGCCATCATGGGTATAGAATCTCTTGTTTGACTAGAAAACCTCCAAGGTCCCTTCACACTCTATTCTGTAACACAAAGTAAAATCTCCTCTTCACCACCCCTTGTAAACAGCAATGCTTTCCAGCCTAGCTTTAAAATAAATTGATTTCTCTAAGGCCCAACCACTTTTTGTTCACTCTAAAATGAACTTATTTCTATCCACCTCAGTGCATAGTAAAGCTAGGTTCTGCACTGATTAACAGAGTAAATCCACACTGTCCCTTGATGTACCTTTTACTATTCTATTGTCAGAGCACAGGAACAATAGAATTGGATTACGCCTCCCATATATTAGCATCTCCAAACAAAAATGTGAATTTCTAGAAGTACAGGTCAGTTTAATGGGTTATTAGATATTCTTTATTTTTATCCCCTTTTTACTGGCAATGCAAAGTTTTCCTCTAAGATTATAAATAATATTGCAGTTATACTTTTAAAATATTACTCCAAGTAGCCATCTGTATTTCTTATGCGCTTAGGTTAGCATTAGTCTCTTGGCCGGCACTTTTAACTTCCAATTTTCCATGGGGAAAGGTCATTCTGGCTTAATGGGGCTCTTCACCTTGAAAAAGTAGATTGCTCTTCTCCCATGAATCTTCAATACAAGGCCAATGTTTCCTGATCACTTTCCTATGCTGGAAGCCATTACTGAATTAATGTCAACCATTTGAGGTCAAGGAGCAGAAACAGCAAAGATTCCAGGAATGCTTGTTTAGTTGCAGGCTAGAATAACAGGCTCTGGAATGCCCGTCAGATTGTCCATCTACCCTACAAAATCAAATTTCATTTTTTCTTTTTTCTTTTTTTCATTTTTCACTTTCTCAAGTCTGATTAGGCTTTTTTTCTTCCTTTAACACTTCGCTGCTCCCTGACCTTGGGAGATTTTGTGCATCTTTTTTTTTTATGTTCTGATATTCATGTTTAATGATAAGTTGAAATAATAATAATAAAACAGCATGACAAAGTAGTAATAATGGTTCATTAGAATATTTTCAAGATCTATCACTTGCCTGCAGGAAAGAACTGGTAGGACCACAAAACAAATAAAAGTAATGGAAAATGAAGAGATTAAAGTGCTCTGGGACTTCACAATTCAGAAGCATCCACCACACAACACTCCATATTTAACAATTGTGGATAAGAAAGACGAAATGAATAATGGACATGGCAGTACCTGAAGATAGTGAAATAGCACTAGCACTTAGACCTATATACCGCTTCACAGTGCTTTACAGCCTTCTTTAAGTGGTTTATAGAGTCAATATATTGCCCCTAACAATTTGGGTCCTCATTTTATTGACCTCGGAAGGATGGAAGGTTGAGGCAAATTTGAGCCTGGTGAGATTTGAATTGTCAAATTGCAGACAACCGGCAGTCAGTAGAAGTAGCCTGCAGTACTGCACTCTAAACATTGTGATAGTTGTAAAAAGAACTAGAAAAAATAAAAAATACAAACTCCCCCCTGCCCTCACAAACAGAAGTAGAACACCTGTGGCAAAAGAGAGCACAGATATGCCAACAGTATTATCCCAAAACAATCTGAAACACCATTATGCAAATCCAAGACATCTGAAACACCACTTGAACATCATTGGCACTGACAAAATCAGCGTCAGTCAATTGCAAAGTGCAGCTTTACCCAGAATCATCCTGAGATGATACCTTTAACACAATAAAAAAACAACATCTGCCTATCCAAGGTCTTTGACTTGATAGGTGGGTTAAAAATGACAAATCCAGTCTAAACATCTGGCTGACTGTGGGATCAACCACAGTAATAATAAATCTTTCATTCTGTCTCAAATCTCACAGAATTTCAGTCTTGAGGGAAAAAAGAAAAATGCTATGAGAGTTCTTTAAATTTGTAAAGCCTCTATGGCCCAAAGACACTTAAACATTCAGAATATTTCCAGTGGTGGGATTTATTTATTTTTTTACTACCAGTTCTGTGGGCATCGCTTGGTAAGCATGGCATGGCTTGGTGGACATGTTTGGTGAGCATGGCAGGGGAAGGATACTGTAAAATCTCCATTCCCTCTCCACTCCAGGGGAAGGTTACTGCAAAATATCCTTTTCCTCCCAGTCAGCTGGGACTCAGGAGGCAGAGAATAGATGGGGACAGGGACAGTCAGTCGGTATTTACCGATTCTCCGAACTACTCAAAATTTCCGCTACTGGTTCTGCAGAACTGGTCAGAACTTGCTGAATACCACCTCTGAATATTTCTGTGCCTCAGCAAGAATTTATAAAGTTTGAATGTACTATAAAAAAAACACTGCACCATCTTATTCCTAGAATCAAAATTATTCCACCATTTTTCTGCAACTGTGGTCAAAAGTGTTCCTGAGAGCGGGAGATCTGCGCAGTCAGCAAAATAATTAGAGACTTTCTTTATAGTTCATTCAGGAAAGGATTTCATTTCAGATCATGAAAAATCAAAATTATGTTTCATTTCATTAGAAAATGTTAAATTTTTCAAGCTAAAGTCAACAATGCTGAAGAAGATGAAGCTGGACAGTCAGCCTCATATTCTCTTAGTCTTCCAGAGAAATATAATTTTGCTATTGTCTGCTAACCCAAAAGAGTTCATTCCCTTGTGCTAGACTCTTTCTTCCTGCTGTCCAAAAAATAAGGAATCAGATGAGTAACCTTTAAAACACATGAGCCAAGGGGAATATTGTATTAAATATTCATTTCAAATTAAACCACCAGCTTTAATTTTTTTCATTTTTATAAACAATATGTAAATGGCACCAGATATTATTTGTTGGAAGTCTATACTGCCCTTTCGTTCAGGTGCTTCAGGAGCTCCATATGGTTGGACTGACCAAGTCATCAAGTGAGCTTCTATGGCTGAAATGTTACAGCATACAGTATATCCAACATAGTGGAGGTTTTGCTTTGCTTTTTTTTTTTTTTACAAATCTGCAATTTATATAGCCAAAATATTTAGTTCCTGTAAACATTTATTTAATCTACTTTTATTTCCACCAATTGCACTGGTAACTGTAGAATGACTTTGCAAGGTCCTTGTTAACACTCTATTTTTTTCCCTTAATTTTTCTCTCTCTTAGTATTGCCACATCTGCAAATGGCACTCTTTTCAATTATTTTTATATAACCATTTAGTTATGTTCCAGATGGTAATTAGTGTGTTGCAAAAATCCCATTTCCATCATTGTCGGCTACTTTCTCAATTTTGCGATCATGTCACATTCAGGAAATTCTGAAATTATAGTTGTTGCGTCAATGCCAATAGTTCACAATGGCTACTCTGTCATTACATTGCTTATACTCAGCCCGGGCATTTTTTTTTCTGCATCCATTTATTCATAATGTATGGTTTTATCTTTTCATTTTTAAATTCCACATTTGCAGCTGTCTGATAGACGTTGAATCCTTGATTTCATCAAGGTTGTTTGCAATGCTTCTTCTTGAGCTGCAAAAATTAATCCTTCTGTTGTCTTCCTAATGGTGTCAGTTTCTAACCATTGCCAGTTCCTAATTGTGTTCTCTTTACTTTGAGGGTTTTTAAAAAATGTACATATCATTTAATGGTCCACTTCTCCAGTTTTCTAAATGATTTACCAACAGTCCCTTATGCAGCCATTTTTGCCTCTGGTTATTAGTGTTGTTGATGTTCTTATAGTTGGTTGACAGTCAACCAGATGTTTAGATTGAATTTGCTGTTCCAGGTAAAGCTGCCTTTGGCAATTGACTGGTGGTGATTCTGTCAATGCTGATAGTGTTCTTGGGGGTTATGTAGCAGGTGCTCGTCTTTTCAATTCTGAAATCCCAGAGCACTATAGCTTCTTCGTTTTCTACTACTTTGCCTATTTCGTCCTTTTGTTCTTGCTTGCAGTCGAATAGTGTTTCTTGTAGATATTTCAATGCACCATTATTGCTACTTTATTATGCCATTGTTTGTAGGCAGTGTGCGTGATCTTGCAGCAGCTAACTGTTTCTTCAGCTTCTTTACAGAGGCAGCTGTCTATTGCTGTCTTCGCATTCAGGTTTTGAATGCCTGTGTTCTTAAGGCTTGGTCTTGTGCAGCCAGAATTATCCCCTCTGTTGCTGTTTTCAACTTTCCTGCTCTTTAGCTATTGCCAGGTGATGTTATGTGCTTTACCTGCTTTGTTGTTGAGGGTTTTTCTTAATGTAGTGGATGAAGGGGATTCATTGTCATTATTCTTTTCTGGGTTTTCTATCCAGGACTTCTAATTCTTCTGTCCATTATTCCAGCTGTGTATCTAATGACTGGAATTGCCCACATGCTAATTGCCTTGATAGTATGTCCGTCATTCAGTTTGCACCAGAGATGAGTTTCAGCAGGTTCTGACCAGTTCTGGAGAACTGGTAGAGGAAATTTTGAGTACTTTAGAGAACCGGTAAATACCACCTCTGACTGGCCCCGCCCTATCTATTCTCGGCCTCCCGAGTCCCACCTGATCAGCAGAAAATGGGGATTTTGCAGTAACTTTCCCCTGGAGTGGGGTGGGAATGGGGATTTTACAGTATCCTTCCCATGCCATGCCCACCAAGCCACACCCACAGAACCGGTAATAAAAAAAATTGAAATCCACCACTGGTTTGGACATTAATATCTTTACTTTTCTGATACATTCACTACTAACCTTCTTCTTGAGTTCAATGTGCTTTATGTTGTCAGCCTGAAGGAAGGCCAGTGACTATGTCTTCTGTTTTGCCATTGATTTTTATACAAACTTTCTGATGTTTTTACTGACTCCTGCTATTACTAAGAATTTGATTTATCCAAGCAGGGAATCTTAAATCAATCCAAGCTACATTCAATATTATCTTCCTTCTCTTGCAGTTTTCCAAAATCATCTTGTGAATTAGGATCTGATCTTTTATTCTTCTGCTGTTAGGCCAGTTTCCTTTCTAAGTTTAGTATTAGTATTATTAGATGGCTTACATTGTTCACCAGTAATGTGGCTTGTCATATATTATGTAGAGTGACACAATCATGGGACAGTGATTCTTATACTAAACAGAGAAATTAATAAGCAATATTTCAACTCATATATTTGGTGACTTTATGAGATCATATTTCAGTTTTACAATGCAGAAATGTGGATCAAAAGGCAAATTAGAAAAAAGCAGATGTATAACTCTGGGAATAAAGAGCTGCAAGGAGGTGAAAAAACCATTATTACTTGGGATATTTATTTCTCCATAAAAATCTAAAATATCTTCGTCTAGCAATAGCACTTATATACTGCTTCATAGTGCTTTCACAGCCCTCTCTAAGCGGTTTACAGAGTCAGCATATTGCCCCCAACAATCTGGGTCCACATTTTACCAACCTCGGAAGGATGGAACAATGAGTCAACCTTGAACCTGGTGAGATTTGAACTGCTGAACTGCAGCCAGAAGTCAGCTGAAGTAGCCTACAGTACTGCACTCTAACCACTGTGCCACCTCAGCTCTATAGCTCATAATAACCCACTCTCACCCTCAGAATATATTTAATCCAAACAATTTGTTTTTTAAAAAGTTGAAATGTTAGAGATCTCATATAGGGACAAATTTTCCAAGCAAAGCCAATTACATTCACCACATAATTCCATGCCTCTAGTTCCAGCTGTTGCCTCTAAATCTCTTACTGCATATTCTGTCATTCAACATTTTTTTCAGAAATCTTGTAGATGACTTGCTTGATTTGGATTTTGCAAACAAAGAAGTATCAATTCATGACTTTCCTTGCCAAGTGGTCTTCGATCTCAATGCATTTGATGATTCCCAAGCTAAGACGTTTTTAGCCAAGAGGTGTATCACAAACACCTCATTCTCTGTCATCCCATTCTTCTTTTGCCCTCAAGCTTTCCCAACATTAGCCTCTTCTCCAGTGAGTCCTTCCTTCTCATTAGGTGGCCAAAGTATTTGAATTTGATCTTTAGGATCTGGCCTTCTAAAGAGCAGTCAGGGTTGAACTCCTCTAGGATTGATTGGTTTGACCACCTTGCAGTCCAAGGGACTCACAGGAGTCTTCTCCAGCACCATAGTTCAAAGGCCTCAATTCTTTGGCATTCAGCCTTTCTTATGGTCCACCTTTCACAGCCATATATTGCAACTGGGAACACCATAACCTTGACTATAAGCACTTTTGTTGGCAGGGTGATGTCTCTGCTTTTTAGTAAGCTACCTAGATTTGCTATAGCTTTTCTCCCCAGGAGCAAGCGTCTTTTAATTTCATGGCTGCAGTCCCCATCTGCAGTGATCTTGGAGCCCAGGAAAATAAAATATGTCACTACTTCTATTTCTTCCCCATCTATTTGCCAGGAATTGAGAGGGTTGGATGCCACGATCTTTGTTTTCTTAGTGAGAAAACTAAGATGGTTGGATGCCATGATCTTAGTGAGGCTAGGTACTTCTAAAGATGGACCAATAAAGGAGAATATTTATAGCTCAGAGCTGAAATGAGGGGGAACACTGCTAATAGCAGCAAAGTGGTAGTAAATGATGTCAGTGATGATGTTACTTAGTTTGAGTAATGAAGCATCTGCAAGAAACAAGCTCAGAGAGTACCATGGACCTTCAGGGATGGACCATCTTTGGCATTTGTTCATATCATCAGTTATTATGTACTCCAATAAAGAAGAAATGCGGCCAAAAAAATCTATTTAATCCAAGTCCTACCTGTCTTTATCTACATTTGTTATTTTGGCTAAAACCTATCATCATCTTCTTTTAAAGACCCCATTATCCTTTGTGGGCTGATTCTTGGGCAACTGAATGGAGCTTGCTTACTGGCCAGATGCCCTTCCTGTCACCAATGCAGAGATTGTTTTGGCAGATATATGGACATTGTGCCCAGAGAAAAAAATATCTGCCTTTACCTAGGATCGAACTCACAGCCTCCTGATTGTGAAGGGAGAGCGCCACCTCTAGGCCACCACACCACTCATTTTGGATAAAACCTATCCTCCCACCATATTTATGTGTGTGTGTGTGTGTGTGTGTGTGTGTGTGTGTGTGTGTGTGTGTATAGTATCTTTTTTTGTTGCCATCTAGTGGTAATCTGGAAGTTTGCAATCTTCACCTGGTAGATTTGGTATGTATATTAAATGTCAACAATCTAATAAATGTCACGTCTGTTTAGGTGGGAGTAATTCTAAGCTTACATAATTCCAGCCATGCGATGTAGATAAAAGAACCAATTTGGGTATAGTGGTTAAGGTACTAAGCTGGAAGCTAGAAGATTGTGAATTTTAGTTTTGCCTTAGGCATGAACTTGAGTCAATCACTCTATTAGCCTTAGGAAGGAGGCAACGGCAAACGTCTTCCCAAAAACCAACCTTGCCAAGAAAACTGCAGTTGCTAGAACTCAAAAACCAGACAAAGCCTCCGGAGGGGGAAGGGATGCACATAAAAAGGGCAGGACTTTCATCATGAAAGTCTCTCCTGCCTTTTGAAGTCTTTTTATATTTTATATTTATTTATTAGTTTGTCAAACATGTACAAGATAGCAGGTATAAGTATGAACATGGACATGAATGAAAGAATTGAGTACGAATAAATGGGGACAGGACAGGGACGGTAGGCACGCTGGTGTGCTTATGCAAGCCCCCTTTACGGACCTTTTAGGAATGGTGCGAGGTCCATGGGAGACAGTTTAAGGTTGAAGCTGTGAGGGTTTGAAGCTGTAACAATGGTATCAGGTAGAGCATTCCAGGCATTGACCACTCTGTTGCTGAAGTCGTATTTTCTGCAATCAAGTTTGGAGCGGTTTACCCTGAGTTTGTATCGATTGTTTGTGTATTATTGTGGTTGAAGCTGAAGAAGTCATTGACAAGTATGATGTTGTAGCAGGCAATGTTGTGCACTATGCTTAGATCGGATCGCAGGTGGCGCAGTTCCAGATTGTCCAAGTCCAAATTTCAAGCCTGGTGGCATAAGGGATTCTATTGTGAGTAGAGGGGTGGAATACTCTTCTCGTGAAATACCTCTGGACCAGTGGTGGGTTGCCCCCGGTTTGCACCGGTTCTATGAAACCAGTAGTAAAACTGGCGGGAGGCTCTGCCCACCGACTCCAACGTCATCAAAATGCTTCTGTGCATGTGCAGCCCATCTGTGAACCGGTAGTAAAGGTAAGTACAACCTACCCCTACTCTGGACCCACTCAATCGTATTAATGTCCAATATACAGCGTGGATTCCAGGCAGACAAGCTGTATTCGAGAGTTGTTAGGTGTCCCTAGCATACATTTCGAAAACTGGTTTTGTGAACTCAACCACTTCTTTGAATAGGGTCACTATCATTTCTGACTGAATAAATTTACTTGGAAAATTTAAAAGGAAAATGCCACTGAATTTCCATTAATATCCAAAATTCAATGTTTGATTTCACATACACACACACACAAACACACCACTTATGCACATAAATCAATATTTCTGTTAAGACACAAAATAATAAAACAAAAAGGCACTATAAACAATTCTGTAGGTTCACTTAAATGTAAGTTATTTGTATATAGAATACAACTTAGGACTGTGTTCAGAGATAGAGTGGGGTAGTTTATAAATTTTAACCAATGGTGGGATTCAAATAATTTAACAACCGGTTCTCTGTCTTAATGATTTCTTCAAACAACCTATTCACCAAACTGCTCAGAAAGTTAACAACCGGTTCTCCTGAAGTGGTGCGAATTGGCTGAATCCCACCACTGGTTATAACTATTATGGAATAAAATTGAACAAAGATATCGACAGTTCTTGATTAAGATATGTCCGAGAGAGGTGAATAAACTAATGATTTGCCAAAAGAGGAACTGTGAGGTCCGGAATTCTAGCAGTGAGATTTAGTTAAAATTCTCTGGATGTGTTGCACCAATTCTCATGAGCCCCAGCTATCACATATCAGATCTAGAAAGGCTAATCAAAATATAGATTTACATAGCATTTATTTCCAATTATAGCCCTCTTTAATGACAGAACACATTGGAGCCAGACAATGCAGGTTCTGTTAATATGATTGCAATTTAGAAACATCAATGAACTGTTTAGGAGAAAAGGCTGGCATAAGATAGGAAACATGTTAGTCAAAAACTAGAACTTTCATTAGACTATGAATGCTAATAGGGCTGTTAACAGCAAGCATTTGTTTACTTTCTAAAATGTATCTGCTATGTTCACACAGCCTCATGCAGAATCCATATAAACATTTGTTTGCTAGAGAATTAAGTCACAATAAGGCTTTTGGTTTTGTGACTTTCATTCACCACATCTCCATATGGTGGCATTAACAGAAGCAATCTAACTATGGAAGGAAGGAATGATAATAAATTAGGGAGGATACAGAGGAAAGGGAAATAATTGTTAATGTGGTGTAGTACATGGCTGATGAAATCGTTCTTAATGAGAAATGATAATATTATTTGAGTACAATACAGGGAGCATAATAGGCCACTGTTAAATTGATCAAGGATTCCACCTGACTAGGTGGCTCAGTGGCTAAGAAACTGAGCTTGTCGATCAGAACGGTCAGCAGTTCAGCGGTTCGAATCCCAAGTATAGATCTCCTGTGTGAGCAGGGGGTTGGACTTGATGACCTCGAAGGTTCCTTCCAAATCTGTTACTGTTACACTTTGACTTGTTTGACCTATCCGTGACCTTTCCTAAGTTCTAACCAGTTGCACATGCCCATCTCTTTTTTGCAAGATCCAAAGGGAATCAGCATTCCCATTGCTTGAACATGATTCAAGCCGAATAATCATTCTCAAATTTGGAAGAGCTCAAACTTGATCAAAATGTAATGGGATTCCAAGAGCTATTTCTGAGGGGAAGTTATGTGATACCTCATTCAACGACTTTGTCCTTGTAAAGAAATCATCAATAGAAGACTTTCTCTGACAACTTTAGATCATGATAATGTTCTGTTCTAGCTACGGATTCCAAAGAACACAGCACACACAAACTCTGAACAAAACTTAGTTTACTCAAAAATGCAGTTTTAGCAAATGGCGGCTATTAATAAAGCGTTCTTAACAGCCTACCAGAATTCCATAGATAAGATATTCAGAGTCTTACTGGAATTGGCAAAAAGCCCAGAAACAATGTTTGCAGAGACATCCCAACACGATGCTTAGTGAACTAAGGTTGTTTCCTACAGCTTGTTACCAGCTGTGTACTTTCTTAAATAGGCTAAAGGATAGCCAATTAGCCCCAAGTCTTACTCTCAAGGAGAGTTCCTCCTGAGGAACCACTCCTGCCTTTTGGCAGCTCTGCGTGCCTGTGCATTGAGAAGAGGCTCCTCCTCTTTATCCTCTTCACTTAAAGGAGCCTCTGGAGGTTCTGAAGGCCCTGACTGAATCCCTGCCTCTGGCACCACCTCCTCTTCAGCCTCCTCGCTGTCAGACTCGAATGCCGGCTGCACAGGCTGCTGGCGCAGCACCATACCAGCTTCCTTGTCATCAGGATCAGGAACAATCCATGAAGGCCGCTGGCGGGCCACAACAGATAAAGCCTATAATAATGTTCCTTTAGAACTGGGCTGAATATTTTTTTACTAACAATTGCAAGGACTTTTTCAGATTTTTTTTAAAAAAAACTTTTAATTGAACAGTCTTATGATAATTTTAAAATGGTTTTGGTATCTTCAAATGTAAATTGTATCACTATAGCTGTCTCCTGATTGGCAATGGGTATTTGGTGCCAGTTGTTGTGGTGTTACTAAATTCATTTTAGACACTCTTTCTGCTTTATGTTAATGACCTATGTGATCATATTAAAAGCAGCTGTGTCCTCTTCACTGATGACGTAAAATTATACAACACCACTGACAATGCCACTACCCTACAAAGAGATCTTGATCATGTGTCTGAATGATTGCGGAATTGGCAACTTCAAATCTCGACTAATAAATGCTCTGTCCTACACATTGGCAATAAAAATCAGAACACCAAATACAAGTTGGACGGAAACAACCACATAGATGAATCCCATTCTGACAAGGACCTAGGAGTACTCATCTCAAATGATCTAAGCCCCAGAGCCCACTGTAACAGCACTGCCAAAAAGGCATTAAGAATTGTTAACCTAATTTTGGGAAGCTTGTTCTCTGATAACATTGTATTGCTAACTAGGGCATACAAAACCTTTGCCAGACCCATTCTTGAATACAGCTCATCTGCCCAGAATCCACACTGTATATCGGATATTAATCCATTTAAGCGTTACTTCACCAGAGATACTTCACAAGAAGAGTACTCCACTCCTCTACTCACAATAGAATTCCCTATGCCACCAGACTTGAAATTTTGGGCTTGGACAATCTGGAACTGCACCGCCTGTGGTATGATCTAAGCACAGTACACAAAATTATCTGCTACAATGTCTTATCTGTCAATGACTTCTTCAGCTTAAACCTCAATAATACACAGGCAAGCAACTGATGCAAACTCAAGGTAAATGCTCCAAACTCGATTGCAGAAAATATGACTTCAGCAACAGAGTGGTCAACGCCTGGAATGCATTATCTGAGTCCATAGTTACATCCTCTAACCCTCACAGCTTCACCCTTAAACTATCTACTATGGACCTCACCCCATTCCTTAGAGATCCATAAAGGGGGCGTGCATAAGTGCACCAGCATGCCTACTCTCCCTGTCCTACTGTCCCCATTTATTTGTATTCATTTCTTTCATTCATATCCATGTTTATATTTATACCTGCTATCTTTTACATGTTTGACAAACTAATAAATACAAATACAAATACATTATCTCTGAGTTATTTATTATTTGTTTCCTTGTTTCTCACTCCTCTGGGTACTGACTGCTTCGTAGTATATAACTGAATTGGACATGCCAATGCTATTCTATAATTCATTTACATTAGATTCAATGAACTAAATTTTCAATAGAATACTTCTATTGAATGCGCAATGGAGAATTTGATAGAACATAACCAATAGTACATCATTTCATAGGGGAGCAATATCCTCAAGAACCTAAAGAATATGAGCATTTGCTAATGTGGTTATCAGCATCATCCTGCCAATTTGCCATTCAAGGAAAGTGAAAGAAGGCAACTTTAGGAGCTCTCAAAGTGCCTAATTATGTATCTCAGGAGCTGTGCTATTGAGAGAAATCCATTGACCTATATGTCAGTTATATTCATTTTAATTGGGCACATGGGGGGAGCAACGATGATCAGAAAACTGAACCCCGGTTTATACTTATTTTATGTGCAATTAGCCATGCAATATAACTATTAAAGATGCTGAATCTGTGAGGTTCACTATAATATAAATAAAATTACTGAGATCTATTGCGAAAGGAATCAAATGCATTTTCTTCCTAAGCTTAGTGGTATTTTTTTTAATTTATTTACTCTATTCCCTTTTGAATAGCTATCTGTAATGAGTATGAAAAATAAGCAGAGATGGGACAGATTATTATCTGGAAGAGAAAGTTGACCGGGCTGAACTGGAAAGTTGAAAACACCTCCCAGAAGAAGAGACTGGCAAACTATTTTCCAATTGTTGTCAAGAAAATGATTCAAAAATGTCACAATAACAACTGCACAAATAGGTAGATAAAGGGAGTCAAATTCAATTTGAAGGAAATGTTGGTTCCTTTTCAACTGCATTAGAACAGAAATCTTTGGAACATTGTTTTGGGTCCAAAAGTCATGGATTTTCCATTAGTACAGCTTATGAAGAATATTTAGAAGTATTGTTGTTGTTAGTTGTGAAGTCATGTCCGACCCATCGCGACCCTATGGACAACGTTCCTCCAGGTCTTGCTGTCCTCTACCATTCTCTGGAGTCCATTTAAGTTCACGCCTACTGCTTCAGTGACACCTCATTCTCTGTCGTCCCCTTCTTCTTTTGCCCTCAATCTTTCCCAGCATCAGGCTTTTCTCCAGTGAGTCCTTTCTTCTCATTAGGTGACCAAAGTATTTGACCACCTAATGGTGGTATTCATCTTCAGGATCTGGCCTTCTAAAGAGCAGTCAGGGTTGATCTACTCTACATCTGACCGGTTTGATCGCCTTGCAGCCCAAGGGACTTGCAGGAGTCTTTTCCAGCACCATAGTTCAAAGGCCTCAATTCTTTGGCACTCAGCCTTTCTTATGGTCCCACTTTCACAGCCATACATTGTAACTGGGAACACCATAGCCTTGACTATGCGCACTTTTGTTGGGAGGGTGATGTCTCTGCTTTTTAGTATGCTGTCTAGATTTGCCATAGCTTTCTTCCCCAGAAGCAAGTGTCTTTTAATTTCATGGCTGCAGTCCCCATCTGAGGTGATCTTGGAACCCATTTAGAAGTATATATGCATACCCAAAGCTAAAAAATTCTGGATCAATATAAAAACACAACTGGAACAAATAATAACTCAAAAGGTTCCATTAAAACCAGAAACTTACTTATTAGGAATACCAACAAACAAATATGAAAAAGAAATAATATATTTAATAACACACATTTTGACTGCAGCAAGAATAATATATGCACAAAACTGGAAACAAGAAGAGGTACCAACTCAAGAAAAATTAATATCCAAAATTATGGAATGCGCGGAGATGGATAGACTCACCAAAGAGATCCAAGGAAAGGAAGAATCTGAATATTATCTGGTCTGGCAAAAATGGTATAAATGGTTAGAGGAAAGTAAAAAAAAAAGAGAGAGAGAGAGAAAAGAAGAAGAAAGAAAGAAAAATTAAAGAAAAGATATCAATAGAGTAAAATAAATTTTTACATCAAATAAAATTTAAAGAAAAGACACCAGATATCAATAAAATAATATCATTATATAAGGTGAGAGAAATAATGTATACTGAAGAATATAAGATATAGATATTGTAAAAATTCAGATATTATAAGTAGATGTCATTAAGATGATGCCTGTTGTATATTGTTTTACTTGTATTTGTAAATGTATTTTGCGGTTTCTTAAACTAATAAAAATTAAAAAAAAAAAAAAAAAAAAGAAGTATATATGCATACATTATATTTTTAAAAAATCATTTGGTCAGCAAGGCTATCAGCCTCTCATTTTTTTCAGATTATTTTGAACAGAGGCTAATAAATTGAAATATTTTGTGCACAGATAGCAAGAGAAAGATGTCAGGATTTTAAGCTCTTTCTTTTGAAATATGGTAAGTGAAAAGTTTTTGAGTTCTTTAAATAGGACCGCAGTTCCTATGAGCGTTTTTCATTTCTGAATAACACTAAAGTTGGAAGCAGAGGGGAGAGAGACATTTTGACATTTCACAAAATCATTTCCAGGGGCATTGCTATTTATAATACTAGAAAATCAAGGTTATGAACTTGATTAGAAGGAAAATATTTAGCCACAACCATCTGGCATTAAGCTGGACTAAAATACTAAACCAATATCCTAATAATACTCTTCATATGCTTAATTTAGGAATTCTGTGTTTTTCCAGATATTGCTAAATTTTAGTCTTCAATAGCATCAACCAGAATGCTCAATTCAAGGCAAAGTATGGATTTAATCATTTATTATCATATTGTTAAGCTACCATTTACCAAAATTAATGTGGAGAGCCATTGTTTCCTCACCTTGCTCTATAGAAAAGATTGTGAGAGGAAAGTTACAACAGAAAAAGAATGGCAATACCATCATGTTTAAATGTCTATGAAGATTCTCAGTCATCCAGGTCATGGCTGTATGAAACATATTTTTTCAAGAGACAACTGGACTTTCTTTGTTTTTCCTTGAACATGTTTCACTTCTCATCCAAGAAGCTTCTTCAGTTCATGTCTTTTGTAGGAAAATTGAAACGTGTTCAAGGAAGAACAAAGGAAATCCAATTGCATCTAGAAAGAGCACCTTTGGGACATCATGCTTAAAGTACTTTCATAAAAATCACATTATTATACGGAACCATTTGAGCCACCAATTCCACTCCTATTAAATACTAGAATAACAAAATTAAACATTCCACTTAGCTGTCTAGCCTCCCTTAGAATACATCCCTGGCTTGTTCTTGAGTTGCCATTGGTGAGGGGGATGGGAAAATAGCAAAGCAGCATGGCAGCCAAAAACAAAAGCACATCCCAGACATATATCTCTCAAGGCTGTTTCCCAGGGTTACCCACAGTGACCAGAGGGGAGTGATCTCTACAACCCACGAAATTGCTCCGTTGATGAATGTGACTGATAACACACCCTGGGGAAGAGGGGAAACAGGGTCAAGACTGGGTTGAAAATTACATGGGGTTAGAGTTGGCTTCACTTGGAATGTGCCAACATGAAGCTCCTAATAAATAACTGGATTTCTTTTGAAGCTTGGCTCGAGGCTCATGATTAGGGAATCCATCAGAACCCTGACAAAAAGAAGCTTATTATTTCTTGGGATATTTGGTTTCACTGTTAAATTGTTCTAAATTAAGGAAGGTTGTCTTAACCTAACACTACTTACAATCCAGTCTGTATCTTCCTAAAATGTAGTTCCACTATCCTGTGCCCTGCCTTTTGGAGAATCTTTGTCTATGTGATAGCCTTTCAGATATATGAAGAATGTCATCATATCCCTATCAACCTTACTTTGTGAAATGAAATGTGTCTAAGTCTTTCAGCTTCTCTTTACTTGGCTTTCTGGTCATCTTCATTGCCCATATTCCAATTTCTCTGAATCCTCTGGGGGCCTAACTAGACAGAGTACTCAATTATATTCTGATCGAAGTAAAATCAGGTGGAGTGATTGCTTCCTATGATTTGCAGGAGGAAAACTGTGTTAATTTATGGTGCAAAAATTTAAATTCTGGTAGCACTCCACGCAACTAGTGAAGCAAATGGTAGCTCAGGAAAGCATACTACTGTATGTGTTTTAATAAACCAGAAAATGTGCTACCTAACTTCTGGATATTTTTTTATGATTTGAAAATTTGTTTGTTTGTTTGTTTGCCAGAATATGTTGAAACAGTGTGGTGGTTCAATTATATAGCTCCCTGGATGAAACAGTTTAGGCACAGCCATGAAAGCAAGGTGCCCATTGATTATCACTATCAGGACCTGAATGCAGGCAATGATACTCTCCTTGTCCTTTTAGATGTCTCTGCAGAGACATCTACCACAGAACACAGTATCTTCTTTGTTAGGCTATGAGTTTGAGGACAGGAGATACTGCTTTACATTATTTCAATCCCCTTCCCTTGTTTAAACATATAAAACTCTTTATGCATAAGCACCTGGGTATCTTTGGGACTACTATTCATCCCTGAATCAGTCAAACCTAGGCTGCATAAACAGAGGGATAGAATCAAGATCACATGAAGTGTTAATACCACTTTATAATGCCTTGGTAAGGCCACACTTGCAATATTGCATTCAGTTTTGGTCACCACGATGTAAAAAAGATGTTGAGACTCTAGAAAGAGTGCAGAAAAGAGCAGCAAAGATGATTAGGGGACTGGAGGCTAAAACTTATGAAGAACAGTTGTGGGAACGGGGTATGTCTAGTTTGATGAAAAGAAGGACTACGGGAGACATAGAAGCAGTGTTCCAATATCTCAGGGGCTGCCACAAAGAAGAGGGAGTCAAACTATTTTTCAAAGCACCTGAGGGTGGAACAAGGAAGTTCTCCTAGAACTAAGGACAAATTTCCTGATAGTTAGAACAATTAATTAGTGGAACAACTTGCCTGCAGAAGTTGTGAATGCTCCCACACTGGAAATTTTTAGGAAGATGTTAGATAACCATTTGTCTGAAGTGGTGTAGGGTTTCCTGCCTGGGCAGGGGGTTGGCATAGAAGACCTCCAAGGTCCCTTCCAACTCTGTTATTCTATTCTATTCTATTCTATTCTATTCTATTCTATTCTATTCTATTCTATTCTATTCTATTCTATTCTATTCTATTCTATTCTATTCTATTCCTACTAGATCATCTAGGGAACAACTGCTTCTATTGTTGCATTGTAGAAGAAAAGGGAGTTCTCAGTTGCAGCATCTATTTTCTAGAATAGCCTCCCTACAGAAATAAGTCTGGCACAATCAGTGATCACATTCAACTGACATTGAAGCAGGGGTGAAATCCAGCAGGTTCTGACAGGTTCTGAAGAACCAGTAGTAGAAATTTGAGTAGTTCAGAGAACCAGGAAATACCACCTCTGGCTGGCCCCAGAGTGGGGTGGGAGTGGAGATTTTGCAGTATCCTTCCCCTGCCATGCCCATCAAACCATGCCCACCAAGCCACACCATGCCCACCAAGCCATGCCCACAGAACTGGTAGTAAAAAAATTGGATTTTACCTTGCACTGAAGCTCAACTTCAGTCCATGATCAGGACACCAATCTACCATGGATGTTTTTGATTGCTTTTCTATCATGTGAGCTTCCGACAATTGAATTGATTTTGACAGGATATATATACAATTAATTAATCAATCTTTCTTTTTATTCATGCAGCCTAAAATTGCATTTGCTTTCTCTGCAGCCATGTCATTTTCTGGCTCATTTTCAATTTTGCAATCAACTATGATGTCAAGTTCTTTTTTGCAATTATTATTATGAGATAATATTTCTAATCCTGTACTTCTGCATTCAATTTTTGTCTCCCAAGTGAAAAGCATTTTGTACAAGCACTGTTAAATTTCTCTACTTTCAGCCCATTTGTCCAAATTTTCAAGTTCATTTTAAATTTTATTTCTGCCATATCTCATTCATTGTTATTTTCATATCATCGGCAAATTTCATCCATAATCCCTCCATCCCATCACCTAACAATTAATAGAAATATTGAAGAGTAATGGACCTAAGACTAATTCTTGTGGGGCCCTATTTAACATCTCTCTTAGAGATGTTAGATGCAGAATAAATGATTAGCAATTTGAGTAGGATGTTTCATCCAGTTGGAGATCTACTTAATTTTTATGCCACTTAACCAGGTTTAATTAGTTTTGTAAATGCTTTTCTAAAATTAAATTATATTATGTCTGTAGCATTCTCACAATCTAAACAGGCATTCTTTACTCATACACGATAATTTTTGCTCATTCGCCCACTTTATAGTATTAGCATGTTTTCCAGAAAATAAGACCCTGTCTTATATTTTTTGAACCCAAAAATAAGCACTTGGCCTTATTTTCAGGGAGGTCTTATTATTTTGATGTGCATGGAGCAAGATGGGGCTCCTCTTTCCATCCGACCTGATTTCCAGCTCTGCATTTAAATATCCAGGAAACCTGGAAAGCTCAGCAGACTAATGCATTGTAATTTAACTCCAGCTGCCTGCAATTACTGTAAATTCGAATCTCACCAAGCTCAGGGTTGACTCAGCCTTCCACCCTTTCTAAAGTAGGTAAATTGAGGAGCCAGTTTGTGGGGGCAATAAGCTGACTTTGTAAAATATACAAAAGTATGAAGGCTATTGCTTAATGCATTGTAAGCCACCCTGAGTCTCCGGAGAAGGGTGGCATATAAATAAATTTTTAAAAAAATTCAGAGAGGGCTTATTTTTGGGGGAAGGCTTATTTTAGTACATGTACTCAAAAGCCCGATTGGTCTTATTATCAGGGGATGCCTTATTTTTGGGGAAAGAGGGTACCTTCCTTAGAATGAAATACAATACTCAGGGTTTGTACTAAAATGTACCATAAACCACAGGAGGAGTCCAATAGGGATGACTCTTAGTCCCAATATTATTTAATTTTGATATTAATTGATTAATACATTGAACAATCCAGATTTCCTTCCTTCAAAATTAGCTAGCAAATATATTACTATTTTACTTTATACCAACAATGAAATACTGGGTGTTTTTGTTTTGTTTTTCAAATTCTCAAAGTTATGGAAGAGAAGAGAACTTTGAGAAACTCATTTTCTTCCTTTTATCCTCAATCTCTGACCATAAGTGCAACAAAAAGATCTTTGGAACATAAAAGGAAAAACTGTCAAGCACCAGGGAAATCAGAAGATCCAGACAGTTCAAATGGGCATTAAGATTTATGGCAAGCTTAAGCTCTCTACAAGAATCTTGTAGAGATTCTACAAGCAAATTTATGGTAGGTAACAATGGAATTCAAGGTGGGCTGGAATTAGATCTCTTGTGGGCATGAAGAGACTTGTGACTGATGACGCATTTGACCCTTCCTTCCGGCTCTGCCTGGTCACTTCCTACAAATATGTTGCAACATCATATACCAGATATAAACTAAGAGTGATCTTTGGAGCAATGAGATCTGGGATGAGCCAATAACAGCATACCATTGACATAAGGTTGAAAGTTCTTTGGAATGAAGTTCTGGTCCAAATATTGAGCCGCTGTAAGCCTGCAATATGTTGATGCAATATGATTCTCAGTCATCCAGGTAGCATTTTTCTGGCTGTTAAGTCATGGCAACTGGACTTCTTTTTCTTTTTGGTTTAAAATATTTTGATACTTATCCAAGCAGAGGTAGGTTTCAGCAGGTTCTGCCCATTTCTGGAGAACTGGTAGTGGAAATTTTGAGTAGTTCAGAAAACCAGGAAATACCACTTCTGACTGGCCCCACCCCCATCTATTCTCTGCCTCCCGTGTCCCAGCTGATCAGGAGGAAATGGAGATTTTGCAGTAATCTTCCCTTGAATGGGGTGGGAATGGGGATTTTACAGTATCTTTCCCCTGCCATGCCCATCAAGCCATGCCATGCCCACCAAGCCACATTCACAGAACCTGTAGTAAAAAATTTTGAAACCCACCACTGTTATCCAAGTATCTTCTTCAGTCTATAGTCTGTTCTTACTGCAATTTTACCAAATTAGAAAAGTCTAAACAACGTTCTCATAGATTCCTTTTCAATGGTTTAATGCACACCTAATTTAATACTAAAATCGGAAAGCCTGATTAAAGTGGAGGCTAAATCTTATTTATGTTGATTTATCATCAATCCTCTCTTAGTTTAAGTTTAAGGTAACTGGCAATTCAGTTGAGGAAGGAAAGGCTGCCAAGGCTGGCCCGACAGCAGGGCAGGCGCAGGGCCACACGTTTCTTAGCAGTCTCCCAGGTGCAAAATGGGGGTGCCAGCAGTTCATTCACTCCCTTCCCCTTGCTTTGGGGTTAGCTGGCTGGGTGAGAATGGGTAGCTCAGGTCTGTTGTGGCCCATGTGCAGCTAGTAGCTGATTCAGACAGCAAGGAGGCTGGTGTGATGCTGCGCCAGCAGCCTGTGCAGCTGGCACTAGAGTTGGACAATGAGGAGGCTGGAGAAGATGTGGTGCCAGAGGCAGGGATTCAGCTAGGACCTTCAGAACCTCCAGAAGCTCCCTCAAGTGAAGAGGACAAAGAGGAGGATTCTCTTCTCGATGCACAGGTGGCGCAGAGCTGCCAAAAGGCAGGAGTGGCTCCTCAGGAGGAGGTCTCCTCGAGAGTAAGGCTTGGGGCTAATTGGCCACTCCCTTAGCCTATTTAAGGAGGAATGCCGACTGAAGCAATTTTCAGGGAACAACTTAGTTCACATTCCTTCGTGTCTTGTCTTGCTTATCTTATCAGCTTTCTGTAAATTGCTTCCGGGCATTCTGCCAACCATAGTAAGTTTTCAGTTATTATTCTTTGAATTCTTGGTGGCTGTTAATGCAATTAATTAACAGCCATTGTTGTAAAAGACTGGTTTATTCAGTAAACTAAGGTTTGAATGGACTTTGTGAATGGACTTTCTTTGGGGACCGTAGCAGGGGCAGAACACGGTCCTTTGTCCCATTTAGCTGCTCTTTCCCCAGACATCAAGTCGTATTGGCCTCCCAGGGAATGGGGTCTCTAAGCACTTCTCTGTTACTGTAACATCAAGGTATCAATTAAGGATTCCATGGGTGGGCGTTGGACTAGAAAACCTCCAATGTCTCTTCCAACTCTATTTAAAACAAGTCTGCCTTCCTCGCATTTAGATATATTGACCAGACCAGTTTCCAGAATTCTTTGCACTAACCAAGCTGGTCATATTTTTTTATATGCTAAAAGAGAGGAAGAAGAAGAAAAGAAGAGGGTTCCCTCACCCCTAGAATAGGCAACATAATTTGTAATATTTTCACCACAAATACAAAATTAGAGATGGTCTCTGATAGAAAACCACTTGAAGAAACTATAAGCATTTGAAATGTGGATTTACAGACAGCTGTTACATATAAGATGGGTTAACAAAATCACAAATGAGGAGGTGATAAGCCACCTGGGAAAACAAAAGAAAACAATCAAAGTCATTAAAAAGCGAAAGTTAGTGTATTTTGGACATGTGATGCAATACCCAGAGAAATACAGCATCCTTCACTTAATCCTCCAGGGAAAAATTGAAGGCAAACGAGGCCCAGGCAGAAGAACATCAAGGCTTCAAAACCTAAGGGACTGGTTTGGACAAAACTCAGCAGCACCTTTTCATATGGCTATTGACAAAAATAGGATTGCCAACATGATCACCAACGTCCAATGACGAACTTGGCACAAGAAGAAGTATTAATGGAGATAGCATGATGTTGCATTTTCAAAGCTTTATAGCAAAGAGTAAAGAATGGAGACCTTTTACTTAAGGTCCCATTTGCCACACCCTAACTCAGTCACTTTACTATAGATGTACTATCAACAAAGCAAGGCACAATTGTAACCCATGCCTTCAGCTTTAGCACAACTGAATTTCAAGCGGTCATTCTACTAATTTTGTGCTTGAATTCATACTTGGCGCTAAGCCATCAAGTGGATAGTTTGCTTTATGGCTTAGTAGATTACATGAATACATTCACTGAAAAGCACACTGAGCATGTTGAATGAATCCAACTGTTTGAGTTTATTCAATAAATCATGCTTAAGCAACCATCACTTTAAAGTGATGTGTAAACATTCCTTTGACTGCTATTCAGTCTTACCAGGGGTGAAAAGTAAAATTTGTTACTACCGGTTCTGTGGGCGTGGCTTGGTGGTGGTGGGTAATGTGACTGGGTGAGGATGGCCAACTTTTTTTAAAAAAACTTTTCAAAGCATTTTTTAATCTTTTCAAAGCATTTTTTCTAATGCTTTGAAAAGCCTCTGCTGATCAGGCAACTCAGCTGGGATCATCAGAGACTTTTCAAAGCATTTTTTTTTACCACCTCTTCGGCCAAGAGGTTGCAGAAAAAAATGCTTTGAAAAGCCTCTGACGATCCCAGCTGAGCCGCGTGATCATCAGAGCCTTTTTTTTTAACTTTTAAAAGCATTTTTTCATTGGAAGAGGTTATAGAAAAAATGCTTTTAAAAGTTAAAAAAAAAAGCCTCTGATGATTGTGCGGCTCAGCTGGGAATGGGGGGGTGGGGGCACAAGGATTTTTGCTACCGGTTCTCCAAACCACCCACCACCATCGCTACCGGATTGGGCGATCCGGTCCGAACCGGGAGCATTTCACCCCTGAGTCTGATCCATATCTATTTAAAGCATATCATGTGAGATGGTGGTGTGGAAAAAATGGCATGTTGCCCTTTAAAACACACACACACACACACACACACACACACACACACACACACACACACACATATATATATATAAAATGAAAATTAGAAAAGAATGTTGAAAGCTTTGTGAGAATTCTTTTTCAACATGTAGAGGATTTTTTAAAAAACTACAGATTGGCTTCTCTTGTAGTACAGCCCAGAAAAACTGCACTATTTTATAAAATGTATGAATTAGTACCTTAAATTGTTTTAGTATTATTTATAGAATATAACACCAAGAAGAGCCTTTGAAAGACTTTAATGAGAAATGTTTGGACAGAAACTATCACTTGATTACACCTTACGATAAATGTAATACTCCGTGTCTATATTAACTAATATGCCATTATGGAGTATTGTGATATATTTTCTTTAAATATTACTGTAATTTCAGGCTCAATTTACTAAAAGTATGGAAAGTAGTAACATTCACTGACAATAGTCAGAGAAGAGATTCACTGATATAAATTATTTGATGCCATAAATATAGCATTGAAAATGGGACAATTATAATGGTAGAAAGTCATTTTTTCCCCCTGCATAAATGCAATAAAAGGCAAATTATAAAACCATTCCCTAGCTATCCACACTCCATTACTGCCTACAGTTATGAGAAGGACATATAAAAATAATTCCGTCTGTTCTGCTCATAAAAACCTTGATGATATGTAATATATAACAGTTTTACTTGAGAACAGCCACATCTTGGCATATTTCTGGCATTGCTTCTTAAAAAAGAGTCAAACTGATTTATACCAGGGGTGAAATTCAGCAGGTTCTGAGAGGTTCTGGAGAACCAGTAGCATAAATTTTGAGTAGTTCGGAGAACTGGCAAATACCACTTCTGGCTGGCCCCAGACTGGGGTAGGAATGAAGATTTTGCAATATCCTTCCCCCAAGAGTGGGGAGGGAATGGAGATTTTGCAGTATCTTTCCCCTGGAGTGGGTTGGGAATGCAGGTTTTGTAGTATCCTTCCCCCAGGAGTGGGGAGGAAATGGAGATTTTGCAGTATCCTTCCCCTGGAGTTGGGCGGGAATGGGGATTTTGCAATATCCTTCCCCTGGAGCGGGGTGGGAATGGAGATTTTGCAGTATCCTTCCCCTGCCAACCCACCAAGCCACACCCACAGAACCAGTGGTAAAAAAAAAATGATTTCCACCACTGATTTATACTATCTGAGAAGCATTCCTAAAAATCCATTTGAATTATTTTAAGTACACATTAGGTTACCTGTAGATACATGGCATAGATGTATAACTCTTTGGATAAGAATCTAAAACGTTGAAGGGAAAAAAGGTCTGATGCATATCATACATTTAAAATGGGTCAGAAGAATAGAGTGGCAGAGAAAAACAGAATGCCCATGATCTCAAGCAATACTCCTTTAAAACGTGTTAGGCTGGTCCATATATAGAACAAGATAAAAGAAACATACTTCTGCATATACTGTGAGTCAACCTGAATGCTACAGAAAATATTCTGTAGTTATTGAAAATACTTCTTCAATTTATTTCATTGGGAAACGAATAGAATAAATGAGAAGAATGCCTAACTATTAAACTTTAATAAGGCTGGAGGCTGAAACATATGATGAATGGTTGCAGGAACTGGGTGTGTCTAGTCTAATGAAGAGAAGAACTAGACATGACATGAGAGCAGTCTTCAGCATTTGAGGGGCTGTCACAGAGAAGAGGCGGGTCGACCTATTCTCCAAAGTACCTGAGGACAGGACAAGAAATAAGAGATGGAAACTTACCATGAAGAGATCCAACCTAGAGCTAAGAAGAAATTTCACTGACAGTGAGAACAATTAAACAGTGGAAAACTTGCCTCCAGAAGTTCTAGGTGTTCCATCACTGGAAGTTCTTTTTAAAAAAAAGATTGGACAGCCATTTGTCCAGAATGGCATAGGGTCTCTTGCTTGAAGAGAGGTTGGAAAAGGAAGTACAAGGTCCTTTTCAACTCTGTTATTTCTGAATGAAACCTTAAGAAAAGTACTCAACTGATTTATTTAGAAGATTATATGGTTGCCACTCACTCTCAGTGACTCTGGGCAGCTTACAAACAATGAAAACCCAATATAGAATAATAAAAAAACAATAAAGCCTACCCCACCCCCTCCTGGTGACAACACACAATCATTTGATGATCTCCCTCACACTCTGGGTACACCAGACCCGTTGGCAGAACCAGGTCTTCAGGGCCTTACAAAAGAGTGTCAAAGGGCGCTCCAGTCTAATCTCTGTGGGAATGATATTCCAAAGGGAGGGAGCCACCATGAAAAGGTCCTTCTTCTGGGTCCCATTAGATATAACTTCCTTAGAAGATGGGACCCACAAAATTCCTTGTCTCCTTACTCTAGGGGATCAGATAGATGCAACTGAGAAGAGATGGTCCCTCAGACAGATTTGTCAAAAATATGTACTTTCTTTCCTTAGTTGGAAAATACTCCATGAACATTTCAAAGAATCATATGTTCATCTATCTCTTCATTTTTCATAATGGAAATGCCAGGGAATGAAGAATAAAATCACAGTCTAACATTTTCTTTTGTGAGCCCCAAATTAAATACAAATAAAACATTGCTGGGTAATTTTACATTACAAAAGAAGAAGGTTGGGATATACTACAAATGGTAATAACAACAACAACAACAAAAAGGAATATATATATATATATGTATATGTTTTTAATATTTTTGCTGATAAAATAGAAAAATAGCTTGTCGGCTATATGATACTGTCTGGATGGCCCATGAGATTGGGCTGAAAGGCAAAAATTGGAGATTTGTGATATCTCCTCCATTCATGGTAATCCAGGATGACTTAATACAAAAAAAACAACAACATACAAATACATACATATATATATATATATATATATATATATATATATATATATATATATATATATATATATATATATATATATATTCAGGTCTTTTCCCATATAAGATTGAGAGTATCTTGGTACCGTTTCGACTAGGTCCCACTCGTCATCTTCAGGCTGGTGTCTTCGGCTTCATGCTTGTGCACCAAAATACACCAAAACTTGCATCTCTCTCTCTCTCTCTCTCTCTCTCTCTCTCTCTCTCTCTCTCTCTCTCTCTATATATATATATATATATATATATATATATATATATATATATATATATATATATATATATATATATATATATATATATATATATCTTCTCTTATCGTAGGTTTTTGTATGTATTTTTCTTCAACCGGGTATTTTGCTATGTAAACCAAGCTTCTCAAATTGCAGCCATAGCTAAGTGAAATCACATCCACTATCCTAGGTTTCTTCAGACAGCAAGCATGCATTTTGCTGCCTATTGGGAGACTAATATAGATCTATTTTGGACTGATTGGTCCTCATCAGTTAGCCACACCCTACCATATGTTCCCTCCCCATAGACGCCTAAGTATTTAGCCTCTACATATATACGTATATAAGAGAAGAAAGCAAATTGTGTTTCTTTGGAATCTTTTCCTCACCCATCTCAACAGCCTACACCCCAAAATACAATTTACTATGGAAATAGAAGTTAACAACCAACTCCTCTTTCTGGACGTCCTAATCTACAAAAAACCCAATGGCTCCCTAGGACATACCATCTACTGGAAAAAAAGCACACACCTATCACTACTTAAATGCATAATCACATCACATCAACACCCTGCACAGATCAACTCCGTAGCCAAGACTCTCATCTCCAGAACCAAACGCCTAGCCGATAAAGACCATCTGAAAACTGAATTACAACCTCACAAATGTACTAATCTCTAACGGATTCCAAAGAAACACAATTACCAACCTAATTCAAAGGGAGACACCCCCCAAGAACCGAGACACAGAATAGGACAATGGCATCGCCCTCCTCCCTTACATCAAAGGCACCACAGATAAAATCAGCAAAACTCTCCACAAACACAATATCAAGACAGCCTTCTGCACTGACCAAAAAATAGCAAACATCTTAAGAAACCCCAAAGACAAGATCCAGCTAGAAAACCAAGGAGTCTATGAAATACCATGCAAAATCTGCCCAGCCACATACATTGGACAAACTAATAGGAGAATAAATGCATGCATTGCAGAACACAAGAACGCAATCAGAAAAGAAGAAAAAAACTTCCTCCCTTTTCCAGCACCTTAAAACAACAGGACACAAAATTGACTTTTAAGAAACCAAATTAATCTCCAAAACTGAACACTTCAACAAGAAAATAATCATGGAAGCCATCAAAATAGAGAAATACCCCCATAACATGAATAAATAAATAACTAGGGCTAGTTTCCAGATGTCCCACCTACCGGACATCTGGAAACTAGCCCTAGTCAACAGAAGAGTCCCAGCCACGAAGATTAACACTGGACCCAAGATAACACATGACACCACCACCAATCATCCTCACCAGATTCAAACCCAAACCCATCCCGTAGACGAAATACAACCACCATCCAGAAGCCAGGCCATGGTGGCATCACCAGCTACTGCACCCCCCTCCAATCCCCACACAAAGCAAACTGACACATCCCATGAACACATGGCAAGACCTCAAACTCGGAGCCAAACCAAAGCCCGGGGTGTGGCATCACAGCCATCTGCCCAGGACATTACATCAAAAAAATCAGGATATCACAACACTAGAACTCAGGATGTTACCCACAGCCCATTACCCAGGTCGTTAAAACACAAAAGACTAATGGGTACATGTCAAGGACCTCACCCATACAGGATGTTATGAAACATCTGACTAATCTGCAAACATCAACTCCATCAACCAATCAAGATGTAACAACACAGGCAACCAACCCGCTCACAGCAATAAAGCCAGCACCCCACATCTCCCCACCAGTATTTATAGAGAGACAGCAGTTCCAATCACACTTTCCTTATACAAGCACGAAGCCGAAGACACAAGCCTGAAGATGACGAGTGGGATGTATGTATGTATGTATGTATGTATGTATGTATGTATGTATGTATGTATTTGTGTGTGTGTGTGTGTGTGTGTGTGTGTGATGTATTTTATATTAACATCCCTTGAATTCCAAAGCACCAGGAATTAAAGTTTTAATGACAATTTCTAGTGTCAATGTAGAGCATCCCATCCAGTTCCAATGAATCATGTAGTTTAAAGCAAAAATCATTTGAAAACAAACCATAAAAATTCTTAAGCCAACTAATATTTAATTGAGAAGCCAAAGTCCACCATGAAACAAGAATCCCTTTATCAAAAACAGCAACTAAATAGTCCTTGGTCTGCTCCTTTGCCTTTATGTTTCTTCTCTCTTCATGACTGCCCCAATTCAGAACTATCCCTGCTCTTCTCTTGTTTGAGTCCTCATTTGAGAATAAGCTAATGTCTCAAGAACCATTGGCTCTGAGATCAACAGTGTTAGAGCTCTTTTCCTTTATGCTGAAGAAATTATGGAAATTATAGAAATAGTTAGGATTCTGTCTGTTATTTACAAGACATAATGGAATGTTTTCTAAGATCAAAGACAATGGAACCAAGTTTGCTGTTGGAGGAGAAGCCAACAAAAGAAAAATAAAACTCAAAATTAGGTTGATCTGGCAAGAACCTCAAAGGGAAGGGAAGGGAAGGGAAGGGAAGGGAAGGGAAGGGAAGGGAAGGGAAGGGAAGGGAAGGGAAGGGAAGGGAAGAAGGAAAGGAAAGGAAAACAGAAAGAAGGAGAGGAGAGGAGAGGAGAGGAGAGGAGAGGAGAGGAGAGGAGAGGAGAGGAGAGGAATGGAATGGAATGGAATGGAATGGAATGGAATGGAATGGAATGGAATGGAATGGAATGGAATCCCCTTATGGAAAAGACAATTGGCCAGCAGTTCACAATGTGGAAGTTTCCTCTTTTTTAAGGTTCCTTCCTTCTTTCTTCCTAACTGTGAGACTCAAGGCAGAGCTATAACATACTGGAAAGTTTAGTTTGTGTGTTTTTTCTCCTTTTGTTAAGACCCAAATCAGAAGCTTAATTCTTACGTTCTAAATTAAATTCATTTTTTACCCACTTTGGAACTTGATTGTTTCAGTTTACTGTGGTTCCCTTATATACATATTAGTATAAGACATTAATGTCATTTTTGTAAGTAAATTATTTTATCCCATTAACCAGTCTTGATATTTGTATGTCCAGGTCAGGATTCTGTACAGACTTTGATATTAAGAACATTTTATCCCAATTGTCTTTCCTGATGCAATTTTGCAAAGACTACCATAAAATGTACACTCTGAGCAAAAGCTGGGCCATGTGATCCCCATAATTTAACATATTCTTAGTTTACAGATACAAGATCTTGATGGATTAGTCCTGCTGTTCCCAAACTCAATGCAAGATCCACGTCTAAGTATAGAAGAAGCACAACTAACTAATAGAAATAACAACATCTCAGCACAGTCATGAGATTGCTTGACTGAACTAAAAAGGAGACAGCTCCTGTTTTCAATATGAGCTATTTCTCTATCTCTTCAGACAGCCAAATGCCTAATTTTAATTCACTGCAAGAATAAGAAGGGAAATTCTGCCTCTGAAGTAGCTGAAGCGACTCTCGCAAGCATGAGTGAGTAGTTTCTAAATTACTTTTTGAATATTTTATCATATCCCCTAATATAACAATTTGAACAGGCAAAGCAAAGGAATTCACAATCTGAAATGGAGGAATAAAACAGAATATTTAATCAGTCATCATCCTGGACTTTGAATGGTTTGCTTATCATTACACTAGGAGGAGATCCTTAAAAAGAGATGTGCTCAGATAGAATACAAATGATGGCAATTTAGCAAGCAGCTGATGTCTTAAATGAAAATTAAGAGGGCTATTTAATTTGAGGAGCAGTCATTGTAAATAGTATATTATTCAGGATTGATACCATTCTCTTCTTTTTCTGCCACACAATTATTTCCATAAGAAGTCATGAGCACTAACTGACTCTGTGGTTTCATCCCAAACCCCCATAACTTTAACGTTAGACTGCCTACTTTTGACCTCACCCCATTCCTAACAGGTCTGTAAGGGGCACGCACCAACGTGCCTACCGCCCCTGTCCTAATGTCCCCATTTATTTGTATCCATTTCCTGTATTCATAATCATATTTATACTTTTATCTGTTACCTTATACATGCTTGACAAATAAATAAATAAAAATAAATGAGCCAGATAAAGTATTCTCCACAGCTATCTCTCTTTTGCAAACATTTATTCTATTAGAACTGCCAAGAATCAGATCAGATAATATCATCCTCATGAGCTTCTAGACACAGGGGTCTCCAAACTTGACAATTTTGAGTCTTATGGATTTCAACTCCCAGAATTCTCCAGCCCTGTTCTAGGCTAACAATCAGATTCTTAGTATGAATATTATTTTCAAGATATGACAAATAGAAACCTCTAGAAATCCATGCAGTGCTTAATTTCTTCTTGTATTCCATACAGTTCCAACCAATAGAATGAGCAGAATAGGTTTTAAGAAGACATTAATATAATTAAGATAGCATAGACTTCAATAGTCTTTAACTTTTTCCAATATGCCTTTTCCCAATAATATGCTTTGCTTGATTCTAAACTAGTGGCTGTGTATATGTATGCTAGCACACACTCATACACTAAGACTCACAGTTTTATGGATTTTTCAGCTCAGTTCACACTAAAATCAGAAAAATGTACACAAAAATATATACATTGGAAAGCACTTACACAAATACATGTCAGAGAAATGTGCATGAAAAATGTTCAACTGCTATAGAAATAGGTTGAAACAAACCTAAGCCTGAAAAACTGAGCCAACCACAGTATGATAGACTTGCTCTCCTGTAAATTGCTCATTATCGTATGGTCTACTGGAACAAACTTCAGAGTCATATGCTTTGAACCATTTTCACATTGCCATCTATGGTGGGAAGAATTTGGAAACTGAATACTTTAATCACTAAATGTCTATGGAGATTCTCAGTAATCCAGGTGATGGTTGTCCCAAAAGTGCTTTTTCAAGAGGCAACTGGACTTTCTGGTTTTTAGAATAGAATAACAGAGTTGGAAGGGACCTTGGAGGTCTTCTAGTCCAACTCCCTGCTTAGTTAGGCAAGAAACCCTACACCACTTCAGACAAATGGTTATCCAACATCTTCTTAAAAACTTCCAGTGTTGGAGCATGCACAACTTCTGGAAGCAATTAATTGTTCTGACTGTTAGGAAATTTCTCCTTAGTTCTAAGTTGCTTCTCTCCTTGATTAGTTTCCACCCATTGCTTCTTGTCCTACCTTCAGGTGCTTTGGAGAATAGTTTGACTCCCTCTTCTTTGTGGCAGCCCCTGAGATATTGGAACACTGCTTCTATGTCTCCCATAGTCCTTCTTTTCATCAAACTAGACATACCCAGTTCCTACAACTGTTCTTCATATGTTTTAGCCTCCAGTCCCCTAATCATCTTTGCTGCTCTTCTCTGCACTCTTTCTAGCTTCTTGGATAAGAAGTGAAACATCTTCAAAGAAAAACCAGAAAGTCCAGGTGCCTCTGGAAAAATCACCTTTAGGATAAATAGTTTATAGTTTCTAAGACCCACAGAAGCACATCTGAAAGTGGTATATGCTTTAGAAATGAAGAAAACAAAAACAGTTGAAAACATTTTTAATCAAAGAAAGTTATGGAAGCCATCAGACAAAGGAAGTTTGGTAAGATAAAGTGCAAGCTGATTTCTTTAACTTTGACTTGAATCGGTACAGGGTCTCTGATTGGAGTTATTCTATAAAATCATAATATTATCATTAAAAGAATGGCATATCTGCCTGGAATATTCAAGCAAACATGGTAGGAAGCAGCTCATTAATTTTCAAGAGGCAATTTAGAATACTGCCGACACCCTCAAGGTTTATAGGTAATGTGTTCTTTTCAGCAGTGCTTAACTAGGAGAAAGTTCAGGAAAAGATGCCTAATTAAGAAATGGAAAACTATAAATACATATAATTTGATAATTGGCCAAAACATGACTTTATAACTACATGGAGCTAAGCCCAGTGAGATAACAACACCACTTTTTCCAATTTTTGCAGTGCATGGTTGCATGTCTAAATAAATAGACTTTTTAAATACGGAGTTCATTTGTTTCTGAATTTTAAAGTTCCAAAGAGGTTCTTTTCGCCTCTGAATACATTATTCTCTCCTACCATTTCTTCCCTCAATTTTTAATTGCCAGAATTAAACATTAATTCCTAATGTTTAGGAAAGCAAAGAATGAGCTATCATTGGATAGAATTGGGTGGCACAGTGGCTGAACATGTTGAATCAATTGTAGTGTATCACTTTAATTATAGTGTATCACTTTAATTATAGTGTCCCTTAAGAGTCCTCACCATCTGGCCAATTAGAGCTAGTTTTTGACAAGCCATTTCATGACAGTTCATAACATCTTCATATTATAAATTAGGGAAGAAAAAAGGTATGCTCATTATAGATGAATTATAATGGAAGTCCCCTTTAGAATTTTGTTTCTTAGGATGTTCTCAAGAATGAACATTTCAGCAGGAAATGAGGAAAGGAAGTCTCATTCATCTATAAGTGGTTTTTTTTTTTTAACATTTACACAGAAGTAGAAAAATCTTCAGAAATATAACAATTATATGGCCAAACTCAAGCTTCAATGCCAATCCCTATGCGTTAATAGAAAGGGTGGGAATTTCCTAATCTTCATACACCATTAGGTTCAAGCTTTTCTTTTCTTTTCTTTTCTTTTCTTTTCTTTCTTTTTCTTTCTTTCTTTCTTTTTTTTCTTTTCTTTTCTTTTCTTTTTTTTTTTTGGTGGCTTACAGAAAAGATCTTGAGATCTTCCACAGAAACTTTTTTCCCTAGATTCTTTGACAAAATAAGATTTTAGAATCTTGCAGATATGTATTTTGGAGGATGCTGCAAACTCTCAGAACTCCTCAAAAGGAAATAAAGTTCAAAGTTTAAGTTCCATTTTTCTGGAAATGTCATTCTACTATCACCATGTTCCTATGATCTTCTAGGTTCCAAACAATATAACAAAAGCATCTGCCCATAACTCAAAACTGTTGTCCATAACATAAAGGATTTGGGTACAAAGGTGAGGCTGACTTCATCCATTATGTCTCTTCTTCTGGAAAAAATGGTATAGGGTCACCTGTTTGAGTAGTGGGTTGGACTAGAAGACCACCAAGGTCCCTTCCAGCTCTATTCTGATTGATTGATTGGTTGATTGATTGACTGACTGATTGAATTGGTGGAAAAGTGACACAGAGTGTGCAAAGGAGGGGATAGGAGAAATATTTTGTACTATTGAGACTACATTTATATAAACGATGGCATAACAACAACAACAACAACAACAACAACAACAACAACAACAACAACAACAGCTATGGATGAAACATGTAACAGTGATACCCATTGTCATCGGGACACTTGGTACCATGTCCAAGAATTTTATGAAATACATCAAGAAATTGCAGCTCCTGCATTAACACCAGCAGAACTGCAAAAAACTGTGCTACTCAGAACATCATATATTTTAAGAAGATACTTGATTGATACCTAGGATGCTGGCAGCAATCCATATCATATCAACCATTAGAACCAGTCAATCGTATTTGTGACACATTTTTAAATGTTCAGTTGACTGAGTTTCATGTTTATTGAATAAAAGAGATAATAATGATGATGATGATGTAGAGAAAAAAGAAATGTATAGCTTTTTGCATTGAAGTCAGGAGTATGACACCCAGATTACACTATTGGCTAAGTGGATCCATCTAATTTAGATAAATTCCCAAGGTTCCAGGTATGCATATATTTAATTGGACCCTTTAATTGATAGGAATCACTAACCTTCTTTCCAAAGGAAGATAGATGCTTCAAGAAAAACATATAGAAATCTGCAAAATTTAAGAAACTTCTCCTTTCTTCTGATTGAATTACTCTCTCATTGCTCTACTTGAATCTCTCATTTAAAAATTAGGGTTTTCTTTTTGTGACATTAAAAAGGAGCAATTTGTCTTTTCAAACAAATTTAGCATTTGATTAACATATAACAAAAAAGGAGATGCATTTTTTTGCTTTGTTGCTAGCATTTAAAATGTCAAAGCCTCAGTTATAAATACAGAAAGAAGTAGCTGCCAGTTTTGTATTCTATTACATTCATTGCTTAAATTTCAAATTGCTTTCAAGCAATTTGAATTTGAAGTTCTAAGAACAAATTCTCACTCTTCTGTGCAATTATTCTCAATCGAGATATCACCATATTGTACTTTTAAACAGAGATGTTCTAAATTTAATTCCATACAGCCTCTTTTTTACCTGTTTAGAACACTTGCTTTTACCACAATTCTTCTCTCCCAGGTTTCTCCTGGGGCATTTGTGCATTCGTGACATAGACTTAAGCTGGAACATCAACACCATGAAGCAAAAAAAATATGTTTTAGTTTTCTGAGAACAACATATCTGTATAAAGTAATAAATCACAGATCTAAAATGCTTGCTTCCAAATCTTTAAGTTAAAAAATGCAACAAAACACAGACCAGAAGCCCATGAATAAAAATAAACAAGCACGGCTATCTCACCCTGATCATTCCCTTTTTTTTAAAAAAAAATGGTTATTTCCTATGGATAAATTCCTTATGCTATGAATAGACACTCCTTGATTGTTCATATTTTTGTCTTATGTAAATTGCCCTATTCTATCTTCATTCTCCTTAATAATCTTCAAACTCTTTAAATTGCAGAGATAAGAAGAATCTTCCTCCCACACTCATTATTTTCTCTGTTTTTTGTTCTCGGTTTTTCACATAAACAGTTCCCTTGTCAAATAAAAATACTTGATTTTTGTTGTGTAACTTTTTTTTAACCATGCCATGTGAGGAACCTGTCAAAGAAAAAAAAACCAACTCAAAAATGGTTCAACACACATGAATTTGGTATTATTAAAATAAATATTCAAAGCTACCTTCCTAGGTAGAGGAAATTGGTAAGTAATTATAAGAAAAAAAAATGCTTAGCGCTCTCTAGGGATGAAGACAGACAAACATGTAGGAAATATATCAGACTAGATTTGGGAGATCTAGATTCAAGTCCACCTCAATCAAAAATGAGATGATTAGTCCAGTCTCTCTCTTTTTCAATCCTGCTAAAATCAGAGGTTGGTTGTTATTTTTTTTTAAATTAGATTTATATGCCGCCCTTCTCCGGAGACTCAGGGCGGCTTACAATGCGTTAAGCAATAGCCTTCATACTTTTGTATATTTTATACAAAGTCAGCTTATTGCCCCCACAAACTGGGTCCTAAATTTACCTACCTTGGAAAGGATGGAAGGCTGAGTCAACCTTGAGTCTGGTGAGATTCGAACTTGCAATAATTGCAGACAGCTGAATGTTAATAACAGGCTTTTAGTCTGTTGAGCTATCCAGGCTCATCTATGGGGATAACATGAAGAGACAGTTTGATATAAAATATCTTGGGCACTTAAAGGATCTAAAATTTAAAATCTAAAATGTATGAATTGTCTTTATTACTTGCCCCAATCCCAAAGGATTCTGGGTAGAACACAACAATAGGAAGAACATATAAGAACAATATAGTCTAGAGAAAAGGACTAGGAATAGTCTAGAACAGGGGTGTCAAACTCGCAGCCCGTGGGCTGGATGTGTCACGGGTGGTCATGTCCACCTCCAGTTTAGCAAGGGGGGAGAGTCATGATACGTCACATGACAATAATGTAATGCAGGTTTGACACCCCTGGTCTAGAGAAAAGAAGGACTACATGTGACATGGTAGAAGTATTCCAGGATTTGAGGAACTGCCACAAAGAACTTATTTTCCAAAGCACCAGAGGGCAGGACAAGAAACAATGGATGGAAACTAACCAAGGAGAGAAGCAACTTGGAATTAAGGAGAAACTTCCTAACAGTGAGAACAATTAACCAGTGGAACAGAAGTTTTGGGTGCTTCATCACTGGAGGTTTTTCATCACTTCATCACTGGAGGTTTTTAAGAAGACTGGACAGCCACTTGTCTGAAATTGTATAGGTTCTCCTACTTGAGCAGGGGGTTGGACTAGAAAATGTTCAAGGTCTCTCCAACTCTATTCTGAATATAAGAATAAGTCCAACTCCCCAATAAATAGTCTGGAGATTGTTTAAGGATTCCAATCAGTCTTCACATCGGAGTCCCAACCAAGAGATAAGTAAGATACTGGAATCACATTTTCATGCCAACCAAGATTTGTTAGATAATAGTGTTTGGCCAGGCAGCCATGTGATATTTCAGATACCTCACATCCTGTTCACGGTGTAGCTGTGTAATAAAAAATCTACTGCAGTTTCAAGTGCTGCCACTTTTTAAGGTGGCAAAGCATTAATATTAGGACCAAAATGAGCCAGTTTGGTCTAGTGGTTAAGGCACCAGACTAGAAACTAGAATACATGTGAGCCACTTGAAATTTCTTATAAAGTAATAAAGGCAGTATTAAAAAGAATCATAAGTAAATATTACAAATTGGGGTGTCTGCAGGGGCTTCAAAAAAATCAAAATGATGTCCATAACCATGAGATAGAAGCCCCTTTTTATATGTGTCACATGGTTGTGGCTGCCATATTAACTTTTTTGAACCTAAAGTGGACATCCATGGCCAAAATGCTGACTACCCAATAATTAATCAAGGAGAGAAGCAACTTAGAACTAAAGAGGAATTTCCTGACAGTTAGAACAATTAATCAGTGGAACAATTTGCCTCCAGAAGTTGTGAATACTCCAACACTGGAAGTTTTTAAGAGGAGATTGGATAACCATTTGTCTGAAGTGGGGTAGTGTTTCCTGCCTAAGCAAGCGGTTGGACTAGAAGACCTCCAAGGTCCCTTCCAACTCTGTTATTCTGTTATTCTAATATTTCATAGAAGGAAATCAGCTACTAAAGGAGGATTTCATGTACACCAATCAAAAACATATTAGATGGAAAGAAGATCACATATTTTAATTGGGTCGATCCTGGTCATGATTAGGACTGGATAACATATAATAGATGTTTCTTCCTGGACCTACAAATGAAAATTCTTCTCTCTATTTTCAATGTCAATGTATCTTATCTGCAACCAGCACATGTAAACAGTAACTATTTGTTTATTTCATTTTTACACCCACCATCCGAACATAGTGACAATTATATTCACAATTACAGCAATCTGACACAAAAATAACAAACCATAGCTTAAACATCTACAACCAAGAGGAATGCAATAAGGGGTGTTTAGTGTTCTTTGAGCTTGGTGGTTTTCTTGTAGACATTTGATTACCAAGCTAGGTAATATCATCAGTGCTAGCAGTAGCACTGATGATGTTATCTGGTTTAGGTATTGAAAAATCTGCAAGGAAACAAGCTCAGATAGCATCAAGGATTCCTTATTTCAGCCCTGAGCCACACATATTCTTGTTTATAGGAATGGAATAATTAAACATATATAGAGAGAGACAATATAATGAAACCAAAAGAAAAATCCCTAACCACTAAGTTCAACTAACATCCTGCTTTTCCCTTGTTTCTTCCTCTGATCCCTTGGCTTCACTTTGAAACTCTGCACGTTCTCTGAATTTTCATCTGTTTCTATGAATATACTAAAGGGAAAGCTTCATCTGCACAGCAAAGCTTCCTTTCCCCTTGTCCACAAAGTCTATTTCATTAAATCCTTGAATCAAAGCGGGGGGCTGCTTTGTAAAATGCCTTAATATCACACTCTCAGAATTAATTTGGCAGGTTTGCAAACGCACACAGAGGGAGGAGAGAGGAGAAAGTGAGAGGGGGAAAAAAAAAGATGCAGTAATCACATTTTCATTCCAAGCTGGCTCTAAAGAAAAATTGCACATTTCCCCTAAGAATATGATATGTGTCATCATCTTGGTCTAAATGGCGCATATCTGTGAAAAAAAAAAACACCCTTCTCCAATTCTGCTAAGAGTGTTTCAAAAAAATCATGAATGCTTGACATTCGGGGAATCAGGAAGCAACTGAGTGGGGGAAAAAATGGTCTTTTTTGTTTCTTTTGTGCAAGGACAGCATAATGGCTAATTGAGGTTATGATACTTTTTCATCTGACAGGTTGACATGCCTATCTTTGCTCAGTGAATTAATGATGGGCATGCAAAGGATTTGTTCCTGTTAAAATGGAAAGTGAGTATAGTTTTGGTCAATATATAAGCAAAGTAGAGGATTTAGAGAACTGACGTTCTTGCCAAAACGAATGTTATCCATGTATCACTGAGGCCAAGGAATGAGTGATTCTTGGAAGAAAGCTGACTTTGCAGACAATTGAATTTAAATCTAGAAATACCACTGGAAAGCTTTCGAAATGTGCAACTAAAATACTATAGAACTTCACGTAGAGCCAGACTTGAATGACTGAAATTACCTTTGTTCAGATTTTATGTTCAGTAATTCCACTTGTATTCCACTCTGCCTCTAAAAGATGATGATTTCTACATAATGACCCAAGATACGACCCAGTTAGAAGTGTTCATTGAATGAACCAAGCTGAAGAACTCTCATCCTTACAATTTTCCAATTTTCTCTTGATTATACATGGGCACTGTATGTCTTTAGCCATGTTTAGATAATATCTTTGCATTGAGAATTCAATACATGGGAAGGGGTGAGCAGTCCCTCTACTCTCCATATTGCATTGATGATGTCACTGAAGGTCACATATCCAAAAGTACATCATGATGGTCTCCAGTTACAACCCTTTGTTCTACAAAGGGCATCCCTGTGATTTGGATGGTAACTTACAAGGATATCCATGTGAATTGGAATTCTGGATTCAGGATTTTGGGAAGACTTTGAAACGTGAAATCTTCCTGGACAATACTCCGATACTCCTGGAATTGGTTCTTCAACAGTGTCACCAATTAAAAGTGGAGACAGCAATATCTGCTTACTATTTGAATACTGCATTCAGTTTTGGTCATCACGATGTAAAAAAGATGTGGACACTCTAGAAAGAGTGCAGAGAAGAGCCACAAAGATGATTAGGGGACTGGGGGCTAAAACATAGGAAAAACAGTTGCAGGAGTTGAGTATGTCTAGTTTAATGAAAAGAAGGACTAGGGGAGACATGATAGCAGTCTTCCAAAATCTCAGGGGTTGCCACAAAGAAGAGGGAGTCAAGTTACTCTCCAAAGCACCTGAAGGTAGGACAAGAAGCAATGGGTGGAAACTAATCAAGGAGAGAAGCAACTTAGAACTAAGGAGAAATTTCCTAACAGTTAGAACAAATAATAAGTGGAACAACTTGCCTCCAGAAGTTGTGAATGCTCCAACACTGGAAGTTTTTAAGAAGATGTTGGATAACCATTTGTCTGAAGTGGTGTAGGGTTTCCTGCCTAACTAAACCAAACAGGGGGTTGGACTAGAAGACCTCCAAGGTCCCTTCCAACTCTGTTATTCTATTCTATTTCTCATGTGTTAGGATTTACATCCAAAAATATCTGAACAAGGCTCCTATACCAGAGATTAGTCTGAATCATACTTTAAAAAGAAAGAAAGAAAGGATGAAGGCTGCAAGGAAACAGATAGAAATAAACCCTTATGGTTACCTATCATTCTTCTCACACTAGTCTGGAGACAAGACATTAGTCTGGAGACAAGATAAAACATATATCAGAAATGTGTTTAAGTGTTCTTATCCCCTTCATAGCATATTCATCTATATTATTTTGTACCTGCCTCATATAGAGAAACCATACACTAGCAGATATATGGTACAATTATTTCAAAATATCAGTCAAGGTAAGAGTTATCTACCTTGTACTAATTTTTCATCATGGGTATGCCAAGTTTATAAGAGATTTAAAGCACTGTCTTTAGAATTTCTTCTGACCACTTCTAGCAGTTCCCACATATGATATGCTAAACCAGTTTTTCCCCCCATTCAGGGACATATTTAAAAGAGGTTGGTTATGAAATAAATAATATTAAGTGCTGCCCTCATGGTAAGCTATAGAGAAATACGTAAGCATTTGCTTTCATATGTCATCTTAAGGGTCATGATTATGACCTTTTCTTTATTCTAGTATAGGACAAGAATCACCTAAAATCCACGAATGCTACAGTTACTCTTTTTTATGTTATCAGGGATGCTACAGCTTCATGGATCATTAATTGAAGATTTTATGCTTACCTCCACATTTCTGCGAAACAGTAGGAGAATTCAGGTGTCTTTATTATTTGAATCCCCATTGCAGGAACATTAGCTGCAAGTAACTTGTAATGTAGAAAAATAAAAATTCAGATAGAACATCAGAACATCACACTGGTCCTGTTGGATGACTCCTGCTGGATCCCTAAATTTTGTGCTATAGTCTTTAACTCCAGAAATGTACATTCTGTTCTGACCTAGGCTTCCTTAGAAAGTATACAGCACAAACTTAGTCCAGCAAACCTCTTTAATTGAAACGGATGTCAATTATTGTCATTCCCAGTCTGAAAAGCTTCTCAAACAGTCTTGCAGGGGAGCATTTACAAACACTCACCTTATCTCCCTTGGAACGCTGCCAGAGAACTAATTGCCAAATGCAGGGCAAGGCCAGACTTAGCACAGAGGGAAACAGAGCTTTTCCAGAGCTTTTACCAACCAGATGAACTAATCTGCATCCTGCAAAAGCTCATATCCTGTTCACTTCTCTTGTATATCTTATGGGAGGGGCCAATCATCTCCAAGCCTTACTCCCAAGTCGACCCTGTTTTCTTAACTGTTTCTGTCTTCTGGCAGCTCTGCGCATGCGCACACTAAGAATAGGCTGATGCTGTTCTTCTGCCTCGCTGATGTCAGACTCTTGAGACTCTGGAGGCAGCAAAGAACTACCAGATGGCCTTGGCAGCCTTTCTGCCTCCAACTCAGAGCCTTCGTCCGAGCCATCCCGAGACTCCAGGACTGGCCCATGTTCTTCCCCAACCTCCTCACTGTCCAAATCTGCTGCCAGCTCTGCTGGCCACTGGCAGGCCACAACATATTCATACATCTAAGATACTTTTATCAAATTGTTTTTTGGATCTCCCTCTGTTAAAGTTTTCTAAAAGGCAGGAATTTCTTTTGCAGAATCCCTGCTGGCTCTTTATCTGAACAAGGCTCCTATACCAGAGTCTAGTTTATGATGCAAGTATGACTGCAAGGAAACAGACAGAAAAAAACTTTTATGGGTGCCTTTCATTCTTCTCACACTAGTTTGGAGACAACACATCTGGCCCATGCCTTTGATTCAAAATGATATCCAGGCCATTTTTTTTAATTGAATAGTCCTATCCACTCCCCAGATATCTGTAGTGTGGTTCTACATCAAACTATGCCTTCAAATATTGAATTATACTGTGTTTCCCCAAAAATAAGACCCTGTCTTATATTTTTTGAACCCCGAAATAAGTTCTTGGCCTTGTTTTCGGGGAGGTCTTATTATTTTGGGGCATATGGAGCATGACACATTCCTCTTGCCATCTTACCTGATTTCCAGCTCTGTCTCCCTAAACCTAACCAGAGGAAATGGTGGGGACAGGCTGCGCATGTGGTTAAATATTTTGGGGGAGAGCTTATTTTTGGGGAGGGCTTATTTTCAGGGGGGGCTTATTTTAGCTCATGTGCTTAAAAGCCCGATTGGGCTTATTATCTGGGGAGGTCTTATTTTCAGGGAAACAGGGTACTTAAAGCAACAGTCTTCAAGAAGCTGTTGTGGAATAGTCAATAAAGCATTTACCAGATGAGGACTTGAGGTTTTTTTTCCCTTTAAAGCAATAGAGGCCATATTGCATAAATTAAAGAAAATATGAGTAATGAACTGTGTAATGTTGCTTAAAGTTTCACACAGTTAAAGGATGCTACATTCTGCGCTACTGGGATGCAAAGTACACAGTTTCATAAAGACAAACATTATACTATGAATCTTTAACTAACAATTGGCTAGTGGTTTTGTTGTTGTTGTTTTGCAAATAATTTACATTAGCAGACTTCATTTTTTTTAAAAGCAGAAACTCGTTCTTTCCCTTGTTTGACAGTTCCTTGCATAGAAGTGTTGGTCTCCGATTAATGAAGAGATACTTTGTTGACAGCACAACCCCACCTAATATTTTTTTTCCTTTGATCCTTCTCTGTGAAATGTGTCCTCTTCACATTCTAAAGTATTTAATTATTGATTGCAGGGCCTCAAGGGAGGGTTTTTCTGAATCAAAGCAGAAAGTCAAATGGAATTTAGAGAATTTTGAAATCAATATTTCTTTTCTTTTCAAGTGCAAACGCATTTGCTCGGCGTTTAAAGAGAATTTCCATCAACATGAAATTCCACTATCTTTCTTCTTGGGGCTGTTTAAAGGATTTTTTTACTACATATGAACAAACATGGGGGAAATGCATAGAAAAAAACATAGGAAAATACATTAATATAGAAAAGAAACAGGCACCTGGAACATGCTGCCTCTTTCTATCAACTGCAGATGTGCAGCCAACAGGAGCACTGAGAAGCTATCTCTTTCTATTTTAAGGGAAATATCTCATTGTGTGTATGTGTGTGTGTGTGTGTGTGTGTGTGTAATATGTAGTGTTTGAGCATTTGTGTGTGTGTGTTGTATGTACTGTTTAAATATGATTACAAAAAGTGCCCAGAACTTCTCCTTGGTGTTCATTGTAATCTAACAATTACTCTGATTAAATGTGCTGTTTGTCAAAAAGAATTAACTACTTAAACTATTAAACTAAGAAAGTCTGATTCCCCCTCCTGATAAATTCCTATCTATGTGCATATTTATTTTGCATCTAAATATCCTTCCTTTTCAGCTCAGCTGGGAGCTCCAAGAAAACCAATGGCATGGAAGAAAGTAGATCAATAAATGAAATATACAATTTAACAACCTGGTTAGGTTGGTTAATAAGGTAGAATCAAATCTACTCAGTTAAGGCAAAATAACTTGCTAATGACCACAATTATAAGAAAGTTGTGTGCATGTTTGTATGTGTAGGATATTCTGTGTAAGTAAGAGAAAGAGATTTCCATGAAAAAGAGAGACAAACTATTTTTAGTTAAATTAAGAAACACCTGGTTATTGAGTATGGAGGTAAACTGAATAGCAGGAGATGGTGATGGTGAAATCAATCGTCTTAGAGATGGCTTCTTGCAGAAAAGGATTATTCTTTTGTCCTGGTCAGCTCTCTGACCCATGGGCTAAACTGATTCAATTAGGACTGATATGAACTACTACAATAGATTACATAATAGTGACTGCATAATTATGTACGCTACATACATTTGCTTAGTGACTCTCTGTTCAGCCTTCAGGAAGAAATGGTGGCTAGCAAGCTTAGGGAAGAGGGAAGAGGGAGGAACATGTGATTAGCATTGCCTAGTACAGGTAGTCTGAAAAAAGTGACTTAGTTCCATTTTTCACAGTTACAATCTTTGGAGCATCCCCATCAGGAGTGGGTTCTAAATTTTTTTACTATCGGTTCTGTGGGTGTGGCTTATTTTGTGGGTGTGGCTTGATGGTCATGTGACAATTATTTCGGATTTAGCAGAGGTACTGGTCTACCAGGCTCTTAACTGCTTGCAGAGCTGTACCGATCTACCATTTATTTTTGCAGGCACTGATCTACTCATGTATTTTTGCAGGCACTGGTCTACTCATTTGTTTTCTTTTAACATTGATCAGCTGTAGGGCAGCCCTTTGAAGCCCCAGCAAGAGTTTAAACAATTTTTTTCCCCCTAGCCGTCTGCTGGGACTCAGGAGGCAGCAATAGATTGGGGTTGGGGCCAAATAAAAGGTAAGAATAATGCGGGGGGTGGGGGGCATGGAGGATGGGGGGCGGGGGGCAGAACTGGTGACATCATATCATCACCGCTACCAGCTCGGGAGAACCGGCCCAAACCGGGACGAACCAACCACTGATCTCCATTATCATGTGATCAACATTCAGATGCTTGGCAACTGGTTCATATTTATCACGCTGCTGTGTCCCAAGGTCATGTGATCCGATCCCCTCTTGCGACCTTCTGTCAAGCAAAGTCAACGGGGAAGCCAGATCCACTTAACAATCGTGTTACTTAACAACTGCAGTGATTCACTTAACCACTCTGGCAAGAAAGGTCATAAAATGGGGCAAAACTGACTTAACAATTGTCTCACTTAACAACAAAAATTTTGGGCTCAATTACAGTCATAAGTCGAGGACTACTTTCAGCAAGTCATGCTGCTGCTGTTTCTTCCCTCTTCCCTAAGTTTGCTAGCCACCATTTCCTCCTGAAGGCTGAACAGAGAGTCACTAAGTAGATACCTCTTGACCTTCTGTCAAGCAAAGTCAACGGGGAAGCCAGATCCACTTAACAATCATGTTACTTAAGAACTGCAGTGATTCACTTAACCACTCTGGCAAGAAAGGTCATAAAATGGGGCAAAACTGACTTAACAATTGTCTCACTTAACAACAAAAATTTTGGGCTCAATTACAGTCATAAGTCGAGGACTACTTTCAGCAAGTCATGCTGCTGCTGTTTCTTCCCTCTTCCCTAAGTTTGCTAGCCACCATTTCCTCCTGAAGGCTGAACAGAGAGTCACTAAGTAGATACCTCTATTGTAATAGTTCATATCAGTCCTAATTGAATCAGTTTAGCCAACTGGGTGTCAAACTCACTGCATCACGTTGCCGTCAAGTGACATTTCATTCACAGAGCTGGGGTGGGTGTGGCCTGGGGGTGACGCATCTGGTCTGTGGACCGCCAGTTTGACACTCCTGGTTTAGCCCAAGAACTTTAAGAAATCTGTACTAAGCCAGACTGATTTTTCTGAACTGACTTAAACATTTTACATGAACTGATTTTCTGAATCAGTTCAAATGCTAAGTCAGAATTGCACCCAAACGTTCAAATGAAATTGCACTACATTTAAATACCACATTGTGGTATTCTTTTTTAGGTTGCTATACCTTCTGCAAGCATCACTTTTCTTGGTCACTTAATCCCACACAGAATGAGAAAAACCAGCCTATTGCTGTGAAATTGAAGGTTTAAGCTTATAGTCCCCTTAAACCCTCCCCACTCTGCAGAAGAGATTTTTTAAAAATATTGTTCTTCCACTCTAGGGTGACTCAACGTTGAGCAGCTCCCCACCCTGCTGGCACTCATAAAAATGTGCATTTCTCTTTCTATGCTTTTAATATTTTCAGATGACGTTTCTCCTTTTTCTTCCCAAAATGCTTTCCAAAATGTGTTTTGGGAAGCAATGGTATCCTCAACAGATCAAAATACTTACTGTGATTAGCATTCTCAAGGCACAGCTGGGAGAAAGGTTTCTCAATTGGAGTTCTGTTTGGCAATTTCCTTGGGCCATTGATGACAGACAGAAAATCAAGAATGACTTCTAAGCCTGTCTCACACTTCTGCAACAGAGAGCTAGCTCTCTTGTCATCTTTCCGCCACTGGCATATTTGCTTTGATCTATATTTATTTCCTACAAGTGGACCTTGATTTGTTCTGAAACAAAGAGATAATGGAGGGAGGCGGGAATGGAATCCAGTGTTTTTTCTCAACTAATGGAGACTTTAAACTGTCCAGGATGAAATTGACCTATGACTAAGAGAAAAGACATCTTCACGTAGAGTGCAAAGTTGTGTTTGATCAATCATAGTTGATCAAACAATCCTAACCCTATTCAGCAGGTTCTTGTAGGTTCTGCAGAACCGGTAGCGGAAATTTTGAGTACTTCGGAGAACTGGCAAATATAACCTCTGGTTGGCCCAGATTGGGATGGGAATGGAGGTTTTGCCATCACCTTCCCCTGGAGTTGGGTGGGAATGGAGATTTTGCAGTCTCCTTCCCTTGAAGTGGAGTGGGAATGGAGATTTTGCAGTCTCCTTCTTCTGGAATGGAGTGGGAATGGAGATTTTGAGGTCTCCTTCCCCTGCCATGCCCACCAAGCCACATGATGCCCACCAAGCCATGCCCACAGAACTGGTAGTAAAAAAAAATTGAATTCCACCACTGCCCTAACCCTAACCCTTACTCAAAATTGGATGGGTTTTCTCAACCTATCTTGTCTTATTATGTACACCAAAAACATATGCACCAAAGACAAATTCCTTGTGTGTCTAATCACACTTGGCCAATAAAGAATTCTATTCTATTCTATTCTATTCTAACAGGCTAAGTCATAAAGCCATTTATAAGCAATTTCTAGATTTGTACTGCATGCTTGGCCACATTATCATTTGGCATGATGTGTGAAAAAGGCGTTAGAGAATTGGCTCTTGTTCCTTTTTTGCCTTCCAGTAAGTTTTATGCACCGTTTTATGATACTGCTGTTTATTTTGGCTCTCTTGCCTTATTTTCCAGTCAAATGGATTAAAGTTATAGACTGATGGTTACTTTGTGAATTTATGTACCTACACGATAATCACAACCAGGATATCAGCCAATCGATTACATCTGCAGTCGGTGTTTTGGACAGATTTTAATATTAGTGTTGGGTAAAAAAAAAAAAAAAAAGCACAGTATGTAATGCTTTTGATTAAGTTCCAAAAAGCTGCTTTGAAGCCTCTAGGGATATAAACATAACATCTCCCATGACTCACTGTATCTTTTCCCAAGTTGGCACAGCTACACTTCACAGCTGTCACATGATTCCAGGAAAATATATAGCTACTTTAAACAGTTGTAGATGATATTGTGTGTGCATCCCAGGCACTCTAAAGCAACATTTTGGAATTAAATTTTAATACTACACACCAAAGATCCCTACAGTACTGTTAGTCAGGGGCAAACAATGAAATGAGTGGTGTGCCATTGTAACAGAAAAGGAATGGAGCTTGAGGGCAGTGACACAAACCTTTTCAGGTGCACGATGTTGAAAATCTTGGGCTTTTATGTTATCAGTGGTGAAATCCAAAATTTTTTTTTACTACTGGTTCTGTGGACGTGGCTTGGTGGGCATGATGTGGCTTGGTGGGCGTGGCTTGGTGGGCGTGACAGGGATAAGGATACTGCAAAATCTCCATTCCCACCCCACTCCAGGGGAAGGATACTGCAAAACCCCCATTCCCTCTCTGCTCCTGGGGGAAGGATACTGCAAAATCCCCATTCCCTCCCCATCCCTGGGGGAAGGATATTGCAAAATCTCCATTCCCTCCTCACTCCTGGGGGAAGGATATTTCAAAATCGCCATTCCCACCCCACTCTGGGGTCAGCCAGAGGTGGTATTTGCTGGTTCTCCAAACTACTCAAAATTTCCGCTACCAGTTCTCCAGAAACTGTCAGAACCTACTGGATTTCACCCTTGTATGTAATGTATGCCTGTGCTTTACTCTTTACATAATTAGACCTGTTAGTTTTTAATGGGAATGCTATCTACTAATGCTATAATTTCTATTACAAGATTAGAGGAAATTTCCTGAAGAAATGTTTTCTGTAGGCTGACAATGAGCTGAAGAAAAAGTTTTTCTTTTCTTTACAAAGTCTTTAAGTAATATTTGATTAGGTTCTTGGAGACATCTATTGTCCTTGTGTACAAGTCTGCTGATTATGAATGATTAGCGAATTGTCAGTCTTTTCTGAGCACTAATTTTTCAAGCACTGTGTCTCTTACAAATTGCTATGGTACTTTAAGGCTCAAGAATTGCTGTGAGCTTCTACAGCTTCTACAGATGATTTTTAAATGAAAATGATAGGAAAAAATGCTGTTTGGAAGATTTAGCCCAAATACATTTGGAATAGATCAAGAATTGTGGTTAGAGTCACAATAACAATGTTCAATTTTTATTTTTTTTTATTTTTTTAAATGTGATTAAATATTCAGTTTAGGATCCTTACTGTTGTTCAATTAAGATTTTGAATATAGAAGAACTACTTATTTCAGACAATTTTAGTGGCAATTCAATTTTAAAATATATTCCTCCAATCTTCTTACCTGAATTACCTCTCTGTGAGAAATTTCATAGCAGTAAATGTAATTTTTTAATAAATCTAATGAGGAAAAAGGTCAGGTTAACACATTTTAGCTGCAAAAATTTGGAGAAGGACAAAAAAAGTAATAAAGGTTTCCTGACCAGTCCTTCTGATTCTAGAAAACAGTGCTCATATCCATTTCTAGCTGAGGAAGCCAGCATTGCTTGAAAATGGTTCCAGGGACATGTGGCGAAATTGACTATATGCTGAGGCACACAGAACACTGTGATCTTCCCACCAAAGTGGTATCTATTTATCTACTTGCATTTTCATGATTTTGAGTTGCTAGGTGGCAGGAGCTGTGGAAAGTATGGGAGCTCACTCCAGAGGTGATATTCATCAGGTACAGACCAGTTCTGGAGAACCAGTAGTGGAAATTTTGAATAGTTTGGAGAACTGGTAAATACCACGCCTGACTGGCCCAGCTCCCATCTATCCTCTGCCTTCTGAGTCCCAGCTGATTGGGAGGAAATGGAGATTTTGCATTAACCTTCCCCTGGAGTGGGGAGGGAATGGAGATATTACGGTATTCTTCCCCTACTACGCCCACCAAGCCATGCCCACCAAGCCACGTCCACAGAACCAGTAGTAAAAAAATTTGAATCCCACCACTGGCTCATGCCATCATGTGGTGCTTGGGTCTCAGATGGCCAACCTTCCAGTTGACAAGTCCAGCATCTTAACCTCTGGGTCACTAGAAATCTGCAAAGAGGTTGAGAAAACTCTATATCTATATTACATCCAGTGATCATCTATAGAGATCTATTGGAGCATTAATGCTTTTATTCAGCCAGCACATATGTGACAATAAATCTTAAATCATAGGGCCATTATAAGCCTCTGGGGAACCCTCTTCAATAAACTGAACTCTATATAAGTGCTGGTATTATAAAACGTCTCACTGTTTGGCAATAGAGAGCACATACTTGTCACAATGAAAGGTTCAGACATTTATCAATCTGAAAGACTCTGGGGAAGCTAACAAGAGGTAATTTTAAAACTGCTTTATAAATTATTTAAGTAAAACATCCTGTTACTGTCTTTAAGGGCTCCAAGTCACCCAAGGAGTGGAGACAATAGACTGTTGAAGTGGGAGAAGTGCCTTGTTTGTCTGAGGTTTTTGGTGTTGTTGGCATTGTTTCAACCCTATTACTAATTGTAGGGCCATGAGCTGCTCAGAATTGTTTGATTAATGTAAAAAAAAAACCCTCAATGAATTACAAATAAATTAATATATAATTGTTTCTAAAAAAAAAAATAATGAGTCTCTGGAATTTATTAATATACAACTCTAAGCAGCTAACAAAACAATACAATTAAAATAGGAAGAAAACAGCCAAACTGGAGAAAGTAAAATATAACATCTAAAAAAGGGAAGGGGGCATTATGCTCTACTTGGGCCTACCTTTCAAGAACATTTAGAAGCTACACTTGGTGCAGAGTGTGGTGGGTCAGACAGTTCTTGGAGCCCCAAGAATAGCAATAGCAATACCACTTAGACTTATATATCACTTTAGAGTGCTTTACAGCCCTCTCTAAGTGGTTTACAGAGTCAGCAAATTGCCCCCAACAATCTGGGTCCTCATTTTACCCACTTCGGAAGGATGGAAAGCTGAGTCAACCTTGAGCCTGGTGAGAGTCGAACTGCAGGCAGCCAGCAGTCAGCAGAAGTAGCCTGCAGTTCTAACCACTGCCCTACTACAGTCCTTTTCATTCTCATAAGAATGGTTTATGTAACATCACTGTTCTGCGAGCTGCATTAGCTGCTGGTCTGCTTCCACATGCAATTCAAGATGTTGATAACTAGTTTTAAACCCCTTCATGAGATGGGTCCCACTGGGATTGGCCTGCCCCATCCATTCCAGCGAGGAGGCATGCTGTGGGCCCCATCAGCCTGTTTATTCCAGCTAGCGGAATCCAGGAGAAGGGCCTTCTCTGCTGTTGCACTTGCCCTGTGGAACTTCTTGCCATCCCAGTGTGAGGTCAGCCCCAATTCTCCTCGCCTTCCAGAAGAGTCTAAAGACCTGGTTCTGCCAGTTAACCTGGGGCCCCAATGGGGGGGGTGTCACAGAGGAGGTGATTGATCAATTAACAATGGATTCCACCTTCCACAGTTGGTGCACTAGATAAAATCTGCTTAAAGGCATTTCTAGCTATAGTGCCTATTCATTACTTCAACAGTGTGGATCCATAAAAAAGCCCAGATTACATATACCAGTGATGGCTAACCTTTTCCGGAACGAGTGCCCAAAGTGTGCTTGTCTGAATCCCCAAAATGCAATGCACATGTCCCACTCCCCTCATGTGCGTGCACAGCCCCCACATATGTGTGTGCCCCTCCCGTACATGCCCCACCCCCACGCATGAGCAGCAGAGGCCTAAAGACTAGCTGGGCTGTGGGAGGCATGCACGCATCTGAACTGGGGCGACAGCTCGCATACCCACAGAGAGGGCGCTGTGTGCCATCTCTGGCACCCATCATGGACATATACATTCCACCTGGAAAGTGCAAGACTCAAGTTATAACTCCTGGAACCAGATCATCTGTGAATCCACAGACACTCAGTCTTGCTAGTGTTGAACCTCAAACTGTTTTATTCCCACTCTAAAGAAAGAAGACAAAGTTAAGGTTTTCCTACCTTTTCTCTTTACTTCATTCAATTGGTTACTATTCCTTCCTGTTTTCTGTGGATAGAACAATATCCTACTTGCTCCTACAGACAGGAATAGGAAATAAGTAATTTAGCCAAGCAAATTGGACAGAAGACAAAGGTTATTTTGCCTTTCCTGCTCCAGATGTTCACATTTCTAGATTTTCTCTTACAGTTCTTGCCACAATCTTCCTGAGAATCTCTGCAGATTCATGACCTTTAAAAGCTGTGTAATGCTGTTTACAGATAAATAGGAAATATACTTGAATGCTAAATGCCTCTTAACCGTAGAGGAAACAGATGTCAACAGAAAAGCTCAGATAATCATGTTACATGAAAAATGTCCTAGGTTTGAATTTCAGAATCCTTGGCCAAGATGGAAAAAGTGCTAAAAAGAAATTTGTCATCTTGTATCAATAATAACAAATTGGAGGAGCCCATGTCTCATTTAGTAACTTTCTTCTATATATTCCTCTTCTCTTCTCTTCTCTTCTCTTCTCTTCTCTTCTCTTCTCTTCTCTTCTCTTCTCTTCTCTTCTCTTCTCTTCTCTTCCTCTCCTCCTCCTCCTCCTCCTCCTCCTCCTCCTCCTCCTCCTCCTCCTCCTCCTCCTCCCTCTTCTCCTCTCCCCTCTTCTGGCTGTGGCTTGTCCATGAATGAGGGATACTTAAATTATTATTTGTTGTATCTGTGTATATTTCCCTTTCATGACAACCCCACCCACAGACAACTTCAAGGTATATGGAATCAGGAAAGTTTGTCACCCATGAGCTTGGGATGAAGTCAGGTGACTAGTAATGACTTCCAAGAAAGAATAGGAATCAACAATGGAATCAACAAAATTCCATGCTTGTTTGTTTGCCTGCTTTAAGCTGGGCAAAAAGGACTGTAATTTAAAAATGAGGAAAGATCCCCTGGAATTATTCTAGACATTTACAAAAATGGAACAATTAGCTGATGAACATCAGTGTTAAATATACTAGGAGAAAGTGAACAAATAGTAAAAGTAATACTTAATTTTTTAAAAGAATAACGATATCTAATATACAGATCAGGTACAATTATAATGGGCATGGGGTAGGCAAATTAGCAAAATTATGAAACTGGCCCTGGTTAATGACAATGCAGGTTTAACACTAAGCCTGATTAATGTTAATCACAAAGAGGAAAATTAACCTTAGAAAATTAATGCATTAAACTTTTGGATCAGGTTTATTTCTGTAAATTTGGGTATTAGGAATAATATGATTTATATCTTAATTTTCTTTCTAAAATTTCCCGGCCCTCATTAGTTCTGACGCTAGACCAGGGATTTTTATGCTCTATATTTTCCATGAACTACATGCTACTTTCTTTTTAAAAAATTGCATTCATTAACCCTATGATTATTTTTTGGTTCAATTGCCTCTGTTCATTCAGATTCATCACTATGGGTAAATACCACCTGCAAAGTTGTAAAATTCCTGAAACTTTCAAAAAAGTGCTATGTGTTGGCTTTGATGTATTAGAGCCTTCCTTTTCTTTGCAGTTATGAATTACAAGTTCTTCAGCAACCTGTCTGAGATTTCCTATTATTTTTATATCACACAAAGTTATGAATATTTTGACTACAGTTTCAGCTGCTTAGGAAAAGATACACAAGGAAGGGAGGGAGTACAGGGAGTATTCTTTAGACTTTCAGTTTTATCCCTAAGATGGCATTTCTTTTCTTTATTAATTGTTTTTGTTAAGATTATCATCATATAAAATACAAATGAAAATAAAGACAGTAAGAAAATGAGAAAGGAAAAGAAATAGGAAAGAAAGGAATACGGGAAAGGAGAAAAGAAAAGCATTGACTTTCAAATTTTTTAAAACACGGTTAAATACAAAATAGAATTACAACAAATGCAACTTTTTACTTTACCAATGTAACTAATATTATCCATTTCTATAACAACAAACTAGTTTAATCAGCAAAAATCAAATTCAACATTTCAATTTTTTTTTTCAGTCTTGAGCATAAAATCCAGAAGTGTTTGCCAAGTAAAAACAAAATTAGATATGTTCCCTAAGTAGAACAATCAATTTTGCTATCTCTGCTACCTCCTTTACTTTTTTATCCATTCTTCTATTGTGGGCCTGAGCTGGCATTTCTCAGTGAGGATGAAATTTGTATGCAAGCGTCTCTCCTTTTCTTAAGACACTGTAACTCATGCCCAAGCCTTTCAGAATCTCATCTCTGTATAATAGTGACAAAGGGTTTTTTAATTTTTTAAAAAAAAAGTTTATTAATCATTCAAAATTAAAAACATTGGACATAGATATGATATCACTGGTTCTAAATATCTTTCAGCACTTTAAACGAATACAAATTATGTTAAAGTTAATATTATAATATAATTCTTTAACCTTATACAATATTTATACATAACATCATACTAACAATCTATATCATATTTCTACACAATTATACATACTATGAATCTATACCTGTACCTATTTATGCAATTTACATACATCATGACGTATATATTTCTCCTCTAACACTACACTCTCGGCCATAATAGTGACAAAGTTACACACATCACAAATTAAGAAAGAATCCCTCTTCATTTGCTTGTCAAGTCTTTCAAGTTTCAAGTTTATGGAATTGCTATTATTTTGCCCTAGCTTCAGTTAAAAAAACAGGTGATGTGGCTGTCAACTTGTTTTCTTTCTTCCTCACCTGTCTACAACAAAACAGCCAACTGGAATTTATTTATTTCTATATGGCGATGTCACAATTAGCCAGGCAATTACAGTGTTGGTGGTAGTTACTTGGTTGCCAAAGAATGAAAGTCATATTAGTTTGTGCTCACGTGTTATCTATGGTGCACTACCATGGCAAACTAGCTTCACACCAGACAGGAAGATGAACAGCAATGTGCAGTATCAACCAGGACTTTCTCTCATCATCAACATCAGCTCGCAGTTGGGCATCAAATCCAGGCAGGTCCAGCACTGGCAGGGGTCCAACCATCTGCATGAAACACCATCATGTTTCCAAACCAAAGTGGTACCTATTTTTCTACTCACATGTAGGATGCTTTCGAACTGCTAGACAGAGAAGAAACTGAGGCAAGTGATGGGAACTCGCTCTATCATGTGGTGCTAGGACTCAAACCATCAAAGCAAAAACTATCATGTCTTTAAGCCTCATTGATGAACTGGAAGGATTAGCACTCAGCACCCATCATCTGCAGAACAAGTCATCTCCTTCTAGCTCCTCTGAGAATGTTATAGATTATTTACCACAAAGTGCCTGATGATAATACTTATAGAATAGGGTTCTCCACATTTGATGCACTCACTACCAAATAATATGGCATGACTACAATCCTCAAAGGATAAGCAAAGTTATGACAAATGCTACATTTGCTTTAATTGCCTTTAAATTCCATTTTTTCTGGCTGGAAGTTACAGTGAACTGTGAACCTATTCAATGAATAAAAGGAGGAAACAGCATCTTTCATGGAAGAGAAGAATCAAGAAAAAACTGAAGTAGAAGTTAGCTGAGAAGGGAAGCTTTCAGCTAGAAAAAGCTGACTCAGATCAGTAAAAAAAATCTATGCAATTTTGCTGTTGTAAAGAAGCTAACTTTTTCTTGCTCAACTAAAAGTCTCATGCTGATTTATAAAGAAACAACAGGAGTTGGCTATGGAATGAAAGTTGGGTATGAATATGGAAGGCTGCTATATAATTTTGCACAGAAGGGTGCTGTTTTTATATAATGCTGAATTCACTTCAACTTTGAATTCATGGAAGCCTAGCCAGAAATTATTACCTCTTTTCTCAACAATTGCTAGTTTCTCCTTTTTCTACAACATGAATGCCTGGGCATTTCCATATAGCCAATGGCTGCACCTCACAAAACCTTTGTTGTTTTTAATCCTTGCAACACACAGTTTTTTCCCCCATGCCTCAGCAACACTTCCGCCAGCATACCAAAGAAGCAATTGTTCAAAATCAGAGTGTGTTTTTTCAGGGAGAGCAGGTGTGCAATCATAAAATTGTAGAATTGGAAGATATGTCAAAAACTGTCTAGTCTAACCTCTCTGCACTAGACAGGAGAATCAATTAAGTCATCCATGAGACATGGCTATCCAGCTTCCTTTTAAAACCTCCAAAGATGGGGAACCCACCATCTTCACTGACAGACTGATATAGAGATCTTATAACAAGAAAGCTCACCTGAATAAAATCTAGGTAGCAGCAACTTATCCTCGTTATTCCTGGTCCTTGTTTCTATAGCAATGGAAAATAATTGCACATCATCCATGACTCTCTTATGCATGTAGCTATCCTGTTTCCTCTTCCCCAGACCAGTGGTGGGATTCACCCAGTTTGTGCCAGTTTGGGTGAACCAGTAGTTAAATCACTGGATGGCCATGCCCCTTCCTGCCCTGCCCCTTCGAGGAGTCCCCACATGCCCCATTTTGGCTCTCAGCTAAGTGCAGGGCAGCCTACTAGGCCCAAAATGGGGCATGGGGGCAGCGCATCCCCCCTTGTGGCCCATTTTTGCTTCCAGGGGGGTTCAGGAGGCTGAGTGCAGCCTCTGTGTCCCATTTTCACTCTCAGGATGCTGCACAGAGGCCTACTAGGCCCAAAATGGGGCACAGGGGGCAGCACGTCCCCCCCCCTTGTGGCCCATTTTTGTTTCCAGGGGGGTGCAGGAGGCTGAGTGCTGCCTCTCACACCCCGTGGCCACACCCAGCATGGCTACACCCACCCAGCCGGTCATTAAGGCAGAGAACTGTTTGTTAAATTATTTGAATCCTACTACTGCCCCAGACTGAACATTTCAACTTCCATCAGCCTATTTTCATAGAACATATCTTAAAACCCTTTTATCATTCTGAACTCTCTATAACTTGCAATATCCTTCTGGCAATGTGGTGGACATTACAAAGTACTCCAGCTGTCCTCTCACCAGGACTGATTAGACTAAGTGTTGACATTCTGTTCAAGATGCACAGTGAAGTGGTGACTAACTGTTAGGGCACCTTGACTTCAACAAGGAGGAGAAAGAGCTGCTTAATTTAAAAGGGCCAGAGAAGTAGTCACAAAGCAACGTGGCTTTTAATTTTTTTAATTTAGTGGGGAGTGGGAAGAACCAAGAACTGTTCTGGCAACTGTTTTTGTACCTATTAACAAATGTTAATTAGCTTCATTCTGGACTAGCTACTAAAACCTGGTAATGTCATGGGGACACAGTGGCACAATGCTGGTTCCAGAGCAGTACAAACATTGCAGGTAAAATTTGTCCCAAATAAATAACTTTCAGTGAAAGTCTGGAACTACAGAATAAACTCAATCTCTTATGCTAAAAGCTTTATATAGCATTACTTTTATCCTTCAAGCCACAAAATATTGTAATATAATTAGTAATCGAGCAGCCAATGGTTGACTCTCAAATAATTTTAATTTGCATAAAAGATGGCAGCAGATGATAGTTTCAGTGGTCCAGTGGCTTAGAGGTGAAGCTCTCGCTTCACAATCAGGAGGCTGTGAGTTCGATCCTAGGTAGAGGCAGATAGTTCTCTCTCTAGGCACACTGAGAATATATCTGCTGGAAAAAACTCTGCATTGGCAACAGGAAGGGCATCCGGCCAGTAAACACTCAGCTCCATTCAGTTGCCCAGACTCCACCCCACAAGGGATTATGGGGTCCTTAAAAGAAGATGATGGCAGCGGATGATAGTTTCATTATAATTGCTTAATTAACTCCCTTGGATTCTCCTTTACCATATCCCAAAACTTCAGCTAGGTAATATGGAACAAACTTCCTTTACCTATCCTTTTGTAAATTCTAGGTACATACATTATGCATTTTTGAAAAGCTATGAGAAAATTTTAAATTCTGCCTCCTCGAAAGTATTGCTACAAGTGTGAACAGTTTTCGAAGTTGTGGTCATTTTTAACTTTCAGGATGTTTCTTCCTTCTATCGAATTTTGGAGCACATCTAAGATTTGTTCAATAGAAGAGAATTTATGTAAGATGTCAGATATGTAAGAATATATGTCAGATATTTAAGATCAATTTACCTGGTTGCCATTTGTTTTTGTTTAAAAAGTTAATAATCCATTTAGAATGTTTTTGGAGTGTTCTTACTAAAAGAGAATGAAAAATTAATCAGCTACAAAGAATAAGAATACAATACAAAGAATAGAGGGGATCAAACCTGACTGCTCTTTAGAAGGCCAGATCCTGAAGATGAAACTCAGTGGAGAAGAGCCTAATACTGGGAAATACTGAAGCCAAAGAAGAAGGAGACGACAGAGAACAAGGTGGCTGGGTGGAGTCACTGAAGCAGTCAGTGTGAGCTGACCAGAGGATGGTAGAGGACAGGAAGGCATGGAGGAATGTTGTCCCACAATGGGTCGGACACGACTTTGCAACTAACAACACAAAGAATAAAGGCCAGATCAACAAAAAGTCATGCTATTAAAACATTCTAAATAAGTTCACAATCATAAACTGCATAAAGTAAAACAAAACAAAATAAAAAAACCCACAAGAAAACTTTTCTTAAAACAAAAAAGTAGGAAGGGCTACTTAGCTTCTAAACAGCTGAATAAGAACTATGTGTTCAAAATTTTTCCCGTTTTTCTCAAAAGCAATATTGAGGTGAATTTGGAAGGAAAATCTCTGGGGAACTTTGAGAGAAATTAAAAGAACATAGCAATATTTCTTGAAGTAAAAGTTGAAATTTCCCTTGAGTCAAGCTTAATTTCTGATGACTTCATAGATACGACAATATTGTTTTCTGGGCAACAATATAGAAGTGATTTGCTGTTATCCTTTCCTGCATTTTTCCTTTTCCCAGTTAAACCTACCACCTGAGGTTTTATGGTCTCCTGTAAAAGTAAAATCAGTCTGCTTAAGATTTTCAAGACCAGCTAAAGTTTCTAGATCCTGTTGCTTCCTGTCAGGGGTGGGTTCTACTTATCTTTACTACCGGTTCGCAACGGAGCCATGCACGCTCTTCTGCGCAAGTGCAGAAGCATTTTGATGATGTCAGGGTCAGTGGGTGGATCCTCCCGCCGGTTTTACTACCAGTTCTATACAACCAGTGCGAACTGGGGGCAACCCACCACTGCTTCCTGTGTGGCTAATCCAGAATGCAAGTTATTGCCCAGAATGTCTATTAATGTATAGGCAGATATAAATATAGATATGTAGAACAGTACAGAGATTGTTTGCCATTGCATTCTTCCCAGGCTAGTCTATTGCATGTTTTGATAGTTCCCTATCCAAGTATTAACCAGTTTTGTGCCCTGAGAATCAAAAAAGGATCCAGATTATTGGGGTCAATATGCTGACTCTGTAAACTGTTGTAAACTGCTTAGAGAAAGCTATAGAGCACTGTGAAGTGGTATATAAGTCTAAGTGCTATTGCTATCAACCAAGCTCCACTAGACATTGCCAATGAACTACAGGTGGCCTTCAATTTGTGATGACAACTGGGACCAGAATTGTCATTGCTGAGCAAGACAGTTGTGAAGTGAATACCACCCTAGATCAGGCCAAGTCCAAAAATGCCAGGGGATTTCTAGAACCTGGCAGCCTGACAAATCAGCCATCAACAGACACAGAGACATTAACAACACCTATAGACTATGCAAAAGAGACAACCAGCCCCAAAGAGAAAAAGATGCCAGCACTTCTCCACCAAGAATCAGCACTTAGATCAGCGTAGATTAACTCCAAGGTTAACCTCAGACCAACAATCAAGTAAGCAATACCCCAAACAAGAAACTGGTGAAGAGCCATCAGTAAAGAGCCCAACTAAAGACAGGCAAGATGCCAGAATGTAAATTGACAGCAAACAGCACTCCTTGCTAGCACTAATGATGTTACCTACTTAGGGTTAGGGTTAGGGTTAGGGTTAGGGTTAGGGTTAGGGTTAGGGTTAGGGTTAATGAAACATCTGCAAGAAAACAAGCAAGCTCAGAGAGCACCAAGGTGTTGTGAACCTGTCAGAGCTTGGGTCTGAGGCAGGGGTGCTATTCAGCAGGTTCTGACAGGTTCTGGAAAACCAGTAGTTTAAATTTTGAGTAGTTTGGAGAACTGGCAAATACCACCTCTGGCTGGCCCCAGAGTGGAGTGGAAATGGGGATTTTGCAATATCCTTCCCCCAGAAGTGGGGTGGGAATGGAGATTTTGTAGTATCCTTCCCGTGCCATGCCCACCAAGCCATGCCGACCAAGCCACAGCATGCCCACCAAGCCACACCCACAGAACAGGTAGTAAAAAAAATTGAATTCCACCACTGGTCTGAGGAGGAGGACGAGATGGAGCCAGAGCCAATGAAAGAAGATGGCGTGGCCTCTCTAGCCCTGGAGGAATAACCCAAGGAGTGGGATGAGGCAGTCCTGGGTCCCTCAGGCCTTGGAAGGGTTGCTGGGTCCTTCAGGCCTTGAAAGGAGAAAGGGTTCAGGATGACTGAGCAAGGGGGGAGGAGAGGGAAAGTGTTGGCAGTGGAGCAGAGCAATGACAGAGCTCAGGAGAAGAACAATTGCCTTCCCCACCCAACCCTTGAACATGAGAGAAGTAGAGGCAGCAGGATCAGTGCAGGGTGAACTGAAGACTCAGGAGGAGGGAACAAGCATTGCCTTTTTCTAGCCACACTTGCAGTTGCCGATGTCTTGCCACTTTTACCAGGGTTCAACTTGCCTTGCTTTGCCCAGTCTGGTCGTGGGCAAGTACTCAGTGACAGAGCTCTGCTTTGGGTTGGGTTGCAGCCCCAGCGACCCCCTCATGCGACGAAGTTTCCTGAACTCTGCTCTCAGAACTGGCTGCTCCTTTGGATTCACAGCAGCTAGGAACTAGTGGAGGGGTGTGTTTGTGTTTGTGTGTGTGTGTGTGTGTGTGTGTGTGTGTCTGTCTGTCTGTCTGTCTGTCTGCCTGTGTTTGTAGCATTGCTCTTGGACTTACAGGGAACTATGGGAACTTTGGAGAGAAATGTTGGAGCAATAAAAGGAAGTTAAGCCTTCACTCCAGCTGTTCTGCCCCAGCTACAGATCCCAAAGAACACAGCACACATAAAGTTTGTACAAAACTTAATTTACTAAAATAACTCAGTCTTTTTCAAAACAAAGGCTGTTAATAAAATTTTGTAACAGCCTACAAGAAACCAAAGATAAAGTAATCACAATCTTACTAAGGTTGGCAGAAAGCCCAGAAGCAATTTGCAGAGAATCCAGACGCGAAGTAGAGTGAACTAAAGTTGTTCCCTACAACTTGCTTAAGTTGGTGTTCCTCCTTAAATAGGCTAAGGGAGTGGCCAATTAGCCCCAAGCCTTACTCTCGAGGAGACCTCTTCCTGAGGAGCCACTCCTGCTTTTTGGCAGCTCTGCATGCCCGTGCATCAAGAAGAGGCTCCTCCTCTTCATCCTCTTCACTTAAGGGAACTTCTGGAGGTTCTGAAGGCCCTGGCTGAATCCCCACCTCTGGCACCACATCTTCTCCAGCCTTCTGATTGTCCGACTCGAGTGCCAGCTGCACAGGCTGCTGGTGCAGCACCACACCAGCCTCCTCGCTGTCAGAATCAGCTACAATCTGCACAGGCCCTGATGGGCCACAATACTGGCTATGTTGTTTTTGTGCCCAGTCTTGGGATCCCCCCTGGCTTTTTTTTTTACCATGATTGTTAAGAAATCACTGCAGTTGTTAAGTGAATAGGATGGTTGTTATTGAATCCAGCTTCCCCCAATGACTTTGCTTGTTGGAATCAGGCTGGGAAGGCTGCGAATAGAAACCATGCAATTCTGCGATGCTGCAACTTTTATAAATACATGGTTGCCAAGCGCCTAAACTTTGATCATGTGACCATGGGAACGGTACAATAGTTGTATATGCAAGGACTAGTCATAAATCATTGTTTTCAATGTTGCTGTAAGTTTGCACAGTTGCTAAACAAATGCTTGTAGCTCAAGGACCACCTTTCGATAATTTTGACAGCTCTGTGCACATCTAATGATTATGTTTAGAGTCACTTCCCCTAATTTTGCTATAATGGGTCACACACTCCCTTTTCTCAAAATCTTGATGTTTAATGAAGGTTTACTAATTTAAAAGCTTTTGAGCAAGGCAGGTTTAAAAAAAAGGAAACAAAAATCATAGACAATATCTTCCTTGTTATCCCCTACCAGTTTGGCTTTGATGCTCTAACATTTTTGAAGAAATGAAATGTTACTACATATTGGTAAGACATGCACAGCAAAGAACTATAAAATGCAAAAATAAATAAATAATAATAAATATTTAGATTGATAAGAATAGCTCCAAATCAATGTCTATGGAGATTCTCAGTCATCCAGGTCATGGTTGTCCCAAAGGTGCTTTTTCAAGAGGCAAATCGACTTTCTGGTTTTTCTTTGCAGATGTTTCACTTCTCACCCAAGTAGCTTCTTCAACTCTTGGATAAGAAGCAAAACATCTTCAAAGAAAAAAAAAAAAAGCCCAGTTGCCTCTTGAAAAAGCACCTTTGGGAGAGATCCAGATCAAGGTTTAAGAAAAAAAAAGTTTCAATTTCATTGCAGCAGATAACCAAAGACAGTAAAGCATTCATCCTCCACCCAACTTAGTAGCAGTCTCCTTTTATGCTGGTGAAGGTGTCAGTGTTTTGAACTCAAGAGAGGGATAAATGTGGAAGTGCTGTCATTTCAAGGAGAACCATTTTGCTATAAAAAAGTCCTCCTGCTCCATTTTGGATGCTGAATGGAATGCACCGTGGAATGCAACATCACCATGCTCTAAACAATGTAACTATTTGTAACTATGCAATTTGTAGGATAATTGCAGTCTCCAAGGACACAGGTTTCAAGCATATTTGTTTTAACAGAGGCCAGGAAAAACAAAGTTAAATATAGCTCTATGTGCTTCCTTAAGAATAAAGATGAATCTTGTCACACTTTTATAAATCAAAGCATAGATTGAGGAAGTATAGCCTTCAAGGCAGTGGTGGGTTGCCCCCAGTTTGCACCAGTTCTATAGAACCTGTAGTAAAACCAGTAGGAGGCTCTGCCCACCTACCCCGACATCATCAGATGCTTTTGCCCGTGGCCCCATTGCGAACCGGTAGTAAAGGTAAATAGAACCCACCCCTGCTTCAAGGATAATTGATTTGATTATAAGAATAGATGTCTATTGCACAGTATAAATATAAATTGAAAACTTCCTTTGGCACATTCTTTCAAACAGAAAAAGCCAAGGCAGTCCTAGGCTGCATTAACAAAGGGATAAAATCAAGATCACGTGAAGTGTTCGCACCGCTTTATAATGCCTGTTATTGAATATGTCTAGTTTAATGAAAAGACGGACTATGAGTGATATGATAGCACTGTTCTAATATCTAAGGGGCTGTCACAAAGATCGGTAGGACAAGTAGCAATGGATGGAAACTAATCAAAGCGAGAAGCAACCTAGAACTAAGGAGAAATTTCCTGACAGAACAATTAATCAGTGGAACAACTTGCCTCCAGAAGTTGTGAATGCTCCAACACGGAAGTTTTTAAGAAGATGTTGGATAACCATTTGTCTGAAGTGGTGTAGGGTTTTCTGCCTAAGCAGGGGGCTGGACTAGAAGATCACCAAGGTCCCTTCCAACTTTGTTATTGTATAGGTATTAATTTGTTTTGCTTCCAGTTCCATTTTTAATGTGGTTAAAAATTATAAGGAAGAGTGGTGTCATAACCAGTTTTTTAAAAGTTTCCCTAGAAAAACTTCAGCAATAAAAGAGACTTCTCCTCTGTTTATACCCAGATCTGTGTTTTATATGAAGAAGGTCTGAAACTGTAAAGAGATTCCCAATGTGGATTGCAGGTGAGATGGGCTGAGCATAATAATCATTTTCCTTCCTAAAACCTGGTCAAAAGATCAGCCTGACAAGTTTCCTTACAAATCAATTTTTCAAGTCTGCGTTTATTCTTCAATTGGATGAGGCTTCCATGGCTACTTATTTCTTCATTTTTAATCAGATGATTAGCCTGCTATTATTATTTTTTATAAACAACTCAAGGTAGCTAACATACTTAATACCTCTTTGTCCTCTTATTTCCTTCACAACAGCAACCCTCTGTGAAGTGCTTGGGCTAAGAAATAGCGACATGCCCAAAGTCACCCAGCTGGCTTTAATAGCTAAAGTGGGACTAGAACTCACAATCTCCTAATTCGTAGGTTAATACCTTAACCACTGGACTAAACTGGCTCTCTAGATATTATTTTGTGTCTATGTATTTATTTCAGTATGATAGTATGGGAAGACCCTCCCTCCTAGAAGAATGGAATATTTTGAGGAATATTAAAAAGGCAGATTATATTTTCCTAAAGGAGAAATGGAGAAACATGTTTTAGAAGCGGGAAGAAGCTCCCACTTTTTCTTAATAGCTCTCAGCAGATGCAAGCACTTAAGAGATAAAGAAAGAAGCCAACATTGAAAGAAGAAGCCAACTATCCAGATGGCACTATTCATAAGCAAATGCTGCAGGCAGAAATCCATTCAAGACAGGATATTTCAAAACTGCTTGCAGCAAAGTTTGAGAGCTAACAAAGGCAGAGTGATAGGATTAGAAGCAGCCCCTCACCCAAGATCCAACACTGGACAAAAGCCATTAGACCACTGGTTCCCAACATTGAGGCCATGCCCCACAGGGGGGCAATTTGTTTTTCAATGGGGACAATCAGCTATTAACTGAATTTTTGAAAGCCTGCTAATTGTTCTTATATATTTCTGATGAAACAGCTCTCTTTCATTTACCTATTGTTGTCTTTGTTAAAGTGCATTTCCTAGGGCCTGATCTGAAAAGGATATCCCAGCTGGTGGGAGGAGGGAGCAACTGCCAGCCAATCAGATGTGTTCCCATTAAGGATCATGGGACTGGCAGAGTCTCTCTCTTTCCTGTGGGCTTTGCTGCTGGGTGGTTGCAGAGAGAACTGCTCTGTGGGGAGACAGAATGGAAGGCTGCTCGGGGAATCCCAGCAGTGAGGATACAGAACCAGGACCCAGGTTTAAGGAAGAAATTGTTAGATTTACAGTTACTTTTAATCCCAGTCTGTGTTTTACAAGACTTTTCCTCTCATCAAGATATTGGTCACCACCTTTAAAGTGCTCCATGGCTTAGGGCCCGGATACCTATGGGACTGCCTTCTGACACCAATAGTCTCCCACCGACCAACACGCTCCCACAGAGAGGGGCTCCTCAGGGTGCTGTCGGCAAAGCAATGTAGGCTGGTAACCCCCAGGGGGACAGCCTTCTCTGTGGGGGCTCCCACCGTCTGGAATGAGCTACCCCCTGAGATATGCACGATTCCTGATCTCCATGCTTTCCGCCGGACCCTCAAGACCTTGTTATTTCACCAGGCGGGCCTGGCTGACTGAATAAAATTCAGATGGGGTATTTTTAAATTATGGGGTTTTAAATTAAGAAAGTCAAAATTTGTTTAATTTTGTTTTAAATGGGTTTTAAATTTTGTATAGTTTATTGTCTTTTATTATGGCTGTACACCGCCCTGAGTCCCTCGGTAGAAGGGTGATATATAAATCTAATAAATCAATCAAAATCAAATCAATCAATCAAACCAATCTGGGGCTGGGCCATGCATGCATAGGCAGAAGCTTCTTAACCACACTCTCAACAACCTTGGCGAAGGTTGTTGAGAGTGTGGTTGCGTGGCAGCTCCCCCGGTACCTGGATGAAGCTGTCTATTTAGACCCGCTCCAGTCCGGCTTCAGGTCTGGGTACAGCACCAAAACGGCATTGGTCGCGTTGGTGGATGATCTCTGGAGGGCCCGGGGTAGGGGGTACTCCTCTATCCTGGTGCTGTTAGACCTCTCAGCAGCTTTTGATACCATCGACCATGGTATCATATTGCGCCGGTTGGAGGGACTGGGGGTGGGGGGCACCGTTTTACGGTGGTTCTCCTCCTACCTCTCCGACCGGTCGCAATCTGTGTTGACAGGGGGGCAGCGGTCGACCCCGAGGCACCTGGTATGTGGGGTGCCACAAGGGTCGGTCCTCTCGCCCCTCCTGTTCAACATTTATGTGAAGCCGCTGGGTGAGATCATCCGTGGTTTTGGGGTGGAGTTCCATCAGTACGCTGATGATACTCAGCTGTACATTTCCACCCCAGACCACCCCAACGATGCCGTGGAAGTGATGTCCCAGTGCCTTGAAGCTGTGCGGGTCTGGATGGGGAGAAACAGGCTTCAACTCAACCCCTCCAAGACCGAGTGGCTGTGGCTGCCGGCGTCCCGATATAGCCAGCTGACTCCATCGCTGGTTATTGGGGGCGAGTCTTTGGCCCCCACGGAAAGGGTCCGCAACTTGGGCATCCTCCTGGATTCACGGCTGTCTTTAGAGGATCATACGACAGCTGTGGCCAGGGGGGCTTTTTATCAGGTCCGCCTGATTCGCCAGTTGCGACCCTTTCTAGATCGGGACTCCCTACGCACGGTCACTCATGCTCTTGTCACTTCCCGTCTGGACTACTGTAATGCTCTCTACATGGGGCTCCCCTTGGGATGCACCCGGAGGCTCCAACTGGTGCAGAATGCAGCCGCGCGGGGGATTATGGGAGCGACGGGACGCTCCCATGTGACACCTCTCCTGCGCGAGCTGCATTGGCTGCCGGTGGACTTTTGGGTGCGTTTCAAGGTGTTGGTAACCACCTTTAAAGCGCTCCATGGCTTAGGGCCAGGGTACTTACGGGACCGCCTTCTGCCGCCAATTGCCTCCCACCGGCCGGTTCGCTCCCACAGAGTGGGCCTCCTCAGGGTGCCGTCAGCCAGACAATGCCAGCTGGCGACCCCCAGGGGGAGAGCCTTCTCTGTGGCAGCACCCACCCTCTGGAATGATCTGCCTCCAGAGTTAAGAACAATCTCTGACCTCCCGACCTTCCGGCGGGCTTTAAAAACCCATCTTTTTCAGCTCGCCGGCTTAGCCTGATTCCTATAGTATTTTATCATTTTAGGGTTTTTAATATGAAGTTAGTTTTAATTCTGTGGCCATTTGTATTATTATTTTATGAAATTTTAACTTTTGTATGTTTGTTTTTTAATTGGCTGTGCACCGCCCTGAGTCCGTAAGGAGAAGGGCGGTATATAAATCCAAATAAAGATAAAGATAAAGAAAGAAGCTAAATACCCAAATTCAACCTACTTTGTAAGAAAACTTCTGTTACTGTTCTCATCTTCATATTTAGCTGAATGTGGCTTTAGTGCTGTAAATGATTTGCTACTGAAGAAAAGAAATTGACTGGATATCACTGAATGAGGTGACTTGAGAATGAAGCTGACTAAATTGGAGCCAAATATAAAATCTCTCTGCAGCAGGCATCAAGCACAAAGATCTCACTAACTTAAGTAGACTAAAGCTGCAATCCAAAAAAAAAATTCCCGGTACTTGAAGAAAATGGTACTTACTTCTGAGTAGAAGTAAGAAAATGGTACTTCTGAGTAGACCTGCATAGGATTGCATTGTAAATATGATCTTGTGGTGAGCTCCAATTGTATTTTGAATGTGTTAGGTACCTTTATTTTAATATGATCAAAGTATTACAGAAAAAGTTTTCATTAAAATTATTTTATATTTATGCATTTCAGTTCTCTATTATGTTTTGAAACTTTATTTGCTGTTTTTTTAATATCCCTTCATACTATTATTTTTTAAGTTCCTTGGTACCTCTACTGTCTTTCGTTCTTTTATTTTTCTCTCATGGATGCCATGTTCTTTGGAACCTTGTTTAAACCAAGTTAATGGCCTTTTAGACTTCCTTTGCGTGAGTAGGAGTTCACTTTTTAACAAGTAAGAATTATATGTCACGGGGGATGGGGGGGATCAGAATTTTGGAGATGCTTAGGTGTGGCATGGCCGAAAAAAGTTTGGGAGCCACTGCATTAGACACAATATGAATTGCCCAAATCCTCTTCAGAACACAAGCCCCTTCATTGCACCACTCCTAGAACAGTCAAAACTTCAACCAAATTACTTCAGACAAACACCTAGGACAGTGATAGCTAACCTTTTTCTGGGTCGAGTGCCTAAGGCGTGCTCACCCAAACCCCCAAAATGCATTGCATGTGCAGCTGTCCACATGCACCCCACCCCCTCTGCATGCATACACACCCCACACATCCCCACCCACCACGCATGCACACACAGTCCCCCCTCACACACACAACCCCCCTGCACATGCGCAGCAGAGACCCAATGACCAGCTGGCCAGCGGGAGGCGTTTGTGCATGCATGGCACAGCTAAACTGGGGTGACAGCTTGGGTGCCCACAGAGAGGATGCCAGAGAGGGTGCCATAGGTTCACCATCATGGATCTAGGATTTGCATTTCCTCTTTTGTCCATAGAGCCAGCTATGACCCCTACCTAATCCCTACATGACCCCATAGGAATCTGACAACAGCCAATAGAATATTAAAGGACATGGTCTTGCACAGGAACAGGAAGTTCAAATATAAAGCCCAAAGGAGGTATAAAAAGCCACCCACTCTCAACTCCATTTTGTCAGTTGCACCAGAACCACATACTCTGGTGGTTCTGTTCATCAATCAATGAACCCTCTTTCCAATCAGCCTCCAGCCTCCATTTTATTTCCAGTGTCTTCCTCTGGGCTTGCAACTGAACCAGATGGATTCCTTCCAACAATAGCATGAGTGTAATTAGGGACTGAAAAAAATCTAGAAGGTAAAGTAGGGTTTTTTTTTTATTATTATTATTCCCTGGAAGAGTGATGGAAAATTCAAACCTTTTTGTTTTTTTTAATTTTAAAGAACATGCATTTTGTTTGGTTCCATTTCAGCCTCTCCCTCCTTTTTATTTGCCTTCCATCTGTATTAATATTTGTAACAACTCCAAGCATGATTTTTGTTGCTGTTGTAAAATAACATTTTGAATTCACTTTTCCTAATGTCAAGCTTTCAGAAAGCCATTTTTCAATATTATAATGTAGTCTTGATCATCCATTTCTACATTGTACATATTTTGTATGTATTTCTTGAGGCAAAATACTGAAATACATCTTCCCCTGCTTTCCTCTGCATTCCTTGCTCCTTAATACACAGATGAGGTCTGAAGCTGGTGTACTCAAATAGAAATTTTGATGTAGCTAATTTCTCACCTGTGACTGCGGTAAAAAGCAAATAAATAAATAAATAAAAGTGGCTACAATGTTATTGCATTCTGTTCCGTTTTATTTTGCATATATCCATACAGATTTTCCTTGAGTGCACATATTATAAAAGAATGTAATAATTCCCCAATTCTCTTTCTTGCTGTCTATCAGTAAATTTTAGTAAACAGTAGCAATTCAGACATTTAGTATTCTAGAGGTGAAAACCCTTAATTTTGGAGTGTCAGAGAAAGGAAATATGCTGATTTGACATCCTTTTCACATAAAAAAAGATATTGGTACAATGCAAGCCAGTATGGTCCTCCTGTAATATTATTTTAAATAATCTTTATTTTATATTATCCTGCATATATGACATACCCTTTGAAGAATGGGGATTTCTGAGTTCTTTTGTGCCACTCAAGCAATTGCAACTTGTTATTTTAAAAAAGCACTGAGAAACAAGGAAGGAAGGAAGGAAGGAAGGAAGGAAGGAAGGAAGGAAGGAAGGAAGGAAGGAAGGAAGGAAGGAGCTTGAAATACCAATACACTGCCTGAAAGCCTATTTTCAACAGGCAAAACTGTGGGATCAATGACAATCTTCATCCAGAATAATTCTTTCCTCCCACAAAGTCTGCAGGTGAAGTTAAAACATTTAATTTTCTTCCTCCACCCCCCACCCCCCACCCCCTACCCAATGGCTTATTAGGTGCATCCTTGCAAAACATTGCAAAACATCTTTATCTGGAAGCTTTTAATTCTGAATGGCACCTTTAATCTATTCTCTTTCACTTGCAATCAGCTGGGCAATTTCAAAGAAACCTCAAGTTGGAAGTCAAATCCCCAGACTTTCAGCATAGAAATAAAACAAACCCAGAATTCATCAACCTATGAAGGAACAAAATCACATTTGGTTTGCATGAGTGCTGGTGCAGTAAGACCACACCCAGAATACTGCATCCAGTTTTCATCATCACATTATGAAAAAGATGCTGAGACTAAACAAAGATGATTAGGGACCTGGAGATTAAAACATGATGAACCATTGCAGGAATTGGGTATGGCTAGTCTAGTGAAAAGAAGGACCAAGGAAGACATAGCAGTGTTCCAATATTTGAACACAAAGAAGAGGAGTCAATTTATTTTCCAAAGCACCTGAAGGCAAGACAAGAAATGACAGATGGAAACTAATCAAAGGGAGATCCAACCTAGAACTAAGGAGAAATTTCCTGACAGTGAAAATAATTAACCAGTGGAACAGCTTGCCTTCAAAAATTGTGGGTGCTCCATCACTGGAAACTTTAAGAAGAGACTGAATAGCCACTTACCTGAAATGGTATAGGGCAGTGACGGCTAACCTTTTTGCCATTGCGTGCCAAAAGTGGGGGGAGCACGGTGGGCTCCCCCCACTTCCATAATTCTATGTACCACATCCATAATTCTATGTGCCCTGCCCCCCCATGTTCCCCCCACTTTTGGCACGTGATGGCACAGTGGGCCCGGTAGGCCCTTTTTTGTTCTCCCCAGGCTCCAAAGCCTTTCTAGGAGCCTGGGGAAGGCAAAAATGGCTCCCCCCCCTCCAGAGGCCCTCCGGAGGCTGGAAACAGTGTGTTTCCTGACTTCTGGTGGGCCTAGAAGGTCCAAAAATTAGCTGGCTGGCGCACGCATGTGTGCCAGAGCTGAGCTTGCGTGCCACCAATATGGCTCCACGTGCCACCTGTGGCACCTGTGCCATAGGTTTGCCATCACAGGTATAGGGTGTCCTGCTTGAGCAGAGGTTTGGATTAGAAGACCTCCAAGTGCCCTTCCAACTCTGATATCCTATGTTCTATGTTATAAATTCTTTAGAATTTTCAAAATTCAAACATTCTATGTTTGTGATAAATTGGAATTTATTGTTGGAAATGGAGTTGGGAAGGAAGGAGGATTGCTTCTGCAACAGACCATGGAAGAGAAAATTGGATAAAACATTGAGAGGGTGGGGGGCAGGGAGGCAGGGAGGCAGGCAAGGAGGAAGGGAAGAAGGGAGAGAGAGAGAGGAAAAAAAAGAGAGAGAACCTAGCCTTCAAATAAATGAATCTCCTACACCATTCATGAGTAAATTCTCTTTCACAAATTAAATAAGAACAGTAGAAAAATGCAAGAGAAATATTTCTACAGCGTTAATCTTATTTCCAGATTTCTCTACCCAAATCCAGTCTTGAAGATTGACTATATATTACATTACTTTAAAAAGCTTCCCCATTCAATTATATACACCCTCCCACATACATCTGCTACTTAAATAATGGAAATTACACGGGAAAGTAAAACTTTCGCTCTCAGAGTGAAATGTACTTTCCTCAAACTTTGACCCGAGATGTACTTCTAAATGTTGTAATTTAATGAAAGTGTGAGAAGGGGGACATTATCAAATATAGGAGACTATTAATATTAGTAGTTTTATTCGGTGTGCACTTACAGCTAAGGATCCAACAAGGCCTACTTTAATCATTATCATTATGATCTGCATTTATATGTATACCAATCATGTTCTTTCACAATAATCAGCATAGAAAACTGTTTGAAGTGAGAGGAAGTTTAACAGGAAGAAAAAAGAAAATGAAAACTAGCAATTTTAATTTAAACCGGTATTATTTACTCAATTTCTATAGACCTTTCTAAACCTGAAATCATCCTTGCTTCAATACACTGTTTCATATACTGCAAGGGTGTCAAACTCGATTTCATTCAGGGCTGCATCAGGGTTGTGTTTGACCTCGGGGGGAGAGGGGTGTGTGTGGCGAGGGGGCATAGCCAGCTTGGCATCACTCATGTCAGGGATGCCTGCCAGGCCAGTGAAAATGGGTTCCCGAGCTCCGTTGTGCCGACCTCCTGCAACCCTCTACCAGTGAAAACAGAGGCCACATGCAGCCCTCCTGAGCTCCATTTTCACTAGCAGAGGCACCACAGGCAGATCCTTCACTGTTTCCAGGGCAGCCCACAGGCCAGATCTAAGCATCACCTGGGCCCAATCCAGACTGCATGCCTTGAGTTTGACACCCCTTATATTTTACTCTCATTAACCTCATTCATCCTTCACATCTCCATTTTGCAACATCTTTGACCCCCTCACATCTTCTTTAAATTAAGGTGACCAATTGTCCTCCTTTAGGGAGGACAGTCCTTCTTTTGTAAATTTTTCGTCTCTTGAAAAGTATCCTCCTACATGTCCTCCTTTTTGATATTTGAAGACTAATCTGTAAATTTCCGTATTCAATTGACACAGAGCCAATCTGTTGCGTGTGATGTGATATATTTGTATTTGACATGGCGATTCGTCAAGGCTCAGTACAGTACGGCGAGACGCGATTATGAGATGCATGCACTCCGCACAGGAGAATTGTTTTGAGAGAGTGCACCGCACACAAGTACTTTATTTCTTACCGAAACACAACACGGCACACACGCAGGCATTAGACTCACTTCTTTCTCACTGAGTATTCAATCATATACAGGTAAGCATAATAATTCACATTTTATTCATTATCTATTTAATAATTTCCAAATATGTATAATTTTATTTACAAGTTTATTCACTTATGTTTATGTTTTGTCTTCAATTTATTTGTATCCTCCTTCTCATTGTAAAAATGTTGGTCACCTTATTTAAATATTTATTTTACAATCCAAACCTCATTCATTCTCTCCTTACAGCAGATTACCTCTATGTATTCTTTCATACTAGTCCCTCACTTGTATGAAAACTAGTTAGAGAGAGTATGAATGCCAGATGATGGTAAGGAAGATAAATCCTTCCATTCCCACCCCCCTATTCAGTCAGAATTGAAGAAGCCTCTTGGAAAAGACGCAAAATGTCTCCAAGGGGGAAAAAATAAAATAAAATCCAGTTGTTTTTTGAAAAAGCATCTTTAATCCCTCACTACTGAATGCAGCCCACATTCATTCATCGTACATTCTTCATCCTGTCCCACTGAATGTTTGATGTCAACTGCATTAAATTCAATTCAATCCTGTATGGAACTTTCTATGAAATTTCTGGGATGTAAACTAGAACCCTTCTCACAAGAAAGGAAAAACACAATGAACAAGCATTGCTGTCCTGTCACCAAAAAAACAATAAAAGTCACCAGAAGTTGAACTGAACTCAAAGAACACCTTACCATTACTCTTTAAAAAAACATTTATATATTTCTTGGTTCATGATGTAGTGTGTATTGTCATCCTATACACAAAATGGCCTTGAAAAAAAGATATGAACTTCCCTACACTATGATCCCAATAAAGAAAACAGTCTATTGTTCAGTTTTTTAAAATAGAACCAGAATATTTACCACAGTCTTCTGTCCTTAGAGAAAGGCCAATACATGACAAGCTAACATTTCAGAAAATCAGCATGGTATTTCTAAGTAAAAGCACACCAGAGCACCAGAGACCTATAGAATCCATCTTGTACAATTCATTTTCTTTTCCTCTGATACTAAAAGCCGGAGATCAGAGTTCAGTGAACCAATCTGAAGAGCAATGTCTGCTTATATTCCAAAGGAAGCAGTGAGCCTTAATAAAATTACTTCCTTTGTTATGCTAAAAAGGTGATACTGATAGGGGTAGTTACGTTATTCTTGTTAACCACCCAAGCATGATTCCTTTTATGTCTTATCTGCCCAAAGCTAGTTTAGATTGTTTTCCAGAAACTCCCTCTATCATTCATCAAGACACAGACTTTGGTTCTATTTAGGGTCACTTCACATTACACTGACTTCTCATCTGAAAGGCCTAAAAATGGAAAAAATATTGAAGTTCAGAAAAAATAATGTAATCATTTGTTTCCTCCTACAGACCTTGAAATTTTCCTAGCGCCTGAAGCATTCTGGGCTCACACAAAGTTTAACTTCTAAATGAGAACTTTGGTTGATCTACTCAATAAATTTCTGCAACTTCTCATTACTTACTCTGTGCTTTGCTACTTTGTGGAGAGGTTTCATATTCTGAGGTTTCTTTTTTCAATAATAGATACATAATCATCAGAAGGATTGGTGAAATGTAAAGCTTTCTTAATATAGTAATTCCTAAAGTGGATTAGTAAGACATCTAATAATTATCATCGTTCTTTGTAATTGTCTGTCTATTTATCCCTTGCAGGGAACTGGGAGTACTTTGTGAATTTCAGGGTATGCCATCTTACATTAGATTTGGAAAGACAGAAATCATCACAAATAACTAGATAAAACATACTTGACAATCCTGAAATACTTTTGCCAAGAGATGCTTCTACCACTATCAAACACAATAGAATTGTACTGAAAATAAGATAAAAAGCAATTAATAGTAGTGTGTATATGATAGAAAGGAGCTTCTTTCATTATGTTTTGGTATATAGATTTATTTACCAAAGTAGCACAGTTGTTAAACAATAGTTCTTGATTAAAATTTGATCTCTTTTTCTCTTAGTATTCTGAAATTATTTGCTTTAGATTTATATAAACACTGCCCATTAGCAGGAAATCTCCATTTAATGGAATATCAAAGATATATATTGTTTTGTTTTGTTTTTTTATTTATTTATTTCATTACAACAAAATAATTATTCACATACAGATCGTGACGGGAACTTTACACAGTATATTAACTTGAAAGATATATATTGTTGATATATAGTCTACAAAATATGAAAAAATAGATGCCATTTTTGACATATGATAAATTTGGTGTCTGCTGTTAAAGGATAGACATTATATTCTGTCTCAGGTTCTCTGGGTTTAATCATTGTTTTTTGCCTTTTCAATCTACAGCCAGCAAACATCAGTACAATCTAAAGCTGGAATGCTCAGGAGGAAATTTTTAAGTTGTTCTGTAAAACAAGACACAATTTTTAAATTAGAAGCATAATTAATATTTAAAAATGAGAGAAGTTTTCCCTTCTGTGACTCTACATATAGAGAAAGAATGCACAATGTGTACACACACAATTTCATATATTAGATTGGGTTATTTATACATATGCATATGTATATGCACACACACACACACTCATATCAGAAGTGGTATTCAGCAGGTTCTAACCAGTTCTGGAGAACCGGTAGCAGAATTTTTCAGTAGTTTGGAGAACCGGTAAATACCACCTCTGACTGACCCCACCCCATCTATTCTCTGCCTCCCAAGTCCCAGCTGATCGGGGAGGGGTGGGATGGGGATTTTGCAGTAACTTTCCCCTGGAGTGGGATGATGAATGAAGATTTTAAAGTATCCTTCCCCTGTAGTGAGATGAGAATGGAGATTTAACATTATCCTTCCCCTGCCGTGCCCACCAAGTCATGCCTACCAAGCCATACCCACAGAACCGGTAGTAAAAAAAAATTAATCCTACCACTGACACATATGTATATCATACAGACACATATAGGGAGAGATGGGGGGAGAGAGAGAGAGATACTGATGTACTGAACTTAGAATTGATGGGCAGATCTTCTGGAAAGTATCTTCTAAGCTAATTTGAGAACTGGCAATATGTCAATCTAAGTGATGAACAGACATATGGCAGAAAATAGAATATGCAGTTTTTTACATGATTTTAAAGATGATTTTCTAGCTCAATTTGCACCTTTTCCCGCTTAGATAATGGTTATCTATAAAAAGTAAAAAATAATACTGGGCTGATTTGTTCAAAAATGCTGATGTCAAAACAATCCTTTGGCCACTGTTCCAATATCTCCAGGTATTCATGTGGGACACTAAGATTAAAATACAGTCTATTTGCCAGGCAATTCAAACTTGTGTGGGACAGATCAGAAAGCTCAGGTAACATGGGCTAATGTAATCAATTTGTCTGAGAGTATATGTATTCCAGATAGCCAAGTTCCAGTTTTGCTACTCTCTATATATAATGAACTGGCCTCAGTTGAGAATTGAATTCAAGGGCCAGGCTATCTTTGAGACTGCCTTCTACCACATAGCTCCCAGCGACTGGTAAGATCCCACAGAGTTGGTCTCCTCCGGGTCCCGTCAGCTAAACAATGCCAGCTGTGTGCCCATGGGGGAGGGCCTTCTCTGTGGCTGCCCCAGCTCTCCGGAACCAGTTACCTCCTGAGATCTGGACTACCCCCGCCCTATTGGCCTTCCAGAAAGCAGTGAAGACCTGGCTTTTCCGGCAGGCCTGGGGCCGTTGATCTCGCTGTTGCAATCTTGCAAGATCCGGCCATGAATGGTGTGCATGGGCTTTTAATGTTTTTAAATGTTTTTATATATTTTTTAAATAATTCTTATGTACATTGTTCACATTATTTTTGTTGTAAGCCACCCAGAATCCCTTGGGAGTTGGGCAGCATATAAATGCAATAAATTAAAATAAATTAAAATAAAATAAATTAAATTAAACTAATAAATTAGCCAGCTGCTTCAAATTCTCTGATATTATCAATGCATACTTGATATCCAGGAATGTTTTCTTTGATATGTCTAATAGATAGTATATGTCAGAAGATCTCAGTCTGGCCACTGTCTTCCATAGCAGGTCTATCAGGGGTGAAATCCAGCAGGTTCTGACAGGTTCTGGAGAACCAGTAGCAGAAATTTTGAGCAGTTTGGATCACCAGTAGCAGAAATTTTGAGTAGTTCAGAGAACTGTCAAATAGCACGTCTGGCTGGACCCAGAGTGGTGTGGAAATGGAGATTTTGCAGTAAAGGATAGGAGTTCACTTCTTTCATGAGATTTTAAAAATGAAGAAGAATGGGTAAGTGGGGGAAAATATTTGGGGGACCCATAGAAAAAAAAGATCACACATTCTCTGACACATAAGCTCTTTGGAGAATTCTCAGCTGAAAATGCCCAGCAAATCAGCATTAAGCAACCAACTACAAGGCCATCTTCTATCTTTGAGATCTGAAAAATGTAACTATGGAATTTAGATTTTGCAGTATCCTTCCCGTCACTTCCACCAAGCCATGCCCACTAACCTATACCACGCCCACCAAGCCACGACCACAGAACTGGTAGTAAAAAAAAAATTGGATTTCACTGAGGTCTATGCTACTTGGTAATGAAAAACAACATTTGGCATCCTTCTAAATTCCATAGTTACATTTTTCACTGGAAATGTAGGAAACCTACAAAAGGGCAAATAGATATTTACTGTCAGAACTGCCACCTCTTGCCTGCACTCTGCAATCATTTTGGTACCAGTCTGCCATGAAGGCTGGGGGAAGGGGGAGAGGGGGTGAGCATTTGGGGAGGGGGGGAAGTGATAGTTAAGAAATTGAAGATGCCTACCTGAGACCATGTTTCAAGGTCGTTCCTTGATGAGAAGAATGCAGCTGCAAGCCAGCCTACAATCAAAGTGGCTATTTCGAAAACATCTTCTTTGAAATTGACTAGACAGTGGAGGACCAGCTATGGGAAGTTCCTAAGTGGGGAAAGGTTTTCACTTGGGGTTTTGGCATGTGAATTTTAGTTCTGGCTGTATTTCACTTGACTTCTAGTAAACCATACCTTTGTCAACCTGATAGTGTTAAGGATCATTTTTATTTAAAAGCCTAAGTTGAGTAGGCCTGACATTTACAACAGGGACATACAAAAAATATGTATTTCACACAGCCAGAAAAATTGGGAGTCTATCCATCAAATTATATGATTGAATAGGATTTGAAACCAACCCTACTTATACTTTTATTCTTTATACTAAGCATTATATTGCGTTAGCTGTCAACAACTGAAATATTCACTTTCATTGGTTGAATCTTTTCTCTCACTTGTATCTTACAATTGTATCTTGCAATTCATGAGTTTAATGTAACTTTCCTTTAGTGAGCATTTTTTTTTTTTGCTGAGGTATTTAGAAAATGAATGTATTTTCTGCTTATGCAGTAGCTCCCAGTGTATTACAGGAATTGCTAACTTACAAAGTAACCAGATTTGCTCTGCTTTTATTTTGCCCTAGTTAAGATTTCCTATCAAGAGGAATTGAGGCCTCATGTACTGACCTACTATAATGATGGAGGAAGCTTGTTGTCTTCCAGGTACCAGAATTCAGGACATGATTGAGAAACTACAAAGTATCTACAAAGCTTGTTTCACTGTTAATACTGCTTTTGCCCATGTTCTACAGTCAACATTTCTATCCTGTATGGTATCAGTGGGCATAGTAACACAGTGGAATACATTTCACAATGGCCAGGATGTTGTTGCTATTACCCTGGCCAGGATTTGCTTGCTCAGTTCTAACCCCAATAGATTTTTGATTCTAGAGCTCTCATATTTCGTCCAGAGATCTTCCTTAAAGGAGTATCACATGCTTGAATAATACATGAAAGAAGCACTTCTGAGTGAGAATGAATATCCAAAATATGGAAGGATGGATGAATGGCTGGCTGGCTGGCTGGCTAGCTGGCTGGCTGGCTGGCTGGCTGGATAAATGTTAGGCAGATGATAGATAGATAGAAAGATAGATAGATAGATAGATAGATAGATAGATAGATAGATAGATAGATAGATAGATAGATGATAGGTAGGTAGGTAGGTAGGTAGGTAGGTAGGTAGGTAGGTAGATAGATAGATAGATAGATAGATAGATAGATAGATAGATAGATAGATAGATAGATAGATAGAAAGAAACAGAGTTGGAGGGGACCTTGGAGGTCACCTAGTCCAAACCCCCTGCTCACACAGGAGACATATACTAGGGATTCGAACCACCAAACTGCTGACATTTCTGATCGACAAGCTCAGCATCTTAGCCACTGAGCCACCTACCCAAGCTAGGAAGGATGGATGGATGGATGAATAAATGGTAGGTAGAAGATGATAGATGATAGATAGATAGATAGATAGATAGATAGATAGATAGATAGATAGATAGATAGATAGATAGATAGATAGATGAGAGATAGATTGGATGGATGGATGGATGGATGGATGGATGGATGGATGGATGGATGGATGGATGGATGGATATTGGGTTGGGATGCCATACAGTAGGCATATCTTAAGCATAGTATAGGAATGTGGATATTTTTCACATTTAATGTAGAAAATATTCAATTCCTGATCCAGAATTCTACCCTTCTACCCATACTGTAATGGATATTTTGTTCAAAATAAAGATCCATTGCATGAAAAACCTGACAAAATTCCCACTTCCTATTTATAGCAGTCCAGTCTATAACAACAATTCATTTTGCAATTAAAACCCCAGGAGAAATATATTTATCTATATCTAGCAGTAGGTCTACTTTTCTCATGAATAACACAACTAAATTGAGGCTGACTAATATTAAGCGGCTGTTCATTCTAATATAGTATACACTGGCTGAGAGACTCTTAAAATAAATACTTAATTAGGACTAAAAATCATAGTTCAAAATCTATTTATCAAGGTGATATTTCCCCCTCAGATTGAGTGGGGAGGCCATTTAATAATTTATTCCTTTGTGTAAGGTTGTAAGGTTTTCCAGAATAGGAAGGATTTAAAATTACAATGTCCTATTATGAGAAACATGGGACAGCGTAAAATACGTTCATATGGAATTCAATATCCATTCAGAATGTTGAGATAAAAGAGGGGCACTATATTTTTTCATTAATTTCCCACCTCTTAACTACTTCTTTTTCTCTGTACAAATGTTAAGAAATGTTTCTCAGAAGATGCCAGGATTCATCTTTGTTCGATATTGATACTGTTATAGCCTGCGAAATGCATGGGCCATAAAAACAAATTGGTGAACAACGACAATCTGTAAATAAATTGATTCAATTTGCAAACATGAGGACTAAGGATCCAATCTTCTACACACTTAACTGGCAGCAAAACCAGCTAAGTGCTGTGGGATTTCTGCATGAATATGCATAGGATTGTGTGGAAGTTTGTGATACGCATTTCTAAAAGAGTGCTATCATAAAACAGATGGGGAACTGTGCATGTTGCCACTTCTCTCATATAAATTCCTTGCTTAGAGAAAACTAGCATTTTTCAAGAGTGCCTATTTTATATGGTCTCTAATTTTCCCTCTAAAGAGACATTTACTGTAATGTGAAGAATGTCAAAACTTGTGATATGTCCAGATGCAAAATAATACAATAATGCAGATGCTGTAGAGATTATTTATTTTAAAATGTTAGTTGGTCCATATACCGTATTTTTCAGAGTATAAGACACACCGGACTAGAAGACGCACCCACCTTTTTTGGTGAGGAAAACAAGAAAAAGAAATCTGCCTCTGCCTCCCAGCAATTTTGCCTCATTGCAGCAAACAGCAAATAGCCTGCTTTACTTTCATTTCCACTTTCAGCATAGCTTGATTAGCACAAGAAGAAAAAAAAATCTGTTCCAGCTATTTACCTCCTTGCGGTAAGCAGTAGAGGACCCCACAAAACAGCTGAGAGCAAAACAGCTGAGGGTTGGGAGGCTGATCCAATCAACTTGTGCTAATTAGGCTGTGCTGAAGCTGAAATGAGCTGTTTCTTCTTGCTGCTTGCAACAAGGAGGTAACTGCTGGGAAGCAGAGGCCAATTGGGGGGGCTACATTCAGTGTATTAGACGCATTTTCACCCCCTTTTAGGAAGGGAAATGGTGCGTCTTATACTCTGAAAAATACGGTAGTTGGACAGAAGAAGTTAAAATGAACTCAAGACTCCAATACTTGAATTTTATTTGCTATAGCACTCTTGAGTCAATGATGTAAAAACAGCTCACTTTCAAACATACCATTTAGACTGAGTTTAAGATTTTTAAAAAATTACAGAATAACAGTAGTGGAAGGGATCTTGGAGATCTTTTAGGCCAACCCCCTGCTTAGGCAGGAAACCCTATACCACTTCAGACAAATGGTTGTCCAAGCTCTTCTTAAAAACTTGCAGTGCTGCAGCATTCACAACTTCTGGAGGCCAGTTGTTCCACTGGTTGATTGTTATCACTGTCAGGAAATTTCTCCTTAGTTCTAGGTTGCTTCTCTCCTTGATTAGTTTCCATCCATTGTCCTCCCTTCAGGTGCTTTGGAGAATAAGTTGACTCCCTCTTCTTTGTGGCAACCCCTTAGGAAAAAAATAAGTTGTGTTATTTAAATTCAACTGATTCCTGAAACTCCAAAATCCCACTGCATTTATTTGTCTCACCTCTTTGATGGTCTTACATATTACATGGGGTTAAGCATTCTACATAACATTAGAATTAATGCCATTTTCCTTTGGGGTATAGACAAGACTACTACCATTGAATTTTAAAGCAGTATTGAAACCATTGTTACCAGTGGGTGTTTTTTTTTTAAAAAAAAACTGAGCTGGAATTGATTTTCTTTTTGACTGTTTTAACTGTTTTCAAAGCACTCTTGAAAACTTTAAAAGAGCAAAGGTAGGATCAGAATTAGCTATGCTGAACCAAAGATGGGTTAGGGTTAGGGTTAGGGTTAGGGTTAGGGTTAGGGTTAGGGTTAGGGTTAGGGTTAGGGTTAGGGTTAGGGTTAGGGTTAGGGTTGGCCAGGACATGATGGGAATGACAGCATTCAGGTAAGACTGGGCCAGTGGTGGGTTTTGTTTTGTTTTGTCGGTTCTGTGAGTGTGGCTTGGTGGGCGTGGCAGGGAAGGATACTGTAAAATCTCTATTCCCTCCCCAATCCAGGGGAAAGTTACTGCAAAATGTCCATTTCCTCCCGATCAGATGGGACTCGGAGACACAGAATAGATGGGAGAAGGGCCAGTCAGAGGTGGTATTTACCAGTTCTCCAGAACTGGTCAGAACCTGCTGAAATCCATCTCTGGACAGGGCCAGTGTCCGCAATAAAGAAAACACTTTAATATCTTATTATTTGTCAGTTTTCTTGGGGAATGAAGCATTGCAGCCAAAATGTTTCTAGGGCCTGAGACTTCCAGAAAATCACTCTAATTCTATATTGATTTTCTTCTTAACCACTCCTATATTATTGATTTTTTTTCCTTAACCAGACTTCATGCCTCAAGCTTACCTTGCTAATTACTTCAAATACCCGAAACCAAGCCCTACAATTTGCTTTCATGCATTTCCATTTTAGCCACCTCACTTAAGATGAATCCTATTTTATTGACTTCTATTGGAATAAGGCTGTGAAGTGCAAGGCTGCCTTACTAATTAGATTGGATATCCGATACTAATTATCTTCCCCTTGTTTCAGGGCATTTCATTTAAGCCAGATTACAATTTAGAAGCACATCCCGCTGTGCCTGAAATAATCAAGTTTGTAAATCTTGTAAGTGAAAGCATCTGACACGGTTGGTCTTATTTCACCCGTCATGTCAAAACTGGAAGAGATTCCGAAGTGATTTGTGACATGGTAGAAGGAATGAATGGGTTATTAGGATAATAAAGGGGATTAACAATTCCCCCTTCCTGGTTTTATTAACTGTTTTTATATAGCTAGAACTATTCAGGATGCTAAACCATGGTTGGTTTTAACTGTGGTTTGTTGAATGAGCCATAGTGGCCTGGTTCATATGTAACATGAAATTATCAACCAGTGTTTCATAATCATAATTGTTAGGTTAACACATTAAGCCAACACTGACTGTGACACATTCACGGGAACATTGGTTTAATGTCAGGGTTCCAAGTAACACATACATAGCAACCATAACTCTGAGGCAGGTAGATTCCTCAAAGAATAGCTGTATTTGCATATATCATATTGGCACAGGCTGAATGTTTTGAATGTTTCCGTGGTTTCACCTAATTAAAAGTAAAAGTTTTCTCCCTCCCACAAATAATCAGTCACATGGTCCAATCAAGGTATCATCCATGTTAGGGTCAGCCTGTAGCTTACTCCTAACTGTTGGTCAGGCAATATATCTGTTACTTTAAGAAACAACTGAGCCAAGTAATCAGGGTTTGCTGAACCCTGTAATTAGGCTACAGTGCATAAATAAGCAGGGCAGAGAAGCATTCTTTCCTTCTTGTTCCTGATTGTTGCTTCCTGCGTCTTCCTGCTGCTGGTGTTTAACTGGATCGTTATATGGTACTGTATACCAAGAGTTACTAAAGTCTGTTTGCTTTGGTAAGGGAGGATTCCTACTGGACTGATATTACTGTTTATGACCTTGGACTGTTTTACCTACACCGAGACTGCATCTTATCTTGTATATAAAGTATTTTTCTCACACGAGCTGTACGTTTATCTCCTTCCCTGTGTGTTTTTACTCTGCTCGTTGCACAAGCAACAAATACTTTTTACACACACCCTAACAATCCGGTTGCCTGGCAACTTCACTCCGACCATCTGTGGGAATGTCCTTGATTCCCAGGAGAAAAAAACCAATGCTGTATATGACATGACTGCTTTATTGCAAGTGCTTATAGTAACTATTCTGTGGAAGATTAGATAATTCTTGGGAGTTTAGAATGGCTCCAAACCTGTTAGCCTATCTGTAAGAACCTGGGTATGCACCTGGGGTGGGTTCTACTTACCTTTACTACAAAGTAGTAGGGTTCGCAGCAGGACCTCGCGCAGTAGTAAGGTTTGCAGTAGTAGGGTTCGCAGTGGGGCTGTGCACGCACACATGCTCTTCTGCACATGCGCAGAAGCTTCTACACATGCACAGAAGCGTTTTGATGATGTCAGGGTTGGTGGGTGGGGCCTCCCGCCAGTTTTACTACCAGTTCTATAGAACCGGGGACAACCAACCACTGGTATGCCCCCAAACCTGTGATGCTTTATACACCAAGGCCCACCTCCTGGCCATATTGTTAATAGGCAAGATATCTTGCTTTGTATGTACTTTGAATTAGACATTTTCAAGGTTTTTTTTTTTACTGTTTTAATGTTTTCTTACTGTTTTTATTGTTTTAAAATGTTTTTTCAATTTCAATTGTAATCTATGTTTTGAATTGAGAGTTGGTTTTTTTGCTGAGGTGGGTGGTGTCAGAGTTTGTTACAGAAATAATCCAGAAAGCACATTCAGGTAAATTGATTCAGCAGGATTCATTAACTTCTTTATATACATAATAAAACATGAGGTAAATTTACAATACCAATAGCAGATTCATCCAATGTAGCAGTTACAAGCAAAACAGGACCAAGAGAGAACAGTTAGTTTCATTTCAGCAGAGCAGGCTAGTTTCAGTTTCTCTGCACAGACTCAGAAGCTGCAGATTAAGACACGCCCTGGCTCCAGTCTGTCTCAGCTCCCATTGGCTGACTTAGTTGCTATGCTTATTCACTGGCTGACCTTGTTACCATGTCTCTGCCAGTTCATGAATAATCTGACAGGTGGCTATAGAAATCAAATAAATAAATATAGTAGAAACATCTTGCAAGTCTGAATGTGCTTCCCACACATACACACACTTTATTTTCATGTGAACCAGAGAGGAGCCTATGTGAGATATTTTCTCAAATTAGTTTCCTGGTCCAGGCCCAAGTCTCACTTATCTAACCATTCCCTTAGAAGAGGCTTCTTCCTCCTACCCTTCAAAGCCATTCCCTATATCTCTACAGACATTTATCCAAACAATGGATGGAAACTAACTAAAGAGAGAACAACCTAGAACTAAGGAGAAAAATTAAGCAGTGGAACGGTTTGCCTTCAGAAGTTATGGGTGCTCTATCATTGGAAGCTTTTTAGAAGAGACTGGACAACCCCTTTTCTGGAATGGTATAGAGTTTCCTGCTTGAAGGGGGGTTGGATTAGAAGACCTCCAAGGTACTTCCAACTCTCTTGTTCTGTTATTTGAATTTTGCTTCAAGTAGTGGTACAGATTTGTGGATAATAATCTGTTTATTTTGGGACTTGTGAATCTTATATTCTCATGAGATGGTAATGCACAGCCCCCAGCGACACCATATAGCAGGGGTGTCAAACTTGATTTCATTGAGGGCTGCATCAGGGTTGTGTTTGATCTTGGGGGGGGGGGTCGCAAGGGTGGGCATGGCCAGCTTGACATCACTAATGTCAGGGGCACTCATGCCAGGAGCACACAGAGGGCTGCACACATCCCTCCCGAGCTCCATTTTTTCTGACAGAGGCATTATGGGCTGGTCCTTCACTGTTTCCAGGGCGGCCCCAGGGGCCAAATCTAAGCACCCTGCAGACTGGATCCAGCCCCCGAGCCTTGTGTTTGACACCCCTGCCATATAGCATTACAACATTTTGGCATGATAATTTGGAGGGAAAAAAAATCCTATCCTAAAAAAAAAGAAAAGAAATTCTCACCCAACTTTCCAGAAAGATACCGTATTTTTTGGAGTATAAGACACACCTTAGTTTTTGGGGAGTATAAGACACACCTTAGTTTTTGGGGAGGAAAATAAGAAAAAAAGCTGATTGGTGAATGGATTTTTCTCCCGGAATACCCCAAATCACCTGTTCCCAGAGGTGAATTTTAGCAACAGCTTCCTTGGTTGTGAGCTCTGTGCCTTGCCTTTTTTTTTTTTTTCCTGCCTCTGAAACTTCTGAAACTCCGTTTCAAAAAAACCCTTTTTTTCCTGCCTCTGAAAGCCTCCAAAACAGAGCTTCAGAAAAAAAACCCTCTGAAGCTCTGTTTGGGGGCTTTTTTTTTTCTGAATTTCTGTTTGGGGGCTTCTTTTCTGAAGCTTCATTTCTGATGCTTTTTTCAGCCTCTGAAACCTCCATTTGAGAAGCTGGGCAGGGCTACATTTAGAGTAAAAGACACACCCAGATTTTCACCTTCTTTTTCGGGGGATAAAGGTGTGTCTTATACTCCAAAAAATACGGTATATCACCAAGGTATGTCCCTATCCCTCCAAATGCTGATAGTCCTCAGTTTATTTAGTGACCATTTAAAGTTACAGTAGCATTGAAAAAAGTGACTTATGACCATTTTTCATGCTTACAATCATTGCAGCATCCCCATGGTCACGTGATCAAAATTAGATGCTTGGCAACTGACTCATATTTATGACTGTTGCAGTGTCCTGGGGGGGGGGGTGTCATATGATCCCCTTTTTCAACCTTCTGATAATTAAAGTCAATGGGGAAGCCAGATTCATTTAGCAACCATGTGACTAATTTAACAATTGCAGTGATTAACAACTGAGAAAAGAAAGATTGTAAAATGAGGCAAAATTCACTTAACAACTATCTCACTTAGTTTTGGGCTCCTTTGTTGATCTTAAATTGAGGACTATCTATATTAGTCAGCTCTGTTTTCTCATTTGTGAGATCCCAGTCAACTCAAGGTTACTTAATAAATCAGGCTTTAACAAATAATAACTTAATGCATTGGCCCTCTCCACATTCTAAAATACCACTTTCCCCAAGTTCAGTGAATATCTTAAAATGTGAGAAATGTAATGTTTTCCCATTTGGATCAAACATAACCTTGGCAAATACATCATATTTCAGTTGGCTTTGGTATCCGTTTAGAGATCTAACGTGTCTTAAATCATATGAGGGGATGGGGAAGCTACATTTATTTCATAGAAAAGAATAGTTAGTAATTCTGTATGCCTACAATCCTCTTATATCTTACTCAGTGGATTTGATTTTGAAGTTTGGAACTAGATTTGATCCTTTTTAATTGGCCCCAGTATCATATAGAAGAAGATATCTTATGCAATGGACCTTAAAAGTTTAATATTATCTACATGGATAGGTAATGGTTCTCTGAGGACTTCCCAAGCCTTACTTAGAAATGACAGAGACTTGTAATCAGGAATATGTGATACACATCCACACACACACACACACACACACACACACACACACACACACACAGCAATTCTACTAGACATCCAGATAACAAGATTACCCCAGTATTCCCTTTAGTGCATGCCCATACAACATTTAAAATGGTGTATTCTATAAATGGAGTTCTCTCTTTCATTTATTGGTTATAATATTATGTGCAAATCCCTCCCCTCATTTCTTCCATGGCTCACTTCTTTAGCTGGCTCAAAGAGATTAGGGGACTGACCTAGTCATTTTTCAAAGATATCTCTAAATCTTCTATCTGTTCTCAATTTGTTTAATTTACACTTTCTCTATGCCTTTGAGAATTGTATGGAAATATACAAGGTCCTTCTTTCTAGTCTTCTTTCATCTTTTAAACAATAACATGTACTAAAGAAACTATTAAGAAAAGAAAAGAAGGTCAAGGGCCTTATAGGATCAATAGTCTATCCAATTCACGCTGACTTGGAAGAGCTATCTGAAGAATAGAATAGAATAGAATAGAATAGAATAGAATAGAATAGAATAGAATAGAATAGAATAGAATAGAATAGAATAGAATAGAATAGAATAGAATAACAGAGTTGGAAGGGACCTTGGAGGTTTTCTAGTCCAACCCCCTGTTTAGGCAGGAAACCCTACACCACTTCAGACAAATGGTTATCCAACATCTTCTTAAAAATTTCCAGTGTTGGGGCATTCACAACTTCTGGAGGCAAGTTGTTCCACTGATTAATTGTTCTAACTAACAGGAAATTTCTCCTTAGTTCTAAGTTGCTTCTCTCCTTGATTAGTTTCCACCCATTGCTTCTTGTCCTACCCTCAGGTGCTTTGGAGAATAGTTTGACTCCCTCTTCTTTGTGGCAGCCCCTGAGATATTGGAAGACTGCTATCATGTCTCCCCTAGTCCTTCTTTTCATAAGACTAGACATACCCAGTTCCAGCAACCATTCCTTATGTTTTCTCCTCAAATCCCCTAATCATCTTTGTTGCTCTTCTATGTACTCTTTCTAGAATCTCAACATCTTTTTTACATTGTGGCGACCAAAACTGAATGTGGTATTCCATGTGTGGCCTTACCAAGGCATTATAAAGTGGTATTAACACTTCACATGATCTCGATTCTATCCTTCTGTTTATGCAGCCCAATATAGTTAGTCCATTGGGACTGATCAAAACCATCTCCATCAGTAAATTTTAACTATCTCAGAAGTACCAAGGAGTATATTTCTTTTTAAATAGTTTCATAATATTCCATCAATCAGCACATGAACATATTATTAAATGGTACCCTCCAAAAAAACAGAGAGGGAGTTAAATCTATTTTGCTCATTTTTTCCCCATTGGTCTTCATAGCGAAGAATGTACTAAAGCAGGAGTGTCAAACTCGCATCATCATGGCATTGCCATATGACATACCAAGATTTTTTTCACCCTTCGCTAAACAGGGTGTGGCCGTGGCCAGCGCATGATGCATCTGGCCTGTGGGCCACTAGTTTGAAAGCCCTGTACTAAAGTGACAGAGGCTGAGGCCAAATACTAGGATGGTGAGTCACATAATTCTCTTTTAAATTTCATGGTTTGAACTGATATTTCATATTTAATTACTTTTCAGCAATTAGCTGCTCTAAGAAACCATAAATGCCCAAACAGTATTGTAATGGTATTGGACTGAGACTTGAGAGACCACATTCAAGCCTTCACACATTAATGGAGGGAAAGAGATACAGCTATGCCATTACCCCTTGAACCAGGGGTGAAATGCTTCCAGTTCAGACCGATTCGGCTGAACTGGTAGCGATGGTGGCCGGTGGTTCGGAGAACCGGTAGCAGTGGTGGCGCGAGGCTCCACCTGGTCATTATTACTTCCTGGTTTTAAGTAGAAGGGTTTGTGCATGCACAAAGGGTCCGTGTGCACACACGGCACATGTGCTTTTGAACCAGTTAGGAAGGTAAGTAGATTTCATATCTGCCATGAACATGTTCTTTTATGCATGATGTACTGTAACATTTGTGTCTTCTCTCTCTGAGAATTCAATAATAGATGGACTCTAAATATCCATGCTTCTCAGTCTTGGCAACTTTAAGATTTGTGGACTTCAACTCTGCAAAATTCCTCAGCCAGTATACATTAATATGTACTATTCTGATATATTCTATATATTGCTTCCTTCAACACCCAATCCTTCCTTTAGAAGCATCGCTACCTGGATAGCTCCTAAAGCTATTGCACTACCCATCTAAAGTGCAGTGGACTATGAGTTTTATTTTTCACTAGAGATTTTGAAGTCTATAGGATAAAACCTGAATATGTATGTCTAATGATGTCTAATAAGGATGAAACAGTTTGCAGATTCACCCCGATAGGCAATATCGTTTTTCCACATTGCATATAAAATTGATTTCATGGCTGGGTTTACATAACATGTTAAATTGGGGGAGAGGGAAGAATCTAGCCAAGGTTAAAACAATACATATTTAGCATATTGTGTCAATGAAATCGGCATGTTCTGCAAATACAGTTCCTGTAATGGAGCTATCTTGTCTGAAGCAGTTTTATTCCTTTAGTCTGAAAGGAATAGGACGGAAGCTAAAGGATTACTTTTAAAAGAACGCTGCTGGCTGACTTAATTTGTGGCTAGCTAATTTAAAGGCAAATGTGATCTCTTCTAAGAAAACTGTAACCTAAACAGCAGCACTCAGCACTGCATCATCTGCAAATAATTATTAGGAAAAGAGTAACACACCAACTGAATGGATGAATGAACATAAGGGATTTTAAAAAAAGACAGAATCTCAAATTAATCAGCTTCCCAACAACCCAGTGTGAGTTATAACAATTGATCTTTAATTTGGAATGTAGCAATGTATAAATCACTGTTTCTATTCTACTATTATTAAGTGTTAACAACCTTCTAGGTGCAGAAAACATGATGCTGTACATAACACGCAGGACTTGTGACAGTGTCAATTAACTACCTGCCTGACCTTCCTTCTCTTGAGTTGTGAATTAGTCAGTCGTAAAGATGTCACTGAAGTCTGCTTTCTCACCCACATAGTGCAGTTTCAGCTAATGGCTATTTATTCAGCTATTTGGGCAAACAAAGAAGCACAGAAAATATTTATTAATATTTTTTTCCATAGCGGTTCTGATCTAGGGTTCTTTGATAATGATTGGGTAATGCTGAATTTAAGTTCATCCAGTCTTTTCTTTCTCCTAAAACTCCCCCCCCACACACACACACCACCACTAGTCTGGACTATGATCAGCTACTGGTTATTCTGCTGCTTCTCCTTCATGGATCATTCTAAGACCTTCATCTTCCTTTTAGGGATGGTTCACTCCTGATTAGTCCCCCTGCCTTTCTCTAATCTTCCCAGATGTTTGCCCAAATACATTCATTTCTTTATGATCTTTGACACTAATATAGACCCTTTATCTCTTTTACCTTACGTTAACATCTAATCAGGGGTGAGTTCTAAATTTTTTTACTACCGGTTCTGTGGACATGGCTTATTTTGTAGGCGTGGCTTGATGGTCATGTGACAATTATTTAGGATTTAACAGAGGTACTGCTCTACCAGGCTTTTAACTGCTTGCAGAGTTAAATGGGTACCAATCTACCCATTTCTTTTTGCAGGCACTGATCTACTCATATATTTTTGCAGTCACCAGTCCACTAATTTGTTTTAACACTGATCAGCTGTAGGGCAGCCCTTTGAAGCCACGCGGCAAGAGTTTAAACAGTTTTATTCTCTCTAGCCATCAACTGGGACTCATGAGGCAGCAATAGATTGGGGGTGGGGCCAAATAAAAAGTAAGAATAACACAGGGAGTGGGGGGGGGCACAACTGGTTTGGTGATGTCACCGCTACCGGCTTGGTGGAACCGGGCAGAACCAGGAGGAACCCACCACTGCATCCAATGCTATAATATTGGTATAAAAAATTAATAAGAAATTATGCCAGCCTAACCTCTTTGCCACCTCACAGCACTTGAGACTACAATTTTTATTTTGGTTTAAGAAATTATCAGAAGCAGCATGGAAGACAAACAGTTCAGCTTGCTGTACAGGCAAACAGTTCAGCTTGCTGTACATTTCCTATTGCCTGGAAGGCCCCTATAATAACCAGAATTAAAATGCAAGATTTAGAAAAAATGATGAGATCTCATTTAAAACTAACAGCACATTTGAAATGCTGGTTTAAATAAGGAATGGACCAGGGGTGGGTTCTACTTACCTTTACTACTGGTTCGCAATGGGGCCGCACTCACATGCTCGTGAAGTATTCTGATGATGTCGCGGTCAGTGGGGGGAGCCTCCCTCCAGTTTTACTACCGGTTCTATAGAACCGGTCCGAACGGGGGGCAACCCACCCCTAGAATGGACTATAAAGCTTTAGTGATTTAAGAGAACTGAATGGATCAAAAATACATTAATTGTGGTTTTCCCAAAGATTGTGCCCAGCAAATCGATTGGTAAATATGCATCACCAAACTACTTCAGAGAGCAACAAAGTAAGAAAAGGGAGCCAAAGTTCAAAGGAAGTATTCAGGTGAGGCTGATATAATTTTGTTTATACTGTAGTTTTACTTAGGTTTTCTACAAAAAAGGTGTCAACTCTCAAATGACTTTAACTGAAGCCATATTCCTTTTACTTTCTTTCTTAGTTGCCACACATATGGGGGGAGGGGGAATTATGGGCTGTGGGATAATTTTCCCCTCAGGTGCCAAACATAACAGTGATAAGGCCTGTGGGAATCAAAGCCATCATAACAGCTGAAGGGAGTAGCTGAGCAGCCTGCCATTCACTTGGTTGGTTAACATGACCAGTGACACTAGGCTGGCTGGGTGATATCTTTTCTTTTTATTATAACAAAAAGTGGGAAATATTTTGAGTTGGTTTCACATGTGAACACGCCGATATGATGTACCAAATAAAATGGATCTTTGAGAAAAGCCACAGCCTCAGAGTCCTGGAATTGATTGGGCCATTACTCGGAACCGTGACAAAAGGCTTCCAATACCTTGTTGTGAGTACTGTATTAGAAATGAAAACAGAGAAAGTGGGGAGGGGGGGGAGAGAGAGAGAGAGAGAGAGAGAGAGAGAGAGAGAGAGAGAGAGGATGTTAAGAATTTCTGATACAGAAAAGTAAACTGGGAGAAAAGGACATCTTCAAGCACCTGCTTGGGCTACTGCAATTTGCCCTACATGCCTTTGTTCTGAAGACAACTAGAACCTACAGTTGTTACAAAATGCATTAATAACATTATAGCAAGACCATACTGCCAATACACAATTATGCAGGGGTATTCAAAATTTTTAGCAAGGGATTCTCTGCCAAGTTGCTCGGTGAACGTGGCTATGTTGGCCTATTCGGCCTCCTGTGGGGAGGGGGTGTTTTTGCTCTCCCTGAGCTCCGGAGGGTTTGCTTGAGCCTCTGGGAGGGCGAAAACGGCATCCCCAGGCTTCAGCGTCCCTCTAGAGGCCAGAAATTGGCCTGTTTCCTGAATTCCAGTACTTCTGGTAGGCCCGTTTTTCGCCCTCCCCAAGCCTCTGTGTGGACCCTGCACATATCTGCATCCAAAATGGGCTGAGTGGGGACTCCTGGGAAGGGAGGGGAAAGGTGGGCGTGGCATCCAGGAGTGGGATTTGGGGGTTATCTGAACTGCACAGAATCTTAGCTGGAGGTTCTTCTGAACCCCTGTGAACCCCCAGCAGCCCACCCCTGCAATTGTGCCTTTACTAGAGTTGCTACATCGGTGGACAGTAGATAACTGGGCACAGTTCAAAGTGGTGACCATTATATTTAAGATCTAAATGTCTCAAGTTACATCAAGTTGCACTTAGCCAGAACTGAATCTGCCTATCTGATCCTCAAGGCTCATGAGATTTGCAAAATATTCCAGGTTGCTGCAATGCCATAGAGATTCTAAGTTGCTTTTTTTTTTCAATAGTCTTTGTCCTGACTACGTCCTCCTACCTTATGTTTCATTTTTGCTTTTCTTTTTGTGGTTATCTTTTGTTCTTTACTCATCTATGAGACCGTCTTCTGCCACCAATAGCCTCCCACCGACCAGTTCGCTCTCACAGAGAGGGACTCCTCAGGGTTCCTTCAGTGAAGTTATGCCGACTGGTAACCCCCAGGGGGAGGGCCTTCTCTGTGAGGGCTCCAGCCCTTTGGAAAGAATTTCCCCCGGAGATATGTAACATCCCCAACCTTTGTGCTTTCCACCGTGCCCTCAAGACACTGATGTTCCAACAGGCGGGCTGACTAATTAAATGATTTTTAATTTGTTATTGTAAATTCTGGGTTTTATTCAATTGGGCCAAACAGTTTAATAATTTTAAATTGTGATTTTATGATGTTTGTGTTTTTTGTGTTTTTATTTTGGCTGTACACTGTCCTGAGTCCTACTGGAGAAGGGTGGTATAGAAATAAAATTATAAATAAATAAATAAATAAATAAATAAATAAATAAATAAATAAATAAATAAATAAATAAATATAAAAAAAATAAAATAAAATTTGTGTTTAATTATTTATCATAATTACACAATGATGTGTCACGGCTGAGGTTGGCCAGTTTTTTTTCTTTATAGTTTCTATCAAGAACTTTGTCATCATAAAGGTTGCCTCCGATTATTTAAGAAATACCCAATAGTGTTGTTATTTGTAATTGGGGTATTTTAAGTTATTTACTGTTATTGTTGTTGCTTGATTTGATGATATTTGATGCCCAGGCTGCTTGGATTTGGGACACATTAGAAGTATTGTAAATTAATAAATACATACATATTTTTATAAGTAAACACTACTTTATAAATATCGCTGACTTGGATACAGTGTTGGGAATAGAGGAACCTGAGCCAGCTGATTTTCTAGCAGATTGGTAATATTTCTAGCCTCATTTTCTTTAGATGTCTTAGGAAATGGTGCTGATGTGGCTGGGCTAGCTTTGAATGCTGTTTATATCTATCCGTTTTATTAAATCCCATCATACTGTCATCCCTTATCTGCTTACACCTGCCTTGTGTGTAATTTGTGCACTGCAGCACATTTTCACAGAGGGTTTTTGGCAGTAAAGGCTAGAACACAAGGCAACATCAGATGTGGGTTTGATTCAATCACAAATGGAGTCCCCTGTTGGTTAGTTAACACAGCTTTTGAGCACTTACTACCATACTTTGTCCCAGAATCTTCATCTCACAATAAACACCAAGTTTGTTGCAATTTCACCACTGAGGCTCTCAGTTTGTATTGAACATTATATTGAAGAGGTTTCTCCCATGCTTCCAACTCTGGCAGCAGGAAATTGGGATTAAGAAAGGGGACATAATAGAAAGGATAGAACAAGGGTCTCCAAGCTTGGCAACTTTAAGACTTGTGGACTTTAACTCCCAGAATCTGGGAGTTGAAGTCCACAAGTCTTAAAGTTGCCAAGCTTGGAGACCCCTGTTCTAAAATGCAAATAGTGCTGGAGTTGTCCAAATCCTCAAGAGTAGATTATTGATAAAACAGGTGCCATGACAGGAGGAAAAAAAAACCCTGCTTCCTAAGACCCACCAAATTCTCAGAGTTGAAGTCCACAAGGCTTAAAGCTGCCAAGTTTGGAGACCCATGGAATAGAGGGATTTTTGTTGTGGCCACAAACTACATGGATGAGGTGAGGTACTTCTTACTGTCCAGATCAGAGTTAATCATTTTACAATCCCTGGACCACATCCAACCTCTTGGCTGTCCCTGTCTGGCATGTAAGAGGTCAATCAGAAATTAGAAGTCAAATGTAAATAAGTTGGGACCTTTCATAAAATACAACTGCATTGCTTTTATTTTGAAAGCGACTGTATTCTTTTTTTTTCAATTTACATATATGCATGCATACCATGTTTTCCCCAAAATAAGACCCTGTCTTATATTTTTTTGAACCCTGAAATAAGTGCTTGGCCTTATTGCCATGCACTTGAAAGCCCAATTGGGCTTATTATCAGGGGAAAACAGGGTACATGCCTATGCACCTTCACATTCTTATTAGTTGGGTCCTCCATAACAGTCCCAGTTTCACATGTCACCCCTTGGAAAAATTAATTGCCCACCCCTGCTTCAGCTGTCCAGCAAAAGGAACCTATGACTGATTGCCATTCTCTCTGGTGCTGTACACTTAGAAAGAAATCAATGTACCCAGTGCAAAAAGACCCAGATAATGCTCAATAATTGAGACATCTTTCTGAAACTTTACTTTGTCTTCAGAAATTAGACAACTTGAGTGATAGGAAAGACTAGGTTTGCATCCATACCAAGCCATGATGGTTTCAATTGGTAAACCACTAATTGTGGTTTATCCAATCAAGCATGATTAATTACACCATGTCAGCACATTTGTGAAATTGGTTTGCTGTTCCTCAGCTTTCTCATTCACTGGAGTGAAGAATATCATAATCTTATAGTATAATTCTATTTTAGGGTTGTAAGTCAAAATACTTACAACCCTAAGTATTTCTGATCCACATTTAATTCTGATCCACATTTAATTAATCATGGTAACTATACTAAGTTAGAGTATGCAAGTCAGAGATGGGTTTCAGCAGGTTCTGACCAGTTTTGGAGAACTGGTAACGGAAATTCTGTGTAGTTTGGAGAACCAGTAGTAAAAATTCTGACTGGCCCCTCCCCCATCTATTCTCTGCCTCCCAAGTCCCAGCTGATCGGGAGGAAATGGGGATTTTGCAGTAACCTTCCCCTGGATTGAGGAGGGAATGGAGATTTTTCAGTATCTTTCCCCTGCCACGCCTCCCCAAGCCATGCCACGCCCACCAAGCCACACCCACAGAACGGGTAATAACAAATTTTGAAACCCACCACTGGTGCAAGTATAGGTTTGACGACACAAGTAGGATGCGTAGGTGCCCACGTCAGATTGGTTAGTGTTGTGAACCTCAAAAATGCTTCAATTTGTAACCAGTCATGCTCAAGTATGATCACAACGAGGATTTACGATGAAAATTGGATGCTCTCTTTTATATAGATCCAATCTACAGCCAAAAAGGAAACTTATTCTCTCTATATGAATTCTTTGTAGCCAAACTAGTACCGTTCATGCATATTAGGCTCAATAAAATATTTGCAGAAAGTTTGCTTGGTTAAGAGAAATATGTATGGCCTTGCAAACCCTTAATTCTGAGATGGGAAGAAACTTTCAGAAACTTTCATGAAATGTCAGAGCTGTGAACATCAGTTTCTGCAAAGGTGAATTGATTCATCTCTAAAAGCTAGGACAATGTCTCTCGGGGAAAAAAAGAAACCATTATCACTGTATTCGATAGCAGTCAGGAAGCTGTCATGTCCTGAGAAAAGAAAACATAAACTGACAGATTCCAACTTAATCTCAAGGTATTAAGTGTGCTATTGGATTCCTATCTTTTTAGAGCAGCTGATTATATTTCAAGGGTAGTAATGTTTAAGGCTGCTATTTTGCCTTTCATGCAAAAAAAATCTTGTTTTGTTGAGTGGGTGAAAACTTTTAAAAATAAAACAAATACTGCTGTAGAGAATTCAGGAGAACATTCAAGATTTGTTAAACTACTTTGTGTTACTTTTTCTTCCAGTGCATAATATTACTGCTTACTGAGTCAGTTTGCAGATTCTAAATGTACTTTTTTCAATGTGTATCATCAATTCATGCAGTATATATTTGTATAAGATTCTATCACCACACAGGGGCATTAAATACAGTTTATAGAGAATTAAATATAAATAAACACACACACACAGATATGAATAGAACAGAACAGAGCAGAACAGAACAGAACAGAACTGAATTGAACTCTTTATTGGTCAAGTATGATTGGACACACAAGGAATTTGTCATCAGTGCATAAGCTCTCAGTGTACATACAAGCAATAAGTGATAGATCATCATCATCATCATAAAATACAATCATCATAAATCATAAGATACAATACTCAGTGATAGTCATAGGCTAATAAGTAATCACATTAATCATACTAGGATTATAAATAAAAGCAATCAATATAAATCATAAGATACAAGCAATGAAGTTATAGTCATAAGAAGATAAGGAAATAGCTTACAACAGCAGGTTTAAAAAATCATTATATGCAAGCAGCAGCAAAACCAAAAATGATTCATCAGAGTACTGTAAAACAGTTCTGTGATGGCTTATTATTGCTGTTAATTACATTTGGGATAGCTGTGAGAAACAGCCAAAGTGTGTCTGCAGCAGGAAGTCAAAGAAGTCAACATGGCAGCTGTGTGACTTCATGATCAAAGCCACACCCTCTTTATGTTTATCAGGCAACAAATAAGAAAAAGTGGTTGGTCAGTTATGGCTGCCATTTTAACTTATTTGATTTCCTCTCTGTGGATGTGCCTGTCATGATACATAGACTTAAATAGATTCATAAATGACTAATAACAGACTTTCACAGTGTTGTGCCTTATAGAGGTCAGACTACAATTCCTATCATTCCCAGCCATGGATAATTGACAAAACCAAATGGAGAACAATGTGAAGTATTGGACTTGGGAGATGTGTACTTAGACAATCTTCCTAATGATTTATTCTAAAGATTCTCTAGAAATATAGATATTCAAGTCTTCCTGATTGGGGCAAATAAGAAATGATCTGAAGCTTCCTTCTGAGTATGGACAATCTGTAGGATGATCCTAGGCCTGCTGGCTGGTCTAAAGAATTTGTTTGGTAGGATAAAAAAGAGGGGATATGAAGGGAGAAAGGGAAAAAATTATGAACTGATCATCTGCTATCAAGGTATTGGTTCTTCATGACCAAATATATAAAAATCTTCTCCAGATGATCTGCCTCTTTCAAAAAATACACCATTGATATTGTTATCAAGCCCTTTTATCTTCTTCTCCTTCCTAACATCTTTTCCAGTATTTATCAACTTCTGTAGAGTATGGGTTCTCAATCAATGAGTCCAATTTATGATAATTTGAGACTAGGCATTTGTGCCTCAACAGAGAAGGCTTTGGTTGGTTTATTTTATGATGCATGTATTTTCCTTACCTTTCCATGATAATCTTGGTGTTGGAGATGTATATTGGTATTAGAGATTGTATGTTTGGGATTTTAAAAGTTTTGTTTCTTAATGTTTGTCAAGAGTTCTGGTAAATGGGCAATAATCCAGGAAGGTCTAAAATGATATCCTTGCCCATGTGTTGTTTTAATAAATCATTGTATGTTTCAGGTTTGCCATTCTGGGTGCCATTCACCTAAAAAATGACTTTTTCTGCTTGATGTTCATTTAGACACAGTTGGACACCATCAAATGTGATATTGAAAATAAGCTATATCAAGTCAAGGTAGTTTAATATCATAAAAAAATATTTGCACCTGCATATCTTACTTCCATGAATTTGACTGTGGTCTTTTACAACCATTTAAATTATGGCTATCATCACTTCTGATGACTCCAGCTTCCATAGTTATTCTATGCATTGAACAAAAAGTATTTTCTTTTATCAGTCTTAAAGTTTGCTGTGTTTAACTTAAAAGGATATCTTAAAAATCAGAGATTCTAAGAAAGTTAGTTTCATTCTTCCTTTTCCTTTCATTTTTTAAAAAGTTATATGCTGCCCTTCAAAACAGAAGCTGACCTCCAAAATCTATTTAAAATTCTATTAAGTGAATTGGATGACTGGGATGAAATCACCTGGCTTCCAGAAAGAAAAGTACATTTGATGATAGAAACATAATATATGAGTCAGCAGATATGTGGCATTTAACCTCCAATCACCAGGTATCAGCCTACAGTGAAGAGTGATTGCTAGCATATTTATTTTGCTTATTATCTATTGTCAGAATCTTAACTGACTCCAGGCAATTTACAGATGATGAGCAGTTTACAGATGATGAGGATATCATAGCCAAATATATATTATTGATGAGAGTCTGGTTTCTGATTAAAGTCTTCTAGAAATTTCAGTTAGAATTGCCAGTCCCATTTGTCAAAAAAAAAAAAATATTTTATTAGAAAGAGATAGGAATGCATATATATATGTTTCCTTGTCACTTTTATATGAATGTTATATGAAATATATTATATATCAATATAATCTAGATAGACTGCCTGATTTTGTTATTTTTTTTTAAAAAAAATGAGGTTTTAGCTGGTTTAATTGTTTTAAACGTGGATGGCTATGATTGCTACGTTTGTTTGAGCTGTCTGCTCTGTATGTTATGTACAACAGGAACTAAGCTAAATTTAAAAACCAAAAGACCAAAAGATATCACTCCTTATAGAAAAGAGAAGCAGAGATGGTTAAATTGATTCTTTTATCCAAAGAAGAGAATATATGTAGCTTTGTTTCTATTCTGAAATTGCTTCAGATTTTGTACTTGCAATGAAAAAAAAAATTGAAACTTTGATTTTGCTTTTGTTAATCAGATAGGTTTACTGTTATAGAAATGGTTTGTACATACTGTTGTGTAAAAGAAAAACGTTGTGGTTGTAATGTTACTGTAGCTTCTACTGTGCTAAAAAGAATCAGAAGGTGATGCCTTTTTCTTTTCTTTTCTCCCTTTACACTATATTTCTTTTTTTCTCCCTCTCCCTTTTTCTAGTTTTCCACTACTTTTTTATTTTTATTTTCCTTTGTATTTTATATTTTGAAAAATCAATTTAAAAAATCATATGTACATAAAAAATATTTACATATTTATATAATTCTAAAAATTATTAGCATTATGACCATTTCAAGATAGACAGTGTTCTAAAGCTTGCACAATTGTAAACATATTATGCTGTTAAACATGTTATGATGTTAAATATATTATGCTGTTAGATATGAGCCAGCAGTGTACAGCAGCTGCCAAAAAAATCAACACAGTTCTGGGCTGCATAAACAAAGGGTTAGAATCAAGATCACATGAAATGTTAATACCACTTTATAATGCCTTGGTAAGGCCACACTTGGAATATTGCATTCAGTTTTGGTCGCCACAATGTAAAAAAGATGTTGAGACTCTAGAAAGAGTGCAGAGAAGAGCAACAAAGATGATTAAGGGACTGGAGGCTAAAACATATGAAGAATGGTTGCAGGAACTGGATATAGTTTAATGAAAAGAAGGACTCAGTGAGACATAATAGCAGTGTTCCAATATCTCAGGGGCTGCCACAAAGAAGGGGGAGTCAAGCTATTCTCCAAAGCACCTGAGGGTAGAACAAAGAAGCAATGGGTGGAAACTAATCAAGGAGAAAAGCAATTTAGAACTAAGGAGAAATTTCCTGACAGTTAGAACAATTAATAAGTGGAACAACTTGCCTCCAGAAGTTGTGAATGCTCCAACACTGGAAATTTTTAAGAAGATGCTGGATAACCATTTGTCTGAAATGGTGTAGGGTTTCGTGCCTGGGCAGGGGGTTGGACTAGAAGACCTCCAAGGTCCCTTCCAACTCTGTTATTCTATTCTATTCTATTCTATTCTATTCTATTCTATTCTATTCTATTCTATTCTATTCTATTCTATTCTATTCTATTCTATTCTATTCTATTTCATTTTAAATAACATGGTAGCCATCTGCATATAGAAGATGGTTACCATATTACTTAACATGAAATATACATACAATATAAGTACAAATCCAATATACATTCACATTCACAATATATATACACAGTATACATACACAAATATACATATACAATACACAGCAATATACATACACAAATCCAATATGAACTGCTATATGTATATAGCAGATGACTACCCTATTGTTAAATACATGTTCACTATTTTTACAATATCTCAAGAAATGTATTAAAAGTATTCTCAAAACATTTGTGATTAACAGATGTTTAGAAGATTTTTCCAGCATCAGTGAGACGATAATAACAGGTTATTTACTAGAGATTCAATGACTGATCTTATACAGCAAGGATTGATAAGATATCTGGCAATATCTCAATTAATACCACAAAATGGAATTGCAGTTGTTTAAGCTGATGCATATTTGTAGTTTTCTTCAATATTTGTGTTTCTCTCTGCTGAAAAATATGTGTTAGCTAAATCTGAGTTAGCAAAATACAGAAAGAGAAAATGAATTGAATTCTACTGTATCTTCCACTGGAAAGTTTGTGCAAAAATGGCTGGAAGATATAGGTAGCAAATCTGATTCATGAATGAAGACAAATATATATGTCCCAAGATAATGTTGCAGTATCCAGTCAAAGTTGGGCAGTGGGTTGGAAGAAAAAAACTTTGGTCCCAGTGACCGACTTAGATTGGATCCTGCGAATCTCATTCAGGGATAGATTTTTGTTGACGCTACCTCAATCTAGGTTAAACAATGGAAATTAGAAAATTAACTTCTTAAGTGTCTGCAGGGACTGGACAAGTTGGGGTGGGAAAAATTGTTCTTTGTGACATCCTGATGCAAACCTTGGAACTTAGATACTGTATCTGACATTAAGAAGCAACTGTAAATGAGCCACAGTGGCGCAGTGGTTAGAATACAGTACTGGAGGCTACTTCTGCTTACTACTGGCTGCCTGCAATTTGGCAGTTCAAATCTCACCAGTCTCAAGGTTGACTCAGCCTTCCATCCTTTTGAAGTGGATAAAATGAGGATCCAGATTGTTGGGGTCAATATGTTGACTATAAACCGCTTAGGGAGGGCTGTGAAGCACTGTGAAGCGGTATGTAAGTCTAAGTGCTATTGCTATTGCTATCAAAATTTGCATTGTGACATCACAATGCTCACTATCATTTTCTCATCCTTGCAATTAGTAGTTGATGCCTACATACAGTGCTGACACTTGTCTACATCCAATGCAAACAGTAAAACAAATGTGAATAATTAGCACTGAATTTATAAAAAAAAAAAAAAGAGCAGTGCCAACAGCATTAATAGAGACGATTCCTGGATGCAAATCTATGACATGCAGCTGCAAGCCCATGGCAGTTTGCCAAGCTTATTATCACTATTATAATTTCTAAATAATTTTTGCATAATAAAACTGTGAAGATGCAGGGGTGTCACCCTGTATCCAAATGCTGAAGTCAGTTGAAATAAAGTTTTTAAAAGGCTTATGACAAATCGGGTCTAGATTAAATAGTATGCTAATCAAAACGAGCTTTCCTATCTCTTTTCCTCTTTAAGACGAAGAAAAAAACCCAAGCAAGCATTTCAAATCACTCTTTCTATGCAGCTGAACTGATTATACTTGATATAAAGTGACAATTGATAACAAATTGTATTGACAGACCTTGATTGGGTGTAATTACCTCACTGGAAAATGCTTTGAATAAATTAACCAAAGCAAAAGCAACTTTTAATTTTAAAAATGCTTCACTCTCCAGACGAAGCTGCCATCACAGTTTTAATTCATCATTTCTCTCCCTTTCATCTTTTTAAAATATTAAGATATTGACATATTTAAATGAGAGTTAAAGTTTCTATTGACAAAATATTCATTAGATTTTTAAAATTGTGCAATATTATTAATGGAAAGAGTCTGTACTGAAATGTCAACATGGAATTATTGCAATCAATGAAAAAGCTGAATTTGATCAAGCTATTAAAGTAAGAATATGCAGGCATTCTTAAGAACAAATGTAGCATTTGTACTGGCATACAAATAAGGAGGCAGAAGGAAAAATATTCTAAACTTTTCTCTAAAAACATTTTCAATTTTACCTCAGTGCATTCTTGTTATGTTTAGCTTTGCTTTTATCTTATTTTGTGTTCTGGATAAATATTATATAGATGCCTATTGCCAATATATACACACAGAAAGAGAACACACTTCAAACTTTAAGATAAAGGATATGCACACTGAGATTGTTGTTTCTTAACACTAACACACCAAATACCTCCACAGGAGACATAACAGCTTGATGAACAATGCATTCAAATCCTAGGGAGGAATATATTATAGTTCATGGCAGCATCATAGATCTTGCCTGATTCTCGGAAGCTGAGCAAGATTAAACCTGATCAGTAAATTGCAATAAATTGTAGAGTTGAACCCTAGATTCAGAAATACAAAAGAAGAGAAAATCCTTGAAACCATTGCCTACTGATCTCTCTGGGTTACAGTTTGAAGGCTCCTTCCTAGGCACCTATTTCAATTCCAATAGAAGAGAATATAGTCAGCACAGGTAGTGGTGGGATTCAGCCAGATTTGCACCACTTCAGGAGAACTGGTTGTTAACTTTCTGAGCAGTTTGGTAAACTGGTTGTTGGAAGAAATCATTAGGGCAGAGAACCGGTTGTTAAATTATTTGAATCCCACCACTGAGCACAGGGTTGAACTGTGGAAGTCTTGGTGATCTCTGACCTTGATTGCTTGCTTGAAGACATTTCATTACACAACTAGGTAATATCATCAGGGTGCAGTGTTGATGTTAACATAACATCACTTACAATAACATAACAACTTAACATAACATAACAACACTTAACATAAGCACATAATCTGCACATAAGCAGCCTAGCTTTGAGAATGCCACCCATTCCAGTCACCTTCATGAGAATACATCACATACAAACTCATGCATATTTTCTTCCTTATTTCTGTTCACCCATTTCAAATCATAAATTTCCTTCTGATATTATCAAGTGGAGGGCTACGGGTAATCAAACTGCAGTAGTTATTTTCCTTTTGGTCAGTTGATCATGTTGAATGACATTTAACAGTAAGAGCAGGAGAACAGAACTCTGTGACATTGTGCTGTATAATTTTTGTGATTAAAAATACAGTCTTTTGATCCCAGTTATTACCTATTAGCCTATTCCAGTTTATCCTATTCCAATTATGCTATTCCACTTGCTTTATTTATGGGTTGGCTTGAACCCAGATTACAGAAGATGGATAGCAGTATTTTCTAAATCATGGGTTTTAGATACAATTAATCACTGTTAATGTTTTCACTCCCCATGAAGAATTGAGAATTTGGAGTTTTCCTTAAAATCTTTTCACTAATCTTATGACTTATCAAATGTGCTAAGAATATTCCCAGGATAAAGCATAATCAGAGAGAGAGAGAAATGTTGAACAATAATAATTGCAATTGCAAACTGGTGACTGCTCTATCAAACATAAGTGAAAGAAAATGGCATTAGCTACTTAACTCACTCTAAGATGTGATTTGAATATTTGAGCTATCACGTAACACAATTATAAAGATTGAGATTGTTTGGAGGAAAACAAAGCTGCTGACATCCAGGGAACTGTCAAGATAGCAATAAATCAGGCCATGGAAACAAAAAGATTGCACAATGAGCAAACTATAAAAGAGTTCTGCTGGATCCTAGATGTCCTCTAGGTACGATGATGAACTCCACAATCCCCAGATGGCATGGCCAACATACCTAGAGGATACTAAGGCATAGATCATGATGTCTATTTAAAAAAAAACCTGACTTTGGCACCTTTATCCCATCTACTATACTTGTCAGAATTTGTAAGCATAAATACTAGGTGTAAATCAAAAACATGTAATATCTCAAAATACAACTTGACCACACTTCTCATTTTGTTAATTTAGAAACTGAAGTTCGTAATAATGATCCTCTGATGGTATCAGCTACATTGTATTTTATTTTATTTATTTGTTCGTTCTATTTCACACCGGTCATAACAGAGATCACGATAGCATATGTAGTGCATTCACCCCTTAGGCTTTTTCCCACCACAACAAATATGAGGTAGTTTGGAATATAAGAGAGCAACTGTGATGGATTGTAGGGAGGCGAGAGATTCCCAGGAGGTACTTCTTACTTCCAGAGAAGTAAGAGGCAACTCAGCCTAGATACTATGTGTGAGAGAAAGAAGGTGAAGACAACTCATCCCTAATAGTTCAAAGAGTATATTGTAGATAGAATGAGTGGAGTTCTCAATCTGGCAAGATATTGTCTATAGGTGTGAAATAATAAAGAACTGGAAAACTTGCTATGTGTCATTTGGGAGTTTGGGGACTGCCAGTGATTAAAAGACACTTGGTGACTTTCTATTACAAAGGGAGAACTTGAATCTGTTCTCTCCAGTTCCAGTCCATTATATGACTCATATATGTGGAAAGGAAGTAACTCCAGTTACAGACTGAAATAATTCTGTCATTGAACAAGTTATATTTACTTTTGTGGACAAATGTTCTAAAAACCAAGATACCTATTTTGTAACAGATGATGATAATGATAATGATAATGATGATGATGATGATGATGATGATGATGATTTAGACTTCTAGTGGCCACATAGATTTTTTCCATAATGATCTGTCCCTAACTTTGTCCTTTAGTAATTCCAAAGATATCCCCATCACTACAGTAACTGCTTCTATAAACTTGCTGCTGATTATTCTCTTTGTTTCTTTCCATTCACCAGCATTGGAGCCTTTTCCAGAGAGCTGGGTCTTGACCAGGGGTAAAATTCACTTACCTTCCCTACCGGTTCATAAATGTGCACATGCAGAGAGGCTGAGAATCATCACAAAAAAGGGATCTCATGACATCCATATAGGTGGGCGCATGATCTGGATAGAACTGGCTGAATTTCACCCCTGGTCTTGATCTAAACTGCTCAAAGGAGGAAAATTTGAGTCTGGTCATTTCTGCCTCAAAATATAGAATATAGGATATATAGATATAGAATATAGAATTTTTAATTAATGAATTTATTCCTAAATGAATAAGATGACTGGGGAATATCTAAGAAGCTTTTCCTAGTCAATGGTCTTGAATAATTATTTTTTAATGTGTAATTAGTAATAGAGCTGGTGGCAGTGGTGAAATCCAAATTTTTTACTACTGGTTCTGTGGCTGTGGCTTGGTGGGCATGGTGTGGCTTGGTGGGCGTGGTTTGGTGGGCATGGCAGGGGAAGGATACTGCAACATCCCCATTCCCACCCCACTCCAGGGGAAGGATAGTGCAAAATCTCCATTCCTACTCCACTCTGGGGCCAGCCAGAGGTGGTATTTGCCGGTTCTCTGAACTACTCAAAATTTCCACTACCGGTTCTCCGAACTCCTCAAAATTTCTGCTACCAATTCTCCAGAACCTGTCAAAACCTGCTGGATTTCAGCCCTGGCTGGTAGTTATTTATATCATCACCAAATAATGTAAGAGTCATTAAAGAGTGTACCCTTCTATGGTTCTTCAACATTACTACTAAAGAAAGGTGTCATTTTTCCAATCCTTCTTTATACAGAACTAAAAAGATAATACCAGACACAAATCCTTCATCTCTACAGGTTTGGAAAGGATATTATGAATAATGCAAACAAACCTGATGGTGCAATCCACTGAGTTCATTGATAGATAATTAAATTTCACAGATGAAATTTAATGTATTGTGTACAAACTCCATTGAAGTTGTTATTCAGTAGTGATAAATATAGTCGAGGATTTGAAAAACTTCCTGCTAGACTGGAAGAACCTTCACCTGTTGAAAAGTATTAATATAGTCTCTCTTCCTGGATCAATGTGGCCACCCAGCAGAAATAGAGTTAAGAAGTGGTCTTAAGATTGTATCTTTATGGCAAGCAAATGTGTTTCTAAAGAACTGTGCATGTGTCCAATATTTGTTGTTCTCTGTTATCCTTCTGATGCATATACCTGTCTTATGCATTACCTGGGGCACCAGTTGATTTATTTTCTAAGCATAGATTTGAAAAATGGGATTTTAGTGCGCGTGCTGATATACATTTCTGCTAAGATATACATATATGTGTGTCTGTGTGTCTGTGTGTGTTTTTTCTGAGGTTTTCGCGGGTGTTTGTATGTAGGTCTTTGGTTATTCAGGTCTTCTCCCGCGTAAAATTGGAAGTGTCTTGGCGACGTTTCGACGAAGTCTCATTCGTCATCTTCAGGCTTCAGCCGAGAACACCAGCCTGAAGATGATGAATGAGAGTTCGTCGAAATGTCGCCAAGACACTTCCAATTCTACACGGGAGAAGACCCGAATAACCAAAGACCTACATACAAACACCCGCGAAAACCTCAGAAAACATATATATGTATGTATGTATGTATGTATGTATGTATGTATGTATGTATGTATAAAATTTATTTTTCAAGCATGTATTAGATAACAGATATAAGTATAAACATAATTATGAATACATGAAATGGATACAAATAAAAGGGGATATTAGGAGAGAGACGGTAGGCACATTGGTGCACTTATGCACATCCCTTACAGACCTCTTAGGAATGGAGTGAGGTCAACAGTAGACAGTCTTTAACAATAGACAGTTAAAGTTTTGGGGGTTTGGGGAAGAAACCATAGAATCAGGTAGTGCATTCCAGGCATTGACCACTCTGTTGCTGAAGTCGTATTTTCTGCAATCGAGTTTGGAGTGGTTTACCTTAAGTTTGTATTTATTGTGTGCTCGTGTATTGTTATGGTTGAAGCTGAAGTAGTCGTTGACAGGTAGGATATTGTAGCAGATAAGTTACGTACTACGCTTAGGTCAGACCGAAGGTGGTGTAGTTTTAAGTCATATATGATCTAAAGTTTTAAGCTATGAATCTCTCCTGTTCCTCAGGTAGCAAAAGCACTGGGATTTGGATTTCCCATTTTATAGACTAGCAAAACTGTAGATCTTAAAAACACATTGTCTTCTCAAATGTTATAAAAAGAGGTATTCCTCTAGACATTAAAGGATTCTCAAAAGAAGCATCTGTTTCAAATGACAAATTACCACGCATACATTTAATGGAGTTTAGATAACTGGAGTTTAGATATATTTCCCTCAAGCATCTGTTGAGCTCCTGGTGATCTAGTGCAATTTAATTTTCCCAGGTAGTTCTATCTGCAGAATGTGTTACCTTGCCAAATCTCACAAATATTTACCTGTGTTGGCTTGCAAAGGATTAACCTCCAGATAAGTATTTTCTCTCTAATATCTCTGCTGAAAAATGATGTGTATCCTAATTAACCAGTCTCCCAGCAAATCATTTTATGCTTGTGATTGCTCTCTGTCCACTGCGTAGCTGTGGTGATTAATTGTACCCTGGAACACTATGTCTCTCATATGTCAATTCAGAAAATTTCCTCTGAGTTTTCAAAGCAAAATAAGTAGTTTCGGCTTGTTGGTTCCTTTGTTTGTCTTCAGCATGACTGACAAGCAATATATACTGTATTTACTTTCTACTGTATGACAATCAAAGTTACAACTGAAATGGCAAAAAAACCCTGAGGTGATCAAATTTCAAGATCATTATTTTGGGATGGAGAAGTTCATCACAAAGCCAAGCAAAACTAGAGTAGTGAAAACACTTTTCATGTTAAAAAAAAACAACCCATAAAGCTATGTCACGGAAAATTCTGTAAAAAGGTAAACATTTTAGATCACCAAAGCCTATAGGGGTATATAGATTAGCTCTGATATAATATGAATTGTTCTTTTGATCAAGACCATTGACACAGTCAAATTTGGCAGTTCACATCAAGTCAAATCAATGTGATGCTTCATTTTGATGTGCTGAAGTGGGTCAATGAGCTTCAATTACTTGAATCAATTTGTTCATCTAATTTGGAAAGTCAGTCCAATTTATAAATTATATCAAAAGGGCTTGAATAAAATCTCAATAGAGTCTTTGCATAATGGGCTCCTTTTGTATACTGTAATATTTTATTGCAAACATTTTTATAACTACCTTTCTACCAGAAACAAATCTGGGCAATGAACAGGACACAGTATATGAAAAATACAATTTGAAACAATAAAAAGCAACATTGAGACTCTGATTTAATTTGCATTCATCCACTATTCATTCTATGCCAGCTCTAGTTCACGGAGCAGAAGTCACATCTTCACTGTTGCCCTGAAGGACCAGAAGGTTTGAGCCATCCACTCTCCAGGTGGAGGGGTAGGTACTGTGATTAAGAAGTATCTCTTAAAACCTATCTAAGCGAGATTGTTTCACTGAGGGGATCCAGAGCATGTCCATGTTGTTAGATCTAATGGAATGGGGAGCAACCATTGGATGCATGTGGTTTCCATAAGTGGTGAGGCTCTGTGTGATATAAAACATTAATGGTGACAATTAGCACTTTGAATTGTACCTGGAGGTTTAGAGGGAGGCAGTTCAGCTCATATAGTTTTTGCATGGGCAAACTTTGGTGCCCACATTGTTTCCCATGCCACACTAGGTCTGGACTAACTGCAGCTTCAAATGCTCTTCAATGTGTAGCCAAAGTCTATACTGCCCCATTCAGTTCTTCTTAGTTTCCAAGCATTGGGAGAAAAAAACCTTGATGTCGTCACTTGAGCAATGCAGGGGAAAAAATGTACTGATACTTAACCCCGTGCTGATAGATTATCTCAAACCTTTGGATTTATTTGATCGCTGTCTTCAGTCTGACCTAAACATAGTATATAAAATCATCTGCTACATTGTCCTACCAGCCAATGAATACTTCAGCTTCAGCCAAAACAATACAAGAGCACACAATAGATACAAACTCATGGTAGATCAATCCAAACTAGACTGCAGAAAATATGACTTCAGTAACAGAATGGTCAGCACTACCTGACTCTGGTTTCTTCTCCAAATCCCCAAAACTTTAACTTTAGATTGTCTACTGTAAACCTCACCTACATTCCTAAGAGGTCTATAAGGGATGTGCATAAGTGCACCAATGTGCCTATCGTCCTTGTCCTAATGTTTTCTTTTATTTGTATCCTTTTCATGTATTTATAATTATGTTTACACTTGTATCTGTCATAAAATACATGCTTGACTAAATTAATTAATTAATTAATTAGGAACTGGGAGAGAGTCAAATTCCCTGATGATTCACAAAATAGGAGTCTAGTGCTAGACAGATTTCCTACTAGCAACACCAACTGGAAACAACTTTAGGGGACACTCTTGAATTATCCATGTGTAGTTTATTCCAGAAGTGCATTGCACTGTGGTGGCACAATGGTTAGAATTTAGCACTGCAGGATACTTCTGCTGACTGCCAGGTGCCAGCAATTCAGCAGTTTGAATCTCACCAGCTCAAGCCTTCCACCCTTCCAAGGTCAGTAAAATGAGGTACCAGATTGTTGGGGGCAATATGCTGATTCTATAAACCATTTAGAGAGAGCTGTAAAGCACTATGAAGCAGTACATAAGTCTAAGTGCTATTACTATTGCTATCATCATCAGATTGTCCTGATTTCCCAAAATGTGACATGGACCAAACGACATCCAAACCAGCATGTCTCTCCTAGTTCATGTCACTCTGATATCTAAGGTAGGCAGGTGATGTGATGGAGATTTTTTTGCCCAAGGACTTATATTGGTAAGGAAAGTACCAGCTGGGATTTAAACCCCAGTCCCTTGCATCAAAGTGCTCTATTCATCAGCTGCTCACATCTATCTATTCTGGGCTAGGTCCATAATTATATGGTGACCAATATCTCCTGAGCCACTTACAGCTCTAGACCTAGGAAAAGCAGGTGAAGTCTCTAGAATCACAAGCCTAGAAGACCCCATTGCCAAGCCAGCCAAGAGGCAAGTGACTCAGGCAGAGAAGCTATTCTGAATTCCAACAAACTAATTCAAGAGAAAAACCAAATATCATCATGTCCACAACTCTAGCATGTGAATCTATGAATGTATTTTACATTTTCCATCCAATTACTTGACCTCTCTTCTCTGGCCCACCCCCCTCTTACCTAGTAGAGTAGAGAATAGCAATAGCAATAGCATTTACACTTATATATTGCTTCACAGTGCTTTAAAGCCGTCTCTAAGCAGTTTCCCAGAGTCATACTGCCCCCAACGATCGGGTCCTCATTTTACTGACCTCAGAAGGATGGAAAGCTGAGTCAACCTTGAGCTGCTCAGAATTGAACCCCTGGAGTGAGCAGTGAGTTAGCCCTACAGTACTGCATTCTAACCACTGTGCCACATGACTCAATATGGAAACCCTCTTGCAACTCCCAACTCCCCTATCTATCATCCCAAAAGAAATAAAATTCCAGCTGCCTCCCAACAGCACTTACCAAAAACAAAGAAAAAAAATGCCCCCCCCCCACCAAATCCTCTAGTCCCAAGTCTTATAGCAAGAAAAAGTATAATATTAAAGTCGAGTTAAACTCATATGGCATGGCACAAACAGCCAGTTCCTGTTTTTGACATTCCCACAATAAAATTGACAGAAACTAAAAGGATGACTAAAACAATTCAACATAACTGCTGGCAGATGACAGTTACTGGATGCAGGTGGGTATTGTTACAGGACAGGATTCTACTTTGACTGCCTTTCCATCCCAACCCGTTGGGGTTGGGATGACCAAGATTTTCATCCCTATACAAATAGGCATATCCTAGCCAGGACCACCTCTGAAATCTCTTGGATGATGACAAAGAGAGCAGCAAGCTCCACATTACTACTGCTGGCATTGGTACCAAATGGACTCCTTGGCTTGCTGCTTCCTTCCTCCTGGTTCCTACACCATGCCTGTTGCCAGCCAACTGATCAACAAACAGTTTACTGGCAGAATTTTTTTTAAAGATGCTGTATTGCTACAAACTCTCTGCAGAGACTCAGTAGCCACTTCTGTGGTGCCAGATATTGCCCTCTGCCAGCTACCCCATACATTCCAGCCTGCCAGCTGATCTCATTCTGGAGAACACCTGTCTGCCTGCCTCAGTTCCTTATTCTGCATTGACACACACAAAAAGATAGGCTCGCCACAATCTCACAGAAACCAACTATCAATCCTCAAGACTTCCAGCAAATCATCCTTCTCACTCCTTCTCTACATATTGAGCCCACTAACAACCAGTTCTGGCACAAACATCTAGCCTCAATGCCACATTGAAGAAGAAAAATGCTGTATTATTTCTAATGATGAATTTGCCATGCTATGGAATAGCATGCTGTGATGAAAATAGAGACTTAAATATTTTGTTACAAAAAACCATCTGGATGGTTAAGGTAAAACTGATCCAATGCAAAATAATAAATGTCTGTTCAAATCTTCCCTAGTGTTCTCCAGATAGTGGCGACTATATTTCAAAGTAAATGGTAGTGGTTAAAAAAAAAAAAAACCTAGATAGAATTAAATATTAAAAAAAAAAAACAGAAAAAAACTAATCAACCTAGAACTAAGGAGAAATTTCCTAAAAGTGAGAACAATTAATCAATATGTTCTGGGTGCTCCATCACTGGAGGCTTTTAAGAGGAGGTTGGACAGTCACTTGTCTGGAATGGTATAGGGCCATGATGCCGAACCTATGGCACGTATGCCAAAAGTGGCACAAAGTGCCTTCTCTGATGGCACGCAAACCGTCACCCCAGTTCAACTCCGTGGTGCATGCGTGTGTGTCTCCCACTGGCCAGCTGGTCTTTGTGCCTCTGTTGCACATGTGCAGGGGCAGTGCGCATGTGGGGTGTGGTGTGCAGGCATGCATGGGGGTTGGGCATGTGTGGGGCAAGGTGTGGGGAGGGTGGGGGATAGGGCACATGCGGGGGCAGCACATGCATGCATGGGAGTGGGGCACATGTGTGGAGGCCACACATGCATTGCATTTTGGGGGTTCGGGTGTGTTTTCACACTCGGTTCAGAAAAGGTTAACCATCACTGATATAGGTCTCCTATTTGCAGAGTCCCTTCTAACTCTGTTATTCTGTTAAGAATTGAATGATAGGGGAAATAGTTAATTTTGGGCTAGAATGTCTCTCTTAGATCTAAGCCAATAAATTAAAAACACGTATCCACCATCCCACACAAGGATTATGGATCGGCATAGTAGATTCCACTCAATGACCTTCAAAGAAGATACTGCATCCTGCATTAGATTTATTTGGGACAACAACAGCAACAATATAGTTATATAAGAGACACTGCAGAAAATCTTCAGAATCCTTTTTTTGTTTGCTATATATTTTTTTACCAGTGGTAGTACTGTAAGATAAAATTGTGTGCCAGCACAACTGACCACCATACAGTAGGAAGCACTGTGCTTCCATTTAAATGTAAAAAAAAATGGTGCATTGCTGCTTGTGTTCTAAATACAACAAAGTTAGCTGAAAGACAAACAAAGATAATTGTTTTGTTCTAGGTTGTCATTTTTCCTCTCATTTTCTACTTAGCAACAATAAGTAATAGAGTTTGGTAAACAGCAAATAAAATAAGTTCTGTAAATGTATTAATCTATTTGTTTTGAAGGAAACGTAGGCTTAAGAAAGCACAGCAGGCAGATTAGTAGAAGAGAAATTGACATTCACTTTCCCCAATTCATATTAAAAGCAAATAGCCTTCTCTATAAGTGCAGAAACTCATCCTTTTGCAGCCTATTCATCAACAGATGAATAGGCTGCTGTAATTTGATGTAGATAGTGATGGTGGTGATGATGATGATAGTGATAGACTTATATACCGCTTCACAGTGCTTTACAGCTCTCTCTAAGAGGTTTATAGAGTCAGTCTATTGCCCCCAACAATCCGGGTCCTCAATTTACCCACCTCAGAAGGCTGGAAGGCTGAGTCAACCTTCAGCCAATGAGACTCAAACTGATGAACTGCAGCCAGCCAGCAATCAGCAGAAGTAGCCTGCAATACTGCATTCTAACCACTGCAACATGATGGCAGAAGAACAAGAAGAGGAAGAAGAAGAGGAGGAGGAGGAGGGAGGAGGAGGAAGAAGAAGAGGAGGAAGAGGAAGAGAAGCAGAAGGAAGACGAGGAGGAGGGGAGGAAGAGGAGGAGGAGGAGGAGGAGGAGGAGGAGGAGGAGGAGGAGAAGAAGAAGAAGGAGAAGGAGAAGGAGAAGGAGAAGGAGAAGGAGAAGGAGAAGGAGAAGGAGAAGGAGAAGGAGAAGGAGAAGAAGAATTACTATTTGAATAGGCTTCACAGGAGAGCTTTCTTGGTCTCATCTCTTGTCCTTCTTGTGATGTGCCAGTGTGGTCAACTTGGCAGTTTGCATCAGGAGTTCAGCTCTCAAAATTTCCAGCCAGTGTGATCGGTGTAAAATATTTACCGCTCTCCCAAAAGATGACCCTGAGTATAAAAATGATCTTCCTCCTTATAATGAGAAAGGACATCGGGTAGAAAAGAATCCAGTGTAAATACCCAGTTTCATCACTTCATCAGTATAAGGTTGCTAACTCCAAATGAATGAATTGTGAAGGTTTCCTTCTAATCCAGAGAACAAAATGGCATGATGCCAAGGTAAAAAAAAGAAGTAACTGCATTTGATAGGAAGGGAGGGAGATGGGGCAGAAAAACAGAAAGAAGCCCTATTTAGGCATTACAAAAAGAATTAAATTCACCAGACAAACAAACTTTTGAAAGTGTGGCTAATCTTCTAAGATGTACATATCTGCAGTCATTGTAAGCAGTGGTGGGATTCAAAAATTTTTACTACCAGTTCTGTGGACGTGGCTTGGTGGGCGTGGCTTGGTGGATATGGCAGAGGAAGGATACTGGAGATTCCCTCTCCAATCCAAGGGAAGGTTGCTGAAAAATCCCCATTTCCTCCCAATCAGCTGGGACTCAGGAGACAGAGAATAGATGGGGGGCGGGGCGTCAGTCAGAGGTGGTATTTACTGGTTCTCCAAACTACTCAAAATTTTCGCTACCGGTTCTCCAGAACTGGTCAGAACCTGCTGAAACTCACTCTGGGTTGGTAAGCCTTGCTCGTTTTATTCTTTTCAGTTCTTACTGTAAGAAAATCCCATTTGCTATTTCCCTGGTAGTCATCCTATGGGGAATACAGCATGCTTTAAAAAAAAGTGTGGCATGCTAACAATGTATAGTAAAATCAAATATTAGATTTTGAACTATCCTGTAATCTTCTCTGATGCAGAAGTTAAGACTTTCACTGATCCGATAGGGTCCTTTATCAATTATTAATACAGAAAAGATTCCCTGACGACAAGAAAAGCGCTGTTTGAAATAAGCAGATAAATTGATTTTAATAAAATACAATGTTAAAAAATATTAGGTGATACATAAATTAAAGTTGTATATCTTGGCTTTAGATTTATGTTCTTTTGGATTAATGTTCTGGAAGGATGTGACTATGTCTTGAGAAACCACAAGTAACAGCTACTGAATATCTTTGGGGAAATCATGTTTGCATCTCTTAATACCTGAGGGACCATCGCTTGGTGGTCACATCAACCTGACACATCAGAGCGGGGAGGGAGGCAATGCTGCAGGTCCCATCCTCGAGGGAGATACACCTGGTGGGACCCAGAAGAAGGACCTTCTCCATGGTGGCTCTCTCTCTCTGGAACATCATTCTCCCAGAGATTAGAATGGCCCCCACTCTAATACTCTTCCAGAAGGGGCTGAAGACCTGGTTCAGTCAGTGGGCCTAGGGAACCCAGAGTGGGATGGAGCCAGTGACGGCGTTCAAAATTTTTTTATACCGGTTCTGTGGGTGTGGCTTGGTGGGCATGGCATCGCTTGGTGGGCGTGGCTTGGTAGGCATGACAAGAGAAGGATACTGTAAAATCTCCATTCCCACCCCACACCAGGGGAAGGATACTGTAAAATCTCCATTCCATCCCCACTCCAGGGGAAAGTTACTGCAAAATCCCCATTTCCTCCCAATCAGCTGGGACTTGGGAGGCTGAGAATAAATGGGGGCGGAGCCAGGCAGAATTTTTACTACCAGTTCTCTGAACTACTCAAAATTTCCACTACTGGTTCTCCAGAACTGATCAGAACCTGCTGAAACCTACCTCTGGATGGAGCCCATTAAATGGCTTGTGTGATCTGCTATTGCTGGGATGGGGGGAGTGATTTTATTATGATTTTATTACTGTATTCATTTATTTGATTTTTAATTAATTTTATTGTTTTTAAATGTAGTTTTTTATATTCTGTAAGCTGCCTTGAGTTGCCATGGGTGAATAGACAGCAATATAAATTTAATAAAATAAAATAAAATAAAATAAAATAAAATAAAATAAAATAAAATAAAATAAAATAAAATAAAATAAAATAAAATAAAATAAAATAAAATAAAATAATAAAATAAAATAAAATAAAATAAAATAAAATAAAATAAAATAAAATAAAATAAAATAAAATAAAATAAGCATTTCCCCTCCCAAGGTTCTTGATCTTAATTGACTTTATGTGCATGATCACCCTACAGGGTTAACAACAATAAACACTAACACTGAAACTAAATGACAGCACCCTTCATATGTCCTCAGCAGAAGTCCTCTCCTAAGATAGTCTTTTAAAAATGTGAAATAATGTGCTATCCATATTCCCCTGGCCTCAGTTTGTGACAATAAGTGGGCTTTTTTTCCTCCCCTCCAAATAAATAAATTAAATTTGCAGCTGCTTGCGGCGAATATAGAAAATATTGATTCAGGCTGACTTCCAGCTGGGCTTCAACTGCAAAACAACTATTCCATCCTGATCCTGTAAACTGAAGTAATCCACCAGAAGCATTCTTGTGACACTTAAGAAAAAACTTACATAAAAATGAATATTGTACAGAAAATGTATTCCAGGCACAGGTTTCCAATTCTTTCCAATATTCTCAAATGCAAGCCGATGAATCTGTATATCTGTATCTCTGGATAGATAGGTAGACAGACAAATATTTTTGAAGAATTCTGACCCTTTGGAATGTATTGTATTGCCTTCATCTGACAGGGTGGGAAAACCAAATTAAATGCTTGCAAGATTATCCTCCCAAAAAAATAAACAACAAAAAAAAAACATTCTCCTTTATGTCTCAAAGGAGCTTTTTCAAAACACAACTGGACCAGTTCAATCAGCCTGTTCTATCTGATTTGGATGGACCGGTAGCAGTAGCGGCAGTGGCAGGAGGCTCCGCCCACCTGCCCAGACATAATCACATCCATTTTTGATGCTCTATGTAAGTGCAGAAGGTCCTGCGTATGCGCGGAGGTGGCACATGCAAGTGAAGCGATCGTGCACATGCGCTGACATTATCAAACTGGTAGCGAAGGTAAGTGAATACCAGCCCTGAACTGGACTATGTTTTTTTTCTTGAGGAAGTTGTATGTAATCTTTGGTTTTTCTTGTTTCTCATCGAAGAAGCTTCATCAGTTGTGACTGGATAGTGAAGAGATGAAACTGATTGATTGATTTATTTATTTATTTATTTATTTATTTATTTATAGAAAAATTATATTGCTGCCTATTTGCACATGGTGACTGAAGGTGGCTTACAAAGATATGAAAGCATTGTATAAAAGAAAAATAATAAAATAATAACTCTCCTGGCGACAACACACATTCATACTAATCATTTAATGGATTCCATCCTGCTCTGGGTTCTCAAGGCCCACTGACAGATGAAGCTGATGAAGCTTCTTGGATGTGAAATGAAACTTCTTCTTTCTCCTTCTCAAAAAACAAAACAAAAAAGTCCAGTTGCCTTTTGAAAAAGCACTTTCGAGACAACTGTGACCTGGATGACTGAGAATCTCCATAGACAATCTCCTTTATGGTTCTCCTGTATTAAGTAAAGAAACAAGAAGGATCTGCATGCTGAACAAACCCATCATTTGCAGATATACATAGGGACCTGCTCAGGCATATATGTTCATCAAAAGTCCAATTATAGTGAAGGAACATTCAATGCACTTTGGAGTAGAAATCAATATGCAAGAGGAAGCGGTAGATAATCTGCTTACTTTCCTTATGGTTCACCCCCCCTGAGACACAAATCTACAACCAAAGATTACATACAACTCTCATCTTAATTCCAAAGCATTTTGTTACTGACCGGGCCCCTGATGTGTAGAAGAAAGATGATCTCTCTCAGTAATGGGATTCAATTTTTTTTACTACTGGTTCTGTGGATGTGGTTTTTTGGGCATGGCATGCTTGGTGGGCATGGCTTGATGGGCATGGCAGGGGAAGGAGAGTGTAAAATCTCCATTCCCTCCCTACTCCATTGGAAGGTTACTGCAAAATCTCCATTTCCTCCCAATCAGCTGAGACTTGGGAGGCAGAGAATAGATGGAGGCAGGACCAGTCAGAGGTGGTATTTACCAGTTCTCCAAACTACTCAAAATTTCCACCACCGCTTCTCCAGAACTGGTCAGAACCTGCTGAATACCCACTTCACCAGATAAATTCAAGACATGGGTAATTCCAACTGAAAAGCAATTGGACCAAGTGGCATAAATAGCACCTCCCAATTGTATAATTCTAGGATTTTAACTGGTTACCAGAAATCTAGATGAATATTATTTGATACTGCAGCATTTGGAATGGATATATGGAATACGATTCCATAATTATAATATGGAGTACTGAATCCAGTTTTGGTCACCACAATATAAAAAAGATGTTGAGACTCTAGAAAAAGTGCAGAGAAGAGCAAAAAGGATGATTAAGGAGCTGGAGGCTAAAACATGCAAAGAATGGTTACAGAAATTGGGTATGTCTAGTCTAATGAAAAGAAGAACTAGGAGAGACTTGATAACAGTGTTCCAATATTTGAGGGGCTACCACAATGATGAGGGGGTTAATCTATTTTCCAAAGCACCAGAAGACAAGAAACAAGGCATGAAAAAGAAATAATAGAACAAAAATAATACTGAAATGTACTTTGATTTTAGTTTTAAGATTGTTTTTACGACTTTTGACTGTTTTGTCTTTTATCTGTTTATATTCAAATAAAGTTGATTTTAAAACTCAAAAAAAAAGAAATAATTTTTCTAATAAATAATTTTTAAAATAAAAAAAAAAAAGAAAAAGAAGCAAGTAGAAGTAGAATTATTGGTGATCTTTTCCTCTACATCAAAAGAGTCAGTCCCTTCATGTGACCTGAAGAACCTATATCAACATAAGCTTAAGCATTTAATGAAGATTATTAAACTTAACAAAGTTTAAAGAAGATCACATTATTTATTCAACCTTCCTCAAGGGTATCCAGGAGAGATTGTATATTGTATTTTATAATCTCCACAATATTGTATATTGTATTTTATAATCTCCACAATCCTTCAATATAATTAAAGTTGAAAGAGAGTTGAATGGTCTGAGTGAACCTCATGGCTGAACCTGGATTTGAATGATATTGTAGTCTTTCTGTTCCAGACATGAAAGATATGAAATACTATGCAATGGGTGGAAGCTCATAAAAAAGACATCCAACCTGGAACTAAAGAGAAACTCCTCGGCATTACGAACAATTAACCAATAGAACAGCTTTCCTCATGGAGTTATGGATGCTCCATCATTGGAGGTTTTCAAGAAAATATTGGACATCTAATTGTCTTGGATGAAATAAGGTCTCCTGCCAAGGACAGGGCACTGAACTAGAAGATCTCCAACATCCCTTCCAATTCTATGATTGAGTGGTGGAATTCTTTTTTTTTTACTACCAGTTCTGGTGGTGGGTGTGGTGTGGCTTGGTGGGCATGGCAGAGGAAGGATACTGCAAGATCTCCATTCCCAACCCACTCCAGGGGAAGGATACTGCAAAATCCCCATTCCCTCTCCACTCCTGGGGCCAGCCAGAGGTGGTATTTGCCAGTTCTCTGAACTACTCAAAATTTCTACCGGTTCTCCAGGACCTGTCAGAACCTGCTGAATAGCACCTCTGCTATGATTGTAGAAGTTTCCCAACTTTAAATTGCCGTGTTTTTCAGAGTTAGGACAAGACCGTACTCAGGCTTCCACATGAGAAAACTTACCTCATAAGAAATAAGATTATAATATTAAGACTGAAGAGAGAGAACAACAATTTCCTCTTCATCCTTGTTTTCAAAAGAGGAATAAGCTAGTCAACATCCTGAAAAATAAATCAGAAACCCTCTAATTATATTAATAAGCTTCAACAGAGTCTTTAAAAGACAATTTACAAACATTTGGCAAAGGCTTGCTGACTCTAGTAGATTTTTAAAGAAAAAAAAATAAAATGATTTCGAAGTTTCACTGTAATCAAAGTAAAGTCTCATACTGGATACAATCCAAGAAAAAATAATGTAATTTTCTTGGGAGATAGGAGCCCTTTTATTATTACTATATCTGCAGTGGTATCTGTTATGAAAAGTGCACTGACAATTCTGTACTATATTAAAATTTTTCTTGTGCAATAACTTGATTAGGGACATAGAAGAACTGTGTGGTAATATAAACTTACCCTTACTCTCTTTTTCATGCAGCTGATAGGAATAACATTGCTTCCCTTTATATAAAGATAAAGTACTGTTGGTTATTCTTACAGCAGATGGAATAGAGAATCTAATAGTTCTGAATGACAGCATTTTATACAATCACATGTAAGACATCTCTGTTGTTCTGGGAATAAATAAAACCCCAAATTTATTTCCATGCTTTCCTTTTCACATGTGGGTTGATGTTCCTGGACAGACATCTCGAGTAGGTTTAGCAAACTTCGTTGTACATTGTTTAATAAGTCCAAATAGAATTTTATATCAATAGCACAATTCAATTGTTACATAATAGGAGAACTACAAACAGAATAAAACTCCTATTATATATATTGCACGATTGTCTCTCAACTGTATGCACATGATATAGCCAACTTACTTGAATATTTCACACTGCAGTTGATTCAGACCTATATGTTTATTAACGGGTGACAGAAGCATATAATGATTGGCATGTGTGAATACATCCTCTCAAGGTAACTACAGAATTATAATACCTGAGCTATTGAGTTTCTAAGTTGAGTCAGTGTGCTGCATTCTTTCAGCTATCAAAGGTGTAATAATCAGACACAGATAAACTGAGTGATTTCTTTATCAAGGAAAGCTGCCACCCGTTGCTTCAGGTAAGAAGAATGAAAGAGAAAATATTGAGCTTATGGTTGAACAATGGAGTACTTGGTACTGTGGAGCTTGGTTGTTTAGCAATGTAAAAAAGAACTGTGTTACAGCGTAAATTTACCCTTACTTCGTTTTTCATGCAGCCCACAGAAATAGCATTGCTTCCTTTTATATAGAGACAAAGTACTGTTGGTTATTCTCATAGCAGATGGGATGGAGAACCTAACAGTTCTGCTTTGCTTCAGCGCTACCTAGTTTGATAATAAAATATCTGCAAGCAAATAACCAAGCTCAGAGAACACCAAGGACTGCACCGTATTTTCTGTCAAATAGGAAAATATATATTTTTTATTTTTTTTTTATTTTTATTTATTAAATGTATATACCGCCCTACTCCCAGACGGGACTCAGGGCAGTGAACAACCAGAATAAGATACAATAAATACAAAAGTTAAAAAATCATATTAAAACAAATTAAATAATTTGGCTCAGTTTAAAAATCCAATTATAATTATAAAAATTTAAAACCCAATATAAAGGAGGTTAAGCCAGCCCAGCTTGTTCAAATAAAAATGTTTTTAAGGCGCGGCGAAAAGTACACAGGTCCTCTAACCTCCTTATCTCAGGGGGGAGCTCGTTCCAGATGGTAGGTGCCCCCACAGAGAAGGCTCTCCCCCTGGGGGCCGCCAGTCGACACTGTTTGACCGACGGCACCCTAAGGAGACCCTCTCTATGGAAGCGGACTGGTCGGTGAGAGGCTGTTTGTGGCAGAAGGCAGTCCCAAAGATACCCTGGTCCTAAGCCATGGAGCGCTTTAAAGATGGTAACCAAAACCTTGAAGCGCACCCAGAAGACCACTGGGAGCAAGTGCAGCTCGCACAGGAGGGGGGGTCACATGGGAGTGCCATATCGCTCCGATCACCACCCACGCGGCTGCATTCTGGACCAGATGGAGCCTCTGGGTGCTCCTCAAGGGGAGCCCCATGTAGAGAGCATTACAGTAGTCCAGGCGTGAGGTGACCAGGGCATGAGTGACCATGCGTAATGCATCTTGATCTAGAAAGGGACGCAACTGGTGAATCAGGTGAACCTGATAAAAACTTCTCCCGGCCACGGCTGTCATATGCCCTTCTAAAGACAGCCGTGAGTCCAGGAGGACATCCAAGTTGCGAACCCCATCCGTGGGGGCTAATGACTCGCCCCCAAAAAACAGAGATGGCACCAATTGACTATATCAGGATATCGGAAACCACAGCCACTCGGTCTTGGAAGGGTTGAGCTTGAGTCTGTTCCTCCCCATCCAGATCCGTACGGCCTCTAGGCATGGGGACATCACTTCAAGGGCATCATTGGGGTGTTCTGGGGTAGCCAACAATAAACAGTGGACCTATAAAATAGATATAATCTTTTATTCTTCTTCTGCCCATGATGTTATAGACAAAATCAAGTGACCTATTGTGGGGCAGGGCAGTGTTGAAAAACAACCCACGTTAATCAGGTGCTCCATTACCAAAGTAGCAACCCAATCTCCCACAAGAGGAGCTAAGAAAATTATTTAGATGAGCACAAACATATTGCAGCAACCCAGAACACCAGAAAAAGAAAACAGACCACTGCTATAACATCCTCCAAAAAAATGTGAACCCACGCAATTTAATCAAAAAGGGCCTGACCACTCAAACCACTACAGCACAACTAACCTAAGCTATGAAAACAATATTACTACCATATATCAAAAACATCTCAGAAATGCCTGCAGAAGTTGTAAATGCCCCAACACTGGAAATTTTTAAGAAGATGTTGGATAACCATTCGTCTGAAATGTTGTAGGGTTTCCTGCCTGGGCAGGGGGTTGGACTAGAAGACCTCCAAGGTCCCTTCCAACTCTGTTATTCTATTCTATTCTATAACCAACAAAGTATTACAATCACAAGGTATCATCCTAGCACACAAACCAACCACAAAGGCCTCCAAAATGTCTTTAGTAAATCAAAAGACCAGGGGTGGGCTGCTACAGGTTTGCTCGGATTCAGGAAAACCCGTAGCTAACATTATGGTTGGTTCTGAGAACCTCCAAAACCCACCCCTGGCTAGCTCTTCCCCCCCCTGCACTTCCCACCCCCTGCAGGAGTCTCCATGCAGCCCTTTTTGGATGTGAGGTAAGTGCAGGACTTGTGTGGAAACTCGGGAAGGGGGAAAAATGAGCATCCCAGAAGTTCTGGAAGGCCAAAAACGGGCCCATTTCCAACCTCCAGAGGGCCTTTGGAGCCCTGGGGAGGCAGTTTTCGCCCTCCTAGAGGCTCGAGAAAAGCCTCTGGAACCTGGGGAAGGTGAAAACACTCCCCACCATGATGCAGGAGGCCGACTAAGCTGGCTGGCCACACCCACCCAGCAACTGGGGAGAGAACCCATTGCTGAATTTTTTGAAGCCCAACCTGGCCAGTAGCTCGGGGGGGGGGGGGGGAACAGTCGTCATCTATAACACACAGTGTGTAACTTTTATAATATAAAGCCTCTATGTAGGATAGACAGGCAGAAGATAAGCAGACCATATCCATGAACTGTCAGAAGGCATAATTTCAGTCCCTTATTTTTACAATTCATGGACATAATCCGCAGTTTCCATCCTAGAACTAACTAGATCCAAAAAAATTCTAGGGAAATCCTAGAACTGTGAGGGCGAACCTATGGCACGGGTGCCGCAGGTGACATGTGAAGCCGCATCTGTGGGCACATGAGTGTTGCCCTAGCTTAGCTCCAGCACGCATGCATGCACTGGCCAACTGATTTTCGGCCCTTCCGGGCCAACCGGAAATCAGGAAACAGGCTGTTTCCAGCCTCCAGCGGGCCTTCGGGGGATGGGGAAGGCAGTTTTCACCCTTCCCTGGCTCCTAGAAAACCTCTGGAGGCTGGGGAGGACAAAAAACGGGCCTACCAGGCCCACCCTGCCAAAAGCATGGGGAGCGTGGGGGGGGTGTCACACATGTGCAGAGGGACAGGGTGCATTGAATTATGGGTGTGGGCACACACACACACAAACCCCCTGCGCTCCCCCCATTTTTGGCATGCGACGGCAAAAAGGTTAGCCATCACTGTCCTAGAAGATTGGCATTCAGAGCAACCACCCATCAATAGACACAAAGAGATAAACCACATTTATATACCTTTCAAAAGAGACAAAAAAAAACTAAGAAGGAAAGAGATCAGAACACATATTTTCCAGCAACTTACACCCAAATCAGCAAAGATTAATGCCAAACAAATAGTCCAGCAGAAAACAATACCCTAATTAAAGAAAAAGAAATACTCCCAGAATCACAAACAGGGTAAGCTACTATATATAAACAAGGAGCAAACATCAGTCACTAGCACTGATAATGTTGCCTGGTCAGGTAATAAAATATCTGCAAGCAAGCAACTAAGCTCAGAAAACCCCAAGGAAGAAGAAGAATAGTTCTGAAAGCTAGCCTTATTTTATTCAAGGTTTGTTTTTCTTTTTCCTATCACCTTGAAGTCCACCATTGGCACATGCAGATACTCTTCCCTCATTTAACCAGGTTGTCCTATATCGCTGATGGAGGTCTCCAGATTTTGGTGCACTAAATAGTATTCACAATCCATAACCATAAACAATTGTAAAAAATGATGGCAGATACAGTTCTACAGTGTCTTAAAAACCGCAAGCTTGCTGGTCTTCTAAATACTCATGATTCCCTTAGCTACATTATTGAGTTATGCAAGGCCATGGACAATCACTCGAAGGCTGGTTAAAGCAATCAGACTCTCAGCCTGCTAACTGCAAGGCCATAGACCGAATGCTTTCTTTGAAAACAAGACTAGAATTGGCACCTGGCTTTTGCGGCTAGCTGCAAGAACTCACTTGAAGCATTATAGAAAATTAAAATATAATAAATCTTTTATTACATCAAGGTACAAATGGCTTTTGTCAAGTCTTCAAAAAATATAAAACGAAGGACTGCATCATATTATTAAATCATGCCTTACTTTCATATGCATTTGGTCTAACAGATTTCAGTAGTACCAATGCATTATTTTTCAAAAAAAAAATTTCATTTTATTGTATTGATACATTGTTTTTCATTTCTTTATAATCACAGTATTACCATTGAATGTATTATCTTCACTGTGAATAGCCGCCCTAGATGATGTTTTCTAATTAATACTTACATTTAATAAATTATGATTTTTTTTTTAATTCTTCTGTTATCCAGCATGAAAAGGAATGTATAGGACATCAAATTTTCCAGGCGACAAGGGATAGGTTTGTGTTTGTTTGTCTTACAGATATTTGAAATACTGGTTTGTATGTGTCCTTGTAGTCTAAAGTCAATAAAGTAACAATAAAAATGGACTTAAAAGTAAATCTTCTTTGATCCAAGCTGAAATCCAAACATACTTTAATGTGCTAAAATAATTCACTTTCTATAGGAAATGGAAAGAAACTTTTGGCAACTTTGGTAAATACAAGTGGGTATACTGTTGTTTTATATACTCAAAGTTCCCTGATTATGTTATGAATTATGAGTATATTGAGAGGAAGGGAAATATTTAATAATTCTTGAGACAACTAAAGCTTATTGAAAATCTGTTCACACTGGACTGTGGTCTAGCAGACACAGGAGTGGCATTTAAGGCAATAAAGAACATAATACAAGAATCAGCAAACTTTTTCAACTAGTATACAATTCTGGAATTTTAAGACCATGTAATAGACAAATGATTGTAAAATGATTATTTTAGCTTGATAGAAAATGCCAGCCGTGTAACCTGATAATATAAATTTCTCTTTTAATAGACAAACTAATAAGATTGTTCCCTATTATTCCTCCAGTTTATCCAAGAGGATTTCTACCATCCCAAAATATGTTTCCCTTTTTATTTGGGCAGGTGGGTGCATTTCTAAAAAAAAAACCCCAATAGATCCTTATGAGCCACTATTTTTATTTTATAAATATGCCTTTGAGGTCCATTTTTAATCCAGCAATACTGCCAACAAAAATAATGTTGATGGTTTTGTCTAAACCAGTTTCCTGCTTGAGCAGGGAGTTGGACTTCCAAGGTTCCTTCCAAGTCTGTTATTCTGTTATTTGTACTCTTCCTTGCCTTCTGTTTATCTTCCCATTGAGATTATTAAATTCAGAGCAATTTGACTTGAGAAACTGATTCTTGATAATTGAGCGATTAAACCTAATAATCAATGCGTATTGAATCAAAATTAAATCCATTTTTTCCACTCATTCTTCTGTCCTAATCAAGTTTATTTTCTTTCCTTGCTTTATGGTTTTTTTAAAATTCAACAAACCAAATGCCCAAAACTTTGAAAATATTCATAACAAAAAACATAAAACTAAAAACAAAAATAGACAGGAACACTCCTACTCTTTGATGCTCCAAAGCTATGTGTGACACTGAAGTCCAAATCAGTCGAACATCCCTACTCCAGTAACCCAACTATATAAATTATTCTATATCCTGCAAAGCTGGATTTGAGCCTTGCCTTTGTGTATTTGTTGTGGTCTGCCAGCAGCCTGCAGAGCTGGCAGCAGAGTCGGACAGTGAGGAGGCTGGGGAGCAACAAGGGCCAGTCCTGGAATCTGGGAAAGGCTAGGACAAGGGCTCTACATCGGAGGCAGAAATGGGGCCAGGACCATCTGGGAGTTATGTATGGACTCCGGAGCCTCCAGAGTCGGACATCAGAGAGGCATATGCGCAGAGCTGCCAGAAGGCAAGAACAGTTAAAACAAAAGGGATAACTCGGGAGTAAGGCTTGGAAATGATTGGCCCCTCCCATAAGACATAAAGGAAGAGCAAAGGCATGTGGGCCTTTGCAGGAAGCAACATTGTGGATGGTGTCAATTTGTACTTTGAAGCTCCATTTTTGACTCAGTGTTTCCATGTGGCCTTGCCAAGTTAATTGCCAGTTAGGTCTTTGGCAGCATGTCAAAGAAGATAAAGATGGGTGTTTACCAGCCTTATCTGAAGGACAATGGCAGACTTCTGTTGGACTATTTATAAACTCTTGGTGATTCAGCACCAAGAATGAAAGGAAGTCACAGCCGTTAAAATTTAAAAAAGGGTTTTGGGGACTAATTGTGTACTTTTTACTATATCAGGAAGCCTAGGTCAGAATGGTATTCAATCTAGGAGATTCTGAGTATTTTTTAAAAAAAAAACCCAACATCCTTTGTTTTAAAGGAAAGTAAGATATACAAATTCTAGCTTCTACAGCTCACAAATCACAGAGAATAAATCAAGAGAAGCAAATAATTTGTATTTAATACATGACAAATTGCAGTGTTCATCCATCAATTTAGTCTATCTATCACATACAAAACTTGCCTAGCTTTTATTTTGGCTGAATTCTTCAAAGCACAAAAATAGTAGTTAGCCAAGGATCTTCAAGTCACAGTGTATGACATCTAATACGTTCTATTCTGGCATCGTAACTTATGGACAACTATTCATATGATCCAAATATGAATAGTATTTTATAATAATATTTTAATATAAAGTGGATCTTCTGAAAACATGGCCTATAATTACTGAGCTTTGTGGGGGGGGGGGCATTGATAAATATAAAAAGAGATGCAGGGTTCTAATACCTAGTTTGAAAGCCTGTATGTTTAATCAGGTATGATTTCTTACTAAAATACACAAATGATAATCATCTGACTATTTTGCAAATTTACCAGGTCAAAACAAATGTTAGGGACTCTAAATGAATTGATTATTGACACAATAAAATGCAATTCATCATCATGACAGTGAACTCTTTAGCATTTAAAGGTAAAAAGGTAAAGGTGTTAAGTTAGAAAATGAATGTAAAATGTCAGGCATTTTCTTTTCTCTTCTCTTCTTTTCTTTTTTTTCTTTGGTTCCTTTATATGACTTTCAAAAATCTCCTGCTAACATATGGTGTTTGAAATGCAGCTGAATAATTGAAACTGCTAAATGAAGGAACCTTGTGAGATTTTTTAAAAAGTGACATAAAAGTTAGAGACATTGGGAAAAAGTTTTTTTTTAGAATGAGTCCAAGGCTGACCATCTCATTTCACAGCAATGTGAAATACAATGGACTGAACCATTTCAAGTCAAAGGGTTTGTTGTTGTTGTTTTCAAAACATATTGTTCTCCATGATAAACTATGCAAATAGAAAACCAATATAATATGCAAATAAAGAGAAATAATACAGAATGATGATGATTTTATGAAGAGAAGCGCTCCAACTTCACTTAGAGATGTAATGGTCCATTCTACCACCTCCTTAGGCATGATTCCACAGGATTTTAGAGTTATAGGGGGAAGTTCTCCAAATAATTTTGATCACCTCTTTTGCTATTTTGGTTCTTAAGGTTAGAATGATTATAATTTATTGACACAATTATATGTCTTTCTATTCAGAATGTCTCTATTATTCAGTACAATTGGGTAAAGCGAGCAAGTGACCTTTGAAGTTATCATACATTTGCATACATGGTAGATTTCATAACAGCCGAAATTCTGTTTCTCAGAGTTCGAGATAATAAGGACTATCCAGTCCTATTAATAATGGTCCTTTTTCCATCAGATGTTTTCTTTTCTAAATATGCATAAATATAAATATTGATTAGAACAATTCCTTTATTTTGAGTAAACCTTAGAGTCTTTAGAAATTGCTATTGATTCTGAATACAGTTACAAGAATATTGCAATGTGTTTATTTATTAGATTTTTATCTTAGTTGTTACTTTGTTCAATGACACAATTCAAAATATTAGTGATCCTTCAACCTCTAAGTAAGTTAAATCCAAACCACTTTAGAGATGGTGGCTTCTTGTCATTCATGTTCCTGCTTTAAGATATGTGAGATATCTGACAGACATTGATTTCATAACTGTAGCAAGAAAAAGGAGTTTCTGGGTAGTCACATTTATGTTTTGGAATAGCACATACCTGTAGGGAATTATACTTTTTTGGCTGCTATTTTGCTAACGACCTAAGAACCTATTCTAAGACCCATTTTCCCACGAACATCATAATTTTTAGAAGGTGTCATCTCCTGCTTCTTTCTGCTTTAATTTTTGTAGATATTTTTCAATTGTTTTTATATACATATAAATCTGTTTTTTGCTCATGTTATGCTTGGGGGGTTTTTTTGTTGTTTGTTTGTTTGTTTTTGGTATTTTAAGCATTTTAAATTTTCTATTGATGGTTGATGTTCTAAATTACCCTGAAAATACATATACATGGAAAGCATAGGATTGAATAGTTAATAGTCCTTCGGGAGAAGGGCGGTATACAAATTTAATTAAATAAATAAATAAATAAATAAATATAAATTGTATACACATACATACAAACACAATCACAAATTTATATTTGTCCTCCTTGTTCAATACTTTTTTTTCATACAATTGAAGATATATTGTTGTCAGGGTTCCAAGTAACAGCCCAGATGAAATCAAGACTCCAAGGCCTGAGGCTTCCTCAAAGAATGGATTTATTAGGCATGTCATATTGGCACAACTGGTGAAAACCCGACTCTGAAGCTCCCCGGGGTTTTCCCACCCCATTCAAAATTCAAAATTCTTTCCCCCGTTACCTATAACCATCACATGCCCCAATCAAATATCCCTCCTAGCCCCAACTCCATGTCCCTCCAGGTGCTGGTGAGAATGTCCTGGGTTCCCAGAAGAAAGAATGTTATTTTGGCTACATATTCCCGCAGCTATCTCTCCTCTCCCCTCCCTTCCACCCAGCTCTGTCCAGCTTCGCTGTGGCAACCCTGAAAATGTTCAAAGATGGCTCCAGAGTTGCCCCTCCTCAGGCAATTGTGAGGCACCAGGAGATTGTGAGTTCTAGTCCCATTTTAGGCATGAAAGCCAGCTGGATGACTTTGGGCCAGTCATTCTCTCTCAACCCAACCCACCTCCTTATAAGGTTGTTACTGCAGGGAAAATAGGTGGAGGAGTATGAGTATGTTCACTGCCTGAATTGTTTTTAAAAATAATAAAACTAAGATATAAATAAATAAGTGACAGATAGATAGATTGATAAATAGAAGATAGATAGATGGTAGGTAGGTAGGTAGGTAGGTGGGTGGGTGGGTGGGTGGATGGATGGATGGATGGATGGATAGATAGATAGATAGATAGATAGATAGATAGATAGATAGATAGATAGATAGATAGATAGATAGATGGATGAAATCTGGGAAATAAACAGGTCAAATAAAAAGCTAACTTTATACAAAGCTCATCCAACAGTTCATCCATCCATATGTAAGTACATATTCCAAATATTTTTAGCAACCTTGTTTTTTCTAAATCTTTATACCTTAAGGTATCTATATATCATTTGCACAAACTGTAGCATGTTTCTGCAACTTTAGTGATTGTACAGGAAACTGCACTGAAGTCTGAATAGTATATTGGTGACCGTGCAAAATGCATCTCAAATCCAATGTCTGTAAACTTATTAAACGTTAAGTGTATTGAGTGAAGTCACCTTACTAAAATTCATAACTCCATAATTTAAAATAATGTCTTTTAAAACATTGCTTCTTTGAACTTTGCTGTTCTTTTGCCCCTTTAAAAAAAACTGAGGATTATTTTATGTTTTCAACAGAAGGAAAAATATACCACAGAACCTTTGATACATGCTTGATGCCTTGGTAAAAGAGTACAAAATGTCAAATCCTTTACTTGATAAAGGCCACAAATGCATTGTGTCACAAGGGAGAAAAATACAGCCAACTGAAAATATGTTTTATTCCCCACCATAGTTCAGTACACACCATTTCAGGATTTTGCATTCTGAGACATTCTGAACATCTGGGGAAAATGCCAGTTATTTTTCAATCATGTTTTAACATTTCTACATCTTTTCACACTTGAAAGCAAAATAAAAGTGGAAGGAATGGAAGAGACTTTCTAACAGTGCTTTCTTTGAACAGCTGGACCTGATGATACTACCAAAGCCTTTAAAGCAGAACTCAGCTATCAGCCTTCTGGTACAACCTGCTTACTATTAATTGAACAGAGAAATCTTTCTGTATTTGTGGCTCACAGGTAGCTTAGGAAGAATAACAATACTGAATTTACATCTATTGGTAAAAAAAAAATGCAAAGCACAAACCATTATCTCTTATAGTTGACCATGCTATCTGACATAAATAAAAACTATCAACAGTTCTGAAACCTCATTTAATATTTTAGACTTTCAAATTGAAATGGAATTCCTGCTTTTGACATGGAAGGAAAGTATTGGAATATATCCCTTTTTCTGTAAAGATTCTCAGTCATCCAAGCCGTGGTTGTCCCAAAGGAGCTTTTTCAAAAGGCAACTGGACTTTTTTTTATTCCTTTGAAGATGTATCGCTTCTCATGCAAGAAGCTTCTGAAGCGAAACATCTTCAAAAGAAAAAGTTTTGCCTTTTGAAAAAGTATCTTTGGCATACCCCTTTTTCATTTTTATTTTTATTTTATTTTTATTTTTTTGTATTTAATTCTAAGCCTGCATAGTTTGCCAAAGCTTGCGATCTTTTTAAGACTTGTTGGAAGAAATGTCCATCTGGTTCAGTTCCAAGCGGGGAGAAAGACACTGGAAACATGAAGGCTGATTGGAAAGATGGTTTAATGGAGCAGAACCATCAAGCACATGGTCCTGGTGCAGTTGACCACATGGAGTGGAGAGTGAGGGTTATTTATACCCTCTCTTGGGCTTTGAACTTGAGCTTCCTGTTCCTGTGGCAAGAGCATGTATTCTATTGGCTATAGTCAGACTTCCATGGGGCCATGTGGGGTCAAGTTTGTCTGAATCAAGTTTGGTTGAAGCCTGGAGGGTGATACAATGTCCCCAGGTGATTTTCCAACACAGGGAGCCCTGCTGCTAGATAATCCTATTATATCCTGGAGGGTCATGTCTTAATCCTATCACCCTGAAGCTGAATGTCTTTTGTTTTGTAGATAGGCTGGCCCACTCCTTCTCAATGGGCACCAAATATCTGCTGAGGGCAGGGAGCTGAAGCTGTGAGTTTCTGTTTCCCTTAAGATTTCTATTTCTCTTTTTGGGGGAATATAATATTGTGTCTTTTTAATATTTCCTAAAGTATTTCATTCTTCTAAGGGGTGTGTGTGTGTGTGTGCTAACTTTCTAGACTCTTCTTATATCTGAACAGATGTGCAGATATGCTTCTGTGATTCTCCTTGATGGAGGCATTCATACCACAAGGACGCTTTTCCTTGTCAAAACAGAGTCAACATGGTTTGCCTCCCTACAGCATTTTGCATCATTTCAACCAGTGTTTCTCAGTTCTGGCAACTTCAAAATGTGTTGATATCGATCCCCACAATCGCCAGCCCACTGGTCTAACCCTTCTCCCTGTCTGTTACCTGACATTTGACAAAACCAGAGATCTTTTTTTTCAAGCTTTGACAAGGACATATGTTGGAACACAAAGAATATGTTTCCTGATGCAACTCATCAAAGCTTAGGGCAAGCAGTGTGGGTGGACACAGTGCCATACGCTCTGCAACACTGTGCAAAATTTTAGCTGAACTGCCTGGAAGAAGCTGAACAATACTTTCCTCAGTAACTTTTGCCAAAGCTTGGGTAACACTGCCAGGTGTGAACATCTGTGTATCAGAGCAAAATGAAGCAACATTGTCACTGTCCCTTTGGTCTTAGAAACAAGGGGAAGCAGCTTCAAGGGAATAGTGTCCTCAAAATGCTGTTGAAAAGAAATTCACATTCAAGATTTGCCAAGTCTCTGGTACAAAAGACTGTGTACTTACTTGGTTTAATGAACATACATTAACCATGTTTCTTGTGTAAAAAATTGATTTCCTTATGGTATTGGTATTACTCCTAATAAAATAATGACATTTTTTAAAAAGGATTTCCTTTAGTTGCGTCCTCTCATACTTTGCCACTCCTAATAAAACAATGACATCTTTAAAAAGGATTTATCTGCATTTGCTCATACTTTTCCACTCATAGTAAAATGGCATATTTAAAAAGGATTTCTTTTATTTGCATTCACTCATACTTTTCTAAGGCTTGTTCAAAGTTCTGAATCAGAGGTGGTATTCAGTAGGTTCTGACTAGTTCTGGAGAACCAGTAGTGGAAATTTTGAGTAGTTCGGAGAACCAGTAAATACCATCTCTGACTGGCCCTGCCCCCATCTGCCTCCCAAGTCCCAGCTGATTGGGAGGAAATTGGGATTTTGCAATAACCTTCACCTGGAGTGGGGTGGGAATGGAGATTTTACAGTATCATTCCCTGCCACGTCCACCAAGCCATGCCCATCAAGCCATGCCATGCCATGCCACGCCCACCAAGCCACGCCCACAGAACCAGTAGTAAAAAAATTTGAATCCCACCACTGTTCCGAATGGCATAAATCTGCCATTCTCCTACCCAAAGATATATCTTTCTACTTCTGCCATATTTGAGGACTCTTTTCTCAAATTGCAATGTACTGTACGCACATATCCATTTCATTTAAGATCTACAGAACTTTTGGTTCACATTTCAACTTTAGCAACTTTTATTTCTCCATCTTAAAAAAAAAAGATATAGCATGTAGAGGCATATTTGGGGAGGTGTAAATTTCTTCCTCCTTTATAGAGCTTTTAATGAATTAATGATCTTATGCAGCTCCACATCTGTATCCGTTCAGGCTCATCTGGTTAGCTAAAAGAATTAATTGCAATATTTCAGATAGATCAGGACTGTCAAACTCGAGGCCCATGGGCTGCATGCATCACACATTGTCACACCCACACCCAGAAAAACCATGATGATGCCATGATGCCAAGAATTTGATCCTAGATGAGTTGCTTCCTTCCTTCCTCTCTTTGTTCTTTCTTTGAAATAAATTTCAAGCTTTTGGACCTGGGTTATTTTGCAGCAGATTCTCTTCAGTATAGATATAAACCGTGTCCTTTTTACAGAGCAACCTCATGCTACTTAGTGATTCCAAGATAGATTGTATCCAACCTTAACTGAAAATAAAATCCAGTCACTTTGGTATTTTATCCAACCAAGTTCAAGTTTAAGCATTGCAAAAACTTTCTTGCTCTTGCTTCTCTTCTTTTTCTTTGACTTGTTTTTGCTAGACTCTCAGGCATTCATTTATAAAAGATAGCCAGGTTTCATTATGACAAACTTTTGCATGAGGGGACAAATTATAACTTTCCAGAGTCAGCTTTTGGCACTTGGTCTATTGTCAGGAGACCCACAAGAGTGTGCTTGGCTGAAAAATGTGAAATAATTAAAAGGAGTTGTAGTTTCCCATCTCACATTCTCTAGGGATTTGTTACGATAGCATTTCTGGGTGTTCTGAGGCTCTGTTTTTCATCTAGCAACCTTTTCTTTATAGATCAGGGTTAAAGTGAAAGGGTGTGATTCAGAATCTATGCTTAAGGATTGAGATGGTTTTCTTCATGATTTTGGACAATTTTTTTGCTTTTTTCCTACTATAAGCAGTTTAACTATTTTGAAACCATCTCCTTGGTATATAACTTTCTTCCACAATCCCAGATTTCCAGGTAATATCTTTCATTAAGGTGATTTGATATGGTGTCGATGTTAGTTGCGATGTCGTGTCTGACCCATTGCGGCCCCATGGACAACATTCCTCCAGGCCTTCTTGTCCTCTACCATCCCCTGGAGTCCATTTAAGCTCACACCTACTGCTTCAGTGACTCCATCCAGCCACCTCATTCTCTGTCGTCCCCTTCTTCTTTTGCCCTCAATCTTTCTCAGCATTAGGCTCTTCTCCAGTGAGTCCTTCCTTCTCATTAGTTGGCCAAAGTATTTGAGTTTCATCTTCAGGATGTGGCCTTCTAAAGAGCAGTCAGGGTTGATCTCCTCTAGGACTGACTGGTTTGCAGTCCAAGGGACTCACAGGATTTGATATACCGTATTTTCCGGCGTATAAGACGACTGGGCTATAAGACGACCCCTGACTTTTCCTGTAAAAATATAGGGTTTGGGCTATACTTGCTGTATAAGACGACCTCTCTTCCAATGCAAATAAAAATTAAAAAACATCAGCTGGCTCACCCACAATGTAAAAGCAGCTATGCTAGACCTAAAATGGCTCCTGCAACAAGCAGGGACCTCACAAAGCCACAAAAAGCCCAAAAAAACAACTTTCACACTTTACACACACAAAATTCCACATACAGCTTTGTGATATTTTGTGCGTTTGTGTAGTTAGAGTGAAATACTACAGAAACACACTAAATCTCAGAAAGCTGCACAAATATTATTTTATTTTATTTTTTTTATTTTTATTTTTATTTTTATTTTTATTTTTATTTTTATTTTATTTTTATTTTTATTTTTATTTTTATTTTTATTTTTATTTTTATTTTTATTTTTATTTTTATTTTTATTATTTTTATTTTTATTTTTATTTTTATTATTTTTATTTTTATTTTTATTTTTATTTTTATTTTTTTTTATTTTTTTATTTTTATATGAAAGCTAAATTTAAAACTTCCTAGCCTAAATCTTAGATCTAGCCTTTAAATGGCTAGGTTTAAAAAAGAACAACTAACCCCCCCCCCCAATTAACTATTTTTTTTAAAGCTCCCAAAGGGGAAAAAAACCTTACCCAATAGAACAGGGGTCTGCAACTTTGGCAACTTTAAGACTTGTAGACTTCAACTCCCAGAATTCCTCAGCCAGCTTTGCTTTGCTGGCTGAGTAATTCTGGGAGATGAAGTCCACAACTCCCTGCCTGCTTGATTGCAGGCAGGGAGATTTAGTTGCGTGCTGATGCAATGGATTGCAGGCAAGGCAAGCCAAGCATTGCGGCTAGCAGCTAAGGTAAGCAAGCTGGAGGTGGGGGGGGGGATTTTTGCTACATACCAATTAGCAGGCAAAAATTAGCAGCTGGGATGGCCAGCGTGGTGTAAAAGGGAAGTTTTTCCCTTTTACACGGGGCTTGGCCATCCAAGCTCTGGCGATCCCAGCTGCACCAGCATTGTGTAAAAGGGAAGTTTTTCCCTTTTACACAGGGCTTGCGTGTAACTCAGCTGATTAGCGGGAACTCAGTAGGCAATTCAGCTTGGCTCCTCAGAGCCATTTAAGGCTCACCAAAGCCTTTCGGGCTGGTCTGCCTGGTTACAGGAGACCGACACCCGGCGTATAAGACAACCCCCAACTTTTGAGAAGATTTTTGCATGTTAGAAAGTCGTCTTATACCCCGGAAAATACGGTATATGGCCTATTTCGTAAGTATATTCTTCAGAGCATTTTTTTTAAAAAAGTAGTGCTGAAATAATTTTAGAAATTGCTAGGAATTTCAAAATATGCTCAAACCAGTTCCCTAACTGATATTATAGAAAAACAGGATGTCTGCATATATGTCTTTTAAAAATAAACATGCTTTCCCGCCTAACAGAATTTTATCAGGGTGGCTTCTAACTCTCTAAAATTGCATTAAAAAAACCAAAATGAAATGCAAGCCATATAATCAATAAAAATCGGCAAAAGCAAACTATGTTAGTTGAAAAGTTTCATTTGAGCACATAGATATTAATATATCATTTTAAGAATGGGATAAAGACTGAAAGCATTTTGCCGAGTGTTGGAATGGTGTTGTCCCCCAGTTTCTAGCCTGATGCCTTAACCCAGGGGTGTCAAACTCACATCATCATGGCAGTATCACATGACATATCAGGACTTTTTTCTCATTCACTAAACCAGGCATGGGTGTGGCCAGTGCATGATTCATCCGGCCCACAGGCTGGGAGTTTGACAGCCCTGCCTTAACCATTAAACTGGCTCTTGGTTAAAACATAGGCAGATGATAATTTTAAGTATATATATATATATATATATATATATTTGTTTTCTGAGGTTTGCGCGGGTGTTTGTATGTAGGTCTTTGGTTATTCGGGTCTTCTCCCGCATAAAATTGGAAGTATCTTGGCAACGTTTCGACAAAGTCTCATTCGTCATCTTCAGGCTGGTGTTCTCGGCTTCGTGCTTCCAGGAGCAATGGAAGCACGAAGCCGAGAACACCAGCCTGAAGATGACGAGTGAGACTTCGTCGAAACGTCGCCAAGACACTTCCAATTTTACGTGGGAGAAGACCTGAATAACCAAAGACCTACATACAAACACCCGCGAAAACCTCAGAAAACATTATATATATATATATATATATATATATATATATATATATATATATATATATATATATATATATATATATATTATATTATATTATATTATATTATATTATATTATATTATATTATATTATATTATTATATTATATTCTGATTGCAGAACCAACTCTTGCACAAAAATCAAATTTAGGTCATCAGATCACCTGATCGAATCATGATAATGAGCCAAAGAAACATTTCCTACCATCAGAATGGTGGTGCTACACAATGAAAGTCCAGGCCCTTAAATACTACTACTACTACTACTACTACTACTACTACTACTACTACTACTTCTTCTTCTTCTCCTCCTCCTCCTCCTCCTCCTCCTCCTCCTCCTCCTCCTCCTCCTCCTCCTCCTCCTCCTCCTCCTCCTCCTCCTCCAGTATAGTTCTTGGGGCAGGCAGCTGTTTTACCATCTCTAGCCCTACTATTTCTCTGGATGGTTCATCCACTCTTAGTGATCTTTAAACTGAGCAATCCCACAATATAATTTGAAGTCAGTTGACTTGCATAACTCTGTTTTAGTTGCAAGCATTCCATGGGCTTGAAAGAAAGAACTACAAAGAGGCAGAAAATGTTTCATTCTTGATTGCATAATCATGTCAGCCAAATCTCTTGGGCATGATATCACCCATTACAACCCAAACAAGGGCTCTTTTAATGAATTGGTTATCAGGTTTCCAATTCTCTAATCAGCAACATGTAGGTCAGGAATTAAAGCTGTGAAAATCCAATATTTCTATAAGAAGCCAATTGGGGACTGGTTAACCTAACCAATTGATGATAAATTTAAATTTTGTTTCTATTAGATTCTTCTTTGTTGGTTTTGTTTTTATTTAATTGACACAGACTTTGCTATTTATTCCATGATAGTAGTAAATTGCCTTTCTGTGTTTTCAATTAATCTTCCACGCAATGAACAGAAATGGTAACACAGTGTAATTAATCATGCTGACCTTTATTCACAGGAATGATAAGGGAGACTTCTTTTAAAAAAGGGAAAAAATCTAACCAATTGAAGAAACAAGGAATATGTATTCCTTTCACCCAGATCCCTACGATTCTTTTCAGAAAAATCTGCCACAGTTTCAGTAGAGAGACAAAATTACTATGTTTTATATTTAAACTTTGTTGGGCCTCAAAAACGTGTACTATGTTAACTTTGCAGAGAGACCACTTAGACACAATCCATTTCATCATGTTTCAGATCTCTTAATAAACAAACATTTATTACTTGTTTGAAAGATTTCTACCCAAGACTTGAACTACTTTTCCACAGTGGAAAGCCCAAACAATAAAGAAAGCATGAATAACAAACTGTAATGAAATTCATCAGAATAAATTTAAAAGTCTGAGAAAAGCCCAAAAGCACGTTTGACAAGCAGAAATAAAAATACAGGTAGAGAGATTCTCTCTCTCTCTCTCTTTCTCTCTCTCTCCCTCCCTCCCTCCCTCCCTCCCTCCCTCCCTCCCTCTCTCTCTCTCTCTCTCTCTCTCTCTCTTGTCTTGACTTTGGGTGAATAAGTCCATGCAATTTTCTTGGCAACATTTTCATAAATTGTTTGCCATTGCCTTTCTGCTGGAGCTAACAGAGAGTGAGTGGCAGATTCAAAGTCATTTTACTGGTTTTGCCCTTAAGGGATGAACAGAATTCATGATCTCCTGTTTTCCAACCTTATGACTTAACCACCATGCCAATGGCACTATCAATAATTTTCTTCATATAGGAACTGGTATACAAACAGATGAAGGGACATGGTGGCTCAGTGGCTAAGATGATGAGCTTGCTGATCAGAAAGGTTGCCAGTTCAGCGGTTCAAATCCCTAGCGCCGCGTAACAGAGTGAGTTCCTGTTACTTGTCCCAGCTTCTGCCAACCTAGCAGTTCAAAAGCATGTAAAAATGCAAGTAGAAAAATAGGGACCACCTTTGGTGGGAAGGTAACAGCTTTCCATGCGCCTTCGGCATTTAGTCATGGCGGCCACGTGACCACAGAGACATCTTTGGACAGTGCTGGCTCTTCGGCTTTGAAACGGAGATGAGCACTGCACCCTAGAGTCAGGAACAACTAGCACATGTATGTGAGCAGAACCTTTACCTTTACCTTATACAAACAGATTCAATAAATAAAAATATTTGTATCCTGTGGAAATGTCTACAATTTCTGTTGAAAACTACCTGCCTTGCCTGTGATGTTTAAGGAAGCTGGAGATGAACCTCTGAAGTAACCTCGGTGCCTGGACTGGTTGGAAGCTGATATTCTTTTTCAGGTATCTTGAACACATACCATTTTTCCCTAGCTGTTTGTTTTTAAATAGGTGTTTTAAATTAAACTAAGTTCATAAATGGAGTGGAAGCCAAAGCAGTCCTTTCATTCTTTGAACATAATATTAGGAAAAGCCTGTTTCTCCAACTACATTGATTTTAGTTATCTCAATAAACTGAGGGGCGGACCACAAGGAAAAAACAGAAAGAGGAGGAAGATGATAAAGAAGCAACTGTGGTAAGCAGGGGTGGGCTGCTGGGGGTTTGCAGGAGTTCGGGAGAACCTCTAGCTAAAATTCTGTGCAGTTCAGAGAACCCCTAAATCCCGCTCTTGGCTGGCTCCACCCACCCCACCCTCCCCTCCCAGGAGTCCCCAGATGGCCCGTATTGGATGCAGGTAAGTGCAGGGTGCATGTGGAGGCTCGGGGTGGGCAAAAAAGGGGCTACCAGAAGTTCAGGAAGGCCAGAAATGGGCCCATTTCCAGCCTCCAGAGGGTCTCCGGAGCCTGGGAAGGCCATTTTTCCTCCTGGAGGCTCAAGAAAAGCCTCCGGAGCCTGGGGAGGGCAAAAATGCCCCCCCCCCCACTGTGGTGCAAGAGTCTGACTAGGCCATGCCCACCATGGCCACACCCACCCAGCAACCAGGCAAAGAACCCCTTGCTAAAATTTTTGAAGTCCACGCCTGGTGGTAAGGTATAGACAAAATGTAGAAAACAATTCCAGGTTTTTGCAAACAAGAAGGTCTCAAAACCAGCAGCAGTACAAACCATTGCTCACCCAAGCAAAGCTTGTGATTGATCCAGGAGCTATGCTGGAAGCTGTTTAGTTTTCTTTTCATATGAAGGTTTTCTCAAAAAGAAGAAATAGGTCAGCCAAATAAAATTGCTTTGGAGATTAGGAAAACAATACAGGAAAATGAGCCACAGCTTACCTCGTGCCATTTCAGCATCTTGTTGAACCATATTCCAAAAAATGGACATCTGGCTAGGTTGCCTTTTCCTTTTGGTTGGAGAATAAAGCTTTACATGCATACCAAACTAGACTGCTTGAGCCTTTTAATACTGAGAAATCCTTCCCTTTCCAGTATTTATATTATGCAAGCAATGCCAACTCTGACCAGCCACAATCTAAGAATGAGACTGTGGAAACATCATCCTTTTTTCTTCATTCTATCACCAGTCTGAAGTTCCAGTGAAAATTTTGTTCAGGCAAATGAGATTTGGTGGGATAAAATTTGGGGACTTGCTAAACTATGGGTAGAAAGAAGCATCCCAGCAGCACAGAAGACAGAAGAAAAGTTGCATCACTGCAACCTGGAGAAGGAACAAGAAAGTGGAATGGAATACCCATGGCAATGTAAGCTTCTATTGATTGTGATTTGAATCAACTGGAGAGGGAGGAGAATATGTTATGAGTGAGAATGCTGTTTTGCATCAAAATAAACATAGAATAAAGGGTTAATAAATAATGTGATGGATCATAAGCTGCCTGTCATATTTTCACTTCTAAACACACATTTCCAAATAGAAAGAGTGCAGCGTGCAGAGTGCAGAGAAGAGCAACAAAGATGATTAGGGGACTGGAGGCTAAAACATATGAAGAATGGTTGCAGGAACTGGATATAGTTTAATGAAAAGAAGGACTCAAGAGGGAGTCAAGCTATTCTCCAAAGCACCTGAGGGTAGGACAAAGAAGCATTAGTGGAAACTAATCAAGGAGAGAAGCAACTTGGAACTAAGAAGAAATTTCCTGACAGTTAGAACAATTAATCAGTGGAACAACTTGACTCAGAAGTTGTGAATGCTCCAACACTGGAAGTTTTAAAAAAGATATTGGCTAACCATTTGTCTGAAGTGATGTAGGGTTTAGTGCCTAAGGAGGGGGTTGGACTAGAAGACCTCCAAGGTCCCTTCCAACTCTGTTATTCTATTTTAAATAAAGTTTTACCAGTCTGTCCTCAGCATGCTGCTAAAGTCTCAACTTTCTCTCATGTTCTAAGGTGACCAGGAACATTTCTGCACTAGCAGAAATAGCATCGCCCAGCCATCACCAAGGTGATAAAAAGCCTGTCTGAGTTCATGATTTATCACCACAGGGATGGAATTACTAGTGTGGAAATTCTATAAGAAACAAAAGCTATAATGTGAAATACATAATCAGGAACACTGTGGATTCTCAGGAGCTTCGACCCCGGGGCTATAGTTACCACATTGTTTTATTTATGTATACCAACGTTTAGACCAACACTAGTATGTCACCTACTTGTATAGCTTGAGACGTAGATCTAAAAACATCCACAAGAACTAGGAAACATTAAAAGAGGTGTTGCCATTCTAATTAAAATCCCCTGAATCTAAGAAGAGATGTGTCTTTGACAGTTGCATGATGGACAAAAAAAAGTGGGACTCAGGTTGATTTCATGGGTCAGACTATTCCAGAATGAGAGGTCTGATAACAAAAATGGTCATAAGCCTTTCAGGTTCTCACTAGACAGGTACTCACTGCATTCTCCAACTGCTAGATTACAGACAATGTATTTTTTGAAGATAACAAGGACCTAACTCTGATGGCTACCAGTGCAGGCCCAGCAAAACAAAAGGCTTTTTACTGAACTCATCATCCTCATCCTCATCTTCTTTTAAAAACCCCATAATTCCTTGTGGGGTGGAATCTGGGCAACTGAATGGAGCTAGCAGTGTTTTAATGGCCAGATGCCCTTCCTGTCACCAATGCAGAGTTTTGCTCAGCAGATATATTCTCAGTGTGCCCGGAGAGATAAATATATGCCTCTACTGAGGAACGAACTCACAGCCTCCTGATAGTGAGGTGAGAACTCCACCTCTAGGCCACTGCACCACTCCAAGGCTTTTTGCTGAACTGATCAGTACCAAATTAACAAATAGGCAGTTGATTTCAGAATCATTGTCAAGAGCAGCCCTATGTAAAACATTGTACTAGAGCAGGGCTGTCAAAGGCCGGATCCATCATGCTGGCTGTATGCATCACGCACCGGCCATGCCCATGCCCAGTTTAGCGAAGGGAGAAAAAGTCACGATACATCACAGGATGCTGCCGTGATACAGTGAGTTTGACACCCCTGTAAAAGGGTCTCACCAACATGGCAATATTGTCATTGTTTGGCAGATCTTTGTTAACATAATTTTTTTATATAACGTTGGGGCCACGTTTTCCACCAAAAAGACTGTGATTTGGTGATCCAAACTTCGACGAAACTGTTCTAAAGTGGTATGGAGAAGCAGAGAGTGATCTGAGTGAAGTGGAATTGGATTGTGAGGAAAATTGCTTAACGCACTGTAAGCCGCCCTGAGTTTCCGGAGAAGGGTGGCATATAAATCAAATTTTAAAAAAAAATTATAATGGACGATGAGGAACCGGCCACCGATTCTGACATCAGTGATGATGAAGCTCCCGATGAAATTGATGACCAGGTACAATCTACATTGTGCAATAGTTTATATAGCAAGAACAAATTCAAATTGTCACTTCGGGGAGTAGGGCGGTATATAAATTTGATACAATAAAAAATAAATAAATAAAATAAATACTACTTGGCCTGAATGCAGGAATGAACTGATTATCTCTTGCAAACACCATCCCCTTTCACTCCTCTTTTATTCCCTATGGGACGGGCCCTTCATTGTCCACCTGTGTCCTTACCCTCAAGTTGACCCTTGTTCCTTAGCTGTTCTCTTTGTCTGGCAACTCTGCGCATGTTCACACTGGGAACAGGCTCCAGATGTTTGTCTGCCTCACTGATGTCTGACTCCAAAGGCAGCTGATATCTGTCATACAGCCCTGGCCCCCTCTCTGCCTCCAATGCAGAGCCTTCATCAGAGCCTTCCCCAGACTCCAGGACTGGCCCATGTTCCTCCCCAACTTCCTCACTGTCTGAATTTTTGCTGCCACCTCTGCTAGCTGCTGGCAGGCCACAACAGGAATAGATATTCAGGTAATCCTCGACTTAGGACCACAATTGAGCCCAAAACTTCTGTTGTTAAGTGAGACATACATTAAGGGAGTTTTGCCCCATTTTACGACTGTTCTTGCCACATTTGTCAAGTGAATCACAGTTCACTTGACAAATGCAGTTGTTAAATTATTAACATGATTGTTAAGTGAATCAGGCTCCCCCGTTGACTCTGCTTAACACAAGGTCACAAAAGGGGATCACATGACCCTGGGACACTGCAACCTTCCTAAATATGAGTCAGTTGCCAAGCATCCTCATTTTATTGACATGACCATGGGGATGCTGCAACAGTCATAAGTGCAAAAAAAAATGGTCATAAGTCACTTTTTTCAGTGCCGTTGTAATTTTGAAGTGTCACTCAATGAATTGTAAGTTGAGGGCTACCTGTCTTTGATAGAATAGATTTCTGACTCAGACTGCTACAGGTAGTCTTCATTTAACAACCACTTGCTCAGCAAAACTTTGATTTTACAACACTGCTGAACAAGGGGGACTTATGACCAGTCCTTGAAGTTCTGGCTTCCTAACACCCCCATAACCAAATGATTGCAATTTGGGCACATGGAAATGAGCTTGCACTACAGTTGTAGTATCAGTTGATCACATAATCACCATTTGTGACTTTCTCTGCCAAGCAATATCAACAGGGAAGCCAGCGGGGAAGGTTGCAAGTCACTCTGGTAAATTGCTCACACTCTTCCCTGCTCTACACTAACGACTTACCTGCCTGCCAGGATTGCCATCGTTAAGCAATGTAAAGCAATGTAAAAAGCATGACATAATGTCATGCTTTACATCTGCATCCCTTAGTGATAGGAATTCCCATCCAAATTTCTGTTGTTAACCAAGGACTACTTGAACTGATAAAGTATCTCCAGAGTTCTGGAAGTGCCTGAATTATGAAACATTATTTTCCCTTCTATTTTCCTTCAGGCCATCATAAATGTAGTTATTTTTGCTCTTTCAGTAATATAAAGCTCATGACAAATAAGGCTGGGCAGCACAAAGGATGCTTCAGGGAACACTTGAAACTCCTTCAAGCTGCCATGTCTTTTCCCAGGTTTCTGTATTAGCCCTCCAGCATTGCCCTTCAACACTTAGAAAGGACGAGCTTGCTTTAAAAAACCCCACAAATTGGCATATGCACTCCCTTACATATTCCTAAATATCTTTTGCTTTCAAATCTGGGGCGGTGCACTCTCCGAAGAAAGCTTCTAGAATGTTTCCCCAGGATATTGAGAACTCTCAGAAAGCTTTGGCCATACTAACCCATAACCACCGACCTGCGGTCATAATGACTTCAACAGTTTTCCAAAATGTTCAGAACACCCCTATTTTTAGAAATGGACAGTTCTAGTTACGAATAGCTTTTGTTTTCCCATCAATAAGAGTGTATGCAGCATTGTGCTTCCGTCAGTTATTTGGTGTTTTTCTGTAGTGGCATTTGAATTTGAGTTTTGGTTATGTTGACCGCAGATCTTTGTTAACGTATTTTCTTTTATATAATGTTGGGGCCAAGTTTTCCACCAAAAAGAGTGCGATTTGGTGATCCAAACTTCGAAGAAACTGTTCTCAAGTGGTATGGAGAAGCAGAGAGTGATCTGAGTGAAGTGGAATTGGATTGTGAGGAAAATTTTGTAATGGATGATGAGAAACCGGCTGCCGATTCTGACATCAGCAATGATGAAGCTCCTGATGAAATTGATGACCAGGTACAATCTACGTTGTGCAATAGTTTATATAGCAAGAACAAATTCAAATGGTCTTCTGCACCTTTTGGAAGCAATAGATCCAGAACGGAATAATCACAATATTGTAGTGCAATTAGTTGGAGTATGGTCAATAGCTAGAAATCGTGGAAATTTACCTACTCCCCTAGAGATTTGGAAATTATTATTTTCTAAAGAAATGATTAGCGCCATCATTCAGTGGACCAATGTAAAAATTAGAGAAGAAAGATTGAAGTTCAAGGATAGAGAAACAAAAAGTGACCTGCACGATGTGGATTTGATGGAGATCAATACATTTTTGGGTTTACTGCTTTATACATCAAATTTTAGATTCTCGCCAGGAAAAAATATCAAATGTCTTTTTGCTACTGAGGTCATCATGACCTCATGTCTGTAATAGCCTAGCCGAAATAGTACGTCTGTGGTTAAGGGTTAAAAAATAATCCGTGTATCCTTTCCCTTTTCTGACTGTAGCTTCTTGATAAAATTAGGCACAAAGTTCCCCTGACTTTTCATTTTCCTGTTAGTCCAAAATATGTGTCTGAATGAAGAGAGGGGATTAGAGAAGCCCAACTGAACACTCATAGCAAATTTACCCTGAGCTACATGAGTGCCAGTTTTGGAAGGTAATTCCAATTAAAAAAAATCAATGGTACAAGGTAATTACATTTGGGGATAAAAAACTATGTCTTCTATGAACGCTGTAATCCTCTGATGGAAAACATAGTTTGCTTTTGCTTAAGGCTACTATCTTTTTCACTTTTAACTGGAAATGGTTGTTTGCCGTAATACATCAATGTCTGCACTTGCATTAAAATATCTATCCCGAGGCAAGAAAGGATTGTGCTACCATTAACCGCTAACACCAGCGAGGGCTGAGGATGGAGCACAGCATTCTTTATTCTCAACTTGCTGCCTCAAAGGGCTCTTTTGTAGCTATTTTGGGGTGTGGATCCACTTGAAAAATATATTCACCTAGTCACATCCTGAACTTCTGGGTCACATAGCATTCCAGTTGCTATGGTTTTCTGATCTGAATGCCATGGGCAATGAGGCTGCAGAATAAACTCTTGGAAGCATCTCCCCTAAAGTTCTGTGTCTGTTTTAGACTTGTTTTCTTTATTTGATTGCTTAGTTTTGTACCAACGGTTGTCAGTTTTCCAAGTAATACACCCATTGAAAGCAGAACTCCGAGGCAGGTAGATTCCTCAAAGAACATGTTTATTGGATACATCCAGAGGTGGTATTCAACCAGTTCAGACCAGTTTGGGGGAACTGGTAGCAGAGATCGCAGGTGGGCCCACTCACCTGCCCCTGTATTATGCTGTCTTATTTAGCAACATTTTCAAGGCCAAGTGCATCCATGGAAGGCCAGGCACATGCGTGGAAGGTGCGCACAAGCATTTGAAGTGAACGCGCGTGGGGCGCATGGGTAAAAATATGTGGAACCCACTTCTGGATACATCATATCAGCACAGCCAGTGAAAACCAACTCTAAAAGTTCGCACAATTTTCACCTAATTAAAACAGTAAAAGATCCCCCTCCCAGCTGTCACCGGTCATATTGTCCAATGGAAGAAGCTGGCAGGCTGCTTGGTCAATCTGTTCCTTGATCTGCCATCTGTTGAGATGACTTTGGTTCTGACAAGAAAACTTTTTGTTTTGATTGTTAGCTAGTCTGTCTACTTCCCCACTCCCTTCCCCCCTCTCAGGGTTTGTGGCAACTACGAGGCAGCAAAAGATGGCTTCAGCCAGGTTTGCTTCAGAGTTGACGCTGGTTGGAAAACCCAAGTGAAGCTGATTCTCAGAACAGTCCATGATGTACATGGCACAGGAGAGTATCTTCTCTGATACAACCAAGTAGAAAGAATAGGGCATACAAGAAAGAAAAAGATATTCTTTGGCTATCTTTTATAATGATTATTGCACCATCTCACCCTCTGTGGATGTCTCCTTGAATGATATTCTCCAGTTGTTAGGTGGCACTTTAGGAGTTGGAGAATTTCTATGATACACTGAACCATGACAACTTAGAATGTAAAAGAATTACTTCCTAACTAAATGAGCACATAGAGAATGTTTATCTTGTAAGTCCAAAGAAAGCCAGCTTGGTGCAGAGTTTTTTACCTGGATGGATAAGGTTTGTCCTATCCCCATAAATGTTTCTAAGTAGGGAGGTGACTGATACATGTGACAGCCAAAAATTCTTTCAAAGTCACAATAGTGTAAAACCATGAGACAAAAGTATGGTATAAGAACAATAGAGTACTTTAATCAGATCAAGCTAATTGTTCCAGATATTAGAAGAATAAACCAAAGTCAAATCAGGTACAAATCAGAACAGACTCAAAAAGGCAGTAGAAAGATCCAGGGGAAGGTTTCAAGCTGCTAGTCAAAAAACAACAACAACAAACACATCAAGGTACATTTTGGTTCCCATAGTAGGTGACCTCCAAAAAATAAGCCCGCCCCCCCCCTCTCTCTCTAAGATATATAGATATATCCCAATGCCGAAGGAATCCTTCTTTGCAATCTTACATTCTAAGCCCTCTCAGCTACCCTATTCTCAGCCGAACATTGACATTAATTTTTATGAGCTTTAAGGGATTTAAGTCATAATCTGAAGTTGGAGAACCATCTGCAAAGTATAATTCTTCCTAGTTTTCTCAACATTCAAGGAACATATCTGTCAGTGGTTTCCAAAATTTTCTTTTATTCACTCTGATTCTTTGAGAAAGAGTACAGGACATGGGCTCTGACAAGAATTATGGATTAACCTTTAAATCCTGGCTTGCCCATGAGACTTTTTGGATCACTCTCCCCCCACCCCCCGCACCCTGATCTAACTTACCTTGCAGAGCAAGAGAAAAAATGAGGCTATTGGATAGATCTGCTTCATTTTCCCTTTCAAAGCAAATCCTTCAATTTGGAATCCATAACACAAACTTTCTTTGCCTGAATGAAAAATTTCTCCCATTACTATTACTACTCTTAAAGAGGAAGCAGATGTGTGACAATTGTGGACTTGTTAAAAGCAATACTGTTGTATATATAGAGAGAGCATGGCTGAACACTTAATTTTAAATCAGATTACTTCTATAGTTAATAGCTTTAATCATTCTCATCTTTCTTAAATCCCACTGTGTATTCTTGATGTTTGTTTATTTTTTTTAGCCAGATGATTTCCTACTGAATAAATTGTTAGTGCTTCTTCTGACATCACTGGGAATAGAAATCAAATTCAACTTCATTATATGGTGAGTTTCACACGCCGCTACTTGAGGTAATTATATTAGCAATGGAAGGGAGATTCTTTAAGTGGATATACACTTTTTAAAAACATTTTTTTATAGATAAAATTTACTTTGAGGTGTAAAGATGCCTCCTGCTGTAAAACAACTGGAAACAATCTGAACAATTAAGTAGGTCACACTTCTACATTTTGCATATGGCGCAAATTATAGTGGTGCATGTAATTTATCTGAAGGGAAATAAAGTGTAGTTTTATTTACACATTAAAGTGAGCACATCTGGATTGCAAATATATAAGTGGTCACTAGAGAAGCAAAGAATTCAAGCTACTGGTATCTCTTGACTGCCCCCTATTGAACATCTGGATTTTTGCATATGAGATTTGATAGCCTTGTTTGTTCTAAATAAGCTGCTTGATCCGTAGAAATCATGCCCTGATTGTAACAATAGCTGGAGAATCCTGGGAGTTGAAGTCCACACATCTTTAAGTTGCCAAAGTTGAAAAACACTGGATCAACCTTCCATCCTTCCGAAGTCGGTAAAATGAGAACCCAGATTGTTGGGGGCAATATGCTGACAACTGTAAACCATTTAGAGAGGACTGTAGAGCACTGTAAAGTGGTATATAAATCTAAGTGCTATTGCTATTAGCAGCAAGAAATAGCATCACCCTCACATGCAAAATAATGGTCACACTTCAAAGACATGCCATCGATATTAACTTCCCCAAAGCATATAGAATAATAACAGCTTAGTTTTTCAATCATTTTAAGTTTAGTTTCAAATTAACCATTTTCTGGACAGGATTGGTTCTTCATTGGTTCTGATGATAGATCTGGACAACCTGAATACTACTGTGCTGTCCTTTCCTTTTCCCTGCTATCTCTGTCTTAAAAGGCCAAAGGCAAAATTACAGGGCAATATTTCATACCTTTCTGCAGCAAAAACCTTCAGAACTATCCAGCTGAAACTTGTTAGTTCCTCTAGAGTCTACAATCCCTGCTATTTTCATCCCAACTCTGGTAAAAATTGAAACAGCTGCAGGCCTTTTGATGTTGCTCTCTTGTGGTCTTTGAATTTTTATTTAAAAAAACACACAAAAAACCCCCTGAATCTTGAACCTCGAAGCAGCTTGAATCAAACCGAATTGCTTTTAAAATGCAGGCTCAAATCGTATCATATGCTGTTCAAATCCCAAATCGTATTCAATAGATTTGAATCAGATCAAAATTGCTTTGCATAGGGTTACTTCTTTTCATGCTTGTGAAGGATTGTACAACTTATATGTAAAAAAATAGAATTGAAATTAAAAAAAACTTTGTGGGTTAAGTTGCTAGAATGGGGAATAGGGTGTTTAAGAGGGGGAATATTAATTTTTGCATTTTTTTTTCCAGTGAGGAGTTCTAAAAATATGTGTTTTTACAACAAGAATTCAAATCTGCTGTTATTTTTTGCAATTACACAACATTTAGCCTGGTAGGATAAATCGACATCTGATCATAAACCACTGTTTATCTTACTGTTTATCTTCTCAAAATTACACCTTATGCTACAAAAATTAAACTTTTTTTCTGCATGAATCTTATCTAAGTAAAAAATAATCCATGCAATCATAAACTAACATCAGAAAGTAATTATCTGAGTTACAAGAATGTTTAGGCGAGTTTCATCAAGTCTTGTTTTGATTCATTCTTCAACATCAGCCACCGACTTGTTTCTTGGCCTCTGACATAACCCTCACATTTCTCAGGTGAATACACTCTGCTTGCTTCCTCTGTGACCTGTTTCACACATCTCTCTATTGATTGGGCATGACAGGGCCACTGTGGTACTTACATTGGTTTGTCAATGAACTTCTTTATTTCCGCTGTAGTCAATTTGCACGTCAAAGGTGGCTCATATACACCTTCAGACCAGTCAATCAGTTCCAGCAGAGTAAATGACCTCTACCCAGTGCATGACACTGCCTTCATAGCCAGTATTAACATTTGTAGAATATCATCTAATGGCCTTCAAGCTTTTGTCAATGCCTTTCTTCTTCATGAAATACACCAGATTATCTGCAATCACTTCAACGGGTTTTCCTGTTTTTGAGCCTTTCTCTGGTATGAAATGATAAAGATACCTTCCTCCTGGTTCATTGCACACAGAGTAAGGTTTTTGGTTTTTTTAATGGTACTGGGGAATTTCTGGTCTGCTGGGGAATTGCTGGTCTAAAAAGTTACGATATTTATGTAGTTATTTACCAAGCACATCTAAATTATATTAAAATAAGTAAAATAATTTTACAATCCCTGAGGCATGTCACAACGTTTGAACCAGTGGTGGGTTGCTCCTGGTTCAGACCGGTTCTATAGAACTGGTAGTAAAACTGGTGAGAGGCTCCGCCCACCCTCCACAATGTCATCATGGGTGATCTGTGCATGCACAAAAGCTTCTGTGAATGCACAGAAGCACGCAAGCAAGTAAACTGAGAGCGTGCATGTGGTCCCATTGCGAACCGGTAGCAAAGGTAAGTAGAACCCACCCCTGGTTTGAACACACCTAATATTTGGAAATTGAAAGTTGAAAAATTTGACACACCCTAGAAATGAAACAAATGACATGTTAAAAAGTTATGATATATAAATTGTTACTTACCAAGCATATCTAATATTAAAGTAACTGAAATATCTTTACAATCCCCAAGGAATGTCACAACTTTTGATCATTCCTAATATTTGGAAATTGAAAGTTGAAAAATTTGACACGCTCTAATGGCGAAACTTATATTACTTCTCTTTGTCAGAGCACCTTGCAAACACAAAGAAAGCAACACCAGTTCCACAAGCACAAATAATTGCATAAATGAAATCGCACAGGTCCATGGACCTAGTCTTTTCATTAACCAATCTTATGGATGTCATTAAAAAGGAAACCATTTAATTATCATTATTTTATGTATGAATGGAGGGAAGTGCTATAAGGATTTTCTGCCATAGTTACCAAAGTAAATAGCTTTGTTTCCTGCACATTTTGAATTGGAAAATTGTATAATCTGGCCTAAACTCAGACTTTTGAGGCCAATATTGGTTAGATAAACAAATACGTTAGATTTGCTTTCTTTTATATCAAGTTTAAAAAATAACACAGTTATTTCAATTCCATTTATGGTAAAAACAACAATTGTTTTATAAGTTCTTCTGAAAAATATGATTAACTTAATCTTATCTGTATTTCCCAGAATGTATCAGTCTTGATAACATCCTATAGTACTGCAGTTCAGTTTGTTTTTATCTTCCTAAATTTGTACCTTGATATTTTATTTTTTATTTTTTTTGCAAAATGTACTACCTCATTGCATCCTCATTTTGCTCAAAGTAAATGACAGGACAAACCTTTGAAATGAATAATATAACTACTTTCAGAAAAAGCTACAGTGTAAAGAAGATTCGGAAGGAATACATACAAACCTGGCATTCATTTCAGCTCCTGAGAGAGGAAAATGAGATTGACATTTTTGAGACATGTGTAAATATCAACTAATATTAGAAGAGAGAAAAGTATCTCCAAATGGTATAAGAAAACCATGGCTTCTAAATTAGGTAATATTTCTCAGCTAATTAAAAGTATAATCACAATTTAAAAAGAAATACAGTGCTGAAGTGAACTGAAGTAAACATTTGGAATATTATGTTACCAGGATACAAAATGATGCTGAGGCCCTAGAAAGTGTACAGAGAAGAGCAACAACGCTGAGAAGGTGTGTGGAGGGTAAACAGTACCAGGAATGACCAGGTACGTAGGTAGGTAGGTAGATAGGCAGGCAGGTAGGCGACAGACAAGAGGAGTATTAGGAATGACATGATAACAGTCTTCCAGTACTTGAAGGACTTTCAGAGAAGAAAGGGTTGACCTTTTTTCCAAAGCACCTGAGGGCAGGACAAGAAGTAATGGGTGGAAGATCATTAAAAAGAGATCTAACCTAAGGAGAAATTTTGTGACAGTGAACACAATTAATCAGTGGAGCAGCTTAGCTCCACTGCTCAGAAATTGTGAGTCCTCCTTCACTGAAGGTTTTCAAGAAAAGATTATACCACCATTTATTTTGAATAGTATAAGGTCTTTGGACTAGAAGATCTCCACGATCTTCCACCCCTGTTTTTCTATGTTATTCTATATTTCAGTAAATATTTCTAATGATAAAAACTAAACAGATCCCTTGACAAAACATTATGTGAGGATTAAATCTATCTGACTAGAGAAGTACCATGGTTAGAGTTAAGCTTAGAGTTTTTTAAAATATTTGGTTATTTGTATTTGACAATTTACTATATGTTAGATTAACAGAAGAATATAATATGAATATTGTTTTTTAGAATGCTGACTATTTGAAATTTAAGCTAATTTAAATGTTGAATATTCATTTAAACTAGAGGAAGGTTGTTGTATTGTACTCTACTATTTCTTTCTACTGAAAAAAAGTTGTAGGTCATTTTTGTTTGATATTGGTTTGATGCAGGGGTGAAATGCTCCCGGTTCGGACCAGATCGCCCGATCCAGTAGCAATGGAGGCGGGTGGCTCGGAGAACCGATAGCAAAAATCCCTGCCCCCACCCCACCACCCCATGCCTAGCTAAGCCGCACAATCATCAGAGGCATTTTTTTTTTACTTTTAAAAGCATTTTTTCTACAACTACGGCCAAAAAAAATGCTTTCAAAAGTAAAAAAAAAAGCCTCTGATGATTGTGTGGCTCGTCAAAGGCATTTAAAAGAAAAAAACCCTCATTTTCTTTTAAATGCTCTGATGATCCAAGCTGAGTTCCCTGATCTCAGGGGTTGCCAATCAGGGAACTCAGCTTGGATCATCAGAGCATTTAAAAGAAAAGGAGGGTTTTTTCTTTTAAATGCTATGATAAATGCTATGCTGTGCTGAGTTTTTAAAAAGCCTCTGCTGATCAGGGATCGTCAGAGCCTTTTGAAAGCATTTTTTTATAACCTCTTAGCCGAAGATGTTGTAGAAAAAAATGGTTTTAAAAGTAAAAAAAAAAAATTGCCCACACCCACCCAGTTACATTATCCCCCACCACCACCAAGCCACGCCCACAGAACCGATAATAAGAAATTTTAGATTTCACCCCTGGATTGATGTATTTCTTTGTCACTTTTTTAGCTGTCCCATTGTTCACTCCCCTTTTTCCTCTTTATCTTAGTTTGCATTTTAATATTTATGAAACGTAAGAAAGATATTTGGAAATAAAGAACACAAAACATTTTGTGGATATGATATACTACTAAAAAAACATAGCATTTTCATCTTGAGAAGGTTCATCAGTTCATCACACTTCTTGGGGAAAAAAGGCATTGTGAATTGCTTGTGAATTCCACCGTATTTTAACTTTTCCCTCAAATCCGAAAGAACTACATCATACAAAGATAATGCATGGTCTTTCTATTCCACCTCAAATTTGAAGTCTCTATCAGAGTAAGAAAATCAAGAAACAAGATCAAGACATGATCTTGTCTTGATCTTGTCTTGATCTTCATTCATCCAAGAGCCACTGAGAGAAAAACTGAAAATGAGCCCTGCCCAGTTAGATTTAATAACTAGCCACTTTGAATTCAGGTAAGCCTGTATCCTTTTTCATATGTCACCAAATTAGGATTTTCAAAATCTAGATTACTTAAAACTATACATTTATCTTTCCCTTTCCAATATAGTAACTGGGTTTAATTTGCAGCACTTTTCTTTCATTTTTCTATACCTTCAGTGAAAAATGAATTTAGAGATGTAGGATTTCCTTAATACCAGGAAGCCAAATGGCTTCAGCTGAAGACATACAAGATAGAGAATAAGGACATGTTTTAAAATTTAATATGAAAAATTAAGTGAAATAAAGATACGTTTACTGCTTTTGTGCATTAAATCTAGGCATGGGGAGAGGGTTTTGTATATAGGAGAATTCAGCCAGCTATTTCGCACCCAGAGTTGAGTTGGAATAAAAGTCATGGGCATTTATCAGATGAAATTTCCTAGATGTTGGTCTACATATATAGAGAGCTACAGTCATTTGCCTTCTGTTCTTCTAAATTTTATTCTATTGCATAAAAATTCAAAGAGGGTAATTAAGTTCTGAAACAAACACATTGATATTTTATAATTATTTGATTATAAAACATGTTTCTGGGATGGCAATGACAGAACTTCCTGGTGGAGCGGTGGACTAAAGCGCTGTTAAATAGCACTTAGCTGCCAGCTGCCTTCAATTACTGCAAGTTCGAATCTCACTAGGCTCAAGGTTGACTCAGCCTTCCATCCTTTTGAGGTAGGTAAAATGAGGACCCAGTTTGTGAGGGCAATAAGCTGACTTTGTATAAAAAAGAACACCGCTTGGGGGGGGGGGCAAAAACCCTACTAAGTAGGTATATACAAAGTATATGAAGGCTATTGCTTAACGCATTGTAAACCGCTCTGAGTCTCTGGAGAAGGGCGGCATATAAATCAAACGAATATTTATAAATAAATATTTATAAATAAATATAAATCAAACCAATAAATAACTGAAGCTGAGAAGTAGACAGATACTGAGGAAGGTAGGTGGCCCAGTGGGTAGGTAGATAGATGGGAGGAAAGGGAGGGAGGGAGGGAGGGAGGAATCAGTATACAATCTTCATGAAAACTATTTATCATAAACGGAATGTTTTCTTGTTGCTATGTTATGTTCTGTGATGGATAATTTTCCTACCAAAAAAAGTCATATATTGAATGATTTGCAAGTTGATGATACAAAAGATGGCAAGCATGATAAGAGTCAGGATGTCACCTCACAATTGACGCCGTCCCTTCTTTTTTTTTTTTTTTTTTTCCAATCTAGCAATTGTGGCCACCATCTTGATTTCTATTTTAATTTTGGGGACAACCTTCTGAAGCAGGCTTCAAAAATTCTCTCTGAAATCCAGTGGCCCTTTGGAAAGGCATTGGGAAGTGCATCTTCACAGAATATCTGGAGATTAATTAAAATGTGAATGGTGAAGAGGACTCATTTGCCTTGCTCAAAAGGACACTTCTCAAAACCTTCCCTAGAGATTAAGCCTTTTTCTTTCCTTTTTAAATCTAGTTTTAGATGCCAACTGTGATCAACCAAATTTTCCCAAAGGTAGACTTTAATCTTTAAATTAGTGGGGAGAAACTTCCCGGAGCCATCTGTTTCAATTCTGTTTTTTGACCTATGTCAAATATGAAGTTCTACATCTCCAGCTGAAATAAGCACTATTGTGAAAGAGAAGGAGGCATGGGGAAAGGGAGAGAGAGAGACGCCTTAACATTTTATTTGAAAGTTAAACATTTCGGAAGCAATTGTCTGACACAAACAAGAAACTGATACCTGCAAAAATGCAAGTAGTCCTCGACGTACGACCAATATTGAGCCCAAAATTTCTGTTGTTAATTGAGACATTTGTTAAGTGAGTTTTGACCCATTTTACCACCTTTCTTGCCACAGTTGTTCAGTGAACCACTGCAATTGTTAAGTTGGTAACCCGGTTGTTAAGTGAATCTGGCTTCCCCATTGACTTTCCATTGACCCTGGAACACTGCAACTGTCATAAATATGAATCAGTTGCCAAGCATTTGAATTTTGATCACATGAACATGGGAATGCTGCAAAGGTTATAACTGAAAAATGGCCATAAGTCACATTTTACAGTGCCAATGTAACTTTGAACAGTCACTAAATGAAATGTTGTAAATCAACGATTACCTGCAGTGGTGGGTTGTCCCCCGGTTTTGACCAGTTCTATAGAATCGGTAGTAAAACCAGAAGGAGGCTCCACCCACTGACCCCAACATCATCAGAATGCGCCTGTGCAGGCGGAAAAGAGCGTGTGTGCGTGTGAAGCTTCTGTGCGCACGGCCCCATTGCAAACCAGTAGTAAAGATAAGTAGAACCCACCCCTGTTTACCTGTACACTAAAAATTGAAATTCTTCCTAATTACTGGTGATGAATAAAAACAAAAGGAATCAATTTATACAGAACCAGAACATTGGATCAGCAACAACAGACCAGGATTTGAATAAACAATTTTCAACCCTGCAAGGAGGTACTGAAGAAGTATCTTTTCAATTTGTATTTAAACATGAATTTTCACTATGCAAAGCACATGCTGTATTCCTCAGCTAAACAACCTTCTCTCCAGGTGATAAACGCACCATAAAAAGATCACCTAAGGTCAGTTCCACATTGTACCCCTATTACAATACAATTATTGCCTCTCTAAAAGCAATATGTTTACTGACCCTGTAAATCCTGCACATTAGTTTCATCTTGAAAGCTATGCACAAATATATGCTGGTATGCTGACTCCAATAAATGTACAGGGGGTGGGGTAATATGTCTTCTAATGGTTTCTTAAAAAGAGGGATGGAACTATTTCTTAGTAGGAGCAGGAATTCACTTTCTCTCATTTTTTTACATTTGTTTTGTTGCTTGTGTAAGCATCAGTCGGTGGTATCCTGGACTATATCATTTATCATGGTATTGGAGTGTGAAACCATGGAGACATCCATCCAAAACAGTTGGAAATATGTAGGAAAAACCTTTCAAGTAGTTACTATTTTATAGGACAAAGGAATGAAAAAAAGAATGAGAAAGAACTCATTTTTTAAAAAAAATATTTCCACTTATTTCTATAATATAGCGCCCATTTGGCAATAATGTTGAGAGATTACCTAGGAGAAAAATCCAAATTATTTCCAGAGGCTATGGCTGCTAGTAACTAGATTTTATAAATTTGCTCTATTAATTACATTAATACATGTCTTCTGTTGTTGTTGTGTTTTTCTTTCTGCAGCAGTTCTGTGAGGTAAATTCGACTTAAATATTAGGGGGCTGGAGACAAAAACATGAAGAATGGGTGCAGGAATTGTGTATGTCTAGTTTAATGAAAAGAAGGACTGGGGTGACATGATAGCAGCATTCCAATATTTGAGGGACTGCCACAAAGAAGAGGGAGTCAAGCTATTTTCCAAAGCACCAGAAGACAAGGAAAAAAAATGGATGGAAACTAATCAAGGAGAGAAGCAACCTACTGTGTTTCCCCGAAAATAAGACCATGTCTTACTTTTTTTTGAACCCTGAAATAAGTGCTTGGCCTTATTGCCATGCACTCAAAAGCCCAATTGGGCTTATTATCAGGGGATGCCTTAGTTTGGGGAAAACAGGGTAGAACTAAGGAGAAATTTCCTAACAGTGAGAACAATTAATCTGTAGAACAACTTGCCTCCAGAAGTTGTGGATGCTCCATCACTGGAGGCTTTTAAGAAGAGATTGGACAGCCACTTGTATGTAATGATATAGGTCTCCTGCTTGAGCAGGGGGTTGGACTAGATGAACTCCAAGGTCCCTTCCAACTCTGTTATTCTCTTATACAAGATATGTTCAAGACTCACTTAATAAGTTCCCATAGATGACTGTAGACTTCAAACTGGATTCCTTAATTGTGAATTAACACCTTAATCACATAGGTATGATTAAATATATTGAGAGATTCTGTATGTACTCATCTTTTTGTATGGTGTTTTTATGGTGATATATTTCTGCACCACTACAGTTAAAGCCATTGCTCACTCATATCTGCATCATCATATTCTTCTCAAATGTCCTCAGCAATTTTGCAATTGGCTCCCAACACGAAGAAGGGAAGGAACAGCATGTAACCACTAATAATTGAGGCATTCATTACAATACTATGGAAGACCACAATCTAACATTCATCCAGCATAGAACCAAGAGAAAAGAAAAGTCAGCAAGAAGGCAAGAAGTATTGCTTTCTTAGAATTGTATCCTAATTCCCAGAGCTCAAATTAAAAAGATTGGCACTGAAGTTAGACTTCAAACCAACATTGGTTCATCACAAATGGTGGACTATGGTTGCTATAACGGTCAGTACAGAGATATGTCTGTACAAAAAGTTTTCAAAATGCAGGAGAGCATGCACAAATGAAGAGTGATGCTTGGAACATATTGCTCATGAGGAGGTGTCATCAGCTGACACCTTACACTTGCTGTGCTTCGCTGTTATATGGTGACAGATTGCCATTAGCTGTTGGGAGGAGAGAGGAGGCAGTGGATGTTTGGGGAATTGAAAGTAGATACTGTTCCTCCTTGAAACACTGCCTCAAGTCAACCAGTGGGAAGAAGGAGGGAGTCGCATACAAAGCTGTGCTTGAAGTGACCATTATGCAAACATCTTGCATGGACTTGGTTGGTTACAATGGGGTGGGCAATAAGGGGATAATTGAGGAGGGAGAAGAGCTTAGAGGTTTTGGTGCACAATTCTCAGTTCTGGGTATGCAATACTACATTATACCTGACCTCTAGTAAAAGGATCATTTCTATTTAGAGGTTTAGGTTGTGGCAAATCCAAAAGCTTGCTTAATGTGCAATACCAGATTATAAAGGAGTGAGAGACCTTAACTGGGAACTATGCTGGGCAATCCCAGCTCCTGCAATGTGGTCATTCTAAATTTCAGCATACGGCAATGAACCTGAAGAATGGGAGTCTGTTTCTTCCAAAACTGATTTTCACAAGCAACAAGAAACAACTGGATATTGATGCAAACATGGGAACCTGATTCTACAACAAATCCAGATGTCTACAGCACCATCATGGGTTCCAACGAGTACACACATGAGATTGAAAGTGCCATCAATTACCCCAATGATGCCTGCCACCTTCTGACATTAAGGCCTTCTGGAACAATCATGTGATAAATGAGGCAACTTTGTGTAAAAGAATTAATGGACTCAAATTTAACCTCACAACTAAAAAAAAAAAGGATGAAGTAATATGAGAGCATGTTCTATAGATTGAATCTAAGATGTTCCCAGCCTTAAAATTCCTCTTGTTTTATTTGGACTCATTCCTTAATAAACTGGAACCAGCCTGGATTATTCTAGGATAGTCTTGCTTAATCTCTCATGTTTCTATAGGAACTCTGTTATGTAAATGAAATAATCCAGCTTCTAATGGAAACATCTGGTTCCTTTGAAGAAGGTTATTTGGGCTTCTTAATTATTGAGCAAATGATGTATAACCAATGTTTGTTATCCAGGGACCTTTCTATCTTCAAAATTCTGATCAGGAATATGTTTGAGTGGATATTTGGTTCCTTGACAAGATTACTAATCTTAGATGAGGACATGCAGGGTTTATCTAGAAAAACTCCTAATTTGAAGAATTGATAGCAAATGCTGTGGAAAAAGAATACTGCATAACTCACATACTATTTGTACTGAAGCCCCATGATCAGTCCTTTTCTCGTTGTAGACATAAGGGACCTGTGAGTTTACAAAAGGTTGGTGCAAGTAAGTGGAAGTTAATGCTAAATTAGAATTGTAAAGTACTGTATCTGATCTAGCATATAGCATCTTCCATAATCTGTCTGTTTGTATGTACACATGTGCTCTCACCCATATCATATACACTTCAGTGTGTTTTACTTAACTTGTATTCCAAGATTTGTCTGTATCTTTTTCCCATAGCATCCCAACAATAAACTTAACTTTTATAAACTTAACTCCTATGAAACTTTTACGCATTCCGAAATGGCATCTTGCTTTTCTTGTTTTTCTTCCCATAAATATAGAGAAACATTATTCTGCTTTCCATTTAGAGAACAATTTTAACTAGTTTTATAGTTCTGAGAGAAAGTGATAAAAATAATTCTATCAATTATGAGCTAAATGGAGTTTTGCATGACCCCCTAAGGGTGACCATATGATGTACCAATCCTAGCATAGAAACCCTTGGGAATTCTTCAATTAAATTCTGAAGGTAAATTACCTTCGTAATTCCAAAAAATGCTCAGAACTCACCGATGTACCTTACGCTTGTTTGCACATTATCTTACAGATAGGTATAATATCTCTAGAGAAAACCTACTCCCCCATTCCACTCCTACATAGCATTTCTTCAGTGTTCACAGGAACAGCTAAAACACTGAAAATGGTGTTACAATTCTGAGGACTATATCACAGAATGCACAATTATTTTCTGAGTTCCATCTTAGGTCAACCCTACAAGTTCACAATGTTGTAAGGTTGTGCTTAATATGTAAAACAGCTGTGGAATGTTCATTATCCTTGAAATGCAAATGCCCTAGCTAGATATTGTTTTAAACCCTATATTTAAACTGTTCCATCCTATAACTGAGACAGCTGACAAAAATCATAAAATGATACTTAAAGCCACAGTTAACGAATCTAGCAAATAAAACCATTGCAAGTTTTTTTTAATCATTTCACCATTTTTCTGATAAGGTGACATATGCAGAGAAGGGGGAAAAACAGGTTCACTGGAAATGCAGCTTGAAAAGCATTTATTCTGCAATTTTCATCCCATTAACCACTAGAGGCATTTAGAAGTACAGATTGCAAGCAAAGAAGTTGGTTTACATTTCCTCATTTGAAGACTTTGATTCTGAAGGTTGACTTCAGTTGACTTCCTACAGAAAGCATTCTTCTTTCCTATTTTTTTTTCCCACCATGAGAACAGAAAACCCACATATTCAGCCTTGAAATCTGGAGTGCCACTGGAAAAAAACAAAGACTGAGCAATTCAGTCAAAGAAAAATCTTTATTAAGGATAGCCTTGTGCAAATAAAAGACAGTGAAACATGGTAACTGCATTCACAGATAATTGATGCTGTTTTGGGTGACTCAGTTGTCCTTCGGTTAGGAGAGATCAAGGAAAGCTTTGGAGGGCTGTTGAGAGGATTACATTAAATTGAGATGCTTTCCAGTGCTTGAAGATTATGTGGGTATAAGTGAGGAAGAACAGGCTTTAACATCACCCTGACAAGACTGAGGGACTGTGGGGGTAATTATGGATGAGATTCAAAATATTGCTTGTCAACTTTCAAGATACATATGGCATAGAGGAAGGATTCTTGTGTGATCTCCCATCCCTGGTGCTTTCTATTCATTCCCACCAGATCTGACAATATGGACTTGCCCTGATTCCTCTCAGTGAAGCAATGCCATTTGGTGCGTTTTAGGAAGCAGGATTTTTTTTCCTCCTGTCATGGCACCTGGTTTATCAATAATCTACTCTTGAGGATTTGGACAGCTCTAACACTAATTGCATTTTAGTGCAACAGGGGTCCCCAACCTTGGCAACTTTAAGACTTGTGGACTTTTCAAGAACCAATAATGATGGAGACATGGGAAAAGATTTGGGTTAGAAATGTTAAATTTACTCAAGCACAAAACCTTAGAGAAAACTTTTATAAGATGTTTTATAGATGGCATTTAGATCCAAAAAAGTTGTCCTGTATGTATTCTAATGTACAAGCTAAATGTTGGCGGTGTGATTGTGAAGATGCAACTTATTTTCATATTTGGTGGACCTGTAAGAAGGTTAAAGCATTTTGGATAAAGATTTGGTGGGTAATGCAAAATATTTTGAAAAAAAAGGTTGGAATTTACACCGAATTTTTTTTTGTTGGGTATTATAAATGAATGTACATTATTGGAGACTAAGTTGATTTTAAATTTAATAACAGCAGCTAGATTGTTGGTTGCACAACACTGGAAAAAAGACTCTTTGCCTACAGTAGAAGAATGGATTGTAAAAGTAATGAACTTAGCTGAGATAGCCAAAATCTCAGCATATTTGAAGGATCATACGCAAGAAAGATTCATTCTGGAGTGGAGGAAATGGATTGACTATGTTCGGAACAAATATCATATAAGAAGACCTCAAATTGCGTATGAATGAAGAGGAACTAGAGCTGTAATTTTTTTCTTTTTTATTAGATTGGAGTTAAGATTTTGATAGTGTTTGTAAACTAGAAATTGGATAGGTTAATGGTTGGTTTAAAATTTTTGTTGCAGAAGAGAAACCCTGTATTTCACTCTGGGAAGTCGGGGGGAGAGGGGGGTTGAAGGGGGGGAGGGACGGGGGGGTTGAAGGGGGGAAGGGGGGTTTATATGTTTGTACTTTTATAAAACTTTTAATAAAAAAAAAAAGACTTGTGGACTTCCCAGAAGTTCCCAGAATTCTTCATCCAGAATTGCTGGCTCAGGAATTCTGGGAATTGAAATCCACAAGTCTTAAAGTTGCCAAGGTTGGAGACCCCTGTTTTAGAAGGCCATAAAGACTTTTCACCCAGGCATTTGGGCCACAATGTCAATAGAGCCTGTCTTGTAATGTTAGCATGGAGATTTTCACAGTAGTCTCTACTTGTTCTTTTTAACTGGTTTTGATTGTGCATTGTACTTTTATTGCCTACTTGCTTCCCAGAGTTTTGTTAGTTATATTTGTTAAAATCTCTTCCTCTCTCTCTCTCTCTCTCTCTCTCTCTCTCTCTCTCTATCTATCTCTATCTCTATCTCTATCTCTATCTCTATCTCTATCTCTATCTCTATCTCTATCTTTCTCTGTCTCCCCGAATTAAACATGAATAAAAATAAAAGCAAAAGGTAGAAATTGAGGGCACAATAAAAAAACAGGTAGAAGCTCATTGAAGACAAAACCTTGCTGGAATTAAAAGGAATTTTTGGACCATGAAAATAATTAGTCAATGGCTTAGCTTATAGGGTGATCCATCACTGGAGGTTTTTAAGAAAAGATTGGACATCATTTGTCCAGAATCGTATAAGGACTCTTGCCTTGGGTGAGGGATTATACTAAAGGATCTCCAAGAACCTTTCCAGCTCTGTGATTTCTGTGAAGTAAAGAGTAAAGAGGAAGTGCATGATTATGATTTGCAGCAGCTGCCAAAAAAGCCAACACAATTCTAGGCTGCATAAACAGAGAGATAGAATCAAGATCATGTGAAGTGTTAATACCACTTTATAATGTCTTAGTAAGGCCATACTTGGAGTACTGCATTCAATTTTGGTCACCACAATGTAAAAAAGATGTTGAGACTCTAGAAAGAGTACAGAGAAGAGCAACAAAGATGATTTATCTCAGGAAGATAAATCTATCTCAGCATCTACTTCTGTCCTACTATCGCAGCACCATTGAGAGTGTCCTGACATATGGCATTCTTGCATGGTATGGGAGCAGCTCTGTAGTGGACAAAAATGCTCTACAGAGAATCATTAAAACTGCCCAGAATATCATCGGGCTCCAGCTACCAGCCCTGGATGACATCTTTGCATCTCGCTGTTTGAGGAAATTGCATAACATTCTCAGAGACTCTTCCCATCCTGCTTACAATCTTTTTGGACTGTTGCCTTCTGGCAGAAGATACAGAACAATTAAAACTCCAACCACACATTTTCTGAATAGTTTTTATCCCAGAGCTATAATTGCACTCAACAATGAACTAAAGGGCTACTATAATGAGCTGTTGGACAGTATTACATGGTCTATTGTGTGGATGTTTGGGTGGTTTAGGGGTGGGGAATTGTGGTGGGTGGGAGTGTTTTTGGGGATTATGTGTGTGGGACCTGGTCTTTGGGTGTCAAGTAAATTTCATTGTATATGTATACTGTGTATACACATACAATGACAAGGAGCCTGTGTAGCGTAGAGGGCTAATGCCTCCTACTAAAGGCAGCAATTAACACCAGCTGCCTGTAATTTCTCTGAGTTCAATCCTAGCCAGGCTCAAGGTCGACTCAGCCTTCCATCCTTTCTAAGGTGGGTAAATTGAGGACCCAGTTTGTGGGGGCAATAAGCTGACTTTGTATAAATATAAATATATAAAAGTATGAAGGCTATTGCTTAACGCATTGTAAGCCGCCCTGAGTCTCCGGAGAAGATAAATCAAATTTAAAAAAAAATAAATTTTATTTATTTATTTATTTATTTATTTATTTATTTATTTATTTATTTATTTATTTGGGAACTGGAGGCTAAAACATATGATGAACAGTTGCAGGAACTGGGTATGTCTAGTTTAATGAAAAGAAGAACTAGGGGAGACATGATAGCAGTCTTCCAAAACCTGCCACAAAGAAGAGGGAGTCAAGCTATTTTCCAAAATACCCGAGGGCAGGACAAGAAGTAATGGATGGAAACTATTAAGGAGAGAAGCAACTTAGAACTAAGAGAAATTTCCTGACAGTTACAACAATTAATCAGTGGAACAACTTGCCTCCAGAAGTTGTGAATGCTCCAACACTGGAAGTTTCTAAGAAGAGGTTGGATAACCATTTGTCTGAAGTGGTGTGAGGTTTCCTGCCTAAGCGGGGGGTTGGACTAGAAGACCTCCAAGGTCCCTTCCAACTCTGTTATTCTAAATTCTAAATACTGTCTGCTTATTCTGAAAGTTGCAGTTCAACCACACATCAGTAAATAGTCCTGTTGATATGACTCTGGCAACTTGTTACAAATATCACAAGGGCCATACAAATACACCTGCTCTTTCATATCACACTCTGTCTCAGTTCAGAACTGATTGCCCTATAAACAATCTGCAATATTTCAGGCTACAAGTGGATGGTGTAAGAGTTAAGCTGGGAGCAAGGGATTCTCAGGACCAAATTGCCATGAATTGTAAAAAGCACATTGATATTCTTACCTTGCTATGCTGTGTCATGTATCTGAGTGCTCCTGGCTGAGTTCAAGAATATCAAGAGAGCCTAGTTGTGCTGAGTCAAACATCTGGAGATTTCTTCTGAGGGAACTTGCCAGCAGCTTACATATTTAAGTACCCCCGCACAGGAAACTTTCTGATTCTGTGCTTGTCTAGGCATTTTTTTAATGGGCTGGAACATTTGATGCTAACAGCATCAGGAAGATATATACTACAACACAGTGGAAGCAAGTACTGTCATTATATTGCAGGAACTAGTTCTATATTCTTTGGACTAATAGTTGATGAGTGGGTTAACTGTAACTAAAACTGTAATAAATATATGTATGCATTGGCACATATGCATTTGTCTCCCTATTATGCTAATCTTTATCTGGCCTTTCCCCAGATACCCACTTCAGCCTCTTATTATTATTATGGAAAATAGGAAGCAGAAACATCAGGTACATAACCTTGCATTGCACAAAATAAAGATGGAAAATAATAAGAACAATGAAATTGTTTTTGAAAAGGTTTACTTTTTTTTTTTTTTTTTGGAAACAAGATGATTCTACAATCAAAAATTGTAAAAAAAGAAAAGAAAAAAAAGGCAATCCCCTCCAAATCAATCAGGTGACACCCAAAATACTTCTCCTAAAATATTAGGCACCCTACTAATATAATAGATGGGGAAAGGGAGATAAACTGTCCTACCCTTCCTTCCCTATCTTCTTTCTTCTTTTAGCTCTTCTGTTTATTGCAGATGCTATAATTTAGGATATCTAAATTGGGGAAAACTAATCATTTGCCCTGGCTTTTTTTCAGCACAGAGAGTATAGGAAATGGGAACAACTGTCACAATATAAAAATTCAAAAACCTCCTCTCACTTTATCTTAATCTATTTCATTTAGAAGCACCACAAAAATAAATTCTGAATACTAAATACTTTGATATTAAGCCTAAAAATATAGAACTATACATCATTTTGCAGGATGAGAAAATATTTGGGAAATTAGAAGCAGAATTTAGCAGTGTTTTATTGAGATAATTTTAGTATTCCTACCCATACTATTTACAAATCTGAATCTTCTAGATAACCATTTACAATGATCTGTGGTATGCATACAGTATACATATCTCCCACTCCGTCACATTTATTCTTTTTATTGGGGCTGTGCATACCTTCAGAACAATGCTTCTCAAAATGTATCTTCATTTTTCTTGATACCATACCTTCTGCCTTGCTTTCCTGATATATTATTGGACTCCTGCAGAGGAGGTTAAGTGAGGTAGAGACCACAGCCAATTTAAAGCCTTTTCCACCGATATGTACTGTAATGATAACATCATGAATATTGTCAAGATTTAATCTTTGCCCAAATATTCTTCAGGGAGATAAAAAGAATAAATAATATTACAATGTAGAACATAGAATAACTGAGTTGGAAGGGACCTTGGAGGTCATCTAGTCCAACTCCTTGCTCAAGCAGGAGACCTATATCATTACAGACAAGTGGCTGTCCAATTGCTTCTTAAAAGCCTCCAGTGATGGAGCATCCACAACTTCTGGAGGCAAGTTGTTCTACAGATTAATTGTTGTCACTGTTAGGAAATTTCTCCTTAGTTCTACCCTGTTTAGATTTATTAGATTTATATCTAATAAATTAGATTTATATGCCGCCCTTCTCCAGAGACTCAGGGTGGCTTACAATGCGTTAAGCAATAGCCTTCATACTTTTGTATATTTTTTATACAAAGTCAGCTTATTGCCCCCACAAACTAGGTCCTCAATTTACCTCCCTTAGAAAGGATGGAAGGCTGAGTCAACCTTGAGCCTCGATAATTGCAGACAGCTGAATCTTAATAAAAAGGTATTAGCCTTTTGAGCTACCTGAGGCTCTTTTTCTTATTCAGGCTCTTCTTGAAAGTCTCCAGTGATGGAGTGCCCACAACTTCTGACATCCTCAATAATAAGCCCAATCGGGCTTTTGAGCACATGGCAATAAGGCCAAGCGCTTATTTCAGGGTTCAAAAAAATATAAGACAGGGTCTTATTTTCAGGGAAACACGGTAGGAAACATTCTAAAATGCATAATTTACTACATAGTTCCAAAAGTTTCTTACAAAGATCTTCCAAATATGTTAGTAAAGGAAATAAACAATGGTGTATAAGAACCAGTTAGTGCCCTGGATTATCACTTGCTGAGTTAAACTATCTTCATAGATAGCTTAGATCAGTGGTGAAATGCTCCGAAGTCTGCTACTGGTTTGCTGCACGCGCGCATATGTAGTGCGTGCCAAACACATGCTTTACAAATGCATGCACAGTGTGCACCAAACACATGCTTCATGCACATGTGCACCATGTGTGCTACCGCACAGTGCTGAAAAAGGAGGTTTAAGAAGCCTTTTCTAAGGTAAGTAGAACAGTGAGGGCGGGAACAGCTGTGCCACACGATTTAGATTCGCTAGAAAGCAGGATTTCCTGCTTTCTAACTAATATATTTATTTATTTATTTGCCTATTTGTTTGCCTGTTTGTTTGTTTGTTTGTTTGTTTGTTTGTTTATTTATTTATTTATTTAATTTTATTTGGCTTATATGCCGCCCTATCTCCCAATGGACTCAGAGCAGGTCACAATAGTAAAAACCCAAGCCAGAATACAAATCTAAAATCTAATAGAATTTAAAATTTAACCCTTAAAACCCCATCAGTTCAGGTCGGGGAATTTGAAAAGCCAAGTTTTTAATTTGCGGCAGAAGGTACGAAAGTCAAGCACCAATCAGAGCTCCAAGGGGAGTTGATTCCAGAGGGTGGGCACACCCACAGAGAAGGCTCTGCCCCTGGAGGCTGCCAGCCGACACTGTCTAGCCGACGGCACCCTGAGCATGAGAGCAGGAGCACCTCTCTATGGGCGTGAATCGGGCGATGGGATATCGTGGCTGGCTGTAGGTGGTCTGCCAAATATCCTGGGCCTAAGCCATGTAGGCCTTTATAGGTCATCACTCGGAGGGCAACCGGTAACCAATGCAAGCAGGGGTGTAACATGGGAGTATTGGGATTCTCCCATCACAACCCATGTGGTCGCATTTTGCACCAGCTAAAGCCTCTGAGTGGCCCTCAAGGGCAGCCCCATGTAGAGAATACAAATTGCACAACACTGCTGATCATCAGAAATACGGTTCATTTGAACTGGTAGCATTTTTTTACTACCGGTTCGCCAGAACTAGTCCAAACCGGTAGCATATCATCCCTGCTTAGATCATGAAGGTCCACAGGGGAGAAAATTGAGGATAACACATGCATCATTGACATCACACAAGTGATAAAAAAGACTTATCTATATAATGGTATCATGACTCAATTGTTCTGATACAATTGTGTCTTGTCACATATATTTCTGTTAAGGATGTGTAAATGTACTGAGGCTCTAGCATTTCTGTATTCTATCTTTCTATTCAGTGAGAACAAAATACTTTGGTATGTCTGTGTGTGTCTGTGTGTCTCTCCCTGGGATACTAGCCAGAAGGACTTGACAATTATTTCTCTATCCAGATAGCTAGTTTATTGATTTATATAGCTGTCCATCTCAATATCATGAATCTGCATAGCAAGCACAGGATAAAAACAAAACAAAAATAATAAATAACACAACAATGGCACATTAATAGTGCAATGGCATCAGTGGGCAATTTAATACGAGCCACATAACCACCATTATGTCAGAGACAACCACAATGATAGGTTCACCTAATCTGCAGATCTCATGCCTAGAAGAACATCAGATCATCAAAGTTTTACAAAGCAACTTATAAAGCAAACCAATAGGCACAAGGCTTTACATAAACTCCAAGGTGTCAGCTAATGAAGGTAAATATTTACATGCTGTGTCAGGGCTAAACAATTTGGGGGCACGGGGGCAGTGACTGTAACAGAAATGGCTCAATTCTTGGGTTCTACCAGATGGCACTGCTTAATAGACAGGATCCCCACCCTGACATATCTAATGACTAGGTGGAAACAATTGGAGAAAGGTGATCCAATAATAACATATTCCTATATTAGTAAGGAATTTATGAATAGTAACTAGCACCTTGAACTGTACTTCGAAGCATATAGGGCCAGTGCAGCTAATGGAGCACTGATGTTGTATGCAATTCAAACCAACTGCACCTTCTAAGTGGCATTCAATATAACCCCCATTGCAGGGGTGAAATGCTCCCAGTTCGGACCGGATTGCCTGATCCGGTAGCGATGGAGGCAGGGGATTCAGAGAACCGGTATCAAAATCCCCGCTCCCCCTCATGCCCAGCTGAGCTGCAAGATCATCAGAGGCTTTTTTTTAAATTTATTTTTAAAAGCATTTTTTCTACAACCTCTTCGGCCGAAAAAAATGCTTTTAAAAGTTAAAAAAAAAAAGCCTCTGATGATCTTGCGGCTCAGCTGGGATAGTCAGAGGCTTTTAAAAGCATTTTTTTACAATCTCTTCTGCCAAAGAGGTTGTAGAAAAAAATGGTTTTAAAAGTAAAAAAAAAAAGTTGGCCACACCCACCCAGTCACATTACACCCCCCACCAAGCCACGCCCACATAACCGGTAGTAACAAATTTCAATTTCACCACTGCCCCGTTGTAGTTCTCTAAGAATAATGAACCTATGACTAGAATTGGTTGGTTCAAAAAATACAGCAGGAAATATTGCATCCTTCCTTATGAAAATTATATTTAGAGCCAGAATTTTCTTCCCATTTAATTTGTACAGGATAAAGCCAGCAGATTTTTCCTGTAGTGGATCTCCACCCACATGGTCTTCTTCTAGACATATGATGCAATATAGAAAATAGAAGATGAGTAACAAAAGATGCACAGAATAAAATAATACGAGCCAAGTATTGTGAGAAGTGGTATGATGATTTGTTGGTAATCTGACGCTAACAAACAAATCATCTTCAATGCACAAAGCTCTACATAAACTCCAGGGTGTTGGTTAATGAATGTAAATATTTGCATGTTGTTTAATGAGCCCAGAGCTGTCCACTTTCTCCTAAACAAGAATTTCAATCTGATGACTACTTGAAATGACTTGTGCAGTGATCTACTGTACATGCATACTAATACATGCACCAGACATTGGTTGTTGTGTCAACTTTTTAAAATTGTAGAAGACTGAATATAGGTAAACACTTAAGAACTATCAAGTACCAGTTCTCCAAGGTATATAAATCCCACCAATATTATTTAAAATGAAATCAGAAAGAAAATCGTTAGACAACGATAGAATAAAACACCTTTACTTTAATGTTGAAAAGGTGCTACAATTCACCAAGAAATAACCCCAGAAAGCCTGCCCTTTAACTAAGAGAGAAAAAGCTATGATATTTTCAGGTTGGGAAAAACAAATCTCTGACAGGAGTGATTTGACAAGCTGCTAAAATACTGTTTTCTGTTGCTCCTACTGCCATTTAAGTATCTTAGCTGAAACTAAACTACGGACTGGATGTTATTAGACCCATGACTGCAAGATGATAGTGATGAATCTGTGACAATGGAATTTTCTAAATAAACTTTGTCTGCACATCTAATAATGTTTTCCTCTGCATCATTCCCCTGCTCTTGCGCAAGCTGCACTGTTACCAATGTGTTTCCAGAAGTAATTTAAGGTGCTAGTGCCTATCTTTAAAGCCCTAGATGGCTTGGGGCTGGGGTACCTGAGGGATTGCCTTTTTCTAAGAGTCTCTCCAACCAGGAAGAACAGAATGGGAAAGTTGCAGATGTTGTCAGCTAAAGAGTGTTGGCTGGTGGCAGGGACCATTAAGGTGAGCTTTTTCTGCAGTGGCCCCTGCTCTGTGGAACATCCTCTCATTGAGATCAGAATGTCCCTCAACCCTATTAGCCTTTCATAAGGGTCTATGACAATTCACCACAGGCAACTGGCCATGGCCAACTTGCCACAATCAACTTGCTGCAGGACAACTGGCCATAGCCATCTCACCACAGGACAACCCACTGCAGAACAAGAGTTACACTAATATCAAAGAAATGGTGGAATAGAATAATTAAAGAAAGGATGCAAAAGGAGGGGCAGAATGAAATGTGAGTGACAAAAATTAAAATAATTTTTATTTATTTTAAATAATTAAATAGAATTCTTAAATTGTCCCACAAGTTGTTTCATGGTGAGTTGGCTGTGGCAAGTTGTCCTGCACCAAGTTGCCCATAGTGAGTTGGCTGAAGCGAGTTAGCCATGGCAAGTTGGCCATGATGAGTTGGCCATGACACGTTGTCCCTTTCTCTTTCATAAGGCTCTAAAAACCAGGCTATGTCCCTGGGACTATTCCTGTGTTGCTGAATGTGTTAAAGGCTCTGTTTCCTTGCTATATTGCTAGCAGTGTCAGTAGAGCCAGCTGAATTCAGAATGAGAGCAAACTGGAACTCTGTTTTCATCTAACGATTGCGCAAAATTGTACCTCTCCACTTTATTAGACCTAACATGATTATGTTCTCCATAGTTGGTTTGATCCTATCCTGCAGGACACCCTCTAAACTACATATATTTAAGATCAGCTTTACATGTATAAGCAAAAGTCCTTCTAACTATACTGGGCTGCTAATGCATGTCTATTTCAGAACCTAAATAAATTCTGAATCTGACATTTGACACCATACTCAATTCCTTGCTTTAGTAAAAAGATGTCAAACACTATAGTATTTCCTTTTTTAAAATATAATTTTTAAGAAGTAGAAACTAATACAAACTAAGATTGGAGAAAGAAAATAGAATGAAAAGACAGAATAAAAAGTTCAGGTTAAAAAGAAAGAAGAAAAAGAAAAGGAAGAATACAATAAATTTTAGATAGATGATAGATAGATAGATAGATAGATAGATAGATAGATAGATAGATAGATAGATAGATAGATAGATAGATAGAAATATAGATGGATGGATGAATGGATGGATGAATGGATGGATGGATATATGGATATATGGATATATATCCATATATATATTCCTTCCTATGAGGTTTAAGCAGATATCTCTTCATCCCATATCTCAACCCTCAGCAAATCCATGAAGCATCTATTTTTCAGTTGTTGGTTCCTGTTCTGAAGGAGGACATCTTTCCAAAGATTTATTTGCCTAATATGTAGAACCTGTACACAGAAAGACATTATTTTGTAATATGGTTTCAGAAGTTTGTGTTTTCTTGAAGTGCAGCATTAAAAAAAAAAAAGAATGAAACCCTTATCACAAAAGTTTACTATAGGAAATTCTACCGAGGTCTCTGCTGGAACTGAAAACAAACCTAATCTAATACAGGGTGATATTTTCTACTGATAGTCTCATGAAACTCATCAAGTATTCTTGATGTCTTTGTCCATAAGATATTATATTGTCCATCACCAGAATCTGATATTATGAAAGGAAAATATCTGCAATAATAAGAAAGAGAATCTACACTCTGATTTCATCTAATTCCTCACCCTTAGAACCATGAAGAAGAAATAGCATTATTACTCTGAGAACCAATCATCCATCTTTCCTCTTAAGATAGCTTAACACAGCTTGGTGTGTTACAGATTGGACTTCAAGGAGTTTTATCATTGCCCAATATTATCCACTGCCACCTGCTCTTGATTAAACCTAATTATCCGATTACTCTCTCTACTGTCAATGGTATTTTACAGACACTTATCGCCTTGGTAAGCTATCTGTCAAGACAGCATGATAAACAAGCCATCGTTCTAATGACTATCATGACAAATCTCACATCCTTACTAATCAGAAGAGGTTAAGTGGAAATTCCTTCAATGCTTCCAAAATGAAGCCACTGATCTACCTGAGAAATGACTACCTTTGTTACAAAACAAGCAGTCCATAACAGCAAGTTCTAGGAATTATTTCACAAGTTAAACTTGAAAATTTAAGCCTATTCTCACAAGCCACTCTTGAGGCTGATAAAGGATAATTTCAACTGTAAATAAGTTTATGGTTTATTATTATTCTTTTCCCCTCAAAATTACCTATGAGGGGAATGAAATTAATGGGCCTTCAATTATTTTCTCAGGATTGTTTTATTTTAGGCAACAGAATCATAGAAACATACTTTTTATGTCCCCTTTAATACAATTGTCAGTACATTTGACAACTCTCATACAAATCTTTTAATTGCAAACTTACTATATGCATAGAACTTTAAACAGCCAGGAAAGTATTCTAAGCTATTTTCTTTATTATACATTTAAATAAAACTTAGGAGGTTTTTTTGGAAGAAATGTTCCTGCCCTATTTTAAATGTCTAAAAATTCAGTGTCCACCACCATAATTTAAACTGAATCAATCAATTGGAAAGAAAACAGTTTCCACTTGTGTCTGTTAAACATAATACTGAGTTTTACTTCAATGTTTACATGAATGTTGTATTCTTTATTGTACGCTCAGCATATGTTATGTATGAAAAAGAATCCAGCATCTAAAATGATATACTGAATTCCAGTTAACAGATCTGAATGATGAATTCAAAGCAAACATGAATAATGAGTATTATACTACAAAATATGCTTGGATAATTGAATATCTAGATAATTCTGTGCTAACAACTTTAGTGGATGAGGAGTGAATTGATTGGAGAAATGTAGAGTAATTTATTAGAAAGAAAAAGGGTTATGGAGCATCATCAGAAATCAGAAAGCCAATGAATAGTTAATTAAACTTTGGTCTTCTGTAAAAGCACATGGATTTTTTTTCTTTCTCTTTTGAATTAAAAGGGCTATTCTTATCAAATTATTAGCAAGTCTTGAAAAGTAAACAATGGGTCAAAATCTCAATTAAATGATACACTATACATTTTTGTTCTCTAATGAAGCAGCAATTTCTAGTATTTGAGCAGGGGCAAAACACAGTATAATATAATTCTATTTTATGATGTATAATATATGATTATCCTTATTGGCCGAACTACCCCAAGAAATCCAGAGGGAATTGTTTTTTTCTTTCTCCAGATAATTTCATTGCCCAGCTGTGCCAAGATGAAATGAGAAGCTAGAGTAATTAATCAGAGATAAATCCAATAGCTTGTAAATGTCCAATAAAAAAAGTGAAATAACCCTTCAAGTAATATATTCTGGAGTACCCAAATGAATGTTTTTCTTTTCCATCTCCAGTTAATTCCCCCAAGGTACTTGAGTGATAACTAATGCATGCTGAGGATGTCACCAAAACACTTGTGCTTTTGGAAGAAATGGCATGTCGTACCAAGGGATTTAACATAAACTTTAAGACACTTTTAAGGCTCTCTCATCTAGTAAGAAATGAGGAACAAAAATGCATTGTATTGTACGTAGAAATTTTCTAATCTGGAAATTTAACTTTACCAATTCCTCCTCTTTGTCTCTGTCCATTTCAACACCAACATGAGAATTTTCTAAAAACATTATCAGGAAAGCTGAGCAGATTCTCTATTTCGGTCTCTGGGAATTCATCACAATTCCAAAGATATGGTTGAACTACAGCTATTTTTCTCTTTCCTGGCTATTTCAATTTAAATGTGCTGTGTTATATCTTATGCTGTTATCAAAGTCTTATTACTTGTCTTGCAACGTAGGCTTTGGTGTTGCACTCCCCTTCTTACTCAAAGCCATGAAGTTAGATTCATCACACAGATGAATGAAAGAGTTGTAGGTTGTCAGGGATCACCTGAAGCCATAAAGTCCATCTCCCTGCAGGAATTCAGATTAAAGCATCCACAACAGATTAGTACTTGAATGGTACTGCCACTACTTGAATGCTTCCCATGAAGAGGAACTCACCTCTTCTCATAATATTTCATCTCATTCTGAAACGCTCTCATCTTTTGAAAGCTTTTCTTAATATCTAAACAGAATCAGCCCTCCTGCAGTCTGAGATTGTGTTTTATTCTGGGATACATCATAGACCAAGTTTTGGCTTTCTTCTGTAAAGCATCTTTTCAGACACTTGAGAAGTGGAAGAATCATAACCTTCTTCAGTGGTCCTTTAGCTGAAGACTTCTTTTCTAGATCATTTTTGCACTTAACGCAAAATGGTCTGAAACTTTCTTTTGAAGTGTGGTGCACAAAGTTAAACAGAGAAAGCTGGTCTGCAAATATGGTAGTCCTCAACACACAACAGTTCATTTAGTGACCATTCAAGGTTACAACGGCACTGGAAAAAGTGACTTATGACCATTTTTCACACTTACGACTGTTGCAGCATCCCTATGGTCCCATGATCAAAATTCAGATGCTTGGCAACTGACTCATATATATTTTTTTTAAAAAAATTGATTTATATGCCGCCCTTCTCCGGAGATTCAGGGCGGCTTACAATGTGTTAAGCAATAGCCTTCATACTTTTGTATATTTTATACAAAGTCAGCTTATTGCCCCCACAAACTGAGTCCTCAATTTACTTACCTTAGAAAGGATGGAAGGCTGAGTCAACCTTGAGCCTGGTGAAATTCGGATTTACAGTAATTGCAGACAGCTGGAATTAATCACAATGCACAATGCATTAGTCTGCTGAGCTATCCAGGCTCTGTCATATTTATGTCAGTTGTAGCATTCTGGAGTCATGTAATCTCCTTTTGTGACCTTCTGATCTTCTTCTTCTTCTTGAGCGATGTCCGTCATCGGATGTTGACAGTCATGCTGGCAATCCTATTTTTGTCAACAGCCATATGAAAAAGTGCTGCTGAGTTTTGTCCAAACCAGTCCCTTAGGTTTTGAAGCCATGATGTTCTTCTTCTGCCTGGGCCTCATTTGCCTTCAATTTTCCCCTGGAGGATTTATTTATTATTTATTAATTAAATTTATATACCGCCCTTCTCCTGACGGACTCAGGGCGGTGAACAGCCAGCTAAAAAACCAATACAAAAAAGTTAAAATCGTACTAAAAACAAATATAAATTAGGCTGAGAATTTAAAACAGAATGATTAAGTGAAGGATGCTGTATTTCTCTGGATGTTGCATCACATGTCCAAAATACTCTAAATTTCACTTTTTAATGGCTTTGATTATTTCCCTTTGCTTTCCCAGGTGGCTTATCACCTCTTCATTTGTGATTTTGTCAATCCAGTTTATATGTAACAGCTGTCTGTAAATCCACATTTCAAATGCTTTTAGTTTCTTCAAGTCATTTTCTGAAAGCCTTCTGATCTTCTGATAAGCAAGGTAAATGGGAAGCCACTTAGCAGCCATGTTACTAATTTAACAACTAATTAAGAGTGATTCACTTAACAACTGTGGGGCAAAATTAGACAAAATTGATGTAATAAATGTGTCACTTAGTAACAGAAATGTTGAGCTCAATTGTAAGTCAGGTAATATATTGTCCAACAAACAATATACTTGTTATATACTTGTTAGCACAAATTCAGATTATCTTGCTCATGAGGTGAAGATACAATGCAAGCAACATAATAGGAATATGGTAGGAAAAATATGTTTCCAAGTCATTTTTACATATTAATTTGATACAAGTTGCAGACGTTCATTAGTCTCACCAGCTTTTCAAAAAGACAGGAGTGAGAATTTCTAAACAAGGGAGAAAGAGGAGACTGTGTTTTCAATCTTCTCTTTTTTATTTTCATTTTTGGCACAATGACCCATTATTATTCTAAACAGAGGATTGTTCTCAGAGACAGGACTTATTTCTATGCAGTACAGAGATAAATAATTTACCATTAAAGTACACAATATTGTTGAAGTTGTCAGTCTTCTTGGTAATTTTTTTAAAATAAATTTTTATTATAAACTAAATACAAAAAAAAGACAAAAAGAAGACGATAATAAAACAAGATCACATACATACAACTGGGGTTGATTCAGCCCCTATATACATACAGTTCCTAAGTAAGTACATATCATCATACTACATCTAAATACATATCATCATACTACATCTTCGATTAGATTTTTCACATTGCATTGTGCACTTGTTAATCTTCTTACATCTAGTATTACCTTATATATATTTAGCTTAGTATCAACAAATCTATGCTATATGCTTTCCTAACATCTACCTCATGGCATTTTTACTTCTATCCATTTGTACCATTTATTCCAGCTTTGATTGAAAATTGATTCTTGTCTATCTTTAAGAATATATGTTAATCTATCACATTCTGCATACCACAATTTTTTTTTTAATAATCATCTGGTCTGATGGTACTTCTTTCCCTTTCCAAAATTGTGCATATGCAATTCTAGCCGCAGTAGTAATATATATAAAAAGGTACCAGTCTATTTTCCTTATACCCCCTGGATTTATTCCTAATAAGTAGACCTCTGGTCTCAGTTGAAAGCTAACTCCTATAATCTCCATGAGCCAATCCTTTATTTTACTCCAATAGTTTTGGGCTTGTAAACATGTCCACCATTGGTGGTAAAATGTACTCCTGGCTGCCGCACATTTCCAACATTCTGCTGAAGTTCCAGGGAACATCTTTGTGATTCTTGCTGGTGGTATATGCCATCTATATAACATTTTAAATATATTTTCTTTGAAAGACCCTGCCATCATCATTTTTGTATTTCTATTCCATATTTGTTGCCATTTTTCCAGATCTAATGTATATCTGAAGTTCCTCTCCCAGGCTATCATCGAGTCTTTAACTACTTCATCAGCTACAAAGTGGGACAGGAGGACGTTATATACCTTAGTGATACATTTCTTATCACCTTCCAGGAGGGTCTTATCAAACTCATATGGTGAAATAAACATCCCCCCATTAACTCTATCTTTTTGGTACCTTGCTTGAACTTGTGCTTATACCCACCAGTTCAAATTAATTCCCCGTAATTGTAGGTCCGCTCTAGCTCTAAGGTTACCCCCACCATCCAACGATTCCTTGTACATCACATGTTTATCCAAATTATGTAAAGGTGGGTATGTAGTTGCTTCAAGGGTCACAAACCAATATGAGACCTTACTATACATCTTTCCCTTAATCTTATCCCATACCTTAATCAAACATCCCCTTACATAGTGATTCGTGAAATATTTATGCTGTCCTGTCTTGATTGGCCAGAGAAAATAATGCCACCCCTGCTGCAAATTATACCCTTCAATTTTTAATATATGCTTCCTCTTCAGTGTTATCCAGTCTTTTACCCAAACCAGGCAAGAAGCTTAGTAATACCACTCCCAATTGAGGAGCCCAAACTTCCCCTTGTTTTATGTTCCTGCATCATTTTCCTTTTAATACGTGGCTTTTTCCTTTGCCATATAAATTTTCCAGTTAACTGATCCAGTTTGCTAAAAAACCCTTCCTCTAATTTTGCAGGAGCCATTTGGAAAAGATATATCCATTTTGGTAACACGTGTGCCTTTATCACTACCACTCTTCCTAGCAGGGATAGCTGTACTTTCCTCCACCTATCTAGATCCTGTTCCATTTGCAAAATGAGTTTATCATAGTTGTTCTTCTTTATCGAGGAGTATTTTGGGGTCAACCATATGCCCAAGTATTTTACCTTTTTAACTATTTGTAGTCCCATCACATTCCCTATCTCCATTTTCCATGTCCCCTTAAGATTTTTAACAAATAATTTGATTTTATCTCTATTAATTTGTAGACCTGCTAGTGCACCAAATTCCTCAATACTTGTTAATAAATTTGGCCCCGAAGTCATTGGCTCCTCCAATATAAAAATGAGATCGTCTGCAAACGCTTGTATTTTAAACTCTTCTTTCCTAACATTGGTTCCTTTTTTTTCTTTGTTTTGTCTGATTTGGTTTAGTAAAGGTTCCAGAGTCAAAATAAATAACAGCAGGGATAGCGGGCAACCTTGCCTAGTTCCCCTACTTATTTGTATCTCATCTGTTGTTTCACCTTCAATTAACACTCTTGCATATTGCGCCGTATAAAGTGCCTGTATGGCTTGTGTAAAACTAAATCCAAAATCCATCTCTTCAATTTATGATAAAATGAAGTCCCAATTAACCCTATCAAATGCCTTTTGCGCATCAAGAAACATTAGAACCATTTCTTTGTCTGTATGTGTTTCATAATATTCCAATATATCCATGATGATTCTAATGTTATCTCGTAAATGTCTATATGGCAAAAAGCTGTTTTGATCTTGGTGGATGTATTCGCTTAAAAAAATCTTTAATCTTTCTGGTAATATTGATGCAAATATTTTGTAGTCCGAATTGAGCAGAGAGATAGGTCTATAATTTTTAATCTGTGTTCGATCAGAATCAGGTTTGGGTAGCAATGTGATGTAAGTTTCCATCCATGACCTGGGAACTATACCTTTAGTTAGTACCTCATTAAATAAGTCTTTTATGTTTAACAATACTATATCATATATCTCTTTGTATAGTTTGGCTGGCAGTCCATCCGGTCCCGGTGATTTGCCACATTTCTGCTTCTTAATAGCATTTTCAATTTCTCCTTTCCTGATCTCTGAATTAAGAATATCCTTCATGTTTTGTGGGATTTTAGCTAATTTCAAGTTTTCAAGGTATGCTCTTACTTGCGTCTCCTGTATTCCCTCTTTTTGATATAGTTTCTCAAAAAATTTATAATCACCCTCTTTTTCCATATTTCCCATGAGAGTTCCCTCTCCTTCTTGGCGATTTTGGATATAATTGAGAGAAAAAGTATTCTCATGAATAGACTTAATAAAATACATCTAATTGACAGCAAAAGTATCCTAATCAATTGACCAAGTAAATATAATGAAAAGACAAGTTTGTTATTTTAACAGTATGCACAAGGACCCTGCATATGTTATCTGCCCCAGTGCTTTATTTGAGTGATGATACTGTCAGGAATACTCAAAATGAAACATCAAAGAGAGCTGATTCATTCCAGCACCTGTTTTGTTTCAAAGAAAGCAACTTCTGCCTTCAGCTCATAAACACCCAGATGACACTTTAGGGCCAAAGAGAAGTGGCTGAACCAAAGCAACCTGTCACCTCCAATCTGAAAAACAGAAGTGCCATCTTGGGCTGTTAGAAATCTGTCAGATTAATTTTTAAAACTTGCTAAATATCTACAACTTCTTCTGGGGATCCTTATTTGGAGAATGCGTACAATCAGTTTCCATGAATTCAATCTGTTAGCAACTTATACAGCTTCCCAGGGTGTTTTGCAGTGTTTTTCTCTTCACAATATGAACAGTTGACATTATTCTGTATTTTTCATACACATGTGAGATTAGTTTATAAACCATCACCATCATAATAATATACCCTATGATAATATATTAACATCATCAGAGTACAACTTCTGCCTATCCCAGGTTCTTGGGAAGGACATGGTAGCTGGATAAAAATGCCAAATTTAGTCTAAACAACTGGCTGAGTGTGCAATGAGCCATAATCATACAAATTGCTTCTGCCTGATTTCTTAAGCAAGACTAGGGACCAGCAACCTTAAACCCACAAAGAACCACAAAGGTCCTAACTGGAAGCCCCCCATTCAATTCTGGAGCCAAGCGGAAGTCCGGTTCCCCCACCACAGAGTCTCCTCCTAGTGTGGTGTCCTTTTTCCTGTACTTGTCCTAACCAAAAGCTTTTGGTCCTTTTTCCTGTACTTGTCCTAACCAAAAGCTTTATCAATTTTGGAGCTGACCAGAAAACCTGCTCCTTGCAATAGAGTCTCCTCCTGATCCTAACTGGAAGCTCCTGTCCAAATTGTGGCACCGACCAGTGACAGGGAGCCACAGCAGAGGGATGAAAGAGCCACATGTGGCTCCAGAGCTGCAGGTTGCTGACCCCTGGACAAGACTATCAAACATTATAAAAGAAAGGTTTAAAGAACATGGGCAGGACAGAGGTGGTATTCAGCCAGTTTGGCTATTTTCATTACCGGGTAACCAGTAATGAAAATCATGATTTTGATGGAATACAGATGGCAGATCCTATTTAAGCATGTTTTTAAACCTGGGTGCATACATACATGTGCACATGCACGCTCACATTTACGAACCAGTAGGGAAAGTAAGTGGATACCAATTACTAATTACTAATTTTCTAAAAGAAGGACAATTATGACCCCTCCCCATACATGTACATCTCTAGCTTTCTGGACTCCAAGCTAGCTACTTCATTCCCATTAATGTTCAAGAAGTCCTTGGTAGTTGTATGAATTTCCTCTTGATCAGGAAAAAAGAAAAATCAAAGCTTCCTAGATTCTATTTACAGAACATTAATAATAAGGGCAACATATGGCATCTGAGAAGACCTAAACCAGCTTTTCCTAATCTAAATATCTTCTGGATGTATGAAATTCAGTTCCTAGAGTTTCCTAGGATGGTTGTCATACAGACCCCTCACATCCTGGACATAAATTGTTTCAACTTCTATCGTCAAAATGACGCTATAGGGCACTGCACACCAGAACAACTAGACACAAGGACAGTTTTTTCCCAAATGCCATCACTCGGCTAAACAAATAATTCCCTCAAAGTTGTCAAATAATTTACTAAGACTACATTATTATTCTGTTCCTTACTAGTATCTATCTCTTCCCAGTTATTACTATAACCATATTACTTGTATCTCTCAATTTATATTGTTTTTATTTGTTTCCTAGTACAATTTGATAGCTTATTAGTAACCTTGACTATCACTAAGTGTTGTATCTTTTTATTCTTGATGAATGTATTTTATTCTCCTTATATACACTAAGAGCATTTACATCAAAGACAAATTCTTTGTGTGTCCAATCACACTTGGCCAATAAAGAATTCTGTTCTGTTCTGTTCTGTTCTGTTCTGTTCTGTTCTGTTCTGTTCTATTCTATTCTATTAACACAGTCAGAAGTGTGGTTGGTTTTTCTTTAAACTGGCATGCTTCTCCGCCAGCTCTTGCACTATATATATATTTATTTATAAAATGTATTTAATTATAAAATTTATTGGCCACCCATCGTACCATAAGGTAATTCTGGATGGCTTACAGACATAAAAATGCATCTACATTAAAACAAGAGTGAATTAAAACCAAGATTAAAATCAAGGACACTTAGGAGGGAGGGTGAGACCTTATAACAAAACTTTAGCATTGATGTGGTGAAGAAAGGATATGCTAACCTGCTAGCATCCTCCATTGTCTATGACCAGCCTTTCTCCGGATTTCATAGCAGCAGTTTTGCTTATAGTATCAAAAAGAGGAGGTCCCCAGTCACTTCCTATTTAAGATGTGAAAAAGATTCGCAAGATGTTGAGGAAGAAATTTCAGTCATAACCCCACTGAATAAAATTGAAAGGTAAGTTATCCCTAGCATAGCATAGCATAGCACAGCACAGCATAGCATAGTATAAAAGTTTCCCTTGCACATATGTGGTACTCATTCCCGACTCTAGAGGGTGGTATTCATCTCTAGGGAACGCAGTGCCTCAGTGGCTAAGATGGCTAAGATGCTAGGGATTCGATTGTCGATTGAATCCCTAGTGCCACATAATGGGGTGAGCTCCTGTTACTTGTCTCATCTTATGCCAACCTAGCAGTTTGAAAGCACGTAAAAAATGCAAGTAGAAAAATAGGGACCACCTTTGGTGGGAAGATAACAGCATTCCATGTGCCTTTGGTGTTTAGTCATGCCGGCCACATGACCGCGGAGACATCTTCGGACAGCCCTGGCTCTTCGGCTTTAAAACAGAGATGAGAGTATAGTATAGTATGACTGTAATTGAGCCAAGAATTATGGTCATAGGTCATGATGGTCATTAAGCATGTCACCATGTAATCATCCTGACTTTATTACTTTTTGGTGGTGGTCATTAAATGAATATTCTAAGAAAACCTATTATCCTCAATGGGCATTGTTTTTCAAGAAACCATAAATCCAGGCCAGTTACCAAGCACCCAATGGTTATGTGACCATGTGAAGCGGGGGGGGGGGTGTGTTTGGCTGTCGGAACATTAAATCTGGGCCATACGTTCCTTTTTTTAGGTCCATCGTAACTTCAAACACTCCCTTAATGTCTACTTGTAAATTCAGAACTAGCTGTCATTATTCTGTCAGAAAAGTCCCAATTCCTCTTTCATATTCAAGTATACATTCTGTCTTTTCTCCAGCACCTCAATTGCTTTCACTATCTTGAATAGAATACAAACTTATCTCCAGCTGTGCCAAAATGGAAAGTTCATTGCCTCAAGTTCTTTCTCAATAGTGGCTGGGATGCCACCGCTTTTTGCAAGTCCTGAATCTGAGTCTTATCAAAAGACTTCTCAAGAATAGTTAGAACTTCTGCATTTCAGCAGCACAAAATCACCAGAGGAGAGATAATTGTCCCGTTATATTTCCCACTCGGTATTTAATTTTTCCTTCTCTCTGCAAGCATTTGCTTCTGGATAGGAAGTACCAAAGGGAGTTAGGCTCCAACTGAGTTCCTAAATCCCTCTATAACATGAAAGTTCAGTCAGAACTTCTGAAAATGCCAGCTTTGAAAATAGGACAAAGAAATCCATTATGGAATCTTTACTCCAACCTCAAAGAGGTTCTTGGGATGTTGTTTCCATCTGTGAAGTATATAGGTCTAAAGTAATAAGGTTCTCTAAGTCAAAGCACCCATTTTATTAATAGAATGCAGAATGAATTTATCCACCATTTTTATAGCAATAGCAATAGCAGTTAGATTTATATATGATTTCATAGTGCTTTACAGCCCTCTCTAAGTGGTTTACAGAGTCAGCCTATTCCCCACAGCAATCTGGGTCCTCATTTTACTGACCTCAGAAGAATGAGAGGCTGAGTCAACCTTGAGCCAATGAGAATTGAACTGCTGAGAGTTGGCAGAATTAGCCTGAAATACTGCATTATAACTACTGCACCTTTTTATATGTTAGTCATGGCACCATTAAAGAGGAAAATGCATTTATTAAAACACATTTAATATATTAAAATGCATTTGACAAGAATGTGATGGCTTTGGCTTGAAGTCCAAATGACGTTGGTTCCATTTCTAGGCTGCTATTTTAATATTTATATGACCAACTTACTCTCCCCTAAGAGACTCTGAGACCACAGTGTCCATGTGTCAACAGTAAACAGAGCTTAAGGCAATATGAGGCAGAATCACACAATCTTACATACAATGTGTTAGGTAGAATATTATTTCAAGTCAATATATTCTTAAAACCACTTGACGTACTGTTGTAAATTAAACAAATAACAGAACTCTGGGGGGGGGGGAAGAGATGTGCCATAATATTTGAAAAATAACGGTAGGCAGATAATTTAAAATAAAATAATGTTAACTAGAGAATAGTTTTTAAAAACGGTGTAGACAGCCCTTCATTGCTGAAATAATTCTTTGTGGCTTTGAAGGGGCTTTGAACAAGACAAATCCATAGGGGGTTGTCTTTGACTTCACGTCAGCTAATGTAACCAATTCAAAAAAAAAATCAGCAACTATCCATAACTTTATATTCTCAAACTGAAAATTATATAGTCATTCGACTGTAGAGCATGGTGCTCTATCTAATTGTGTGAACAGTGAAATGTTCATTACACTGTTTGGCCTCTCATTATTTCACAGTCACAACTAATGATTTTTTTTCCATTTATGCTGTTCTACCTGTTCTATTTCCAAAATGTAAGAGAAAATCCATTTTTTCTCTTTATTACTTTTATCAAAAGCAGTTATGATCTAAATCTGCAGAAGAATATCAGATATTTATTGTGATTCTTTTTTACTTGAGCTAAATTATTTTTCATATTAAAAACAAGCATGGTAAAAAGGATTTTCCCCTCTCAAATAATAAATGGAATGACTTTATGAGAACTGGGTTTTGTGTTTAGCTATTTTAATGCAAGAAAACGGAAGAATTTGAATATTTATAGTGCTATGTAGGCGTGCCAACTCAGAAACTAATCTTTCTGTGTTCAGAAAAGTTGCTTTATGTGATATGCAAACCAGATTCAGGGGTTTTACAGCTTAGTTATAGCTAATTCAATCTATTTTAATATACTCTGACAATTACCATTAGAAAAGAATATTTGTTAGCTCAGGGTTGAACTGTTGAGTTCTAGGTGCTCTCTGAACTTGGTAGTTTTCTTGCAGACATTTCATCACACCCACTAACATGGATAGGGCCAGCCACTAGTATACAAAATGGCAGTAAATTCCAAATCAACCTACTAGCATTGATAATGTTACCAAGTTTGGTAATGAAATATCTGCAAAAAAAAAAAAAAAAAAACAAGCTCAAACAGTACCAAAGACCCTATAGTTCAACCCTGAGCACTTCTATTGGCAATTCTCAGAATATATTAAAATAAACTGAATTGACTTTGACAATTAATTAAAAATGCTGTCCTCTCTGGGAAGATTTTGTTTCATGTAGTTTGGGTTGTTTCTGTATCTATAATGGGTAAAAAGAATAACTTTGAAGAACAGGAAGAAGAGTTAAACTAAAGCAATGATCAAATAAAAGAAATCTGAATCCAGGGCATAAATGTAATTTGAGGAAACATCTCAGGCATGACACTCCCTAACCCTAACCCTAACCCTAACCCTAACCCTAACCCTAACCCTAACCCTAACCCTAACCCTAACCCTAACCCTAACCCTAACCCTAACCCTAACCCTTACAAGTAGTATTACTTTGCATGTTTTTGATTTCCAAGTCTACCATGGATGGACGATATCGTAGATATTCCTTATAACTGATTGATTCATGATATCTTTTAAAACAGTTATTTCACTGACTGGATATAGACAGTCAAAGAAGATGCTTGAAGGAAGAATTGGATCTTATTTTGGATGCTACACTTAATCATGAAGGGAGTGCATGAAAATTAAATATAGATGGTTTTGATGAAATCTCTTGATTCCTTTTCTTGACACTGAATGCATTTCAAAACTCTTAATTTGACTGTTTACTTTATAAATTGTTGAAACATTTAAAAGTCTAGCAAACAGGTTCAAACTCAACTCACCTTGTGATGTTAGTATGTTAGCCCAGTTAGTATTGTTTGGATGGTTATGTTTTGAAGTTACAGGGACAGTGACCCATAGTAACAAGGAACTGAGTTACATATGTGAATGAGGTCAGGATTTCAGGATTTTGTGTTTCTCTGTGTGTTCATATTTGGGAGAAGGAATTATCTGGGATTAACCTACAGTCTTCTGCTAAATGTTGTGTTCAGTTTCCACATCAAAATGGCAAGCAACTCTGTTACTGATTTTCAACAGTTGTCAGAAGGACAATAGCTGAGGGCAATAAAAGAGACAGAATTTTAGAACCTATCTTCTGCTGAGAAGTTGGCTTCATGTAAAATGTGAATCTTCTCATTGTAAATGGTAATTCAGAAATTACTGTGTTGGGTGAACAAGTCAATAATGAATTGTTTAGTACACCATGGTTAAAATATATCTCAACTTGATATACTAAATAGTCCATTTATCAAGCCAACAAGCATTTCTATCAGAAAAAAAGACTACTTTTGCACAAAATAGGAAAAGCTAATAATCATAATGAAGTTATTCAATATCCTGCGTAGGAGAGGACTACCAAAAAAATAGGTAAATATTCTTTGGCCTCAGTGATTGCCCCATCTTGTTTAGGCTTATCTTTTCTATGTAGTCATTAGAAAGAGACCTTCTAGCAAGACCACTAGCAATATCACCATCTGGATCAAACTAGACACTTGTACCTAAAGACTGAAGAACTACAGAATAGCCTTGGCCTATTTCATAAAGTGTGTTAAATGGGAGAAATCGCCAAATGATTGCTTCACCACTTTGTTTCTCTTCTTGTCTAATAAGTTAAAAAGATATGACTGCAATAAATGCAATTCTTCTAGAATAGATAGAATAGAATTTTTTATTGGCCATGTGTGATTGAACACACAAGGAATTTGTCCTGGTGCATATGCTTTCAGTGTACGTAAAAGAAAGTTACGTTCATCAAGAATCTATTTGATTAATCTATTTGACTAAAGTGACATTACCTGTTGATTTGTATTGCAGTTCATATATCAGCAACCCGATGTATGTATTTCAGCCTAAAATATGAAAAGTTTGCCGAATGAAGGTGAATATACATGTCCCAGAATAATGTTGCAAGATTCAAACTGTGTCGGTCATCAGGACCAGAAGTTTTGTCTTCCAAGCTTCCAAAATTTGTGGTGGAGCCCATGGGAACTTCTCTCTAGCCAGGAAGCTGGGAAGCTCAGTATAGTTAGAAGGACTTCAAGGAGAGAAGTTCCCTGAAGATGGGCTCCAGCCTGAGTCCAAAAGCTCAGAAGACAAAACCTCTGGTCCTGATGATCAACCCAGATTGGATTCATGAAAGGCTTCACTGGCTTTTAGTTGAACATAAAACCAGGTGAAACACTGGATGTGACACTGGAAGAAGTAGCTCTGTCCTGTATCAATGGGGTGGAAAGATTCCCTTTGTTGTGACTGTGATGTTAATATGCAAACAATTATACATATTGTGCAAGACTGCCCATGATGTGTATTCTATGATTCCTTAAAAGATCTGCATGAAGCAACGCCAGAGACAATCACTTGAATAACTGAACTGGACATCCAGTTATGAGGCCATTGCCATACCCAGTGGTGGGTTGCAGCGACAGTGGGAGGCTCCGCCCATCTACTCGGACGTCATCAAATATGATCTGCACACATGCAAAAGCTTCTGTGCATGCGCAGAAGTGGTGCGCATGCAAACAAACCAAGCACACACTTGCAAGCAAACCGGTAGCAAAGGTAAGTGAAACCCACCCCTGGCCATACCCCATAGAAGTTGTGTATATAATTACATGAATTTAGGTCTTTGGTTCTTCGGGGTTTTTCCCGCGTAAAATTGGAAGAAACGGCTGCAATCACATATTGCTCCTAGAAGCATGAAGCCGAAAACACAAGCCTGAAGATGACGAATGAGAATTCATTGAAATGTCACCAAGACATTTCCAATTTTACGCAGGAGAAAAGCCGAATAACCAAAGACCTACATACAAACACCTGCAAAAACCTCAGAAAACAATTACATGGATTGTGTGTACATGTTCTCTTCTCTTTGTTATGTTCATGTATGCTAAATAATAAACCGAACATAGTTCAGATGGAATTCATAGCTTAACATTTATCTATATATAGCTTGTTCAACAATCCAGGATTGTATAGTTACATTAAAGTATAGATGAGGGTTTGTACTCTTTAAAGAAAAATACACTTACCAGTACTTTTGTTTATAAAAATAATCAGGCAACAATAAAAATAGCAACTCTGCTTCATAGGGGAATCTTGCATGTGAGCAAGTGCATCTTGCTCACATTCTCACCAGAGGGACAATGGTGAACTTTCCTATAATCTCATTAAATAAAGCTCATCAGTGGTTCTGATACATGGTTTCTTTTTACATGGAATTGGCTATGTGTTCTTTCTCACTAGGGACTTAGAGCACATTACAGCACCACTCACACTTTGTTGAAGTGATATAAAACCTGTCTCCGATGATAGGCTAAACTATGCTTAGAAAACAATTGAAAGCTCTGGTGGGCAAATGGCCTATATAGAAGTCATGAATAATTTGTATACCCTCTTCCTTGATCAAATGTCTGAAATACAGAGAACATTTTGAGTGGGGGGAAGGGGAATGGTGATCAGGTTCAAATACGCATCTTTTTTTTTTTCTGCTCAGCTATCCACACTTACCTGGGCATTGAACGAAGAACACCGGGAGCCTTTAATTCTTAGTAAATATGCATAGAATTTTATTCGTGCATTGCACAGTAGTTCCACAATCCTAGTGGGAAGTTGCTTGGGGGAAAAAGACTTTGCATTTAATAGGCAGAAGTGACTTATTAATATGCTCACCTTCTTCTTTAGAAGTCTTCATTTGCATGTGACAAAGCCGCAGAAAGACTGTTTATCTTTTCTGATACATGGTGTATTAAAGCACGAGCTCAAGGAGGATATTTCAGTCCAGTTCAAGTGGCCTTTCATCTGAAATATAATGAGCTTTATAATTCCCAAGAATACCTAAGTTCATGTTCATAATTCCAAGAGTAAGAGGTAGTTTTTTTTTTCCCTAACTGAAGTCTGAAAATTCTTGTGGGAGAAAAAGGAAGAAGAGAAGGAAGAAAAGAGAAAAAAGGATGGATGAAGCAGATCTTAGATCCTATCTTGCTGCGTGCTTTTCTGTGTAACTAAAATGATAGCTGTTGGATCTTAAAGGCATTAACCTTCCTTGCAAAGCTGAAGGCTAAGGATGCAGAAATACAAGAGTTTTGCCCAGAAGCTACCACTGATGTGGCAAGGAAAAAACAAACAAATATAAGATTAAAATTTACTCCTGGAGGCTAAGGTTATATCCTGACAAGGAAAAAAATATTTTTTTCCCAGGCAAGTCAATGTGTTATGTCACTGCCATGCCAATCTAAGTATCTCTCTGAGAGCAATTAAATCACTTATTAAATATTAAGCCGTTTATCTCCAGGTTACTATAATTACTTCACTTATAAAGACATATGCAGCATTTCCATACTTGATGCCTCAATTTAGAATAGTGAAGAAATTGTCACCAGGATCTTCTGAAGTACACCAGGGATGACAGATAATGTGGCTGTACCCCATCATTAATTTTCCCACTCATTTTGCAACATGTATATCACAGTGCATCTTTAGGCACGCCTGCTCCAAAATATAATGGAAATAATCAGTTCAGCCAATCAATTCAGGAACATTCTGGACTGATTTACACCCCCACCTCCTCCCTCCCTCCCTCTCTCTCTCTCTCTCTCTCTCTCTCTCTCTCTCTCTCGATTTGCATTACTATGTTTTTTTAAGGATTGTTTATTTATTATTTATTTATTTTAGAAAATTTATATTGTCGCACAGAGAGACTCAAGGCAGCTTACAAAGATATAAAAACCATATAAAAGAAATAAAAAGAAGAATAAAATAATAAAACAATAAATTAGTAAAATAATAAACCCCATCCTCACCCCCACCCCGGTGACAAAACATTTTCATACAAACCATTTAATGGGTCCCATCCCACGCTGGGTTCCCCAGGCTCAGTGATAGAACCATGTCTTCAGTGCTTTCCGAAAGAGTGTTAGAATGGGGGCCAGTCTAATGTCTGGGGGAATATTGTTCCAGAGAGAGGGAGCCACCATGGAGAAGGCCCTTCTTCTGGGTCCCACCAGATGTATCTTCCTAAAGATGTATCTTTAATTATAGGTAAAGGTAAAGGTTTCCCTCGCACATATGTGCTAGTTGTTCCCAACTATAGAGGGCGGTGCTCATCTCCATTTCAAAGCCAAAGAGCCAGCTCTGTCCAAAGACGTCTCCGTGGTCATGTGGCCAGCATGACTAAATACTAAAGTCGCACGGAACCTTCCCACCAAAGGTGGTCCCTATTTTTTTACTTGCATTTTTTACTTGCTTTCGAACTGCTAGGTTGGCAGAAGCTGGGACAACGGGAGCTCACCCTGTTTTGAGGCACTAGGGATTCGAACTGCTGGATTGTCCACCTTTCAATCAACAAGCTCAGCATATTAGCCATGAGCCACCACATCCCCATTTAGTTATAGATACATAATAAAAAAAATAATGATCATCATTAAAAAAGAGAGAGAGAAAGAATAAACCACTATTTTCAAGGACCACGGTCTTGATCCCACCCTGTTTTATGAGTTATTAAAGACCAAATTTGTATAGTCCTGTATCTTAATCTGGGATGAAACATCTTGATTCTCTATTTGAAACAATAATGGCAAAACTCTAATTTTATAAACAGAAAATAAGATGAGCATGGGATATATTTACCACATCACTTCTTTCATTTTCCTTCCCCCGTAAAAATAACCCTCTTGATTTTAATGTTTCTGGGGATTGCTAGGAAGCTAAGATTCAACTTGTATTTCCTTTAGGACTGATTCTTTAATTAGACTGCAGGATGTATTCACTTCCCTTCGTCAATGCTTAATTTTTATGTTGTGAAAGGCAGATATCTTCTTGATATGCCATCACATTTCCTACATCCCAAGCTTAAGGTTGCATTTCCAGGGTTGCCAATCCAAGAATTCTGTCACCTAAGTTAAAAAAGAAAACAATTCCTTCTATTCTGCCATGATCAATCGGTCAAGAGTTTGACATACCCATGGCGCAAAGTTAATGTTAGGTTAAATATGCTTCATTTGGGACAAATGTATCAACATTGTTATGTGAGTTACAGTTAAATCTTGCCGTGAAATAAAGCCAGATCTGTTTCGAAAACAAAAAGAGCATCCTTGCATTTCTATGAGCCTTACTCTGGAGAGTCTGTTATATCAATATAGTGGCATAAATTTTGCCCTGGAGGTAGAAATTCATCACTATGATAGCCTTGGTTGCTTGCTTTTGGCGAAGCTTATTCAGCCTTGTATTCTTGCTCTTTGCCTTACCGACAGAGTTCATTTTATCTACCACAAAGCACCAGGAAATGAAAATCTCTTCTGCCTTGCGAACAAAGACAAAGTATCATTCTGATTCATCCTTCCTACTGCAAATTATATTTATCTGAGGGACTCTTTGTAAGCAGGCAGGCAAAAACATCTTCAACTTTGCACCGAAGCGTCCATGACCATCATCGTTCTTGGTGGGCTGATTAAAGCAAAATCATTCCAACCTTTCAGTGCACATGTCTTTGGAAGACACAAGCAAAGGGCACAAATTATTGACTAATGGCAGGGGTGGATTCTATTTACCTTTACTACCGGTTCGCTTGGTGGGCATGACTTGGTGGGCGTGGCAGGGGAAGGATACTGCAAAATCTCTATTCCCACCCCACTCCAGGGAAAGGATACTGCAAAATCCCCATTCCCTCCCCTCTCTTAGGGGAAGGATATTGCAAAATCTCCATTCCCACCCTACTCTGGGGCCAGCCAGAGGTGGCATTTGCCAGTTCTCTGAACTGCTCAAAATTTCTGCCACTAGTTCTCCAGAACCCATCAGAACCTGCTGGATTTCACCCCTGCCCTGAAGGCCATCAAACTGTGAATTTTGGTATGGCACAAATAGCACTGCCTGGAGGGAAGCGTGTGTTTAAAAAAGGGACAAAGGTAGAATTCAGTTCTCTATGTGCACGTGGCTCACTTTGCATATCTTTGGCCAAAAGATAAGAAATGTGGGACTTCCATTTGTCCTATTGAACAGGGAGCCAATCTGTGGGATAAAAATGTATGCATGTATTATGTCAACATGCATTTTCTTAAAAAGAAGGACACCCTTTGCACAGTGACATCGGTCCCAGGCTTAGAAATATCTGATGACAGTAGTTCAGGCATAATGCATTTCCTTGGGATGTAATTTAGGTGGGGAAGCTGCAGATTGCTGACAGGAGGACCCTGCCACAAAAGGCAGGCAAGGCAAAAATTTATCTGCCCAGTGATAAGGAAACTGGCAATAGAAGCAACCACAGAAATTGGCAGATGGAGCATTGCAATGCGAGGCTCGCCTCTTTTGTGCGCGTGCGAATATTGGACACACATTCAAATGAAGTAGGGCTTGAATCATGACACTCCAGCCATCATCTGGCTGATTTCGATGCAGCTATACCACCAGCAATTCCCCTGCAGATGCCCCTGTTTGATGAATGGATTGACCGGGAAGTAGCAAACTTGCAAATGATTCCTCTTTGATAAGTGGCTGAGCCTTTGAAATTTTGTTCCTGAGCTTTTTTTTTGTTTTGTTTTGTTTTCTTCCTGGCTTTCACTGTTCTGAAGTGGGCCAGTGCTTAAACTGACTGGAATCATGTCAAACTTTGAGTGTTAATAATGCCATAACAGCGATAGTTCGCCACAAAAGCACAGAGCATGTTAGACAAACGTGGTGGGGAAAAATGGATTTTTTCCCCCTTTCCTTCCCATCTCTTTAGCTAGGCATGACCTCATTTCTATCAGAAACTGGCAATAGAATCAGTTGGGATGAGGAGAATGCTGCTTGTCATTGTGGTGCTTGTAATAAAACAATAGCAATTGAGTTTATGAGAGGGCAAATTGGTCTCCATTTTAAGACAATGCCAACACCTCCCTTCCACCCCTGCACACACAAAAGCAGGACATTGTGGTACTGACAAAAGACACACTCAGCCTCCAGCAACATAAGCTGCTGCATAATCAATGAGCACTTCCTTTAAAAAAAAAGTTCCCCATTCTTAATAGGGCTTAACATAATATAGGGTATGCTAAACCAAAAATTGCATCTTGCTTTCCGTAAGCCTGGAACTTGAATGAAGTTTCTGTGAATGAGTTCAACATTCCCTGGGCTTAATGGAGCCTTGTTCTGATTAAGATCAGAGAAGGGTTCATTCTCAATTCCATGTTCAGAGAAGTGGAAATGATGAGAATCAAAATATATCAGAGTGAAAGCTAGCAGAGAGCTTGCAGGGTGGGAGACTGAGAAGAGGTATTATGGAGTCAGAACTACATACCATATTTTTGGGAGTATAAGATGCACCTTTCCCCCCAAAAAAACAGGGTGAAAATCTGGGTGCGTTTTATACTCTGAAGGTAGCCCCACCCAGCATCTCAAATGGAGGTTTCAGAGGCTGAAAAAAGCATCAGAAACGAAGCTTCAGAAAAGAAGCTCCCAAACAGAGCTTCAGAAAAAAAGGCCCCCAAACAGAGCTTCAGAGGCCTTTTTCTGAAGCTCTGTTTCGGAGGTTTTCAGAAGCAGGAAAAAAAGGTTTTGTTTTTTTTCCTGTAACACAGTTTCAGAAGTTTCAGAGGCAGAAAAAAAAAGCAAAAACAAAAAACAAAAAAAAAGCAAGGCACAGAGCTCACAACCAAGGAACCTGTTGCTAAAATTCACCTCTGGGAACAGCTGATTGGGAGTATTCTGGGAGGCCAATCCACCTGCCAATAAGCTTTTTTTCTTATTTTCATCCCCAAAAACTAAGGTGTGTCTTATGCTCTGAAAAATACTGTAGATGCAAGGTCTCTTTCTCCTGACTCAGGAGTGCAATAAACATGGAATCAAGCAAACTGCTCTATGTAAACTGAGAGTGAGTTGCTGAAATATAGAGTCCCTTGAGGACTAGAAGCATGGTGGTGAAAACATCACAGAAATCAAAGGTTAGCTTAACCTCCAGCCAGCAAATAAAATCCTAGTACAGAAATCTAAATCATCATCTTATTCTTCTTTATTTAATGACCTTGCAGAGTGGAGTCTGGGCAACTGAATGGAACTAGCAGAGTGATTTAATGGCCAGATGCCCTTCCTGTCACCAATGCAGAGTTTTTTTCAGCAGATATATTCCCGGTGTGCCCAGAGAGAGAAATATCTGCCTCTACCTAGAATTGAACTCACAGCCTCCTGATTGTGAGGCGAGAGCTCCACCTCTAAGGCCACTGCACCACTCCTAGTACAGAAATCTAAATCAGAATACAATAACAAAGAAAACCTATGAGGGGGAGTAGTATTAAGATAATTGAAAACAAGACAAGAACTGTACAGACATTGATTGGTGGCCATATACACAGATACAATCCAGATACAGGACAGATTTAGAACAATATGGATTTCAAAAAGTAATACACCAATTAGACAAGATCCTTCAAGGCACAGAGGACAAATTGATAAAAAAAAATATAATTATTTATTGAGATACAAAATGGAGGAGGAGGTAGTCAAAGAAAATATGATAATTTGGGCCAAAAAATTCAGTTATAACATTGAATTGGAGAAATGGAATTTATTGTGGAATAAAAATTACAAATTGACAACGTCTGTAGCCTACAAGGAAAATATGTATGAAATGTTTTATAGGTGGCACCTTCCACCGGCGAAACTGGTCAAAATGTTCCCCAATACCCCATCAACCTGCTGGAAATATAAACAAAGTCAGGGAGCATACTACCACATGTGGTGGACGTGTCCCAAGGTAAAACAATATTGGAGTAAAATTAGAATATATTTAGAAGAGATAACCAGACAATATATAGAGATGAAACCAGATATATTTTTGTTAGGAATATTTCCAGGGATATATGACAAAGAAATAAAATATTTAATTATACATATTACAACAGTGGCAAGAATAATATATGCACAAAATTGGAAAAATAATAATACACCAATGGAAGAAAATTTGATTAGAAAAGTTTTGGAGTGCACAGAGATGGACAAGCTCACAAAAGAAATATAAGAAAAGGAGGAAACAGGTATGGGAGAAAAGGTATGATTGGTTAGAGGAGTGGTATAAAGGGCAAGGAAAGAGTAAATGAGGAAGATATAGGAGTTGAAATGTAATAACAAACAAGTGGAAATGGAACGGACACAGAATGTATGAATGAAATTAAATACTGATATCCTTATGTATATAAATCAATATTAGAATCATATATATAATTGGTAAATTGAAGTAAGGGAGAAAAATGGATATGTAAGAACTGTTTACTGATGTGAAAATGTTGAAAAGAAGAAAAACGTAAAAAGAAATTTTTGTTTTAAAGAAAACTGTTTAATAAAAATTATTTTTTTAAAAAAGAAGATACCACTGAGTGGTATCTTAATACTTAATACTTAAAACTTTTAAGCATTAAAAAGTTTTAATACTTAATACTTAACATACAGTGCCAAGGCAAGGCTGACACGAATGTTGTTCTATTACCTAATTTTTCTCAGATTAGGATTTTTATACTGCCTTTGAGATCATCTGCCCAAACCGTGTTGTGTTTTACTTAGGCTTCTTTAGGAAACAAAAGTAATTCTGCCAGGAAGTAATTCTCCACCTTTTGTAATGATGCCTTTTGGCCTCTGCATCCTAGTTCATGAAACTGAGAAGTTGATTTTCATGGAAGCTTGTCGACCTGATCTCTATAGAAGATCTACAGTCCTCAGAGGTGTCACCCAATCTTGACATCAAGCGTTGTACTGTCTCTGCCATACACACAGTTGAAGTCTCCACCAGAGGGGATGGCAACATTCTTATCCCATTTATCCTAATTCACAATTCACATGAGAGACTATCTTTCTTCTCATAGTGTCAGAGGTGTTTTTCTTTTAGCAGCTGTCACCTTCTGGCTGTCATTTTACTTTTCCAGAATGACAGCAAAATGTAATTGACACTAGCCAGTAGAAGATGACCATGAACTCTAAGCTGGTCTAATTCAGGTTCAGACTTGTCAACTATTCTATATTCAATCATTTCTCAGTATTCATACAAAGGAGAACAGTGACACTGTGAGCTCTCTAAAATTGCCGGAAAGGAGTCATTGACACTACTAGATGACTTCCATTTTTCTTATTTTAAGTAAACCTAAAAATGTATCAGATTGTATGATATAGCTATTATGCATAATCCTGGAATTCTTTCATGGGGGTCTCATAAGAATTTAATAGTGTTTAATTTGGACCCTTTTGTTAATTTTTAAAAAAATCCTTTTTTTCATTATGATGGTGCCTGCCTCCTGAAAAGATCCTTTTTCAGAAATATTAGAGCAAGCAAAGAAATTCAAAATAGTTGTCAATCAACATCTGCTCTTCTATCTTTAATATCAGTGCAGTGTATGACCTGAATATTATTTCTTTATTCCTCAACAATTCCTTTACCCATTTTTTCTTTTCTTTTTTCTTTTCTTTTCTTTATTTTTCTTTACTTCTTTCTTTCTTTTTTCCCTCTCTCTTTCTTCTTTCTTTCTCTCTCTCTTTTCTCTCTCTTTCTTCTTTCTTTCTCTTTTTTCTCTCTCTTTCTCTCTCTCTCTTTCTCTCTCTCTTTCTTTCTCTCCTTTTATCCTTCCATTCTTTCCTTCCTTCCTTCCTTCCTTCCTTCCTTCCTTCCTTCCTTCCTTCCTTCCTTCCTTTCTTTCCATGCAGTAAGTTGCTAATAATGAAGCAAAATCTGTTCAGATTACTTTCCATTTTTTTTTCTACTAATGTGACAAATGTATTAGCACTTGGATAATACAGTGTTCCTCCAGGCCTTTCTGTCCTCTACTCCAGAAGATGATTAGAGGCAGGAAGGCCTGGAGGAACATTGTCCATGAGGTCGCAATGGGTCAGACATGGCTTCGCAACCGACAACAACAATAACAACAACAAATACTTGTCCATTTCTATGTCTGGCCTTCAGCAAGAAGCATTACATTGTAAATACTATAGACAAGATTTTTTTTCATGCTGATTCTAGTACTAGTTAGCTAAGGACTGCACAAATCTGAATAACTGCTAGAAGGAAGGAAAAGAGGATTTTCTTTAGCTTTCTTTTCTAGACTCTCAGCATTTTAAGCAGCTAATGCATTGTCCTACAATGGCTTATATTTAAAGAACTTGTATACCCAATTGTATAGGTATACAGGTTGTCCTCAACTTACAACAGTTCATTTAGTGCCCTTTCAAAGTTACAACAGCCTGAAAAAAGTGACTTCTGACCATTTTTCACACTTATGACCATTGCAGCATCTCCAGGGTCACATGACCAAAGTTCAGATGCTTGGCAATTGATTCATATTTATGATAGTTCTGGAATTGTATGATCACCTTTTGTGACCATCTGACAAGCAAGGTCAATAGGAAACCAGATACACTTAACAATATTGTTACCGATTTAACAAACGCAGTGATTAACAACTGTGGTAAGAAAGGTTGTAAAATGGGGCAAAATTCACTTAACAACTGTCTTGCTTAGCAATAGGAATTTTGGGTTCAATTGTCATCATAAATTGAGGATGACATGTATTTATACCAGAAATTGACATTTTAGTTTTATCTATCTGACTGCTAGCATTTTACAGTAGTTGTTTTTCTGAAACCCCATTTAATGTTTGCAGTTCTGAAGCACTCATTTCATTTGGATTGTTCTGGGTATGGTGATTATGACTTATTAGTTAGTCAATTAATTAATTAATTCAATTTATACAGCCAGCCATATGACTTTTACATTACCATAGGCAGGTTGCAATAAAATAATATTATAAAAGTAAAAGAAAAGTGAAAGGACTGGAGGAGATTTCAAAATACAAAGACCCGCAAATAGAAATAGAATGACTATGGCAAAAGAAAGACATAGGCGCTTTGAGTGCAATCCCAAAACAATTACAGCACCACTTCGACTTCATCGGCATTTACAAACTCACCATTAATCAATTTCAAAAGGCAGCTTTAGTTGGAACAGCTTACACGCTGCAACAATACCTTTAACACCATCAAACATTGACATCTACCTATACCAAGTTCTTGGGACTTCATAGGTATATGCCAGATTTAAACATTTGACTGATGTGAGACGAACCATATAATGTAAAATGGAATAGCAGTTGGATATCATCTACCCCTTTATTCATCTGGCCAGAGAAACAGCTACATCCCAGTCCCAGGGCCTCATACTTGTGCACAAAATCAAGTTTTGTGAAATTACTAATTCCAACCTTGTACAATGGACTAGGACCACAAAAACATGGACTGCTCTCGGATACTTATGTTTCCTCAGCCTAAGAGCCAAAGTGATATATTAATTAAGATGTTGGACCCTTATTGAAAAAAAACCAGGTTGAAATCTGTTCTTGGCAATGGAACCTAAGTGGATAACTTTTGTCCAAACGCTTTCTTCTTCTTACCCCAAAGCCAGTGAGAATGGTGTGGCCCACCAGACTCGGATGATGAGGAGGTTGGAGAAGAATTTGGACCAATTCTGGAGCCTGGGGAAGGCTCTGATGGATGTTCAGCATTGGACACAGAGATAGAACCAGGGCCATCAGGCATTTCCCAGCCAGAGAGGCAACTGCCTTTGGAGTCAGAGATGAGTGAGGAGGAGGAACAGCTGGGGCCTGTTCCAGATGCACATATGAGGAAGGGAAGATAGGAGAGGTGAACAACAGAGGACAATGAGCCGGCTTGGGAAGCAAAACAAATATGGATGCTGACTGGCCCCTCCCTGGCTGGGGAATAAATAGGAGGAAAGGGGAGTGGTTTGGTTGTGGCAGACAACAGTTCACATTTCTGGAAAGTTTGCTCCTTGTGTGTTTCATGCAACAAAGACTGCCTTGCCAGAACTGATGATTGTCTATTTCTCTGTTTGAACTGACTTAATTTGCAGCCTCTCAACTGGGAGATCACAGTCTTGCATTTATCATAACGAGCTGATAAGGATCATTGTTTCAGTTAACTTCTTGCAGGACTCTTGCTTGGACTTTCTGTTGGTGAACGCAGTTAATTCCCAATGTGTAAATAAAGAGGGTTTTTTCTTTGTAGGGAATCTGTTTCTTGCTTCTGGGAAGGCCAGGTCAGAACAGAGAAAGTGATCTAAGTAATGGATTAAGAGAAGAAAGACCCAGGCTCTAGTCTGCATAAAGCTTTGGAAACTCAGTGAGTGACATTGAGCCAAGCACTAAATTCAGATCAGGTATTTTCATTGTGTTGCTATGAGAATAAAATCAAGAAAGAATCCCATGTAAATCATCAGCACTCTTGAAGAGAAAGCAAGATGGAAATATAATAAACAAATAGTGATTTTAAAGAATTGGATTAAAGTATCTATGAAATGCTTGAGAGTAGCTTTTAAAGGCAGGATATGTCAGTGCTGAAATAAATAAAAATAAATGGTTTATGGAATAAGATTACCACTATGGTAAAATGGGACGTGGTGACTCAGTGACTAAGACGCTGAGCTTGTCGATCAAAAAGTCGGCAGTTCAGAAGTTTGAATCCCTAGTGCTGCATAACAGGGTGACCTCCCATTATTTGTCCCAGCTTCTGCCAACCTAGCAGTTCGAAAGCACGTAAAAAAATGCAAATAGAAAAATAGGGACCACCTTTGGTGGGAATGTAACAGTGTTCCATGCGCCTTTGGTGTTTAGACATGCCGGCCACATGACCACAAAGACATCTTCAGACAGCACTGGCTCTTCAGCTTTGAAACAGAGATGAGCACCGTCCCCTTGAGTCAGGAATGACTAGCAGGTATGTGCAAGGGGAACCTTTATCTTTACTTTATGATTTTCAGAATGTCAAAACAAGGCTGAATTTCTGAGCATTAAAAGAAAAAAAAAAGCCCTTAAAATTCTGTAGGCTTTCTTTCTAAGATTTGGAGATTTTTTAAAAAAATGTTTGCAAATGACTATATTTTCAGCTAAAAACTTCCTTTGACCTTAATTACTATTGAAAAGGTGGGGAAATCTAACTGATTGTCTAGTGTTGCATTCTCCTTAACAAATTGGAAGAAACTCTCATCTGTGGTTGTTATACTGAACTATTTGGTTGTGTGTATAAAGGAGCAAATAAGGTAGGAAATTATATTTAATGGTGAATTGTAAGTGAAAATATCATATATGCATTTCATTAGCATTTCCCTCTATGAATCTTGAAAAACTGTAAGCCCATGTTTCTCAACCTTAGCAACTTTAAGATGTATAGACTTCAATTCCCAGAATTCCCCAGGCAGGAAGCATCCAGTTGTCTGGGGAATTCTGGGAGCTGAAGTCCACACAGTTTAAAGTTGCTAAAACTGAGCAACAGTGTTGTAAGCAGAATCTAATAATCACTTTAGTATTATCAGCACTGCTGTGGTTAATTGATTCTTTTAATATGAAAAGCTGTCTATGACCAATGCTGAATAAGCAAAAAGAATTGGTTTATGATGTCTTGATTATTTTAAGATTTCATGTTCAAGACAAATAAAAAAATAAAGATATTATATACATAAAGTTATAAACATTTATGAAAAGTTCAGGGCAAATAAATTATTTGCCTAGCATTGAAAAAGCATCAAGGTAGGTCCCAGGTGAATTTTTCTGGAGAAAGCATTCTTTTAGCATAATGACCTTTCTCCTTTCTTCTCATTGATCTCATTTAACATGACGGAGTTTCCCAAGAAACCCTTCCTAAAATTTCAGTATGCAGAATTTATCAGCAAGGTGTCAGAGTAGTAAGTCCATTTTTAATAGCAAAGAGATTTGAGTGTAGGGGAAAGAAATATCTCTTTTTCTGCTCAGCCTTTCTATCTCCATGACTGCAGGTATATCTAGTGGTGGGATTCTACTGGTTCAGACCGATTCGGGCAAACCGGTACCCGCCCCTGCGCTTTACTGATCTAAATCTTCTTAGCTAATTTGCATGGCAGAGCGGATTGCCACGCCTCAGCTGTGTTACTCCTCAGCAGTAAAACGAAAGGTAAGTTTTCGTAAAATGCACATGCACCAAACCAGTTGTTAAACCGGCAGGATCCAATCACTGGGTATACCCTACTTCTTTTTTCAATATCCTCTTTTGCTTTCTAAATGGGCCTTTTCCTTGTGACTGAGGCAATCTTGTGACAGAAGAGAAGTAACAATTATATTCATCACCCTCAATATGTATATACTTCTTCATTCACTCACTTGATTTACATGGCCATCAATTCTGAATCCTTTAATGACAACAAAACAGGATCCTGATATTACAGTAGGGTTTTATTGAAATATTTCCAATTTAATTTTTTAACTATTTTTAATGGTTTTTACGATGTACCCTCCCAAACACACACACTGAGTCACTTGTTAAGCTGGGCAGCTGTAGAAATCAATCAATCAATAAATAAAATCTTGTTGAATTAAATTACTTTACCTAGCTTAATTTGTAAGGACACTATAGTACATTCCAGTACAATCCACTGGTTTTCTAGTTCAGCATAAATAAATGAAAATGACAGGAAGTTGTGACACTTTTAAAAGCTACATCCCATGAACTTTATGTCCTATTAGCACAACTTCCTTCAGAATGTCAGACTTATCTTGTTTTATTTATTTATTTATTTGTTCATCCACCCATCCATTATTTCTGCATTTGTTTAGTTAAAACCAATCAATAAATGCAAAACTGACAAGTTGCCATTATCTTTAGTTGCAATAATAACTTTGGTTTCCCCAAAGGCCCAAGACCAATATATATCATCTTCTTTTAATACCCCATAATTCCTTGTGGGGTGGACTCTGGGCAATTGAATGGAGCTGAGTGTTTACTGGCCAGATGCCCTTCCTGTCACCAATGCTGAGTTTGTTCAGCAGATATATTCTCATAGAATATATCTGCTGAACAATATGCCCAGAGAAAGAAATATCTACCTCTACCTAGGACTGAACTCATAGCCTCCTGATTGTGAGACGAGAGCTCCACCTCTAGGCCACCGCACCACGCCCCAAGAACAATATATATAAATAAATGGTTGCATTCTAATGGGTTGTTTGGAAGTTAGTTTGAAAATTTGTTCACTTGCTCAAAACAAAGACAAAGAAAATTTGGGGTAATAAAGGAATAGCCACATGACTGTATATCGTCAGATCCATCCACTGTGATCAATAAGTTCTCAGATAACACCACCATACTGGGTCTTATTACAGGTGGAGATGAAACAGCGTATAGCGGGGAAGTTCAAAAACTATCCACATGGTGCTTTAAAACAACCTGCACCTGAACATCAGCAAGACCAAGGAGATGGTGTTGGACTTCAGGAGGAAGAGAGAGGAACCTGCCCCACTATACATTGAGGGGGGCTGTGCAGAGAGAGTTTCCTCCTTTAAATTCCTGAGAGTCCATCTCAGCGAAGACCTCACCTGGAGAAACAACATGATCCAGGTGGCCAGGAAGGCCCAACAGAGACTCCATTTCCTTAGGGTTTTGCATAAAAACAGGGTGGAACAACAACTGATGACCTCCTTTTACCAGTCCACAATAGAAAGCGTCCTCACTTATTGCATCACAGTATGGCATGCTGGTCTGACAGCCACGGATAGAAAAACATTCCAGAGAGTGGTGAGCACAGCACAAAACATCATGGGCTGTCCCCTGATACCACTAGATGAGATTGCTAGGGCTCGCTGCCTTAGAAGAGTGAGGAAAATTCTCAGGGATGACTCTCACCCTGGTCATCATTTCTTTACCCTCCTACCATCAGGAAGGAGATATAGAAGTATAGCCAGCTGCACAAACAGGATGAAGAACAGTTTTTATCCATGGGCTGCCAGACTCCTGAATGAGAAATAACATCATAACTACGTAGTATGATGGACTGCAGGGCCGGCACAATGTGTAACATGTTCACACTGGTGCAATAGGACTGAGTGTTTTGTTAATATGATTTATTGGGTTAGGGATTTTCTGTCTTCACTGTGAGTTGTATTGTGTGTGTGTGGCGGGGTACACTGAGGAAACTCAACCAATCTCATTGTACATATGTTGTGCACTGATAATAAAGATTTGAAATTTGAAATCAGTTTTCCTCCTGGTAGCAGGCTACTTTCTGACTTGCATATTCTCAATGCAGATGGTTTATAAAAGGGCACCTTCCCATAGAAGTCAGTTCATGGGAGCTCCCACAAGCATGTTCTTAAAATGTCAAACATTTTCACCAGTCCAAAATGATTGCTTATTCCTTCTGTCCAATGATCCTTCATTCTATTTTATAGCTGGTGGTAAATGTACTTGTCAACTCTCTGGCAGAGAAAAGTTACAAAAGTTTTAGTCCAATGAGTTATAGATGCTTAAAGGGAATAATTTATAACTTTTTGAAATGTATTATTAAATGTGTAATGGAAACTCTGGCAGATCCTTATCTCTAGTTCAGGAGAGTTTTTAGGAGCTACTAAAATAATCTCTTTTTAGCACTAGATGCTCTTAACAGGATGGGTTTTTTTTTACTGATATTGGCCATATATCTTCTATGGTAATATGCACTTTCAGGAAAGAATATTATACAGTTCCAGATTGCATGTCCTTCATTGGGTGATGGTGGCAAATAGCTGAAGGACCATATTTCATCTAAACAGAAGAAAGGGTTCTCCTGAAAATTAAGTAGAAACAGGCACATTCCCTCACCACAGAAGATATTGATGGTTTGCTTACTCTTTCTTGATCCAATTGCCTATTTTTGAACATTCAGCCTAAGAAGCACAGCCTTAAAATAAGTCCTCTTTAAAGAACTTGCCATCTAATATCAACTTAAGTCTAATATATATTATAAGCCTTAGATCTGACCTAAGTGTAGTACACAAAATTATCTGCTACAACATCCTACCTGTCAATGATTACTTCAGCTTGAACCGCAATAATACACGAGTACGCAATAGATACAAACTTAAGGTAAACTGCTCCAAACTCAATTGCAGAAAATATGATTTCAGCAACAGAGTGGTCAATGCCTGAAATGCACTACCTGGCTCTGTGGTTACTTCCCCAAACCCCCAAAACTTTAACCTTAGACTGTCTACTGTTGACCTCACCCCATTCCTAAGTGGTCTGTAAGAGGCGTGCATAAACGCACCAGCGTAACTACCATCCCCGTTCTACTATCCCCATTTATTTGTATCCATTTCCTGTATTCATAATCATGTTTCTACTTATATCTGTTATCTTATACATGTTTGACAAACTAACTAACTAAATAAAAATAAATAAAAAATAAAAATTAAATTCAGTCAACTTCTGATTTCTTACTTACAGAACAGTCCTCTTCAGAAAAGAAAAAAGTGTACTTTTCTGTCAGCTTTGTCTATTTATTTTTAATCATTCTCTTTGATAAACAATTGCTCCCATTTTTAGAAGAATATTTTGTAGGAGTTCTCATTGTCAGAACAAGGATTCTTCTGTCTAACTTAAATAACTGAGGAATGTTCTTGAGTTCCCTCTTTTACATGGTAGATGGTGCAATCCACCATTCATTAGTCTCTTTCATCTTAATCTGCCATTTTTCCTAAAAACAATCTGCATGAAAACTCAAATTTAAATACAATTATGTAACGGACTTTTAGTTCAAGATATTAAGCGCAAAATGCATTCTCATTTCATTTCATTTGCATTTGGTAAATGCATTCTGGTTTATCTTTTGAAGCCAGGAAATGGAGCACAATATTTCGAGGGATGCATGTTTCAAAGAATCGGCTATATTCTAATTGATGGTTTTGCAGAAGTCCATTTATATGAAGAATTACAAAGATCGTATCTCCCAATAATTACTTCTGATTTATTATTTTTAAGTGTAAATACATTGTGTGAGCAATTAGAGAAGATGTCTGGGTACATGGACAGCATGCAAGCCTACATTCTGGGAATTGCCAAGTCTCCATCTGGTAGGAGAACGGCTATCATAGAGTAGACTTTGTACACTTTAATTGGACAATGCACTAAAAAGCCATTTTGTTCTTAATGGCCATATGAACACCAGAACTCTTTACTAATGAACCAGCTTTTTGGCAAGCATGAAGTCCCAGATGCTCCTAATGAATCTAGGCCACCGTCCGGCTCCTTTATGAATGATCGGTTTGACCAGGGCCTGATAGCTCTTAGCAGCCTACCAATATGTTCATTTAGCTTCAAAATGCATCAATAAAATTGTTGTAATAAGCTCTCTATTTCTAATTAATTTTGATTCATCACTGCCAAGGAATTCTTTGTTCAGAATTCCAAAGATTGTTAGTCCAAAATCCTGGTTCTGATCCAGTGGTGGGTTGCCCCCGGTTCGGACTGGTTCTATAAAACTGGTAGTAAAACCGGAGGGAGGCTCCTCCCACTGACTTTGATGTCATCAGAATGCTTCTGTGCATATGCAGAAGAGCGTGAGCACGCAAGAGAGAAGCGAGCGCACATGTGCGGCCCCATTGTGAACCAGTAGTAAAGGTAAGTAGAACCCACCCCTGTTCCGATCATGTGTGACATTTCACATTCCACATTCCACCACCACTACCCCACAAATGCACACACTTCCCCAAAAATTGCACACCAACAATTGTGTAGTGAGCAAATGGAAAAGGAAAAGAAAGTTAGAAGAGTTTTATTCCAAGTTTTGTCTAGGAGAAAACATGGAGTTCTGTCCTTCTTTGAGCCACCATAGGAAAAGTATTAGCTATATGTAACAGCTAACAAACTTTATTCCTTCTAATGAAAAAGAAGGCAAAAAGTAAATGGGAGGAGTAAAGCAAAAAGAAAATAGCTGACAGTCTGGTGATTTATACTCATTATTATTTCTTTAATCTTTGAAATGAAGCAATGTTTCATTCTGAAATAACTTGCGCTCATACTCATACTCCTAAATTAAATCTCATTCCCATTAGTTAAGGTCCTCTGGTCATCTATTTATGCTACATTTCCTGGAGGAGGGACGAATTCATGCTAGGGAATAGTTTGATGAATCAGAGGCTGAGTAGCTCACACAGAAATGCAAAAAATTATTGGTGAAATAAAATGTTTACATAGCTGCAGTTAAATGCTACAAATGCGGCAAAGATTATTGGTAAATTCTCTATTTTGGGGAGATCAAAGATACATAAATGCATTTTGTCTAAAAAGGTACCCCTTTGTGTTTTGAACAACTTGAGATGTTGTACTACTTTTGCATGATTATACTAAGAGCCGTAGATTGGAGAAATCTGAATTCAAATCAGGGGAGAAATGCTCCCGGTTCAGACCGGATCGCCCAATCCAGTAGTGATGGCGGCGGGTGGTTCAGAGAACCAGTTGCAAAAATCACTGTGTCCCCCCACCATGCCCAGCTGAGCCGCATGATCATCAAAGGCTTTTTTTTTACTTTTAAAAGTATTTTTCTACAACCTCTTCCGACGAAAAAAATGCTTTTATAAGTAAAAAAGAAAATCCTTTGATGATCGTGTGGCTCAGCTGGAATCGTCAGAGGCTTTTCAAAGCATTTTTTTCTGCAACCTCTTGGCTGAAGAGGTGGTAAAAAAAATGCTTTAAAAAGTCTCTGACAATCCCAGCTGAGTTGCCTGATCGTCAGAGAGGCTTTTCAAAGCATTAGGAAAAATTCTTTGAAAAGTTAAAAAAAAAAGTTGGCCATGCCCACCCTGTCACATTACAACCCCCCCCCACACACACACACACACCAAGCCATGCCCACAGAACCGGTAGTAACAAATTTTACATTTCACCTCTGGTTCAAATGGCATGTCAGCACAAATTTTGTGGGTAACTTTCACCATGGTACTATCCTTCTTTCTCTCCATTTTTCTCTTCCTCTTAATACCAGAGGAAGATAAGGAAGAGGACTGCCCTGTGGATTTTTGAAATATTCCTTGAACTTTTGAAATATGTGTCATATATTTCAAAAATCTCTTAAGAAAGGATCTAAATAAACCCTGAAGTCTAAGGACAAATGTTTCAGCTAAATAACCAGTGTAATCAGAAGATCATCTTCTGATTACACCAGAAGGTTGTATAAACTATATACAACCTGTTAAATTCTAATAAATATTGCAATTTTCTATATTTTCACTTGAAGTTATTTGGTTTGGAATATTTCGGTTCTGTTGTAGTGATCACTGCTATTCCTGAAATACATGAAGTTTGTCCAGCAAGTGTTGCTACAATGATATATTATTCAGGAATTAGCAGGTGCTCTTACCATGCCCTATTTCTATGTCACCCTCTCCCAAATGGAAATGGAAACAGGTTTTGGAGAAAAATAATGTGCATCAGTATATTATTTGTACGGTAGTAAGCAATGCTTGTGTCGAGCATCAAGCACCCCTCGACACCTTACAGAACATGGGGGAACAGCCAAGAATGTCACCAGCCAAAAAAACAAGATGGGCAACACCGCTGATGATGATATTGGGCAAGGGTGATGATGACGGTGGCAAGGCTGGGTAGATGTGTGTAGGACAATGATGCACAGTGTTGGTGGTTGGATTAGCAGGGTCTCAGTAAGGCTGATTGTGGGTGAACAGAAAAACACTAATCCAATGTCCCGGTGGCAACACGAATACTCCTGAAGTAAGCAGTGCAGACCAATGATGTCACAAGACCATAACTGCTGGGTTAATCCGGTGGCAGATTCAAACTGACCGCACAGCACCTGAGCGCAGTTAGGAGGACACTGATGGCAGGAGAATTGGGAGGACCTATAAAGCAGCGCTGAGCAGCGAAGCTCTCAACTCCGACTTTATTCTGTTCCGGCAGTCAGACATTTACTAATAGCTGTCGTGTAGCTGAGATTAAACCGGCTTTGATTCATATATGTCATGTGTATGATTGACTTGCCCGAAACCAGGACAAGCAGTCAAGGAGTGCCGAGAGCTTGGAGAACTGTGGGCATTAACATATTGTGGTAGAATCTGGTTCCCTCATTCTTGTTTTTGAATAAATCCCTTTGTCAGTTTATACTGAGAATGAAAGGTTTAAATATCAGATTTCTTGTTAATATGTCACCATGTGTCACCGCTGCTATGTAAGCTGCATTGATCCCTGTTTGGTTTATGAGTTCAATTTAAGGTGCTGGTTATTACCTATAATAACCCAAGCTGACCCACAGCTTGTCTCAGGTAGTTGATTCTGTCCACCCGATAGGTGTGCTCCAGAATTAAACACAGCCAACCTGGGAAGGGCCTGCCTCCTTTGCTGCAGCTCCCATCTTTTGGAATTGCATACTTCAAGAAGTAAGGTCTACCCTCTCACTCTTGAGGTTCTGAAATGCTTTGAAAATGGTTTAAGTTCTAGGCCAGATTGAAGTTTATTGTTTGTTCAATGGTTTGTTTTATTGATTTTTCTATCTATTAAATTATTACAGTCTAGACTTTCCATTTGTTTTAATATTTTTAGACATTTTGTGTTTATTTTAATTTGCATGCTGCCCAGAGTCCACTGGAGTTGGGTGGCATTTTTTTCTCTTTTTATTAATCTTTAATTCCTTTATTTAGACTGAATGGAGCTGAGCGTTTACTGGCCAGATACCCTTCTTGACACCTATGTGGAGTTTACAGCATATATTTTCTCTTAGCAACCTGATAGAGAACATCTGCCACTGCCTAGGATTGAAGTCTCAACTTTCTGAAACGGAGGCAAGAGTCTTCACTCCTAGGCCACCATGCCACTCAAATATATTGGCAAATTTATTTTGATAAATAAATAAATAATCTGCCTTCTGGAAGAATGATTACTGCTGAGGGAAAGCTTAAACTCTGTGGCTTTAATATAATACTTATCCAACTTTCTGCTCCAACCACTGATGCAGAAGGGAAGATTGACAAGTCTTATGGTCAAGTTCAATCTGAAAGTGACAGAACATTCAAACAAGATGTGCTGCTTGTGATGGAAGATTGGAAAGACAAAGTTGGAAACAGATGGTCTAAGAATAGTCTAGGAAACTAAAATGAAACAGGAGAATCAATTTCTGTCAATTCAATTACTACTTCTTCGCTAACACAATCTTCCCACAACCAAAACAATGTCTATAGGCATTGACATCACACAGAAATGAAACTGAAATAAAACTGAAAATTTTATTGATACAAAGACATAGAAAAGCTTAGCTGTTACTCTAAAGATGTGAACATTAGTATGCAAGTTCCAAGTCCAGCTTGGTATCCTGAAAACTGGTTGGCTGAAGAATAAAGCCAACCAGTTTTCAGGATACCAAGTTAAACATATTTTAAGGAGAACATCAGGAATCATTTTGAAGCCCCAAACCTAATTGACAGGGAACCAGAAACACAGTAGTTCCTTTATTAGAGTATTATTTTCTGCATGATTGTTTATCTGGTATTAATCCCAGTGTTCAGCAGTGTTTTTATCTAATCTGATTTGAAGTTAGTTTCACTAGAAGTCCAAATTGGTATAGAGTTCTACTGTTGTATCCAAAAGACTGTGAAAAGGACATGTTTCTTTGGGAAAGGTAATGATGGGACTGAGGCCTCTGGGAATTGGAGTTCAATGGTTTCTGTAAGGTTACACAGTCTTTTCCTGATTACTTGGTAGAAACCTTAGCTATTCATGTATAACTCAAAAACATACTGTATTTTTTGGACTATAAGACACACATTTTTGTCCCCCAAAAGGGGGTGAAAATGTCCATGCATCTTATAAACTGAATATTGCTGAAGCCCTGCCCACTCACTGGCCGTTTTTTTGCCCTGGGGGGGGGGGGGTTAGGCCTTTTTTCAGCCCATTTTTGGGGCTTTTTTCAGCTCATTTTGAGGCTTTGGGGGGCAGTTTTTCAGGAAAAAAATGGGCTGAAAAAAGCCTCAAAAATGGACTGAAAAAGTCTAGAAAACAGGGAGAAAAAAGTCTTTAAAATGGGCTGGAAAAAGCCTGGAAAAGGCCCAGAAAAGGGCCAGAAAATGGGACACGTGGAGGCAAAAACTTTTTTTGTTGTTTTCTTCTTCTAAATTTAGATGCATCATATAGTCTGAAAAATATGGTAAGTTGATCAAATCCTTTATACCCTTTGAAATTGAAACCAGCTGATGCTTCGAAATGCAATTTAAAAGTCTGCAATTCTATCATAGGGGAGAAGTAGAGAGAGACAATAAATTAGGGACCTGGAAGGGGAGTCAAAATGTTGGTATTTTTTAGAGAAGAAAACTGAATTGGAATGATCCCAAAAATGATTCACTAAAACATAGAACATAAAGTGGCAGATGTGATTCCGACTTACTGATGCAGCTCCAGGCCATCATTTCTGCATCTCACATGTTACCTGCCTTAGAACAGAGGAAAGTGTCAAGTTGAAGTCAAAAGTTGTAAATCAGAGTGAAATATATGTCCCTGTCCAAACTAAAATGTTCTAAAATGGGCAGAGATGACTGTCCATTCGGAGGTCACCATGAAATGGGTTCAGAAGTGTTGTCCTATTACTTATTTATTTGATGTATATCCCTTTTGTCTTATAGCAGAAATAGTACAACAGACTGAAGGATCCCTTGGGCTGAAGGGGGAGAGAATTCTAAATATTTTTTTTTCCAAAAGGGAACATGTGGATGCTATCATATTTTAAGAATCATCTTCATATTCAAATGAAAAATAAATAAAAAACATTTCCTGAAGTGGAAAAAAATTCAGCTTATATCTTTCCTATTTTTTTAAAAAAAAATGATGTTTATATATACACATATAAATAAAATAAATATGTATAAAATACAGCAGTACAAAGCATGTGCCAACATACAACGAAGTTCATTTTATTCGACATTTTATTGATGACTTTTGAAATTCTTATGTTTTACGGTATATAGAGTATTTCCAAGAAGCATGTATGAACTTACCAATATCTATAAATCAAACCCGATGTTGCCAGCTCCTTTATTATTCCTAACAGCCAGACCACAGAAACAGATTCTTGTCCCTTGTCACTATTGATTGCAAGCAATGAAGTGTGTTACAAAGAATACATCAAGGTTTTAGAAAAGGAACAAAATATGTTTTCTCTTCCAAGTTTAGTTTTCCACATTGCATGCCCTACTTTTCCTCCATGGGAAGATATGAAGTAAATCATATTTTTTTTCACAACAACCCTATAAAGCTAAGTGGTAATGAATTTCTGTTGGAGGTATAGTGAACTGAAGGTGAGGAACCTATGAGGAGGCCAGTTCCCTGGAACTTCTCTGGATAAGGAGAGGATAGAAGTTTGCCCATACAGCTGTGGTGGTATTCAGCTGGTTCTATCCAGTTTGAGCAAACCGGTAGTGGGGGTTGCGGGAGGCTCCACCCACCTGCCCAGACATCATCATGTCCCATTGTTGACATTCTGAGAATGCGCAGAAGACGCACGCTCATATTTGCGAATCGGTAGCAAAGGTAAGTAAATACCACCCTGCCATACATGATCTGGACAGCCGCTACTCATGAGGAGACCACGGACAATGGCTGTCTGTTTGAAAAGCAAAAGATGATGGGATCAAAAGTTTATGACCATGATTGAGACTTTTAAAAGGTATTAAGTTCACAAACATCACTTTCTCCTCACTTTCAGAAATGAGTTAAGTATTCTAAAACTATTAGAGACCTTTGGAATTAGAGGCAGGGCCGGATTTTCCTATAGGCTAACTAGGCTTCAGCCTAGGGCCTCAAGATCACAGTAATGATGTATTTTATTATCTCTCATATAATTTACAAACTTAAAAATGGGAGGTGAAAGGGCCTCATAAGTGGAATAGCCTAGGACCTCTTTTCATCTAAATCCGGCCCTGATTAGAGGTTTGAAAAAAAGTATTTCATGAGTTTGTCTTCAATTCTGAACAAAATAAAAAATAATTACAAATATAAAAATTTAAAGATTTTGAAGTAAAAAATAAATACGTTTTTAAACTAAATGGATTAAGGATCCAGACAAATTTGGAATAACAACTTTTACTAAAAGATTTTGAAGTTAACTATAAGTAACTCCTCCTGGGAAATAGTCTTATTTTGATTATCCTGGCAAATGCAATCATAACAAACTATAAATGATGGTTTTAAAAACTGGACACTAGTGGAATATAAAATTTTAAGCAGAAGAAAAAAAAAGTGATGTATTGTTATTCATTCAGTCATGTCCAAGCCTTGGCAATTCTGTGGGCCAGGTCCCTCCACATCTTCTGATCCTGGAGTAATTTTTTTGGGTTTTTAAAGCAGTAGAAAGAAAGCACAAAGTCTCATGGAAGTTAATACTGGGTCTAGAAAAGGAAAGAAAATGTTATAACATTGGACATATTAAAGGAGATCTTTGAAGAATGGAGCCAGAAGTTAATAACTACAGTATCAGTACTGTCAGTAATTATGTCTGCTTTTAAGGATGGGACTATGTCTAAAAGATACTAATGGAAAAATGACATGGATATGGAACAAATTTTATCTGATAAGATAGATAAAGTACAGAATATGGAACTACAAAGTATAGGCCAAGATAATGATCTGTAAATTATGCTTTATGACAGTGAGGGTGAACCTTTTTCTCACCAAGTGCTCAAACCAGAACACACATGTGTGTGCATGCATGTGCTTACGTGCACTAGAGCACCGGAAACCCAAAGAGCAGCTGGCGGTGCACATGCTCACACTGACCGACTGTTCCAGGTTTCTGGCACACGCATGCGTGCTGGTCAGATGGTCTTTGCATGTGCCGGAGCACCGAAAACCCAAAGACCAGCTGGCCGGTGCATACATGGCTGAAGTTTGAAAAATTAAAAAATATATGTAATTAAAAAATATGTGTAAAAAATATATGTTTAATATATGTATTAAACCAAAAGAATATTCTGGAAATAACTACAACAACAACAACAACAAAACATCTGCTTCAATGATTCAAAATCAGGGGTGGTATTGACTTACCTTCCCTACAGGTTCGCAAATGTAAAATTCTCGCTTCATGCACACATACCACCTATGTGCATGTGCAGGGCCTTCCGCACATGTGTCAAAAACAGGACGTGATGATGTCCGGGCGGGTGGGCGAAGCCTTCTGCAGCCACCACTACTTGTTTGCCCGAACCAGATAGAACTGGCTGAATACCATCACTGCTCTAAATCCATGTGTCCATTGCATGACTCACTGTTTTTTCAACTATCCATATTATCTTCTGGAGGTGGCTTCCTTAGCATACCATTTTATCATCTTAGCCCTTTTGTCAACTGGCTGTATATTTATGAGGCTGTCAGATGCTTGTGAATTTACATGCACTTCTAAACAAGGACGGGGCTCTTCCATTAAGAATATTGAAATAGCTGATATGGGCAGCAGCTCATGCTGGAGAATAAATTCACCAAGACTCTAACCATTGACATCTTACTATGCCATCCATGGTATGTCGTGCATACACAACCAGAGCTACTAATTACTCTGTCAGCCACCTTCTACAGAGACTCCCAAAGGGTTTTTGTTTTGTTTTTTTGAAAGGCAACTGGACTTTGTTTTTCCTTGAAGCCATTTAGTTTCTCATCCAAGAAGCTTCTTCAGAACATGGAAGGATTGAATAGTGCAAATGAGTGGTCATAATTCAGGTGACCTGAGGGCACTGATAAACTTCCAAGTGGCCTCAATAACTCTCAGACAGAGAGAGAGAGTGCTAACAACTGGATGACAGCAGGGAATATAAATCCTTCCATTATCCACCATTAGTCAGAACTGAAGAAGCTTCTTGGATGAGAAACGAAATGTTTTCAGGATTTATTTATTTATTAGTTTGATTTATATGCCGCCCTTCTCTGGAGACTCGGGGCAGCTTACAATGCATTAAGCAATAGCCTTCATACTTTTGTATATACCTGCTTAGTAGGGCTTTTGCCCCCCCCCCAAAAAAAGTGGTGTTCTTTTTTATACAAAGTCAGCTTATTGCCCCGACAATCCGGGTCCTCATTTTACCGACCTCGAAAGGATGGAAGGCTTAGTCAACCTTGAGCCTGGTGAGATTTGAATTTACAGTAATCGCAGGCAGATGGCAACTAAGTGCTACTTTAACAGCACTTAGTCCACCACGCCACCAGGCTCCTTTGACCTAGATGACTGAGAATCTCCAAAGACTTATACAGAGGGATTTGCAAGGAAAGAGGGAATCAAGAAAGTAACCATTCAAGTCATTATTTTAAATTGTTTTATAATCTTCCCTACAGATATCTATGAACCTATAGAGGCTGGTCTGAGGAAATCTTCCAAGCATCTCATTAGGAGATGTGACAACACAGTTGCTTCAATAGCTACCATGGGAGATCTTGAAAATCTCCCATGGCTCTGAAAATCTAGTTGTTATGGATGCAGGCTGTAACCAAATGGAAGTGCTGCTACTCTGTGAAAAGAGTACAAGAAACAAAACCCGTGGCAGTTGGTAGCAAGAACAGCACTAAATCTTCCACTTACCTCAAGCAATGGGCTTTTTTTTTCCCAGCCCAAACATGGAACCTTTTGGGTGGTCCTGGATATGAACCAACCTAGCGCTGAAATTTCTGCACTTCAAGATGTCTATAATTGCCTGTGGAGACTTGTTGATGGGTTGATTCTGCCAGTAACATGTAGATTTGGCTTTACTTTGGAAGGGCAGCTTGTAAGTACAACACTTAATTTAACTCAACAAGTACAATATCCTGTATGTCATGTTTTCCTTTCTTTTTTTTTTTCTTTTTTTATCCAGAAAAATTGAATGGATAGCTGTTGGCACTTTGCAATGTTTGTTTTCACTTTGAAATACAGACCATATTTTTAAAATGCATTATGCAGCGGTTTGAAAAGTGGTGATAGCTTTATTTCTTCAACATAAAATGGAATTTGTTTACAAATCTCTGGGGCTTTTTGCTTTGCTTTGATGCTTCTTTCTGATGAGCTGCCCTATATCTATTATAACTGTGTTTTTTGCTTTTTTAAAAAAAAAAAACCAATCTCCACTGGAATTGGCATACTGCCTTCATTCAGTAGTAATGCTCTGGGGAATTTCATTCAACACATTTTATCCAAATGGAGCCTTGTTTACTGGAAATACTCATTAGTAGGTTAGATTCTTCGTTTAGGAAAACGTAGAATGTTGTCAGTTGAGTATTCTTATGAAATGCTTGACAGAAGAAGATTCTCAATGGGTATGTTATACAAGCACACATCAGAAAGAGGTGACAAAACCCAGCCATGCTTGTTAAGGTAGCTAGCTTGTCAATATCTCAGCCTGGAAATCTGAAGAACCAGGGAAAATGTGCTTTTCAAAAACCTTTGTTGAAACCCACACCCTATACCCGTGATGGCGAACCTATGGCATGCAGAACCATATTGGTGGTCACGTGAGTGTTGCCCTAGCTCAGCTCCAGTGTGGATGCATGCTCCGGCCAGCTGATTTTTGGGCCTTCCAATCCCACCAGAAATCAGAAAATGGACTGTTTCCGATCTCCGGAGGGCCTCTGGGATGCGAGGAGGCCATTTTCACCCTCCCCAGACTCCAAGAAGGCCTCTGGAGCCTGGGGAGGGTAAAAAACAGGCCTACTGGGCCCACCCTGCCATCGTGTACCAAAAGCAGGAGGTAGCGTGGGGGGGGAGTGTTGCGTGCACAGGAGGGCAGGGCTCATTGTATTATGGATGTGGGCACGGGCACTGCGAAGCCTCCCACGCTCCCCACACTTTTGGTGGCAAAAAGGTTAGCCATCACTGCCCTATACCAAGACTGGCAACAAATTGTATATTTTAACAAATAGCAAGCAGTATGGGGACGTTCAGAATTTTTCAAAGGTCACAGGGTAAGAGAAGATTATCTAAAAACAGAAGTCCTGAATCCTGGGGGAAAAAAGTTTCAGAAGAGTGTTGATATTTCTATGCTAGCCACAGGTTATGCAAATAAAAAAGATGAACATTAAATACAGGTAGTCCTTGACTTATGACCCTAATTGTAACTAGAATTTCTGTTACCAAGCAAGGCAATTTTTAAGTGAACTGTGCCTGATTTTATGAACTTTTTCACCACAGTTGTTAAGCAAATCCATCTTCCCCCATTGACTTTAGGTATTGGAAGCCTGATGTAAAAGTTGCAAGTAGTGATCAACAGACGCTGGGACACTGCAGCCATCATAAATGCACGTTGGTTGTCAAGCACCCAGAATTTGATCATGTGACCATGGGCATACTGTGATGGTCAAAAGTGCAAGGATTTTTGTCACTTTTTTCAATGCCAATATAATTTTGAATGATCACTAAATGAATATGCAGTATTCACTAAGTGAATATATATTAAGTCAGGAACTATCTGTAGCAATAGTTTTCCTCATTGTAGCTGGGCAAGGAAAGGTTGGTATTTTTAAGGGCATGGAACTTACTTAAGAATAGATGTCTTATAAAAAATAAAAGTACTGTATACCAAAAACAAATGGGACATGTGAGATTTAATTTTCATCGAAGTCAACAAGTGGTGACGCTTTTGAAGACTTCCTCACTGACTTAAAGCTACTGAAGCAGGATTTTGGCCAAGTTATGGAATCCTTGATAAAAAGTCAGGGTAGTGCTAAGCCTAACAAACCCAAAATTGCAAAGAAAAGGGGCTTTGGAGAACATTGGTTTGACTTTGGACAAAATGATATGGACCTGTAAGCAGCTATAATTACTCTGTTAAGTCTTCATAGTAGCACTGGGCATGGAAATGGCATGAGAGACTGTGGAATAAGTTTATTTAGCTAGATGCTGTATTGCCTATAGCTATGAAAGCTATTATTGATTGAGTTCCAGACTTCCAATCTGGGCCAGACCTTTTTGTAATTGATGATGTTTTATTTTAAAGGCCACTGATTAGTTCTCCCTGCTGCCTTAAAGACTGATATGATTCAAAGGATTCATGAGGGTCATAGTGATAGGAAAAATGGAAATGTCAGACTAAGGAAGTTTTATATTGGCCATACATTAACAGGGATATTGCAAATGCAGTTTCTAATTCAACTACCTTTCAGAAATTTCACTCTAAGAATAAAAAGGATTGATAACCTACTGGTGCACAGTGGCCACTAGTACATTTACACTGATGAGCAAAGATTACTTAACAATCAGAAAGGTTTTTAGCTTATCCTGAGATTGCTTTGCTAGGTAGACTCCCAGACTATCCGCAAATTAAAGGATCTCTTCAGTCTGCATTGGTTTCTCTTCATTGGACTGGCAGAGAATGGCCTTTGGTTCTCTGTCATAACTAGGACCTCTTTGTTCAGCAATATAAGTATTGCCATATAACATTCAGCTCTCAGTACTTGCAACCTACTAGTCTTGTAGGAAAAGGGTTAAAATTGCCATACAGCTACCAAAAAAACCCCTCTAAGAACTAACATCTACTCCTTTAGCTTGTGATTTATTGCTTCTGAGATTTTGTTTCATAGTAATCTTTGCCCTTGCCTAGCTAAACTGTTAAGCAGCTCAGAGTTTCCTCAAACTGTGAGATGGACAGCATATAAATTCAACAAACAAATATACGTGGCCTTTAAGCGCTCATAGTACTACACTCTCCTGAGGTAAATTCTATATAAACCAGCTCAAATATTAGACCTGTATCCTATTGGGTCATCATTTCAGAGAATTTTCTTTACATGAATAGAGAAATACGATGATCATGAGTGGCCAAAAAATCAGTGGGAGTGACTTCTGATTTCCTGTTCATTTCCCCACCTGAATATTCTTGAGGGAAGTTGGCAGGGAGCATTAGAAACCTTCCTTCCTTCCTTCCTTCCTTCCTTCCTAATTTGATAAACAACACTGATGATCACTGTGAAGGATGAACTGACATCTGTTTATCTATCTGTCCATTTGTCTATTTTTATTGCGCTGAACCAGAAGATCTGGAAATAGCACTGTCATTGTAAGAATTTATTGAGAGGCCATATCATGATAAAGTGGCTGAGACTAGTTTGCAGAACAGCAGTTGGTCTCTGAGTGTGTGTATGATTGCTCTATAAACTTAGTAAAATCAATAATAATAAAATAGTTCTTGTTAGCCTTAGGCTTTCTATTTTATCAATATGAGAACAGGACACAGAGGGGAGAAATTATTAACTACAAGAGATATAATCATCATGACTTAATTAAATAGCTGGTTTTAAGAATTATTAAATTCAATCAAACACCTATCTATGTTAGGTGACAATATCCAGTTGACCTTGGCTAGTCTTGGAAAGCTAAGCAAGGTCAAACCTAGTTGGTTCCTTGATCAGAAACTAGAAAGGAATCCCAGGGCTATGGTCTTTACTGAGAGATAAAAATAAAAATAAATTCTGGTAGAAGGCTAAACTAGACTACAAGGCTAAACTTGATTACAAAACATCTTTTGCTTTATTAGTCACATCCTGCTATGTTGAGAATATATCCTAGCCCTGCCCACTTTTTGGCGCTAAGTGCAAGTGAGTTTGGAGATGGCTGATACAAATAAAATGAAAAGGGAAAAAAATCTCTGATTGTTGTGGTCCGCCAGCAGCCTGTGGAGCTGGCAGCAGAGTCGGACAGTGAGGTGGCTGGGGAGGACAATGGGCCAGTCCTGGAGTCAGGGGAAGGCCCTGATGAGGGCTCTGCGTTGGAGGCAGAGCTGGGGCCAGAGCCATCTGGGAGTGATGTATGGACTTCGGAGCCTCCAGAGGCGGATAGCAGAGGGCAGAGGAACAGGAGGAGCCTGTTCCTAGTGCACACAAGTGAAGAGCTGCCAGAAGGCAAGAGCAGCTAAAGCAAAAAGGACGACTAGGGAGTAAGGCCAGGAGATGATTGGCCTCTCCCAGAAGGCTTAAAAGAGCAGCAACAGCTCTAGGGATCTTTGTAGGAAAGCAACATTGCTACATTTGTTTCTTGTTGGCATCTCTTGCTTCTGAACTTTTGCCAAGAAAAGCCTTTGGCAGGGTGCCAAAGTAGACAAAAGTTGGTGATAAGGCCGAAGGGCTCTTTATGAAGAATTTGTTTTGGACTTAATTTGGACTAAGCTGGGAATGAAGTAATTCTCAGCTGTTCTAATAAAATATGTTTGTTTAGGACTGATTGTGTCTGATAATAACTACTTGGTCATAGATCACAACACTGATAGGCCATTTTTAAAACTAGGAATACTGATCCAATATACTGATTTTTAAAAATCTAGAAAGCAAAGATTAACATTGCTTAAAATAATTAATTTTCGTTCACTCAAGGTATCTGTCCTTTGCCTCCTTCTCTTCCTCCTCCCCTCCCTCCCTCCTCCTCCTCTTCCTCCTCCTCCTCCTCTCCCTCCTGTTTAAGGTTAGCATGTCAAGGATTATTGCCATTCTGTGAAAATGTCATGTGAAATGCTACCTTTAAAAGAAAGAAAGAAAGAAAGAAAGAAAGAAAGAAAGAAAGAAAGAAAGAAAGAAAGAAAGAAAGAAAGAGGGAGGGAGGGAGGGAGGGAGGGAGGGAGGGAAGGAAGGAAGGAAGGAAGGAAGGAAGGAAAGAAAGAAAGAAAGAAAGAAAGAAAGAAAGAAAGAAAGAAAGAAAGAAAGAAAGAAAGAAAGAAAGAAAGAAAGAAAAGACGAAGGCAGCAGTATAAATCCAAAGTGGAAAAGTACAAAGGATATTAAAAAAAAATAAATTGAATAACTGTTATTAATTTCTTTTCTGAAAAAAGAAAAAGAATACTGAATTGTCTTCCTGGAGTATGAACATGCTCTTCTTTATTAGGACGGGAAAAGAAGAGCAGAGTAGATTAAAAACTGCAGGTACATTATTCTTACAGACATAAACTGTATGGTAAGGACATTTCAGAAAAAAGGAATAATGGAACGGTCTGGAGTTCTTTCTACAGCTCAAAAAAAAAGGAGCTAAATTTTAAAAAGACAGTTTGAAGTGGCCAGAAAGACTTAGTTTATGGCACATGGGTGTAAAATGCTATGGCGAGCAGCACTATACTCTTTTGACCATTTCCCCCCAATCTCAAGGACATAAAATGCACAACATTAGAGATTACTCACTGTAGTTTCATAGTATCTGTACAGACTGTCTGCACAAAAGACTCTAATTCTAGAAATGCATCTTGAATTAGTACCAGGTGTTGCTTCACTAGTACTGTTCTCCAACTTTCCTATGGTATTTTCCTTCCTACTAAAGACAGAATGGAACAACTCACTGCAGCCAACTCCTCATGGGACAACTTGCTGCTGGACAATTTAACAATTCAATTTAATTATTTAAAATAATTTTTTAAAACCCTCTGTTAATTTTTGTCATTCACGTTTCATTTTGTCCCTCCTTTTGCATCCTTTCTTTAATGGTTCTATTCCACCGTTTCTTTGAAATTAGTGTAACCCTTGTCCCGCAGCAAGTTGTCTTGTGGCTAGTTGGCTGTGGCTAGTTTTCCCATGGTGAGTTGGCAGCAGCAAAGTTGGCCATAGCGAGTTGGCTGTGATGAGTTGGCCATGATGAGTTGGAGGTGGCAAATTGGCTGTGATGAATTGTCATAGACCCCATTAAGGTGGCCTCTATTTCAGGGGTTCTTGGTGCTCTCTGAACTTGGTTGTTTTCTTGTACACATTTCATTAGCCAAACTAGGTAAAATCATCATTGCTGGTCATGTTACGTAGTTTGGGTAATGAAATGCCTGCAAGAAAGCAATCAAGTTCAGAGAGTACCATAGACCTCTCATTTTCAACCCTGAACTACAGATATTTTCCTCTATATGTATAATGGTTAAAGGTACCTGGCTAGAAACAAGACTGTGAATTCTAGTTCTATTTTAGGTATGATGTTAGCTGGGTAAGTATGGCCCAGTCTCTCTTCCCCTACCTCTTTCTCCTCTCTCTCTCTCTCTCTCTCTCCCTCTCTCTCTCTCTCTCTCTCTCTCTCTCTCTCTCTCTCTCTCTCTCTCTCTCATAAGACAATTTCAAAAAAAAAAAAAACCCCTTGCCAAGAAAACTTCAGGAAGTCAACAATGACTTGAAGGCTGTGTCTGTGCACACACACACACAGACAGACAGAAACACAGAAACAGATAAATACACCCACACCCACATACACACACAAAGGAGCCTGGATAGCTCTGCAGACTAAGTACCCTAATTAACATCCAGCTGTCTGCAATTACTTCATGTTCAAATCTCGCCAGGCTCAAGGTTGATTCAGCCTTCCATCCTTTCTAAGGTAGGTAAATTGAGGACCCAGTTTGTGTGGGCAATAAGCTGACTTTGTATAAATATACAAAAGTATGAAGGCTATTGCTTAACACATTGTAAGCCACCCTGAGTCTCCGGAGAAGAGTGGCATATAAATCAAATTAAAAAAAAAAAAAGACTTTTCTAGCTTGTTCTCAATGTACTCTAGAATTTCTTTCAAATTCTGCTTGGGGTAGATTCAACTTTATTTTTGTTAGATGGTAGAAGATGCTAGTTTTGTTTTTCTTCCCACAATCCTCTATATTTCTACTCCTCTCCCAATGCTCCAATTCTTTTCTGAAAAAGCTCCATAAAGAGGAATTTCCCTGAGTATTAAAGAAAATGATTTACACTGAAAAATGATTCCAACCTATACTCCTTAGCTAGCTCATAGCTAAAGAGGTGCAAAATATCTTTTAAAAAGTATTTTAAGACAGGTTCTAGTCCTACAAAGGCTTTCCTTGTGACAGTCTAGAGAAGAGAAAATTGGACTTCGAAGAAGCAAAGTAGGAAGAGTGTTGAAACTTTTCAACTTTAGTGTTGGGAGAAGTCAGCTAAGAATACCACAGACAGTCAAGAAAAGAAATAAATGCTAATTGAACAAATCAACCCAGAGGCACAAATGCGGATGCTTAGATTTTATGACATACCCTATAGAAATCCATTGTTTGGGTTATCTTTGGCAAAAGCAAAATCTTGACATATGGGGAATTTACCAAGTTTAATTTTTTAAAACTTCTCATTTTTCCAATCCTTCATTTCCCTTTTGTATATATTTCTTGTTAAGTAAACTAATTGTTCCTAGTAAACACATTATTACAAACAAATTTGTGAGTTACGTTAGACTATTCTCACATATTGCTCCTATATATTTTATTACATCATCTTTCCCTTATAAATAAATTTTAATTGCAATAATTTCACTTGCAATCTGTAGCCCAAAACAGAGGAAAGTGTAGATTTAAGCAAACAACAAGTGTTTTTGATTTATATAGGCGGTAATTTTGGAAGCACAAATTGACTAGGTTTAATTTTGACTGAAATTCCTAGCTATAAATAGAACTATGAATAAGAAAAAAGAGGTAATAAAATGTATCTCCCCTAGTGGATTCAAACACGAAATATAATTCATATGTGAATTATATTTATGCCATCTATCATCCAAAACCATGAACTTCAATGTTCTTAAAATTAATATCCTAATATTGTCACTACAGAAAAAAATATAGGAAGGGGAAAAGTAAGAGAGGCAGATGGACTGACAGATAAGGAAATGCAAAGTAAGGCAGATTTTATTTGAAAAAATGGATATTTTGAGATATTTTGAAACAGATACGTTGAAGTCTCAAAAACGAAAGGGTATGCCTGCATGCTTCAAATCCCTAAAGGGTTGTCACACAGAAGAAAGCTTAGAGTGCAAATCAAGAAATAATTATTATAAGATACAGAAAAGTCAGATTCCAGTGGAAAACTAGGAAAAAGAAGTTGTGGGTTTTCTTCATTGTATGATAATGGTCATAAATATTTTAATTTGGATTCCTACATGGATCAGGGACTTGGACATGGTGGCTTAGATGATGTCTTCTAATTGTATGAATTCAAAACACACACCAAAACAATATTCAGATCAAATCCAAGGCAGCAAAGATATTCAGAGATTACAAATAATCCATCACAGAGGTTGATTATTTGACTGTCAATGTTCTATAAATTGGATAGAAACTGAAAAGAATAAATGAAGTCACATTTATTATTCATGTCTTGGGACTGCCAAATAAATATAATCACAAAGAGAGCAGCCATGGTGATATATAGAAGTAGTTCTTGACTTGCAAGCATTATTGGAACCAGAACTTTTTTTGCTAAATGATGGAGTTGTTAAGTAAGCCATGGCCAATTTTGCAACCATTTCTTAAGCAAATCACCCAGTGGTGGAATTCAAATGTTTTTACTACATTGGGGGGGGGGGGGGATTTGGCCATGGGATTGATTTAGAGAAATGGCAAAAATTGTGGTTGCAGAATTATAAAATGACAATGTCTACAACATATAAGGAGAATTTGTATAAGATGTTTTACAGGTGGCATTTACCCCTGATGAGAATAGCCAGAATGTTCAAGAATAAATCGGAGAAATGTTGGAAATGTCATGAGACTCCAGGATCATACTATCACATGTGGTGGACATGTGTAGAAGCTAAAAGATATTGGACTAAAATCCACACATGGTTGGAAAAAATGACAAAGAAATACATTGACTTTAAACCAAAGATATTTTTATTAGGGATTTTACCAGAAATGTATAATAAAGAACTGAGGCATTTAATCATGAATGTTTTAACAGTGGCTAGAATTGTTTTTGCTAAAGATTGGAAAGGTGAGAAGATACCTACTGATGATGAAGTTATTAAGAAAATTATGGACTGTGCTGAAATGAGTAAATTGACATTTGAAATTAGAGAACAGGAAGATAAGCAATATTATTTGATATGGGATTTGTTTTATCAATGGCTAGATAACAAAGCATGGAGATGAAGTATGAAATATGAAATTAATATAATGATAAAATATATGAAATGTTTTTATTATGGGAGTTAAACCTTGATCAAATAATGGTTAAATGAGTATAATAATATAAAGGAATATACAAAACTGTTAAATAAGAGAAATTAAATAATTGGTAATTTTGGATATGGGATTGAACACAAAAGATTTTTAACCGTTTGACACACTTTCTGTGATTGTATTTGAATGATGGTGGTTTTATGTTTTGTTTTTGTTTTAAATTTAAAAAAAATTAAAAAAAATGTTTTTACTACCGGTTCTGTGGGCATGGCTTGGTGGGCATGGCAGAGGAAGCATACTGTAAAATCCCCATTCCCTCCCCACTCCTGGGGCCAGCCAGAGGTGGTATTTGCCAGTTCTCAGAACTACTCAAAATTTCTGCTACCAGTTCTCCAGAAGCTGTCAGAACTGCTGAATAGGACCCCTGAAATCATCTGATCATTAAGTGAATCATTAAGTGAATCATTAAGTGAATCTGTTCATTAAGTGAAATAAGTGATCATTAAGTGAACCTGATCATTAACTGAATCATTAAGTGAATCTGGCAGTGGTGAATCATCAGTGGTGAAATGTAAAATTTGTTGCTATCAGTTCTGTGGGCGTGGCTTGGTGAGGGGGGGTAATGTGACTGGGTGGGCGTGGCCAACTTTTTTTTTTTACTTTTAAAAGCATTTTTTCTACAGCCTCTTCGGCTGAAGAGGTTGTAGAAAAAAATGTTTTTAAAAGCCTCTGATGATCAGGCAACTCGGCTGGGATCGTCAGAGGCTTTTAAAAGCATTTTTTTCCTACAACCTCTTCGGCCAAAGAGGTTGTAGAAAAAAATACTTTTAAAACCTCTGATGATCCCAGCTGAGCCACGTGATCATTAAAGGTTTTTTTTATTTTTTATTTTTAAAAGCATTTTTTTGGCCCAAGAGGTTGTAGAAAAAATGCTTTTAAAAGTAAAAAAACCAGCCTTTGATGATCATGCTGCTCAGCTGGGCATGGGGGGAGGGGGGAGCAGGGATTTTTGCTACCGGTTCGCCGAACCATCTGCCCCCATCGCTACTGGATTGGGCAATCTGGTCCAAACTGGGAGCATTTCCCCCTGATCCCCATTGAATTTGCTGATTGGACATTCCCTGGGAAGATTCCAAATGGTGGCCATGCGATTCCCATTCTGTATTCATTTGTCAAGATGTTGAGCTGTGATTATGGATTTTATATAGGCAGTAAAACAGATTTTGAGTAGTGATCATTAAGATTTCACAATTAAAATAAATAAGAGTACCTCTAAATCACAGATGGCTGCTGCTGCTCTTAAGAGAATAAACTTTTGGTAGAATTAAAACATAAATGCAATTCCTATGATTTCCCATCAGTATGACGTATAATCTGTCATAGGGACTTTAGGAAACGTATTATAAATACGTGACTGTGAACCTATAGCACATATGCCACAGGTGGCAGGTGGAGCCATATTGGTGGGCACGCGAGCTCAGCTCCGGCATGCATGCATGCACCAGCCAGCTGATTTTTGGGCCTTTTGGGCCCACCAGAAGTCAGGAAAAAGGCTGTTTCCGACCTCCGGAGGGCCTCTGGGGGGGTGGGGAAGGCCATTTTCGCCCTCCCCAACCTCCTAGAAAGGCTCTAGAGCCTGGGGAGAGTGAAAAATGGGCCTACCTTGCTATCACATGCCAAAATGCACACAAGAGAACCCCCCCTCACTCCCCCCACTTTTGGCATGCGATGGCAAAAAGGTTAGCCATCACTGGTATAAACAGTAAACTGACTGTGCTGATATGATGAAATCCCTGCAGATTTCAATATCATGATTCTGACTGCCATCTTGACTTTCCTTAACCCTCTATAGATACTTCTAGATGGAAGATATCAAGATGTGATGACCACGTTTGTGTGAGAGAAAGAGATCTGACATGAAAAGAAATGTCTTTATTGAAATGACAGCATTGAGAACTGATGTCTGGAGTTAACTTTTGTAAAAAAAGAAAGAAAGAAAGAAAGAAAAAGTGTTATTAAAGTGCTTCTTTTGGAAGAATGAAGCATTGTTGTCCCTTCACTGATCACACAGCAGGAGAACTCAGCGGCTGCGATGAAAAAGCTCCTACTTTTAGTTCCTTTTGGCCATCTCCAGTAGAGCTTGAAATATGTGGCTGCTGTTTGAAGGAGAATATTAACATAAAGGGGGGGAAAAACCCTCCAAAATTCACACAATTGTTGGTAAAATGGAAATGACAAGCTGGGTCTTCTTTCATGCTTTTCTAATTTATTAGTTTAAGAAAATGTATATGGCTGCCCAATTCACTCTCAGCTTACAAAGGTAAAAATATCTCATATAAAAAACAATTTAAAAAATGAAAACCCTCCCTCATTTCCCTGGTGAAAACAATCAGTCAAATAAGCCACTTGATGGGCTCCATCCCACTCTGGGTTCCCCAGGCCCGTTGGCAAAAGGTCTTCAGGGCAGTAGTGGGTTTCACTTACCTTCACTACCAGTTTGCTATTGGGAGCATGAGGGCACAGCGCTTCTGCACATGTGCAGAGAGTCCATGATAACGTCCAGGCCAGTGGGCGGAGCCTCCTGCTGCCGCCACTACTGGTTCACTTGAACTCGAGCGAACCAGTAGCAATCCACCATTGCTTCAGGGCCTTGCAAAAGACGGTCAAAGTGGGGGATGATTTTATTTCTAGGGTGATGATATTCCACGAGGAAGGAGCTACCACAAAGAGGGTCCTTCTTCTGGGTTCCACTAGATATACCTTTTAGGAGACAGACCTGCAATATTGCCTGCTTCTCCATTCTGATAGATATGACTTTTCTTATTGAAAACCAGTTCTTTCTAGGGAATTATGGGGGGAAATAGTGGTTTTATGGCATACCAAGAAATTTTCCAGTTCCAACTGCCTTCTTATAAACAATTGAAAAGCACTGAACAATTGTTTTTTTTCCCTTTTCTGTTTAGTGAATCAGGAAACTATGCCCAAATTATTCAAACATTTAACAAAATCACTGCTATTCTTTTACGAGCCTAAACTTTGTGGATATAATTGAAAATTATTCTTTCCTGACCTCCGTTTCTCCTTAAAGAACACTTTAAATGTATCTGGCACAAAGTAAGGCATTGTTTAGCAATGTTGGAAATCTAATGCTGAGCTTGAAGTAGTAATTTATAATACAGAGACTCTATTGTCTCTTAATTTCCCCTATATTGCTTTTAGAAGACTCGATATCATTTTTTTCAATACCAAAAAACAGGAGATGAGAAACTAAATTCGTAAACAGTGAATGCGTACATAGCAGTGTGACATTGTGCCATGAGATGAAATTTCCAGTTGAGATCAATTCATGGTGACTACACTAATATATCCATATTATTTATTTATTTATTTACATATTTATTTTGCAGCAATATCAAAATGGCTTGCCACGGTCTTCTATCTAGATCAGGGGTCTCCAACCTCGGCAACTTGAAGACTTGTGGACTTCAACTCCCAGAATTTCTCAGCCAGCAAAGCAAGATAATTCTCTGAGACCTGGACATTAAGAGACCAAATTAGGTGTATTGGGAAAAGCTGAGCAAGTTCAAAAAATGAGCTGAATCCAGCTAAGGACTGCTATGTCAAACATTTTCTGTTCTGTTCCTGATACAGGGGTTAAATCCAGCAGGTTCTGACAGGTTCTGGAGAACTGGTAGCGGAAATTTTGAGTAGTTTGGAGAACCGGCAAATACCACCTCTGGCTGGCCCCAGAGTTGGGTGGGAATGGAGATTTTGCAATATCCTTCCCCCAGGAGTGAGGTAGGAATGGAGATTTTGCAGTATCCTTCCCCTGCCACACCCACCAAGCCACACCATGCCTGCCAAGCCACACCCACAGAATCAGTAGTAAAAAAATTTGGATTTCACCACTGCCCTGATGGATCTCTAAGGATGACACAATTGGATAGCAAACTGTGAATGGACCATGTGCATATATTCAGGTAGAGAGAAGTTCCCTGAAGGTGGGCTCCAGCAGAAGTCCGAAAACTCAGAAGACTAAATCTCTGGTCCTGGTGACCGAGCCAGATTTGATCTTGGACATATGCAGTCAATCCTGTGCTTCCCAGTTCACACATATGAACAAACACACATAGGCACAAACACAGCATGAAGGAAGAATCTGTTGGCCACTGTGAATAAAGGATTTGGAAGAAATTTCAAAGCCATGCTCTATGTTCTTTCTATACCTTTTACGGAAAGCAGAGCAGTCAAGGGATTGATGAGATTATAGAATTTTTAGCCATCTAACTATTTGCTTCCGGGCTAATCCTCTAATAAAGTTATGCCTGAACAAGTTGATTCTACCTCCCTGCCAGAAATTCTCTACCTTTTATCATTGGCACAGTGACGTCCAGATCTGGCTGCCTTTATGCAGGGGGAGCAATGAGGACAATTATGCTGCGTCCTTCTCAGTTATGAGTGAGTTGATGAAATGCTTAGATCTATCAATGGTTTTTATTCAGCATAAAACTGCTCGGTTAAAATTAAAAAGAAAAAAAAGATTTATTTCAATAGATTTTTGCTTCCCAGCAGACCCCCTGTTAATGGGGCCTCTAACTTCTCTGGATAAAAGAAAAATGGAAGATTTTTTTTTCCCCTCAGCAAAGATACAGAGAAAAAGAAACAAGCAGGAAGCTTGTTTTCTTATTCCTGTTTTCTCATAGTCTTAAGCAGGACATTGACTATTTCAAAAGTTCAAGATGACAACTATGGCCATGAAATCATATTTTGGTTTCCTTCTTTTCACATGTACACATCAAAAGGAATGGAGTTTTGTATGAATTATCACACAGTTGGAAGGGACCTTGTAGGCCATCTAGTCCAACCCCTCGCCCAAGTAGGAGACTCTACACAATTTCTGACAGTTGACAGTCCAGTCTCTTCTTGAAAGCTTCCAGTGATGAAGCTTCCACAACTTCTGAAAGCAAGCTGTTCCATTGGTTCTCCGAACTACTCAGAATTTCCACTACTGGTTCTCCAGAGCTGGTCAGAAGCTGCTGAAACCCACCTCTGGTCCTAACTTATCAACTACAGTGATTCACTTAATAGCTGAGGCAAGAAAGTTTGTAAAATGTGGCAAAAGTCACTTAACAAATTTCTTACTTAACACTAGAACATCCAGTCAATGCACAGTCCCAACTGGAGATGCCTCCCAATCACACCACTCCAGGTGCAGGGCAGGATGACCTTGACTCTCAGAGAAAAGAAAGTTATTATGGCTAGATATCTCTCCAACTCCATACAATCCCCCCTCCCAGTTTCCCACAGCACTAAATGTGGCAGCCCTGAAGATCCAAAGTAAAAGATGGCTTCCAGGACTGACAGTCAGCTTCTTTCCATCTACCATAAGCAAATATGTTCTGAATTTACAGAGAATCTCACCTTTGGCATCTACGTTTATTTTTTTTGACATTCTTATGTGACTTTGGGGCATAAAATTAGTGACAAGGTACATTCTTGATTCTACCTTCTATCCACTCTTTCTGTCCCATCCTTCTTCAAGTGCATTCCCCGTAGCTTTTTTTCATAATCTTATGAACAACTGAGTTTTAAGCAGATAGGCTGGGTAATACGCTAAATAAATAAAACGCAGTGAAGATAGAATCATTATAATCCCATTTTATACTGTTTTGCATGTAATGTGTTTCCCGAAGTCTTGCCCTCCATTTCTACCCACAGTTCTTGGTGAATGTTGATATAAGCATTTGTGACTGTGGAATAGTTACATTAAAAGGGGAATTTAAGGGAAAAGGAGAAGAAAGACTGTCCATTTCAAACTTATTTTTAAAATAGGGTGATGTTTTAGCTGTTCTCCTAATGACTTGAATTTATGAGTTATGGTTTCCATGGAAACAGGGCCAATATTAAAGATTAAAGTATTAAAGATGTTGCTTTGTTATAGAAGTGAGCTTTGCACAGCCCTCTGTGATCTAAGATAAATTGAAAATCCAGTTTGCTGTACTGTGTACCTTAGCACAAAGGATGGCTTTCTCCCCATTCTAGTGCCACACGGTAAACAAATACAAGTGTTTAAATATGGTATTTAGTTTTTAGAGGACGGTGAGCTTAAGCCTCAAGATTCTGAATGGAATTGTTTGCATAATTTCATTCTGGCCTTGCGTTCTCTTTGAAAACCACTCTCAGAAAATGTCATAACAATTCAGAAATCCTATATATGTTCAAAATAATGAGGCTCTTGTATGAACAAAGATGGAAAAATTGCATTAATTCCCACAATAGAAGAATGTCTGGTAAAGGTGACAGAGTTGGCAAAGATGGTGAAACTGACTGTTTTAATCAAAGAGAAGAATTTATCTAGTTAGGAGGAGGAGGAGGAGGAGGAGGAGGAGGAGGAGGAGGAGGAGGAGGAGGAGGAGGAGGAGGAGGATGTTCTGGACCTTTTGCTTGAAAGTATAAAAAGTAGATTTTGGTGATTAGAATGATTTTATTGTTATGGGAATGACTTGAAATGCCATTGTCAAGAAAAAGGCATGCATGTATGCATGTATGTGTATCTATCTATCTATCTATCTATCTATCTATCTATCTATCTATCTATCTATCTCTCTCCAGGAGTGGGTTCTACTTACCTTTACTACTGGTTTGCAACAGGAGCGCACACACTTCTGCGCATATGCAAAAGCTTCTGCGCATGCGCAGATCACCTGTGATGAGGTTGTGATGGGTGGGTGGAGCCTCCTTCCAGTTTTCTAGCGGTTCTATAGAACCGAACCAAACCGGGGGCAACCCACCACTCTATCTATCTATCTATCTATCTATCTATCTATCTATCTATCTATCTATCTATCTATCTATCTACCCACCCACCCACCCACCCACCCATCCATCCACACATTCTTCTTCCTTTTCCTAGCTTTCTGTTTCATTTTGTATTTTTATTTATAACCAACTTTAATAAAATATTTTTAAAGCTATCTTCAACCCTCTCCCTGTCACAGAGCTGGTCATTGGGCTAGTCAACTCCAAAAGAAAAGGAGAACGTTTAACAGTTGTTTTGGAGATTCTGGAATTCTGAAAGATGTAGTTTCAAAACATTTGTGGGAAAAGGCTATTCTGGGGTTATAAAATAATTTCTGGATAGTTTCTGAAAGTTAAGCATTGAACTGAAGCCCCTTCCCTAAAAACTTAAAAGCAGAAAAATAGAGGACAAAATGTTTCACTAAAATAATTCAGTTAATTCGGGGGGGGAAAAAGCAAGTTCTGTCTGGGTCCTGAAGATAGCAGAGTAGCTGCTAGGTAAATCTCCCAAGCCTGTAATTTAAAAATAAATGCCACTGAACTCAGTACGACTGGTGTTCAAACAACCATGAATAGGATCAAGCAGTGAGGGTGAATATCTAGAAATAATTTAAAATTGTTGGGTGCATAATGCAGAATTGAGCTGAAGCAATGATAGAAAACCATCCCCTTCAATTCTAAAAAGATCTAGGAGCAATACCATGCAACTTTGAAAAGTCTAAGTCTAAAACCAGCTCTGAAAATTCGACCATACTTTACAGAAGACCGATATGAAAATGATCCCCCCCCCCAAAAATTAATTCCTTACCTTGACATTATTTCTTGAAGACTTTGAATGTGTATTTTTTCCCTCTTATCAGAATTAACTGCTAAAAAGGAAAGACAAATAAACGGACTTCTAGGATATGTAGAAATGAGAGGTGGTAAAGACGGATTTAAGTTAATATAATGATTTAAATGCCTCCTCCTAAAATCTGGCAACTGTTAAAAGACATTATTGCTGAGCTGCAATTATGGGCAGCTGTGTTTATTTTTCAGTGAAAACTTAATTACATTCTCTTCTATCCATCACTGAAAGAAAAGATCACAGTATTGTTTGAGAAGGAATCCGTGGCTTTTCTAGGAGATCCTGATGTAGAGAAAGGAGTGGCAGAGCCTGGGGGTGAAGATGGAGCCAAGAGACAAATCAGCTTAAAGTTGTTATGCTCCCACAAGGCCTCTAAAGTCCAAACTATCTTGAATTTCCTTAACTCTTACTTAGTGTCAAATTAGTGCTGACCGTTAGTTCACTAGATTCTTGTGTATAGGCATGAGCAATAAATCAGTTTAATTGGACCTTAATTCTTCATGCCTGACACCTATTGTATATATGGGCATGCATGTTCAGCAAAGTATTCTGGTATTCTGTTTGTTGATCCTTATTTATTATCAGTTCTAGAAGGCCAGTTTGGTTTAGTAGTTAAGGCACCAAGATAGAAACCAGAAGATTGTGACTTCTAGTCCTGTTTAAGACATGGAAGTTGATTGGGTGACATTGGTCAGTCACTCTCTTTCAGCGTAAAATATCAGCCTCCAGCAACAAGTTAGTCCGTCTGTCCATTCCTGTTGCAACAGATGGATTGACACTTGATTTATCTGGGGGGAAAAGCAGACCATGAATTTATTTCTGGAAAAAGCACTAAGAAGAAGAAGAAGAAGAATCTATTATCAGAACTGACCTTCAAAGATATAGATTTTTCTCCAAAAAAATTCCCCATGTTCCTAATATGCCCATTTGTGGGTGGGGGGGTGGAGGAAGTAGGTGAGGAAGGAACAAAGACACATAAAAAGATATAAAATGGAAGAATAAAGCACAAAGTGTTCAGTGTCAAATCTATGCAAGGGAACATCTCAAATCACATAGCAGTAGGAGTCATTCTGAAGTACTTTTACAATCAAAACGTTCAGTGTCCACATTAGAATATGCAATCATCAAAATAGAGAACCAATTACAGCAATTTGCAATATTAACTGCTATTATTTACAGTGACTCATTTTGAATCCAAATTGGAGACAATATTCCAATATATGCTATTCTTGCACTATTCTAATCATGAAATAATTACTGATAGAAGATAATATTTTTTTCTGCTCAGAGTTGAATTGTGGGGTCCTTGGTGTTTTCTGAATTTAGTGATTTTCTTGCAGGCTTTTCATTACCAAACTAGGTAACATCATCAGTGTTTGAAGGGAGAGGGGTTGCTCTTATTTTTATATAACTAGTGGCTTGCCATATCAGTATTGGTGGAAGTGTTTTTGGTGGTTTCTTGATAAGCCTATTGTTCACTGTTAGCTTGTTTATCTTCATTGGTAGTTCCTTGATTGGGATATTGTTTACTTAATTGTTCTGGTGTTAATCCTGAAATAATTACAAATAAATTTTAAAAAACCCAAAATGGCAAGGTGCCATGGAATTTAAAGAATTTATTCTCCTGAGCTTTTGTAGCTATCAAGAAATGTTGGAAATTTGTTTCTTCTTTTCTTTTCATTTGTCTTCACAGAAATAATTCAACTAGAAGAAAATAGCTTTCCATTAGTTTCAGACTGGCGGTTCTATATATTTAAAAGAACTTTCCAGGGCAGGTGCTGATGGAGCAAAAAACCGAAGTTTATTGGCAAATTCAGGGTGTATCATTTCCTTCATGATGGATAACTTACCTTCCTCCTCCAGCACAACTTGTCTTACTAAGGAGGGAGACATTGAATTGGATTAAATACTTATTCCATCTATCTGCCTCCTTTCCTGCTCCTGGAATTTGTTTTAAAATGATGGCTGATGAACCATGAAGTTTGAAACCTGTGTGAGGTACACTGTCATTTGCTACTGATGAATTTTCTCCCCCAGCATAACTTTAATGAAGAAAAATACTGCTTGTAAGTCAGTGCAATTATCTAGGAAAAATACAGAGTTGTATTTTCCCACAATTCATGCCATGTAACTCTTTGGAAAATAAGAGTTGCCTGTGAATCAAATAAAATGATGTGTTTTCTTGGTGGAAATGCATTCTGCAGAGAAAATGGGAGGAAGCTGATTGAGCACTATAGGATTTATTTCAACAGGCAGATGGATGAATTTTATACATTTGGAAAAAGATGGTGCACTGGAAGATGGAATTGAGTAGAAAACTCAGTAGAAATGCATGAAAAGAAAATTAAATGTATAAAATTAGGTTTCCCTTCAATCTTCATAACTGCATTAATTGTATATTAATTGAATAGAGTCAAATTATGGAAATTAAGGTTTAGGATGGTCCAATGCAAATCATCCAATGCCCACATAGAAAAGATGTTCAGTAGCTATTCAAGCTGAATAAAGGCTGAGGAACAAGAGATAGATAATTAGTTTCAAGGTTTTTGTTTCTTTTTAAAATTCCAAACCAAACTCAAAAACTTTCAGAAAATTCTGGATCTGTTTGTTTTACATTATCCCCCACTCATTCAAAATATATTAAAGTGTGCTCTTCAACCACCAAAAAATTACCTGCTAGCATAGCAAGTGGTCCCTGGTATCAGCAGCCCGTGACATTTAAAAAAAAAATCAACATGTCAGTCATGAATCATCATCTTCTTTTAACAACCCCATAATCCCTTGTGGGGCAACTGTTGTTGTCTGGGCAACTGAATGGAGCTAGCAGAGTGTTTTAATGGCCAGATGCCTTTCCTGTCACCAATACAGAAATTTGTTCAGCAGATATATTCTCAGTGTGCCCAGAAAGAGAAATATCTGCTTCTACCTAGGATCAAACTCACAGCCTCCTGATTGTGAGGCGAGAGCTCCACCTCTAGGCCACCGTACCACTCCAACATGTCAGTCATGAATACACAGTTGAAACATAAACCCTTTGTATGTGCATCTGCTGCCCAGCTCTCAGCTTGAAAGCATGCAAATGCAAATAGATAAATAGGTACCACTTCTGTGGGAAGGTAACAGCATTCTATGCAACTCAGTACATAGTCATGCTGGCCACATGACCATGGAAAGGTTCTTTGGACAATGCTGATGCCCTCGGCTAAGAAGCAGAGATGAGCACCGCCTCCTAGAGTCAGCCACAGCTGGATGGGGAAACCTTTGCTTTTACTCAGGGGTGAAATCCAGGAGGTTCTGACATGTTCTGGAGAACTGGTAGCAGAAATGTTGAGCAGTTTGGAGAACCATCGAATACCATCTCTGGCTAGCCCCAGAGTGAGGTGGGAATGGAGATTTTGTAATATCCTTCCCCCAGGAGTGGGGAGAAAATGGGGATTTTGCAGTATCCTTCCCCTGGAATGGGGTGGGAATGGAAATTTTGCAGTATCCTTCCCCTGCCATGCCCAGCAAGCCACACCATGCTCACAGAACCGGTAATTTTAAAAAAATGGATTTCACCACTGCCTTTACTGTATATCGTATACACATACAATGGTATAATTGCAATTTCCACAATTGTGGAAGTGTGTGTGTGTGTGTGTACAAAAATACACACACATACACACACATACACACACATACGGAGAGAGAGGCAGAAAGACCTCTGCACACATGTATAAGAGGAAGAGAAAATAAAATACTGGAAAATATCACAGATTTGTTGTTCCCTAAAATCTCATTGGTGATCTCTTTGGAATTCAGCCCTTTTTATTGCAGGCATCATTACAGTCTGAAAAGAATAGTGAAACAGGAGCAGGCTGTTTTCTTAGCTAAGTCCAATTTAAGACCTTTGCTTCAAGCCTACTTTTGGGAAACTATACGGATGCTGTAAAAAAATCATAAAGAAGAGATATGAACATGAGTGCCTGCCTTTTGCTATACTGCCCTAGATCCATCAGTGCTTTATTATACTCCCTCTGAATAAAAGAAAACGTGTCTTGCAAAAAGGTATTTAAGAAGCCTCCAAAGTGTTGCAGAAAGCTTTCTTCTTTTTCCTTGTTAAAATAACCTTGCAACATACTCTTGCTTGACCAACCTTGATGGGTGAACAATGACTTTAAATGATGTAAAACTCTATATGACAAAGGGGGGGGAAAAACATTCTTGACAAGCATTTGTTTAGACAGCAGTGTTAACTGCAGATGTTATGCATGGACTGCCACAATTCTTCCAAATGTCAGAATGAGTTAAATTAAGCCCAAGGTAAACTCTGGTCAGTCACCCTATGGAATAGGAATGTGTGGAATGAAGAAAGATGATATCCATCACCATGGAGTGGTGTTTCACTAGAACATTGATGACACTCAATTATATGTGTCCACCCCAGTAAAGTAACCCATGTTGCGGTTGTTGTGTCCCAGTGCCTGGACGCTGTTGGGGTCTAGAAGGGGAAATCACAGACTTCAAAGAACCTTGGTGAGATTTAGTGGGTTTGAGTTTCAACACCTTCCAGAATGATGTTACCATTTTGGGTTCAGGATGAAGTGGAACTACACCAGATCTAATGTGGAATGTAGGGATCCTGCTGGTCTCATAACTCCTGCTGAGGAGGAGGTGACACTCATTTTCTCAGGAGAGCCTTTAAGCAATGCCATGTTGTATGCCAGTTGCATACAAGATGGTGAGGCTCTTTCGCAGTCCTGAATCGATTGTTGCAATGAGCTCTACACAGGGCTGCCCTTGAAGAATATCTGGCAGATTTAAGGTAAAGGTTCCCCTCAAACATATGTGCTAATCATTCCCGACTGTAGGGGGCAGTGCTCATCTCCACTTCTAAGCCAAAGAGCTAGTGCTGTCTGAAGACATCTCCGTGATCATGTGGCCAGCATGACTAAATGCCAAAGGCACATGGAATGCTGTTACCTTCCCACCAAAGGTGGCCCCTATTTTTCTACTTGAATTTTTTATGTGCTTTCAAACAGCTAGGTTGGCAGAAGCTGGGACAAGTAACGGGAGCTCACCCCATTATGCAGCACTAGGGATTTGAACCACTGAACTGCCAACCTTTCGATCGACAAGCACAGCATCTTAACCATTGAGCCACCGCGTCCCCTGTTTTATATTGTATTGTATTGCATTGCATTGCATTGCATTGCATTGCATTGCATTGCATTGTATTTTTCATATATATTATAATATAATATCTATTATATTGTTATATTGAAAAATGCAACTGAACAGTCAGTTATGTATGTCTATGGAAGGACATCAATGAGCTGTATTGATTGCTAATTTGCTTCCAGGTGCAACTCAAGGTACTGATTGCCTTACAAAGCATGAAGCCAGGTTATCTGCGGGATTGCCTCTCCCCAAGTATGTCTATCCATTTCATCAGGTCTGGCAAGAGAGAGATATTGTGGGTCCCATCCTGTCCTTTAAGGAATTACATCTGACAGGGCCTAGGAGACAAGCCTTTTTTGCCATGACACTTGCTTTTTGGGACATCATCTCCTCTCCACCAATGTTGGCCCTTTCCTTTATACCCTTCTTGAAATCCCTTTAAAATGTGAGGGGGTAGTTCAGCACGTCTTGGGATCCCCTACTAACAAGGACCTTACATGTTAGCTGCATCATGTGTAATATTTTGATGTGTTCCCTTTAATTATCTTATTTATTTTAATATTTAATTCTAAATTCTGTCAACATCCAAAGTAGTAAAAGTACTTTGTAAAAGCAAGAAAAGTTCTAAATGGCTTTTGTATAATGTTTAAATTTTTGCTTTTATTATCCACGCCCAGAGTCATTTTGTGTCAGATGCCATCTCTCAATATAAGTTTGCAGTTCCATTTTATACCCACTGCAATGTATGGTATGGCCAGCATTTCTTTTTTCAACCTTTCTGCTAGTTTAACAGACACCTTGTTTTCACTTCTCTGACATGGTGTTAAATTGAAGTTGGTTGTTGATACAATTGGCATGGATGGGGAATTCTAATTCTCAACTATATTTTGTTTGATATTATTTGGAACAACATAGAACATACAATAAAAGAGTTTAATTTAATTTCATTTAATTTATCACATTTCTATGCCTCCCAACTCCCAAGGGACTCTGGGCGGCTTACAACAAAAGCAATGCGACAATGAACATAGAAAATTCTTAAAAACATTATGAAAACATTTTAAAAGCATTAAAAGCCCATGCACACCATTCATGGCCTGATCTCGCAAGATCCTAATCATCCTTGTTGCTCTTCCCTGCACTCTTTAATATTTATAAAATGATTAAACAATATTTTATAATATGTTTATTATATATGTTAAATATAATAAACATAACATAATATGTAAACTATATTATAATAGTATATAATTTATATAATATTTAAATGTTTTACTATTTAATATTCCTTAATAAGGAAGAGGTGTGATAATGCCCTATAGTTCAGTACACAAATATCTCCTAACTGCATCCTCCCTCCACTCTTATATTTCCACTGTATCCCAAGGAAAGATATAAGAAGAATGTATACCTGGTCCTTTTTCAGATTGGAAAGTTTCAGAAAGTTTCAGAAAGAGGAAAGATGTTCATCAGAAACCTTGCTAGTTGTACTGCTTGTAACAATAAACAACGGTGTCTCTAACAGTAAAGCCAGCTCAGAAACACTAGGGAGAAATTAGGAAAACCTCAAGCACCCTGATAATAAGGTTGAAAAATCCATTGAAAAATTGCAGGGTAGATTTTATTGCAACATTAATTAAAGCCACAAATACTGGTTTCTCAGACAAGCACTTTTGAAAGTCTGCACTCTTGATACTGTTTTTAAGAGGTACCGTTTACTTCATTTGCTTTTAGTGCCATTCAGATCAGTAAATCCTATAATTTGTTTCATTCCTCCGCCATGATTACCTCTATACATGTTATATATTGGCTGCTTTTCCTATTTTCTTCTATGCTTTATCTCTGTGCATTGTCTCTGGTGTGATAGATGCAACCTATTTTTAAGCTGTCTGCCTTTTTTAAACCTGCAAGATAGAGCAAGTAATAAATAGGCTGATCCAAATTGGTGATGGAGATACGGGCAGCATTTAAGCAAAAACCAGCTGGCAAGATCTCATTTAAATCTGTGCTTTAAAAGACTTTTTGAAGGTAATCTGAAACTTCATTCAAGTGATGCGGATTCTTTCTGGAAAATCTCAACAACATAGCATAGCTAATTCAGTCTGTAAATACAATTTGTCTTCTTGTGTCGGGATTGTGCTTTCCATTAAAAATGTTGCAACAAAATATCTTGGTTTCTTGGAAAAGCTCAGACAAGATGGCTTTTAAGGCAATCTCTTTATTCAAGCCACATCTATGTCCTACAAGATGAATAAATATCTAAAGACGTACATTAGATAAAACTTAGTTCAATCTTGATGCTTTAATGTTTTTTCCTGTACAGCCTAAGATGAGTACAACTGAACCAGGCCAACCACACTCTACTCCACGCTTTCTCAGCCTTGGCAACCTTGGATGTGAACTTAAACTCCCAAAATGCCTGAGGCAGTATGCTGCCTGGGGACTTCCTGTTCATACAACTTAAAGTAGCCAAGGTTAAAAAATACTGTTCTTGTCCAATGTTCTGCAACATTCCTGGCCGACAATGCATTGAGAAAGTCCTCAGACATGGATAGGAGCAGGGGTGAAATCCAGCAGGTTCTGACAGGTTCTGGAGAACTGGTAGCAGAAATTTTGAGCAGTTTGGAGAACCGGTAGCAGAAATTTTGAGTACCACCACTGGTTGGCCCCAGATTTTGCAATTTTCTTCTCCTGGACTGGGGTGGGAATGGAGATTTTGCAATATCCTTCCTCTGGAGTGGGGTGGGAATGGAGATTTTGCCTTATCCTTCCCCTGCCACACCCACCAAGCCACACCCACCAAGCCAACCATGCCCACCAAGCCGTGCCCACAGAACCAGTGATAAAAAAAAAATTGGATTTCTCCACTGGATAGGAGGATACCAAATGTAAAGCATCCATGTTATCAGTCTGGAAATAGCAAGCAGCCATCAAGTTTGGAATCCACTGATTGGCCAGACCTTCATTAGGACATTCATCTACCTTTGCTTTTTTTTCAGTGTGTGTGTGTGTGTGTGTGTGTATGTGTGTGTGTGTTTGTGTGCATGCACATAAGTATGCAACTTTCCTTGGTTGCATACTTGGGCGTTGGCATGTTTTCAAATAAAACGGTGACCTTTGCACTTCCACCAGTCTTTATTTTCAAAGAATAAATCAAGAACTAGGTAATATGGTAGCTTCCTATTTAACTTTAAAAAAAATAAAGAATATTTTCAAAACTCAGTTAGTACAAGAATCCTGATGAATATCTAAAAAAAATTCCAGGTTCATAGGTACCTCGGGGTGCCATGTTACCTGTTCCTGAGCATTAACATATTTCTTCTTATTCCATCTCTGTTCTTCCACGTTGAGAGATGGGTCCATGATTCTTTTAATCATGTCACCTTCAGAATGTTCTTTGCATGGGATTGTTTGAACCTGAGGGCACTTTTCGGATCTACAAAAGGTAATGAACTCTTGGTTTGTTCGCCACACTTGAAACCACATGCCACAGCTGGAATTTCACAGCAGCAGAGCAGGATTCAGTGAAATGTATCTTCCATGTGCCCTTTCTAATTCCAGAGAGATGGGCAATCACTGGGATGGAAGTGAGAACAAGAAGAACAGCAAATCTTTGTTTCAAGCCAAGAGGACAGAAGGATAGTACTGAAGACCTTTGCCAATTCATCACATTGGCCCTTTTGAAAAGAGTATTTACCATAAGCAAATTGCAATAGCCAATGAAACTACCTTGCTGATAGCAGTCCTTTCAATACTTTATGACAGTAGAGTTCCAGTACCAACAAAGAATGCTCTGAACCTATTCAACTGCTTACAGGACTGGCGAATTTGGCTGCCGAAAGTTGGAACAGTTATGGAAATATGGTCCTCAGTTTTTTTTAAAAAAACAAACAAACAATAGACATCTGCTGAATTTTCAGCACAGCCATAGGCCCTTGCTCCTTTAGATGGAATATTGTTTAGAAAGATTTATTGTTGACAAGAGAATTGTTGGAATTCCCACCATTTTCAGGCTAAAATGTATTGCAGAGTCATTGGAAATCCTGCTGAAGAACTCTGAATCATGATCCTCTAGATTAAGAGATACATGTTGAGAGAAATAACACAATGACTTCAGCCTCCAAACTTTGTATTTTGGGCAGGAAGATGGGAAAAGGAGACCTGGGAATTCTCTTCTTTGACTGTAAAATCATCTCTCCAGCTTTTTGAAACTAAAGTAGAACCTGAAGTCTAAATGTCTATGAAGATTCTCAGTCATCCAGGTCATGGTTGCCCCAAAGGTGCTTTTTAAAAAGGCAACTGGATGTTCTTTGCTTTACCTTGAAGATGTTTTGTTTCTCATCCAAGAAACTTCGTCAGTTCTTTAGAACAGGTATCCTGTTATTTCACTTTCTTTGTTTTACCAAAACTGAAGCTACTTGGATGAGAAGCAAAATATATTTAAGGCAGGGTTGAAATACAGCAGGTTCTGACAGGTTCTGGCGAACCGGTAGTGGAAATTTTGAGCAGTTCGGAGAACCGGTAGCAGAAATTTTGAGTAGTTCGGAGAACTGGCAAATACTACCTCTGGCTGGCTCCAGAGTGGAGTGGGAATGGAAATTTTGCAATATCCTTCTCCCAGGAGTTGGGAGGGAATTGGGGATTTTGCAGTAACCTTCTCCTGCCACGCCCACCAAGCCACACCACTCCAACCAAGCCACACCTACAGAACCAGTAGTAAAAAAAATTGAATTTCACTACTGATTTAAGGTAAAACAAAGAAACTCCAGTTAGCTCTTGAAAAAGCACTTTTGGTAGAACCTGAAGCCAACTTTGTAACAAAGAAAACTTTACAGAAGTTGTCCTGAAAGATTTGGCCCAGCATTGGAATGTAACCTTATAAAATCTGGAATATCAGATTTTCTTTCACTTTCTTGCTCCACATTTTTTGTTTGTTCATTTTTTTATTTGTCATCAGCTAGAATACCTATAATTTATATGTATCGGATGGACTGATATATATTTATGCCTACAAATCAGTTTTTGATTCCTGGCAACTGTCTGGATAAGTCCCTTCAATGTTCAAGTTTCACATCTAGAAAGGGATATACTTTAATGTACAAAAAGTAATTAAGCTTGGCTTAATTATATGCTTTAATAATCAGCCATCTCATTTAAAAAAGCATAACAGTTTGTTTTCTCATTTTTGTCTAGCAAATAAATTGACAAAATTGTTGGACACAGCTCAGTAGTAAAGACTAGATAACAGCTAGAAATGGTAGAAAACTCTGTTGCCAACTAATGAAGAGACTGGATTTCCAAATAGCTTCCACCCCACCCACCGCCACCCACCCACCCCACACACACTTCTCTTTATCCCTTCAGGTCATTGTTCACTCCTGGCAACTGCTTGGACAAGCCCTGAAATTTTCATGACAAGATTTTCTGACAAATGATTTCTGAACAGAAAGTGACTGGCCCAAGTTTACCCAGCTCTGTGCCTAAAACTGGACTACAGTTATTGGTCTCCCAATTTCTAGCCCGGTGCCTTAACTATTATATCAAACTGGCTCTCTTCAAATAGCTTAGCCCTAAGGAAAAAACATAAATCAGAATTAAACATGTTTTGTGGACTCTCTTGACAGCTTTATTAATGGCTGCTTTAATGTGTCTTGTACATTTAATTAATGTAATCAATCCCATTCAAAGTGCAGGGTATTATAAAAAAGGAAAATCCCAATATACTCACTGGAAAAGTGATGGATAATGGACAGCAAGTGGGATGTTTAACCAGTAAGTAGCACATTAGCAGCAAACGTGTCTTGCATTGACCTAACAAGTCCTCTCTTTTGGAGCAACAAAAAAAAAAATGCAGTCAATTAATCAATCAATAAAATGAAACAAAAATGATTCCTAGTCCCAAAACTTTATTCAGAACTGAACAAAAGACTCATTTTCTAATGCATGTGGTATATTATATTTATATAAGGAAAAAGTCAGTCTCCCATCTCTGAACCATAAAATAATTATCTGCACTAGGTGTGCAAAGGCTCACTAGTATTTACTATTTGTTTGTTCGTTTGTTTGTTTGTTTATGTAATTTGTTTGTCAAATATGTACAAGATAACAAGTATAGGTATGAACATAAACATGAACAAAGGAAGTAAATACAGATAAATGGGGACAATAGGACAGGGATGGTAGGCACGCTGGTGCGCTTATGCACGCCCCTTTATGGACCTCTTAGGAATGGGGTGAGGTCCACGGTAGACAGTTTAAGGTTGAAGCTGTGAGGGTTTGAGGTTGTAACAACGGAGTCAGGTAGAACATCCCAAGTGTTAACCACTCTGTCACTGAAGTCGTATTTTCTGCAGTTGAGTTTGGAGCGGTTTACCTTGAGTTTGTATCAATTGTTTGCCTGTGTATTATTGAGGTTGAAGCTGAAGAAGTCGTTGATAGGTAAAATGTTGCAGCAGACAATTTTGTATACTATGCTTAGATTGGACTACAGGTGGCGCAGTCCCAGATTATTCAAATCCAAGATTTCAAGCCTGGAGGCATAAGAGATTCTATTGTGAGTAGAGGAGTAGAGTATTCTTCTCGAGAAATACCTCTGGACCTGCTCAATCATGTTAATGTCCGATATACAGTGTGGGTTCCAGGCGGACAAGCTCTATTCAAGAATTGGTCTTGCAAAGGTTTTGTATGCCCTAGTAAGTGATACAACATTACCGGAGAAGAAACTTCACAAAATTAGGTTAACAACTCTTAATGTCTTTTTGGCAATGCTGTTACAGTGAGCTCTGGGGCTTAGATCATTTGAGATGAGTATAATAATAGTAGAAACATTGTTAGAATTAAAGAAGGAATGAAGAAGAGGCATAAAACATCTCTCTTGAAAATTAAGCCTGGATCTTGAAGCAAACTTGTATCAGTTTACATCAAGACTGGAAAAGGCTCCCTGCACTGTGAATCTACCTCGTTTTGCAAGCCTTCAGTTTAGTTTTCTCTCTCTTTTCTTTCCTCCTCAGATTTGTTTCCCTCCCTGATTTTCCCCTTTATTTCTTAATAGAATCATTCTTTTTCCCACTTCCTTCTCTTCTTCCTTTTTTTCCCATTTCTGCTAGAAAGATAAATCAGAATGTTTGTCTACCTACATGCATACAAATGGTTAATGTGTGTCACCAAAAATATAAATAGAGAAAGAGAGAGAGAAAGAGAGAGAGAGAGAAGGGGGAGAGAGATCAATTAATTTGGTAAATGAGGTATCTTATTTTACAAGCAATTAACTTTAGTTATTAGTGAGTAATTCAATTAGTGTTCATTTTTGTCCTAGGGTTGCCTTTATATTAGCAAGCCCAGATTGATCAAATGAAAACTGGGTCTATTTATGATAGACAGAGCATCCCACAGTTATGGGATGCTATTCGTGAACTTCACAGTTGACTTCTGACAAGCACTTTCAATGGAGAAATGGGCAGTCATGGATATGTAACATCACATTTAACAGCCTGCAGGGATTTACTTAACCACAACGGAAACTGATACCATCAGTCAGCATGTTTACATGATGCTCCATTTAATGTCTATGCATGTTTAGTGACAGAGTTGCCAGTCCCTATTGCATTTGGTAAGAGAGAACTATCGTTATAGTTATTGCAAGAGGAAAGTAATGTGAATGTGTGCATAGGAATACATATAATAAAATCCTCCATTTCATGTAATGAATGGTTTGAAAGCAAATGCACTGAGAGAAGAAAGCTAAAAAGTTAGACTGAAAGTAAAATGTTACAGGAACAACACACCCCAAGCTCCTTTAATTAACCAGCTTCATCTACCAGGACTCCAGAAGTGTGCTTTCTCTCATGTAGAACCTGCCTTCTGGATAAGGTTATCCCTGAGATAAGAGACATACTGGTTAGAATGTAGTATTGCAGGCTAATTCTGATGATTGCCAGCAGTTCAATTCTGACCAGTTCAAGGTTGACTCAGTCTTCTATATTTCCAAGGTCAGTAAAATGAGTACCCAGATTATTGGGGGCAATATGCTGACTGTATAAACTGCTTAGAGAGGGCTGTAAAGCACTGTGAAGTGATATACAAGTCTAAGCGCTATTGCTATTTGAAGGGCTTCTACTCTAATGGGAATTTGGAGTACCTGAAAGATGTGGATCTTTTCTCAGGCTCTGGGTGAGGATGATTTGATTCCCTTATGGATCTGCTTTTCTTGAAACACATTTGCCATCTATTGTTGTTATATACCCTTTTTATTATTTTAACTTATTGTATATTTGTTTTGTTTTTATGCCGCGAGTCACCTAGAGTTACAGTTGGGTGGCACCTAATTCTAAAAAGGAAGGAAGGAAGGAGGGAGGGAGGGAGGGAAGGAAGGAAGGAAGGAAGGAAGGAAGGAAGGAGGACGGCACCTGGAACTGATCCACTCTGGGAAAGCTGCTTTACAAGACGATCACATAGGAATTATCTGGGATCAAAACCGAATTCTCAGAAGACTCAAATATTCAGATCCTCATACATTCCTGCAGCTACCTACCTTTTTGCATACTTTTATAGATCTGAATCTCATCTACATGTATGACTCAGGGGTGGTATTCACTTACCTTTGCTACCAGTTTGCAAATGTGAGCGCATGTGCTCACATGCACCACCTCCGCACATGCGCAGAGGCTTCCACGCATGCACAGAGGATCAAAAACGGGTTGTGATGACATCCGGGCAGGAGAGTGGAGCCTCCCTCAGCTGTCGCTACTGGTGTGCCTGAACCGGATAGAACCAACTTAATACCACCACTGGTATGACTACAAAGCCATTCCCAGTCTAAAAGTTGTGTGTGTTAATTTATCTGCTTTTCAGGGAACAGGTTTTCAACCTTCATTTTTATCCATTCTTTATGCCTTCAGAAGCTGATATGGTGCACTCACTGTAGCCCTGATGATATGCTTCACCAGGAAAAAAAAAATCATAAATTCCATTTTCAGACAATCCAGCCATTTGCTATAAACTCTGCAAACCTGTTAAGAAAAATGAGAGCAACTTCTGTATTATATGATTTAATTTACCATCATAAATCACTACAAAGAATGTTTTTTTTTAAAAAAAACAACCCTATCTTGTTAACGGCAATGGTCAGATGCTAATAGGTAGGCTCATTACCTTTAAAAATATCAGCCTGCTTGGGCTATCATTTCTTCGAATAACAGAATAATGACACCCATTAACAAGAAGGAACCAACCTGTTACAGGGTTTTTTTAAAAAAAGAAGAAGCAGCAAAAAAAACCCCAACCTTTCTGGCTTAATAAATAGATGCACTCTAAAATGCTGGTAAGCACATATATAAAAGAGAAAGCTAAGGAGATTTGTTTTAGGGGAAAATAAACTATAATTTCTGCAACATATGCTAAGATATCCTTGAACCTGGTGATTCTGGAAATAGAATGACATGTCTTCATAACAATAATGCCAAAGAGTTTTATCATTGCCTTCTTCCAGGACAATTTTGTCAGCCTTCCCAAGTAGATTGGACAGGAAGCATGACCAAATCTGCTAATTCTAGTCTATTTTATTGTAGAATCTTGCAATCTGAAAGTACAAATCTCCTGTCTTCTCCTTTACATATGGGGAACTAGTTATGGTCCAGTGGTGAAATTCAATTTTTTTTATTACTGGTTCTGTGGGCGTGACTTGGGCATGGTGTGGCTTGCTGGGAATGGCTTGGTGGACATGGCAGGGGAAGGATAATGCAAAATCCCCATTCCCTCTCCACTCCAGGGGAAGGATACCACAAAATCCCCATTCCCTCCTCACTCCTGGGGGAAGGATATTGCAAAATCTTCATTCCCATCCCACTCTGGGGCCAGCCAAATGTGGTATTTGCCAGTTCTCCGAACTACTCAAAATTTCTGCTACTGGTTCTCCAGAATCTGTCGAAACTGTTAGATTTCCCCTCTGTTATGGTCACTTCTGAGCTTCTTTCTCCACTTGCTATGCAGCTGCAGGCTATGTCCTCTTTTATCTGATGGTATGGCAATGCCATGGTGCAGAAGCTTAATGACCCTGGAACTGCTGGTCAGAAATGGTCTGCACTCTGACATTTTGAGTCTGGCTCCATGAGATGGAGTGAGCTCCAGTCGCTTGATCCTTAGTTCCTGCCCACCCATTTGAAACATGCTATATTGTGAGTAGATAAATGGGTACCACTTTGATGGGGAAAACCTAGCTGCATTCATGAGTGTGGAAAGAGGAAGTCAGTACTGGACCTGACTGGATGCAAGGCATCAAAACACAAGATGAGGCAAGATGAGAGTCCAATGGAGGAACCCAGAAGAGCCAGCAACCCAAGTGCTGCTAGTTAGCTGGTATAAAGCTAGTTCTCCCCCCACAGTGCAGTAAGGATAAGCACTGAACAGAATGAAATAGCATTCTACATTGTCAGGATTTCATTGTGTGTCTACTTTGTGAATATTTCTCTGACATTGTATGGTAAATGAATTCATCACTATTCAAGGAGACATCATCAGTCTGATCGAATGGTATCATAAAAGGGTATTTAAAGGCCAGTGTTCGGACAGATGAGCATAATTCAAAGCACACTGACAATATCTTCTCGAATGGTGATGAAATATTTGCAACCAAATTGCCAAGCTCGGAGCTCAGACCAACAGCCCATTGTACGCTAAATAAATAAATGTGATGGTTCTCTAGGCAGCATCTCTTCTTTTAAGGCCTTTTTCACATACCAATACACCATTTAAAGAGCCATCCTTTCAAAAGAGTGTTCTGTTCAGAGTCTACAATTACAGCAATACCACCAACTGCTAGATTATCACGTTTACTGTGATGTCTTTGCCAAGCTCAGTGGCAGCCTAGCCAAAGTTGCTTGATCAAGAAAGCTAAGCAGAGCTGGCCCTAGTTGACAATTGGATAGCATACTATCTGGCAAGTCCAGGACTGTTGGAAAGATTAGGAAACCCAATAGAAGAATCCAATGGTAAAGTTTCACAGTATTGGGCTAAGAAAACTGCATAGATACATCAGGGGTGAAATCCAGCAGGTTCTGACCAGTTCTGAAGAACCGGTAGCGGAAATTTTGAGTAGTTCAGAGAAGCGGCAAATATCACCTTTGGCTGACCCCAGAGTGGGATGGGAATGGAGATTTTGCAATATCCTTCCCCTGCCTTGCCCACTAAGCCATGCCCACCAAGCCATACCATACCCACCAAGCCACACCACGCCCACCAAGCCACACCACGCCCACCAAGCCACACCCACAGAACCAGTAGTAAAAGAAATTGGGTTTCACCACTGAGATACGTCCATATGTCGCCAGGAGCTAAGCTTTGCTCAAAGGTGGTTTCTGAATTCTCTAACTTATATCTGCAATTATAAATCAGCTAAACTGACCAATTGGATTAAAATTTCTCAACCTTGGCAAATTTAAGATGTCTAATTTTAAAGTCCCAGAACTCCATCCATTATAGTATCTAGCTTCTTAAGGACATCTTAGTCAATTCTGAGATTGAATCAGTTCTACCCAATCAAGTATTAAGTGATTCTTGCTCAACCTATAATTGTTTATAGAACTCAGAATTCTTTAAACACATTAAGAGAAGACTTAAAATGCAGGGGGAAAAAAGTGTTTTCTAAAATATTTTTTAAAGCAACTTTCTATCATCAAGATCTCATTTTTCATCAATGATCAGCCAAGGGGATCTGACCTTCAGTTAGAGAAGAAGATTCACAGATCTGTCTAGTCAGAAACACAAGAATGTAGAGAATATAAAGATGCAACTGCTTTTAATAGATGAGACAAAGGTGTATGAGAACAGCAAATCAATTGCCCCTCTCCATTGGATTAATGGGTGCTTCATCACTGGAGGTTTTTAGAAAGAGACTGGACAATCACTTGTCTGAAACAGTATGAGGTCTACTGCTTAAGCAGGGGCTTGGACTAGAAGACCTCCAAGGTCCCTTCCAATTCTATTTTGATCGAGTGTCATTAAACAGCATGCAAGAATTGAAGTGTGACTGGGTATACATTTGACGCTATCTCTTCTGCCTGCTCAGAAACCATCACATGTCTCTCATGAATGCCATTCCAGTGTAATAATAAAAGTTAGCTGCTAGTCATGTTCACCTCAGTCTCTGGAGAGTTTCTACTTCATGCCTGTCTCAGAGAGTCTGACAGGTTCCTGTATAAATTATGAATGAAATACGTTTTTAGTTCACATGGAACCAGATCTTTTGGGGTTCATTGTCATTCTGTGTGAAATGAAAGGCTATTCTACAGTGTGCCGAACACAACATGATTTCGGCAAGCTGACTTTCAGCAAAATAAGTCTATCGTTTCTGAATTTATGGTTCAGGTGCCCCTCTCTTAAGGTTGTGTTGGACTCAGTTTAAGAAACCAAATAGTGCATTATTTGTTCTCAATATGAAAATAATTTCAATAATGTATTTATAATATTGTACATACCTTCCAGCTTTTTATTGGTTAATAAGCATATTTATTAACAGTGTAATAATCCTACTATTAACAGTATGCTTACCATTGGGGCTTTTAAAATGATTTTAGTGGTCCAAATGTATACACAAATGCAGATGTAGATATAGATACTGTATATAAAATAAATAGTTAACTAAAGATCTTGGCTGAGCTAAAGAATATCCTGAAACTTCAATTCAGGGGTGGGTTCTATTTTTTTTACTATCGGTTCTGTGGGCGTGGTGTATTTTGTGGGCATGGCTTGATGGTCATGTGACAATTCTTTAGGATTTAGCAGAGGTACTAGTCTACCAGGCTTTTAACTGCTTGCAGAGCTGTACCAGTCTACTCATTTGTTTTTGGAGGCCCCAGTCTACCCATTTGTTTTTGGAGGCACCGGTCTACTCATTCGTTTTAGAAGGCAGCCATCTACCACCACACTGCCTTTTAACACTGATCAGCTGGTAGGGCGGCCCTTTAAAGCCCCGCGGCAAGATTTTAAACAGTTTTTTTTTCTTTCTAGCCGATCAGCTGGGACTTGGGAGGCAGCAATAGATTGAGGGTGGGGCCAAATAAAAGATAAGAATAACGCGGAGGTGGGGGGCAGGAGGGCCCAGCTCCCAAACAAAGAGAACTGATTTGGTGATGTCATATCGTCACCGCTACCAGTGGCCGAACCGGGCCAAACTGGGAGAAACCCATCACTGCTTCAATTGTATTCATCTGAAATTTGTCTGAAATGCTATAGGGTTTCCTGCATGAGCAGGACGTTGGACTGGAAGATCTCCAAGGTCCCTTCCAACTCTGTTATTCTGCTATTCTACAATTCAATGAATATGAACTTTATACTGTAGGCTGCAGTCTCAGAAACAAACAATGCAATCAGGTGAAATATTAATTTCTTTCTGTCTAATGGAATATTTTTAGCTTTAAGTTCTTCAGCTTATGGAACTTGAGTTACTCAACATTCAGCAATATTCACATATTATTTGTTTGTTTGTTAGGTTTGTATTCCACCTTTTCTCCAGGAGCTCATGTTGACTTACATGAGGATCGCTCTTCATTTCTATCACCACAAGATCAAATTAGACTATTAGAGAATGTCTGTTCCAAAGTTACCCATTAGATTTCCATTGTTGAAGACAGTGGTGGGATTCAAATAATTTAACAACTGTTTCTCTACTCTAATGACCAGCTGGGTAGGCATGGCCATAGTGGGTGTGGCCAGGCAGCACTCGGCCTCCTGCACCTCTCTGAGAGCAAAAACAGGCCATGGGGGCTGCATCGCCCTAGTAGGTGCACTTACCTGCACTTACCTGGGAGCCAAAATGGGAAACATGGGGATTCCTGGAAGGGGTAGGGAGGGGAGGGGCTGGGCCAGCCAGCAATTTAACTACCAGTTCATGTGAACTGGCCCAAACTGGCTGAATCCCACCACTGTTTGAAGATAGATATTGTTGTGGCCCACCAGAGGCATGCACAGATTGTTGCTGATTCCAAAAACAAGGAGGCTGTTGTGGTGTCGCGCCAGCAGCCTATGCAGCTGGCGCTTGAGTTGGACAGCGAGGAGGCTGGAGAAGATGTGGTGCCAGAGGCAGGGATTCAGCCAGGGCCTTCAGAACCTCCAGAGGCTTCTTTAAGTGCAGAGGATGAAGTGGAGGAGCCTCTTCTCAATCCATGAGCACGCAGAGCTGCCAAAAAGCAGGAATGGTTACTCAGGAGGTGGTCTCCTCGAGAGTAAGGCTTGGGGCTAATTGGCCACTCCTTTAGCCTATTCAAGTTTGCACGCAGCTTCTAAAAAGCTGCAGGAAACAACGCATGTTCGTTCAAGGATCATTGAATCTGGATTTTCTTTGCAAACCTTGCTTCTGGGCTTTTTGCCAACTCTTGTAAGACTTCATCTTTCCTGAAGTTTCTGTGGAAGTTTCTGTGGAATTTCTGGCAGGTTGTTAAGGATGTTTTATTTAACAGCCTACATTTTAAAAAAAAAAACTACATTTGGAAGTAAATTGAGTTTGGTTCATAGTTTGGATGTGCTGCATTCTCTGGGATCTGTAGCTGGGGCAGAACAGATATGAATCAGTAGCAGATGTAGCAAACTGCAAAATTGTCAAAATTATGATATGTACAGGGTGATGTCAGCAGGCTGGTCTTGTCGAGCCAAGCACCATGCTCAACAACATTGCTGTTAGATGAAAGCTGACAGGGGCATTTACTTACATGGTGATGGGAGCACTGGGTGGTAGGTGGCCATGTGCAGGGTGAGGGTGAGATGGATACAACAGGGGATAGGCACATGTTCCTATGAATGCTGGCTTCCTGAGGAAATGCTGGAGCAACACTGACCTCAAGACCCGGGATTGAAGCGCTGATGTCATGAGTGGGTGTGGGTAATCAGCAGGGGCAGGTCTATAACCCCACCGGTAACCAGGCATGCTATTTAAATGCCGCAGGGCTGGGGGAATGTAGCGCCGCTTTCAAATCTTATGATTGCTGCATGTGACTGGAGCCGACGCGCAATAAACCGCCTTGCAAAAGAGCTGAATAAGAGTGTGAGTGTGTTTTGCTGAGTTCGGCCCAGAACAGCTGAGAGGTCTTACATACTGGAGTCCCATTGTCTGACACATTACACAAGCCATGACATGGGTGTGAAGTCATCTCCATGCATGTTTTGCAATTTGTCCTTTATCCCTCTTTTCCCAGATATACACATTTGAACCTCTTCAAGAATTTGAAAGGAGTCATACAGAAACAAACTTTACCTTTAATCCCAATGTGTAAAATATGGAATCAGGATGGATTTTGAAGTTATAAGAAAACAAATTTCAATTTACTATCAGGAAAAGTTTTCTAAAAGTAGCATATCAGGAAGTCGAGGATGGGTCTCCTCTTTATTGATTATATTTCAGCAGAAGTTCATCTATTGGAGACACTTTAATTTAGGTTCCTACAGTAGGAAGGAAGGAAGTTAGGAAGTTTATTATTGTAGCCACAGGTTATAAGATATAATATGCCATAAAATACAGTAAAATAACAGTAAAATATTGTAAAAAAAGTAATAAAAAAGAGTATTAGATGTAAAAAAGTTACAGCAAAATAAAGCCAAGACTACAGCTAAGAATTTAAATATTTCTTTTTAAGTTTAAATGAGAGCAGAGCAAAAGTAGCAACTTGGTTGCTGAGAGTTGGAAAACACATTTGCCAGAAAATAGTTCAATTGTACAAGACTGAAGTCCATAAATTCACCTACATCAGTAGTTTGGCCCTAATCTCATGGTGCATAGGGCAGTGAAAAACATACCCTCCTGACCAACACCACAAGGACATATTCCTATAGTAGCAGGTGGTAGATTTGATGGCCAACCCCCCCCCCACTTCTAAATCTATGGATTTTTTAAAAAAATATTTTAAAAAGGATAGCATGAATTTAAGATGAGTAGAACTTAGTATCCAAGTTACATGATGTATAAAAATTTACATATATCTCAATCTAAATCCACTCACCAAGTCACTCCAAGGCAGGGAATAGACGATGCTAGTACTACAGGTAGTCCTGGACCTATGACCCAAATTGGGGCCAGAATTTCCATCATATGTCATTGTGGTGATAGATAAAGTTACACTCAATTTTATGAGAGTTTTCACAGCAATTGTTAAGTGTGTTTGGCTTCCCCGGAGGTGCTTTTTGGGAAGAAATTGACTAAAAAGATGATAAATTGTGATCCTGGATGAGGCAATTCGAAAATGCAGGCTGGTTGCCAAGCCCCTGAATTGTGATCCCATGACTGTGATGCCCTATTGTAAATGCCAGAACAGGTCATAAGTGACTTTTTGCAAGGACATCATAACATTGAACTGTCATTACATGAACAGCCATTGGTTAAGGAATATCTATATTAGAGGTCTATTATTATAGAGTATCATAACATAATAGCTTCTCTCTGCTTCTTCTTCTCCTACTTGAGTTAGCCATTCTAATATTTTCTTCTTGGTAAAATCTTTATGGATTTTTTTTCTCTTTTTACTTTGATCAAACAAAACAACTTTGCAATTTTTCTTTCCTTTATCTTCCTGGACTTTTTTAAAAAAACTCTACTCAAACAATTTTGGTCGCCATGATGTAAAAAAGATGTGGAGACTCTAGAAAGAGTGAAGAGAAGAGCAACAAAAATGATTAGGGAACTGGAGGCTAAAACTTATGAAGAATGGTTGTAGGAACTGGGTATGTCTAGTTTGATGAAAAGAAGGACTAGGGGAGACAGGTTTGCAGTGTTCCAATATATCAGGGTCTGCCACAAAGAAGAGGGAGTCAAGCTATTCTCTGAAGCACCTGAGGGTAGGATAAGAAGCAATGGGTGGAAACTAATAAGGAGAAAGGCAACTTAGAGCTAAGGAGAAATTACCTGACAGAACAATTAATCAATGGAACAACTTTCCTCCAGAAGTTGTAAATGCTCCAACACTGGAAGTTTATAAGACGATGTTGGATAGCCATTTGTCTGAAGTGGTGTAGAGTTTCCTGACTAAGCAGGGAGTTGGACTAGAAGACCTCCAAGGTCCCTTCCAACTCTGTTATTCTATTCTATTCTGTTTTCAGTTGCTAGTGGACAGCCTGTTCCATCATCTTTAATGTTTCTGTTAGAGTCACTTCAGCCACTGAAAATATAACTTTTACAAAGAGTATTACATTGAATTGTTTGCAATCACCATTTTTATTTTTATTTACTTTCAATTACTTGTGTTGATTTAATTGGATTATATAAATTTGTTGTGATAGTTTCATTACCACTGTATGTTTTCTCATATATTTGTAATTTGGATGAGTTCTTCATTGCTTTAATACCACAGAGTTTTAACTATTGAGGGTGTTTGCGTAGATTATTTTGTATGTGTCTGTGAGTTTTTATTGATTTGATGATATCCAAGTTGGTTGGATGGATGGATGGATGGATGGATGGAAATATAGACAAATAGGTGGCAGTAAATGTCAGCTGATGGTTGAAGATCACTCAAGGAAGTGAGTTTGTTCTGGGAATCTCTTCTGAGGATGTAGTTGGTAAAAAGTTCACACCTTTTCAGAACAATTATGCTATGCCTATTGTGTATAGACATAACATCAATTTGTTTTGATTCTCCCTGTGTTATAGATTTAAAGTCAATGACTTCATAACAGGATGATTGATGTTGGAGGCTAAAATACAATTGTGAATTTTATTTACATTTCTTTTACAAAAATTGTATTCTTTTGGATGACCAAAACTGGATGACTAAAAGTGAATTAAACATAAGGAAGGGACAAAGGCATAGTGGGAGGAGTGTTGTACACATGTGCTTCACCTTGTGTTGTACACAAGGTGAAGCACATGGATAGAAGCCACATTTTCTACGGTTTCCCCCCTGAATTTTGGGAAGGTATCTTTGATTTTTATTGTTTTTTTAGTTCTGCAACCTTCTACCGGATAGACAAGATATTATCACCAAGAGGTTTAACTTAGCCTCCCTTCAGTTCTCCCAGGGAAATGTCACCCAGAGCAGTTTACAAGTTGCTTTTCAATGTTCACTAAGAAACTAAAGATGAGTCATGTCTGGCAGCTGGCAGGAAGTCATTCCTCCAATTAGAAGACAGAAGACAGGTTGGGAACAGTTGTCAAGGAAATGTCTTGCTTTTGATTATGATTCTCTGCAACTTCAGAACCTGAAGTTTATGACAATCCGTGGTGCATCTCCATAGCTCTGCAAAAAATAGAATAAAAACTTTAAGGTGTCAAAACAAAGAAAGGAGGTTTTCTTTTGCATCACAGTCTTCTTTATATTAAGTCTATTTTAGGGCTTCTATTTGAAAATTTGCTTTACAATAGTCTTATCTCCTGGTTGATGTATCTACCAATCCACCAACCAAATAAGCAGGAAATGGTCCCTCTAACAATGAAGCATCATAAGCATCGAATGGCCTATAAAATGCTTTCACCTTCTCAGCCACATTCTCACTCCAGGAACTGAGATTTTCTTTCCATGTTCAAATTCTGAAGAAACTGAGAAGTGAGAAGTGTGTGTGTGTGTATGTGTGTGTGTCGAACTATATCAATCAGATATGTCTCTTTTTTCTTTCCTTTTCAACATTTTTCTTTCTTGTTTCACTGAAGCAGATTCTGCCACTGTTTTCCTGTGGTGACAGTGACCTCCTCTATAACCTAACAAACAAAACAATGGTTAAATGCCTCTTTCTCCCTTATTACTTAACCTTAAAACAGAAAAATACATAACAGTGGAGATGTCAACCAAAGTATTTTGAACATGGCATCCTTCTCCTTCTCTGATGGAAGCAAGAAACATTGGAATATATTAAATGACAATCTAATTGGCCAGGGCCTTCTTGGAATTTATTTTATTCTGCTTCCTCCCCATCCTTCTTAGGGGTGACAAAATTAAAATTGCAACCCAAGGTATGTACTTATTATGTACATACAAGGTATGTACTTATAGCTCTCAGTGTATCAAGGGTACTTATGATTAAGCATTTATTATTATTATTATTATTATTATTATTATTATTATTATTATTATTCTGTTTTATTCATTAAACAGGAATAAAACAGATAATTCATAGATAATTTCAGGCAGCAAACCAAGATGAACATGTTTAAAATTGGACTTCCTCATTCATTGCCATTTTCCAATGAAATATAATCATAACTTCCCAAATAAACCCAAATATTATGCAACCTTGTTGTTTTATTCGTTTTCTTATTTTTTCTTTTGAATAATTTTATTAAGAATTATGAATGAAAAGGGAAAAAATGCACATAGACTACAAAAAATGCAAACAACAAAATATGAAAAGGAAAAATGTGTGAAAAAGAAAAAAAAAAACAAGAAACAGTAACTTCTCCCTTTATCCTTGTAGGTAAAGACAATTTAACAACTTTTCACCGTGTCTAAATAAAACATACGGTAATCTCTTCTCATTTTATAGCTTATCTCTTAAGTTTCAAAAAATTTATCAAAATGCTTCATCGATCATTCTTTGTCAGCAAAAATTCAGTAAGGGAAAGAAGATATAACTATTTTTTTCTTCTTTTTACTCTGATTAAATAAAACAACGTTGCAATTTTTCTTTCCTTTATCTTCCTACACTTTTTTTTAAAACTCTACTCCAACAATTTTGGTCACCATGATGTAAAAAAGATGTGGAGACTCTTTTAGAAAGTGTGCAGAGAAGAGCCACAAAGATGATTAGGGGACTGGAAGTTAAGACATATTTAATTGTGATTCTGTAAGCACAGTTTTTAATGTTGGATAAACATTTGTCTGAAGTGATGTAAGGTTTCCTGCCTAATCAGGGGGTTAGACTAGAAGACCTCCAAGGTCCCTTCCAACTCTGTTATTCTATTCTATTCTATTCTATTCTATTCTATTCTATTCTATTCTATTCTAGACATAAAATTGCCTACAAGTGGGACTTCAATTTTTGGTGACTTCCTGGACATTTCTCTGTAGTTTACTTGTCAATAATTTGAAAATTGCCTTCTTATAGGACTTTGTTTTTTGTTTTTTGGTCTTCCTTCAACATGCTAATGAAGATCTGTTAATACTGCCACCTGCTGCAGAAATTAATAGCTATAAGAAAATAATAATTCATTGGGCCTCACACTGTGCTAGAATTTGGCTGTTGTTTTTTCCTTGCTTGAGTCCATCATTCATTCTACTCTCCTTCTATTTTCCTTGAAATGGAGCCAAGAAGGCTGTCCAATAACAACTAGCCAGAAGGAACTCAAATTGTTCCAGAGACATTCTTCCTCAATGCGTCCTATTGTTTGGAGAAAACTGAGGATATCTTGAATAAACAAGGGGCAGTAGTGTTAAGATTGGCTTTAGCTATTCTGCAAAATTATTCCATTTTAAAAGAAAGCAAATATTAAAACAATGCTTTGGTTATCAGTTTTACTCAAAGGAAGCCAATTCCATTAGCACTGAGAAATTCTTTATCACTGAGCTAAGTGAGAATTCGGTGGGTTCATTTTTTATCTATCTGAGACTACCAATCCTAGCCAATCACTTTGGCAATAATCAGCGGTGTGAACCTTGCCAGTGTGTGTGAAAACCTGCTCTGTTCTACAAATTAATCTTATGTGAAATGTGGGTGTGCTTTTCACCGCATCACTATCAACGATAAAATTAAACCTATGCACCCAAATGTAATACTGTCATAGTTAATTTTTCCTATCCGGTTGTGGGTAGCATCTTATTTCCTGAAGTGACACTATGATAAATGATAGTAACCTTTGTCATTTTTAATAAAAAAAAAATATAATGCTTTTGCAGGATGGAAGGTGGAATTTAAAGCTTTGATTAAAGCTTTCTTTTATCCCCTCTAAAATACAGGAATTAAGACAGGTTTCAAACTGAAGTTTATTAAGTATGTAAGTAGGGACCATTACAAGGGATTTACATGGAGCAAGATCAATCATGGACTTAATTTAGAATATACACCATAATATTAGAGAATCCTCTTTATAATAAATTGCCTTGGCCTGAAAGGGTTTGGTTGTAATTTTTATAGTTGCTATGACAAAAAAAGATCACACTTTGAGAAATTTAAGAATGATAGGATCTCAGTAACTTAAGGTTCTGTTCCTAAATGGATGAATAAAAGAATCAGTGAAGTTGGTAATGAGATAAATCTTCATTCTGAGATGGAAAGAGTTAACAGAACTCTTTTAACAGATATTTGAAATTTGAAAACAGGTGGCTTGTTGTTTCAATTTTATTTACTTGATACCTGCTGATCTGCTTAGACAAGCACCAAAGAGAGGGAGAATCAGCATTAAACACACACACACACACACACACACACACACAAGGTATTGTTACAGATGTTCTAAAGACTGAGTAGAGTAGCAGAGTAGAGACTAAATGCAGTTACCAAGAGAATGCAGTACACAAAAAAGGGAGAAGGAGGATGAGTTTTGATCGCACATGTGTGTAGATAGATGAGAGAGGGGGGAGGAAAGAGGGAGGGAGGGAGAGGAAGAGAGAGAGATTAAAATCTCTCACCACCATGGTGGCGCAGTGGTTAGAGTGCAGTACTGCAGGCTACTTCTGCTGATCACCGGCTGCCAGCAGTTTGGCAGATCAAATCTCACCAGGCTCAAGGTTGACTCAGCCTCCCATCCTTCTGAGGTGGGTAAAATGAGGACCCAGATTGTTGGGGGCCATATGCTGACTCTGTAAAACCGCTTAGAGAGAGCTGTAAAGCATTGTGAAGCGGTAGTAAGTCTAAGTGCTATTGCTATTGCTAAAATGGAAGGGGTAGCCATTCAAATAGGCAAACCTAAATCTCTTTAGGGCTTTATTATTATAAATCACCATCTTCCCTATAAAGAATTGAAAAGTAGTGCACATCCTACAGTATAGTTATCATATATGAGCCAAAGTGTATTCTTGCAGAATTAGGCAAAATCCATCTTTGTACTATTTTTTCTTTCTTGCTCATAGTGGCCAACAGATGCCTCATAACTAAGAGATAAAGACATATTCACTGCTTTGTTTTTGTGAGAGGTTTTTTAACCCTGAAACTGGTCCATAGAAGCCTCCTGTCCCCAATCTGGAAGCTTTAAGAGTAGTAGCTTTATAGACTTGTCCTGCATAAATATACTAAGTATCTTTTTAAAAACATTCATAGTAATACCAATAGAAAAGAATATTTGTAGCTAAGGGGTGAACTATTGGCTTCTTCATGTTCTCTGGTCTTGGTTCTTTCCTTGCAGATGTTCCATTACTCAACTAAGTAACATCATTAGTGCTAGAAGCATTGATAATGTTATTTAGTTTGGTAATGAAACATCTGCAAGGAAACCATCAAGCTGAGAGAGCACCAAAGAGCCCAGACTTCATGGTAGTGGCTTTCACAATTACGTCCCCTTCTCATGCAACAAAAAGAAAAGGAGGACGAAAATGAGACAAGAACTGATTGCCTCCCTAGTGGTTTCACAATGGGTTTGAACGGAATTGCTTATCAAGTTTGTAATCTTTGTTTTATGATTTGTTTTTCACTGTACCAGGGTCTGGTTTTGTGAGATGGAATGCTATATAAATGTAAGAAATAAACCAACCAACAAACAACAAATATTATTGGTTTTCTTTTTAATTATTCATTGTACATCTCCCCTGAGTTAGGATCTTGTGTGGTGGGCAGAGTATAAATGTGATAAACAAATACATGGTCAATACAATACAAATGTTGAACATCCATTACTTAGCCACACTTTCTGAAGTCACCTAAGAGATACAACTAGGCCTTAGTTTCAATTCTGCCAAATGGTCCAGAAAGATATGTATGATAAATGGCATGAGAAGTCCAGAGAATTTCAGGGTTATGCTTCGCTCGTCCAGTTTTCATTGCTAGTCATTCCTCACTAAGGTTATGAAATGTTTAGATAGAAAGGGACTTCCCCCACCACCACCACTTTTTATTTTATTTATGAATCTTGACGTATTGTACTGTTTCAGTATAGCAGGGGTTCTATGATATGATTAGAAATATGTTAACATTCTGCTAAAGTATTTAAAAGAGAGAATGAAAAGAAAAAGTAGCAATAGTATTTAGACTTATATACTTCTCCATAGTGCTTTACTCTCTCTTTCACTCTCTGAGCAGTTTACAATGTCAGCCATTACTGGTATATTGTCCCCAGCAATCTGGGTCTTCATTTTACTGACTTCAGAAGGATGGAAGGCTGACTCAACCTTAAGCCCCATCAGGATCAAACTCCAGGCAATGGGCAGAGTTTGCCTGCAATTCTGCACTTAACCACTGTGCCATTGGGGCTATCCACATTTTTTTACAATTTAGGATGTAAATCAACTTGCTCAATAATCTCCCAGTGCTCACTTTCATGCTCAGTACTCAATCTCAAAGCCACCCTGAAGGAATTTTGTGTGGTAATATTACTCTCAGCACTAAGAGGAAATCCTTCACTTAAGAAATTGCCAGATAATTTATCTTCTCCTCAGAACAATCTGGAGGACTCACCTTTCCAAAGCCTTTGTCCTTATATTGGATGGAAATTTTCAGAAAGCCTTTTGTGCTCAGCTTTATTTAAGGTACTTTTTAGAGTGCTGCCATGAGTCATCTCTTCCTACTGGCAATGAATTCATTCTTTTGGCTTCTTTTTACAGCAAAGAGGGAAGAAAAGTCGTTTTGACATCAAAAGAAGCCAGGCATTCCTACTTAGTAGGCAAAAAATTAGTATAAGTGTAGTTTACTATGTAAATTTCCTATGAAACAGAACTGCCAATATCGAAGATCCCTTAATAACAAGAATCTGCAAAAGTGAACTAAATTCACTTGCAGAATAGGCAATGTAAAATGTTAACTTGCCTTCCAGTGAGGACCTGTATACCACATGAGTCAAAAAGAGGGCTGTGAAAATATTTACAGACCTCTTGCATCCTGGACATAAACTGTTTCAATTCCTACCCTCAAAACAACGCTATAGAGCACTGCACACCAGAAAACTAGACACAAGAACAGTTTTTCCCCCAATGCCATCACTCTGCTAAACAAATAATTCCCTCAACACTGTCAAACTATTCACTAAGGCTGCGTTACTATTACTATTAGCCTTCTCATTATTCCTATCACTCATCTCCTCCCACTTATGACTGCATGACTGTAACTTTGTTGCTTGAATCCTTATGATTTATATTAATATTGATTGATTCCAAGTATGATTTGATTGCTTATTTGTATCCTATGACTATCATTAAGTATTGTACCTTATGATTCTTGACATATGTATCCTGTCTTTTTATGTACACTGAGAGCATATGCACCAAAGACAAATTCCTTGTGTGTCCAATCACACTTGCCCAATAAAGAATTCTATTCTATTCTATTCTATTCTATTCTATTCTATTCTATTCTATTCTATTCTATTCTATTCTATTCTATTCTATTCTATTCTATATAAATTGGGAACTTTTAGGTTTTTAATCTTTAAAAAGCTGCTGCTATTCAATTCTCTGAATTTCAAGACAATGAATGTATGTATATGTCTTCATGTGCATGTAATATATAAGATTTTTTTATATATAGATTTTTCTATAGGGCCACAGAAAGATTTAGATGTTTTTGTTCATATGCATTTCAGGACCTTTAAGAATTGTGAAACTGGCAAAGACATGTAAGTCTTTGGAGCCTGAGTAGCGTAGAGGAGTAATGCCTCCTACAAAGGCAGCATTTAAGATCCAGCTGCTGCAATTACTGGCGAGTTCAATCCCAGGCAGGCTCAAGGTCGACTTAGCCTTCCATCCTTTATAAGGTGGGTAAATTGAGGACCCAGTTTGTTGGGGGCAATAAGCTGACTTTGTATAAATATAAATATACAAAAGTATGAAGGCTATTGCTTAACGCATTGTAAGCCGCCCTGAGTCTCCGGAGAAGGGTGGCATATAAATCAAATTTTTTAAAAAAAGTATGCAAATGCAACAAAGTGCCATTTCATTACAATCCCCCAACGTACCAGACGTCTCTTTATTTTGGGAGGGAACTTTAAAGTCAGAAAACCACTGTAAAGAAACATGGAGTTATATAGTTGGAAGACTGTTCTTAAAAGGTACTTGTTCTTCCTTTCTGGAGTAATTAAAGGATTGTGCAAGGAATTAAGGGTGGAGGAACGAGCGATTAGGTCAATGGTGAAATCCAATTTTTTTTACTACCGTTTCTGTGGGCGTGGCTTGGTGGGAGTGGTGTGGCTTGGTGGGCATGGCAGGGGAAGGAGACTACAAAATCTCCATTTCTACCCCACTCCAGGGGAAGGATACTGCAAAATCTCCATTCCCTCCCCACTCCTGGGAGAAAGATATTGCAAAATCTCCATTCCCACCCCTCTCTGGGACCAGCCAGAGAGGGGTGGGAAAGCCAGAGGTGATATTTGCTGGTTCTCTGAACTACTCAAAATTTCTGCTACCGGTTCTCCGAACTGCTCAAAATTTCTGCTACTGGTTTTCCAGAACCTGTTAGAACCTGCTAGATTTCACCCCTGGATTAAGTTTTAGATTAGGTTTAGACCAGAGGTGGGATTCATTTACCTTCACTACTGGTTTGCAAATGTGAGTGCGCGCTCACTTCGCTTGCTTCTGCACATGCGCAGTAGGTGTGCATTACGTCCAGGCAAGTGGGTGGAGCCTCCCACCGTCGCCGCTACCAGTTCGCCCAATCTGGAGAGTACCAGCTGAATCCCACCACTGGTTTAGGCTCATGTTAGGTTTAGGTTTAGGGTAGTCAAGTAAGCCATTTGTCATTCAACAATTTGATGACACTACAACCTTGCATGGTCAGCTAATTGTTTGATAGAAGGAAGAAAAAATATAGTTATTTCACACACCACATATAGTGTCTACTCTTTTAAATAAGAAGCTTTTTTTTCCTTTATACTGTTTATAGCATGTTTCCTCTATCCTTCATCTTCTTTTTCTCACTAACAATCCATCTGCCCTGTCTTCTGATCACTGTGTAATCTAGCAGCCTTGGGCTTGAAAGAAGGAAGGTCATTCATGAAACTTCTTTTAAAGAAGAAAGATAAATGCTACACAACACGTATGACCTCTTCTCCCTGTTCAAATTCTGAGCAGAATCTTCCTTCTTTCCACACTGACTTTTTTCCTTCATCTCATCATTTATAAACAGGTTAAAGTCCAAAGGGAGGGAACGTTCTACACAATAGTACTCCCAACTACTTCCTCTCACTCACCTACATCAATGACACATAGATTCATTTATGCAGTATTGAATTCAAAAATTCCTCCGGAAAGCAAGAACACATTAAAAAAAAAAAAAAAAAAAGACAGCTCAACAGATGAAAAGGTTGCAATGTTTTTACTCCGCAGGGGTAAAGAAAATAAGGCAACTGTGACGATAAGAGAAAGATAGATATAACTTTAGTCAGTGGCAGCTATATACTAATGTTTCTTTCATCTTGCATTTACCACTTTTTTTTTTTTTTTTTTTTTTTTTTGCCTATTCTGGAATGTATGTCCCCTCTACAATATTAATGTGAAAACTAGCTAGAAGTGATTAATCTTACGCTCTGTTTTTACCCTGGTTTTCTGCTTGTTTTGGAGCTTTATTTTGTGTTCTAACTTTAGAGTTCATTAATTGCCTTTTCTCCCTCCACTATCACACCCACCACCCTTTTTCTTGACACTGCAACTCTCGGTTTAAAATTCCTTCTGAAATCCTTATTAGAGAATTTTCTGAAATGGAATTTAAGTTTTATGGAGCAAGACTGGCCCCTGCTGGTCAAAGACACAGTGTTTGTGACTGGGATAAAACGTCTGGAATATGTGTATGAAGTTCTTTGGAGATAATGCTACTAATTCACATTCTAAACAAACCATCTCTACAACATTAGATAGTTAAGGCATGGAGATATAAACAAAAATGCATTTTTGAGGATATTCAGAAAGCTGGGTTCACAATCTAGCAGGTTTCCAGAGTCTTTCATTTGGTGTTCAAAGAGAATGTTGATTATCTATTCTACTTCTCTTTGTTCTTGGTTTTTTAAAAAAATAATGTTCATTAAAAGAATATTTTCCAAAGACTTAAAAATATAGAAATAGTAAAGGATTATAAAAGGATAAAAATGAATAATAAAAAGCAAGAAAAAAAAGATATCTAAAGAGGCAACTTCTGATCTTCTTTACAGCCAACATAGCAATTAACATCTCCACTCCACCATCCAATTTACATACCATTACATACTTTTTTTCCCGTAAACAAATATTTTTATTCAATAAATCCTAAAAATAGCAGTTTATTTGTTATCCATTTTTAGCAAAAGGTCTATTCCAGTCTTTCGTAAAAGTAGTTCTCCTCTTAATCAAACAAGTCAGTTTACCCATTTCTGCAAACTCAGCCATCTTTGCTATCCATTCCTCCATTATTGGTGTTTCTGTAGTCTTCCATCTTTGTGCATTGCTGCAGTTACCATATATAAAACATCCGTGAATCTTTTCTAGCTGAGGCCCATAAGTCCTAATGAAAAATGCACAGGTTTCATCTGAATGTTAACTTTTAAATATTTCTTCATCCCTATCTCTAATTGTACACAAGTCTATCATGCATAAAAAAAAAAAAATACAACCAGCAATAAGGTGGATGGACTCAGCCATCATTTACAAGCGAGTTATACATTCATACCATTCATTGTTCACAGAGCCTGATTATAAAGTTCAGAATAGTGCTTAACCATTAAGAAGAAAACTCATGTCAGACTCAAATGCTGAGAAAGTAAATACTTATGACTCTTTCAGAGTAACATTGTTGGAAGGGACCTTGGAGGCCTTTAACCTCCTTCTCAGATAGGAAAGGCTATACCATTTCAGACAAATAGTTGCCCAATCTCTTCTTAAAAACCTCCAGTGTTAGAACATCCACGACTTCTGGAGGCAATCTGATTCTGTTTTCAATCTGATAAATCAAGAAATATTAAAATGTTAAAAACCTGTACTCTGCATAAACAATATAAGGTTAGCAGAGAAAATGGGTCATGGGAACAATGTTGCAAGTAGTTGACCGGAACATTAGGGTTTATGAAAGGAATGATTGGTAAAATAATGCTGAAATTGAAGAGAGAACAGGCTTCATTTATACATTAGATGTTTGACTGATGATTGATGTCTCATCAAGTCATTGTCAATTCTTAGCAACCACATATAGGAAAAGGAAACCTCTACAGAATTAAATATTCTTTATTCTTAATATTAAAAAGAGGCAGAATAGAATATTTCCCCTAAAAGAGAAGAGAAACATCTTCTTGAAGGCAGAAAGCAGCCCCAGTTTTCCTGCTATAAGAAAACAGCCTCAAGCAGAAACCCGAAAATGCTAGTCTTTAGGAATAGATATTTTGTATCCATTCAGAAAGCTGGGCCACTCTGTTCATAAACAAAGAGCAGCCAGAAACTCTGAATAAGCAACACAACAGGCAAGGAACAGAAACTGACAAGATTAGCTCAGACAAATGAAACACCTAGGATTTGCATTTCCTCTTTTGTCGGTATGCCATGATCCCTACATTATCCCATAGGAATCTGGCAAAAGCCACTAAAATATGAAAAAAACATATTCTTGCACAGGAACAGACATCACAAAGCCCCAAAGAATGTAGAAAAGCCCACCTGCTCTCAGCCCCATTTTGTCATCCACCCCAGAAACGCTGCTATCACTGTAGTTTCTGGCTACCAAATAAATGGAGATCTCCTTTCCAATTGCAGCTTCCTTCATGTCATTTCTTCTGCACCTTTCTCCTGGCTTGGAATGAGAACTGGACCAGATTTTTCTTCCAAGGCACATAGATAGATTTTTTTTACCATGATGAACTGGTCCCTTACTTGGTCCATCAGATCTTCCAACACCACACTCATCACTCATTGTAACTGAGATCGTCCAACTTATTTTATTTATTTTTTATTTTATTTATTTATTTATTTATTTATTTATTTATTTATTTATTTCTCAAACACATATAAGATAACTGATATAAGTGTAAACATGATTATGAATACAGGATAAGGATACCAATAAATGGAGACAGTAGGACAGGGATGATAGACACATTTGTGTACTTATGCACGCTCCTTACAGTCTTCTAGGAATGAGATGAGGTCAACAGTAGACAATCTAAGGTTAAAGTTATGTGGGTTTGGGGAAGTAACCACAGAGTCAGGTACTACATTCCAGGCATTGGCCACTCTGTTGCTGAAGTCGTATTTTCTGCAATCAAGTTTGGAGCAGTTTACCTTAAGTTTGTATCTATTGTGTGCTTGTGTATTATTGCGGTTAAGCTGAAGTAGTCATTGACAGGCAGGACACATAATTTTATATACTATGCTTAGGTCAGACCAAAGGCTGCATAGTTCTAAATTGTCTAATCCCAAGATTTCGAGCCTGGTGGCATAAGGTATTCTATTATGAGCAGAGGAGTGGAGGACTCTTCTCATGAAATATCTCTGGACTCACTCAATTGTATTATTGTCTGATATACAATGAGGATTCCAGGCAGATGAGCTGTATTCGAGAATTGGTCTAGCAAAGGTTTTGTATGCCCTAGTTTGCAGCACAACCTTACCTTGTTTCTGGTTGTCTTCTTCTTCACTTTCCTTTCACTTTTCCCTAGCATCAGCTTCTTCTCAAGAAGGCTGGCTCTTCAAATAAAATGTCTGAAGTAGAATAATTTGAGCCTGAGTTATTTTGATTAATGGAGAACAAATTGGTTGCTTTCCTAGCAGACAAGAAACAGATTCACTGAATTCAAGTACTGTGTTAAATGTGTATTACTGGAACACGGACTTTGAAATAAAAATGGTCCCTAGGGAGAAAAGAAGGGAGAGGGAAATATTGTTACATATGTTGTTACTGATCTGGAAATAAATGATAGTTGCAGATTTAACAAATGCAGTTAATGAGACTAAGAGAGAGCATTTGGAGTGGGTACATGAATTATATGCATATACAATACACACAATGAAATGTAACATGCTTAACATAGGATTCAATTAAAATTATTTATGCTACTGGTCTTCCAAATCAAAGTGGAGAAAGTAGAACTCGGATATTTTATCATCCACCGCAGAGCATTTGAGTAAGGAATCACTAGAGTGAATCATAACTTTCCAGAAAAATTATCAAGAATCTATTTATAAGTTATAAATGTCACTGCCAAAGGAAACTTTTTTTTTTTTTTTTGGTTTGTTTCTAGGTCATTTCTGGCTTGGTTGCTTCGTTTCTCTGGCAAGCCTAGCATGGATTATTTTATTTTTTTTCTTGAAAAGTGATGTCTTTTCAATCTAGCAAAACTTATTCTTCAACATTTTTAAGTAAAACTAGTCTCTGTCCTCTAGTCCATTCAATGTTCTCACCCTTAAAGAACCTCTGCTTGTTTCCATTTAAAAATAGAAGATTTTGATAAGATTGGCTTGGAGTCTCCTACATATCTCAGAATTCAAAATATTCAAAGTTTCCTAAAGGATATCAGTAATTAATTAAGAGAACAGTTAGTGACTCTTCTTCCTGCCTTTCAAAGTCCTCAACTGACCATTATCAAAATTTTAAGCTAATATTAATGGAGGGAAAAAGCAGATTTCAATAACCTTTAAAAAGTCAGCTTGATCTTACCATGATACTTTATAATTGTCCTGAGGAAACTAACTAGAATGTTCTGTATCAGATATTTAGATTGATGTTATGTGATCTCTGGGGCTTGTCAGGAAACGTGTGCTTTAATCATGCATATGTTGCTACCTAAAGTAATTTTATTTATTTTGAACATTTATTTGTCCCATATTCCTGCAAGAGCTTCATATAACATCAATAGATGAGAAAGAGGGAGGGGGAGCGGGAGGGGAGGGGGAGTGGGAGAAAGAAAGAGAGAGAGAGAGAGAGAGAGAGAGAGAGAGAGAGAGAGAGAGAGAGAGAGAGAATGAATCAGAATGCCACTCTTACAGGTTTATCACAATAAAATAGATTACATTACAAAGTTGTTCAGTTGTTAAATCATGCCTGACTTTTCATGATTCCATAGACCATGGCTCACCAGGTCCTCCTGTCCTCCACTGTCTCCTGCAGTTTGCCCAAATCCATTTTCATTTCTTGCAATAAGTACTTCCAATAGTACCTGATAAAGCTACAAGAAAAGAACTGATACAAAGAAAGGAGATATGTTTATGATTTACAAAAAGGAAAGGCAGTTTTTAAAGCCTATCTTTCTTAGACAGTGGGAAGCAGTAACCAGACATGTTTCAAGTGATCTTTTTTTCCCCAAAAAACTTTCAGAAACGTTGAACATTTTGTTGGTGATGAATGAGTCAAAAACCATCAAGTGACTTCAACTCCTAGTAATTGCACAGATATAAATGCTTACCATCTTGGTTTGTCTCAGATTTAATAATTATTTCTTCTTTCCAATTGTGGTTCCAAATAGAACAATAACAATCAGAACTTTCAACACTTTATGCTGAAATAACAATATGATATTTTTGCTTTCTGGAAAGCCTAAAAATTATAATCCAGTCCCTATTACAGATATATGCTTCTAGAGCAAACCCTTGTGGAAATATTTTAGGGAAAACCTCTTATAGAGAGCTTTGATGTAAGAGTGGGAACTCACAATGAGTAGATTAACACATAGCACTAAGCTGTAGCTTGTTTGTTAATTGCGTTTATATTCCACAATTGGTTTGGAAGGTGACACTATGGAAGTCTCCTCTCATTTATCTTCACAACTACCATGTCAGATCCATTGGCTGAGAGAGTGTCACCCAATCTGTTCCATTGATGAATTGGGATTTAAATCTATCTACACTGCACTGCACTAATCAGACAACTTGCTGCAATTCACATAACATACTATGCATAAAACCATTGCTGGATTGATAAAATATGCTAAGTCATTCAAATGCCATGGATAAATATCAGACATCCTGGATAAACCAGACAGAAAGCATCACTAGATGAACTAATTATACTGTATTTTATTATAAAGCTATATTAACAGAATCTTGAAAATATGAAAGCACAAACTTCCTGTTACCAATTTTAACTGCTTGATCTATTAGGACAGGTCCTTCTTAAGTTTCCTTCTCTGAAAATTAAGCCACTGGGAGCTCCTGCATCTTTTGTCTGATTGTTTCCTAGGCAGCATATCTTTCCTTCTTTCCCCCAAGGTCATTCACACATTCCATTACAATAAGCCAATTAAGCTTAATGTACTGAAAGAATCTAATTTGGCACTTTTGAAGACAACTGGGCTTGTATTCTCAGTTATGTTTACAAATATTTGTCATATAATCAAAACAAAAATCATCAGATCTTGAATCTGATATTGAAAGGTTACCTGAATTCAGCTGAAAAACTCTAGATGACCACTAGTTGGCAGCAAAGATGGGGGTTTGTACCCTGTTTTCTGTCGGCTTCTTTGTATTTTTGCAGTACTGGTATGATAGTCCTAATATTGGATTCGTTCATTTTAAATCATATAGCAGAATTTTTGATTATCATATCCCATGCATTAATGTTACATATATATATGCCTAAATTTGTCATATATAGGTCAAAGAAAATTAAGTTGTATGTGTCATATTAATCCTTGAATAAAGCTTGGTATAGTATAGTATAGCTATTATAAGTGATAAGAAAGTCCTATTAAGGTCAAATGGAATGTTTTCTAGATATTAGCAATTTCTTCTCTGTGGTTTAATTAAATTTAATCTATGAAGCCTTATTAATACAAGGAGAATTCACAGATACAATACTCAGCAAATGTCCATTAGTAATTTTGCAGCATCCCATATTAACTGTAGTGAGTGACAAAAAGACAAGAAATCTGGTATCTTTCTCAATTTTTTACCTTATTTTCTATAATCATCGAGGAATTGAAGGAATTGTGGTCCTAAATATATGGAAGTAAGATGTAGCTTGCCCATGATCTAGAGTAAATCTGTGATACTATCTAGTATGAAATCCTTCAGAAGTTGTGGGAGCTTCATCACCAGAAACTTCCAAGAAGAGACTGGACAGCCATCTGTCAGAAATGATCTACGGCGGTGATGGTGAACCTATGTTATGCGTGTCAGAGATGGCACGTAGCACCCTCTCTGTGGGCATGCAAGCCATTGCCCTGGCTCAGCTCCGCTGCGCATGTGCACGCGTCTTACACCAGCCAGCTAGTCTTTGGGTCTCTGCCGCTCATGCGCAGGGCATGGGGCACATGTGGGGAGCTGTGCATGTATGCGTGGGGCATGGGGCACATGCGCATGGGATGGGCACATGTGGGGGGGTACATACAGGTAATCCTCCACTTACAACAATTAATTTAGCGACTGTTCAAAGTTACAATGGCCCTGAAAAAAGTAACTTATAACCATTTTTCATATTTACAATCTTTGAAGCATCCCATGAACACGCGATCAGAATTTGGACGCTTTGGCAACTGGTTCATATTTATGACCGCCGCCATGTCCTTGGGTCATGTGATCACTTTTTGTGACTTTGGGACAAGCCAAGACAAAGGCAAAGCGAGATTCACTTAACAACCATGTTGCTATCTTAACAACTGCAATGATTCACTTAACAACTGGGACTAGAAAGGTCATAAAATGGGGGAAAATTCACTTAACAAATAACTCATGCAACAACATAAATGTTGGGCTCAATTGCGGTCGTAAGACGACCACATAATACCTCTATTCTTTTTCAAATTTAATCTTCTCTACTTCCTTTGCTATTACAATTTTCAGTGGGGAAGGCTACCCTTAGCATGCGCTATTAACAGTGATTTTTTTAAAAAGGATTATTTAGACAAGAATTAAGAAAACTTGCACATCATCTCAAATTATTTATTTATTAGATTTTAAAACCATCTTTATTATTTTATTATATTGCTTAACGCATTGTAAGTTGTCCTGAGTCTTCGGAGAAGGACGGCATATAAATCTAATTTAAAAATAAATTTAAAAATAAGTAACTCAAATTAACATACTTAATTCTCCCTCCTCCTTCTATTTTTCCCACAACATCAGCAACCCAGTAAAGTGAATTGAGATGAGAGGGAATGGTTCAAGACACCCAACCAGTTTTCATGCCTAAAGCGGGACTAGAACTCACAGTCTCCTTTTTTTATTTTTATTTTTATTTTTAATTAGATTTATATGCTGCCCTTCTCCAGAGACTTACAATGCGTTAAGCAATAGCCTTCATACTTTTGTATATTTTTATACAAAGTCAGCTTAGTGCCTCCACAAACTGGGTCCTCAATTTACCTACCTTAGAAAGGATGGAAGGCTGAGTCAACCTTGAGCCCCGAACTTGCAATAATTGCAGACAGCTGAATGTTAATAACAGGCTATCTAACCTGTTGAGCTATCTGAGGCTCCTGGTCTCTAGGTTGTAACCTTAGCTATTAGATCAAACTGGCTCTCCAAAACAATGCAAGACGTTTTATGCTTTTCACTCTGAATTTTACACATAGGCATACAATATACAGTATATTCTGTTTGTCTGCCTAAGAAATCTGAGTTCTATTGACAAATTTCTGAACCCACATAACGTTGATTAGTTGAGCACATTGTTGTATTTAAAACAACACAAATCACTGGGGAAACTGAAAACACAACTGGAACTGGCCAGAATGCTAACTACTACATGGTGGTTTGGGATTTGTTTGTTTGTTTGTTTCAGGAGGACTGGGCACAAAAACTTGCTATGGAAAACAGTAAAAGCCAGATCTTTGGTGCAGATTTCACATTCCTCCATTCACAGGGAAAGAGAAATCAAAGAAGCTGAAATTTATCCCTGATGTACAGTAGTTTCAGATCTGAAGTCTTTGCACTGGGGCTCTGTTACAAGCCATACCTGGCTAACTATGCATTTTCACATTAAAAAAAAAATCTTTTTTATATCGGTATTGATCTCCATGTTTCTCCCAAAGATCAATATCTATGTCCTGGATTATTTCGTCCCTGCTGCTTTAGCGTCTGTTGCTCAACATTTAATGAATGTCTGAGTTCCCTAATATCATTTCAATCATTTTCCATTCTCCTGTTGTCATTAAGATTCCTGACCTCTCTTGGTTATCTAGCATAATCCAGTGTAATTTTAGAGAGCTGAGAATGAAATAGAAGCCTCGTTCCGTTTTCGATCTAGAGAATCATTCCAAAGCAATGTATTAATTTTTTTTTAAAAAAATTGCAAACTGGTCAGCTACCCACTCTTCTTATTATTGACTGTAGTAGTGGCTTTGCAACTGTTGTGTGGGGAAAACGGCAGATGAAAATGACCTTAGTGCCATTTATTTCCTGCTTATTTCAGTACACCAAGTCCCATTAAACAATGAAGGATAGGCCAAGCCAGTCTACTCCATAAACAGCTCATAACCTGGAAGACTGAACCTATGGTGTTCCCAGTACTCAAAGGAAATAAGGATTGTACATTGTATAAAGCACATTGTACATACTCATAATTAAAAATAGAATTTCTGTCTTGTTTGTCTGTTAGATATTTATCTTACCATTTGTTCAGGAGCCCAAGGCAGAATACATACTATCCCGCATTATTTTTCACCATAACGGTTATTATGTCCTTATAAGGACATCTGCCGGGGATTAGCTGAAATCCACCGGCGGGAAATTCAAGCCGCTGTCTATGGGCAGTGCGACTGCCAGAGCAAATATAAGGAGAGCTCCAGCAGTGCAGCGTGTCAAAGCTTTCGATTTCATCCTCGAAATAAATAAATTACTTAATTTATTAATTTATTAATTTCTCACTTAATAAAGGTGCTGAATGGACCTGAGCTGGTCGCGTCTTTTGTTCCTGTGCCTGATCTAACAACGGTAATAGCCCTATGATATTAGTTGAATTAGGAGTTAATTGGCTTGCATGATTAAGACTCTGACTTGGAAGTTAGCAAGCCCTTATTCAAGACCATGAAGAAGAAACAATGGATGGACACATTGTTTCTTGAAAAACAAGAAACAATGGATGGACACTGATCAACAAGAGAAGCAACCTGGAACTAAGGAGGAACTTCCTCACAGTGAGAACAATTAAGCAATAGAACATCTTTACCTTCAGAAGTTGTGGGTACTCCATCGCTGGAGGCTTTTACGAAGAGACTGGACAGCCACTTGTTTGGAATGGTATTGGGTCTCCTGCTTATCCAAGTGGTTGGATTAGAAAACCTCCAAGGTGCCTCCAACTCTGTTATACTGATAATTAATTCTGTTAACTGTGTCCATTGCTTGTTATAATATTTTAAGAAGGATTTAGGCAAATTAGAAAAAGTATAAAAAAGCAACAAGATGAAGAAATTAAAAATTGGTTGCAAACAGAATTTGAGATGTTCAAAACTACAGGCAAATCTTCAGAATATATGCTTCTTATTCAATACAAAAGACAGGATATGGAGCTCTTTCCACTGTTAGGGCCTACTCATATGCAGACTAACCCTTGCATAGGCTAAAGGTACTACTATCATCATCTTCATTTAACGACCCCATAATCCCTTGCGGGGTGGAGTCCGGGCAACTGAATGGAGCTAGCAGAGTGTTTTAATGGCTGGATGTCCTTCCTGTTGTCAATGTGGAGTTTTGTTCAGCAGATATACGCTCAGTGTGCCCAGAGAGAGAAATATTTGCCTTTATCTAGGATCAAACTCACAGCCTCCTGATTGTGAGGTGAGACCTCCAACTCTAGGCCACCATGCCATTCCACTAAAGGTATTACTCTACTGAATTTAAAATGTTGACCTTAAAAACAAAGTAATCTACCTGCAATTTACATTGATGTGCCTTTTTGTTACTAATGAAAGGAACATGAAGCTATACAGAGGTAACAAAAGAGTGGTGAAAAAGGTAAAATTGTCTTTGATTTTACCAATTTCACATTATTAAAATGGGGAGGCTAAGATATGGTGTATCCTATCATTACTGGCATGGCATTCATTAAGATCTGAGCCAAGAGCTGTTTTTATGACATAATTAATGGGGCTTGTCACCGTTCATGTTGTAACTAATGGGCAGATGCATTACCCCATCTATGGAAAAACTATTACCACATTATCATCTACTTTCACCGTGCATAGCCCTTTTTAAAAGCTGAATAATTCATATGAAAGCACATAATTGTGGTTCACTCATTCTACCGCAGATGTAAAATAAAACCTGTAGCAAAGTGCTAAATGGACAACTTTAAGCAGGTTTTAATAGACCTTGCTTAATAAATAGTAGATGAGGAAGTAAGGAATTCTCAATTTTTTAAAAAAATCAATGTAGGGAGAGAGCCAACTTCAAGCCATTTTTTAAAAATCTGGCTCCTTATGATTCTCATTCAGTCTTAATCAAGGAGATGTAAAATCTTTGAACTTTGGTTTGCAAATAAGAAAAATGAACAGTAGCATAAACATAGTAGTGTAAGAAAGGCAGGAACCTTGGTATCCAAAATTTGGATAGAGAGATATCAATTTGCTATCTTGTCTTGTCATCCTCTCCTTGCACGCTGATAGTAGTAAACTTAATTGTGTTCGTAGAGTTACCATCAACTCAACATTAAGAAAACTAAGATCATGGCATCCAGCCCCCTCAATTCCTTGCAAATAGATGGGGAAGAAATGGAGGTAGTGACATATTTTATTTTCCTGCACTCCAAGATCACTGCAGATGGGGACTGCAGCCAAGAAATTAAAAGATGCTTGCTCCTGGGGAGGAAAGCTATGGAAAATCTAGACAGCATTCTAAAAAGCAGAGATATCATCCTCCTCCCAACAAAAGTATGTATAGTCAAGGCTATGGTTTTCCTAGTTGCAATGTATGGCTATGAAAGTTGGACCATAAGAAAGGCTGAGCACCAAAGAATTGAGGCCTTTGAACTATGGTGCTGAAGAAGACTCCTGCGAGTCCCTTGGACTGCAAGGTGATCAAACCGGTCAGTCCTAGAGGAGATCAACCCTGACTGCTCTTTAGGAGGCCAGATCCTGAAGATAAAACTCAAATACTTTGGCCACCTAATGAGAAGGAAAGACTCACTGGAGAAGAGCCTAATTCTGGGAAAGATTGAGTGCAAAAGAAGAAGAGGACAACAGAGAATGAGTGTCTGGATGGAATCACTGAAGCAGTCGGCATGAGCTTAAATGGATTCCAGAGGATGGTAGAGGACTGGAAGGCCTGCCTGGAAGAACGTTGTACATAGGTTCGTGATGGGTTGGACATAACTTCACAACTAACAACAACAAGAAGAGTCACCATCACTGAATTGAAAAAAATCCAGTGACCACTAGAAGATAACAAAGTTTTCTGGACCTCCTAACAAATTTAAATAGCTGTCCAGATCTTTCCAGGAAGGCAGGATAGCTTTGATTTCTAAATTGGATTTATATGTGTAAATGATCCTGTGATATTGTAACCTTTTAATCTTTGATTGCTTAAGTAGATACTGAACAATTAGGTGTTATGAAGGTTAGTTTAGTTTAATATTTTTCAATGCACAAAGGATGTCCTTATGAAAGAGAAAAGCTGCAATATATTTTCATAACCTATTCAGATATATATTAACTTGGGGAGGGAGGGAGGGAGGGAGGGACAAATGCCTTTAAAAAAGTTATCGCTATTTCCTCTTTCTTTTTAAGAAATAACTGATGAAGAAGTACGGTAGTTGGAGAAGGAAATCACCATCTTCTTAAAATCTGGGAAAAAGCAGGTTTTATTGTTTGTTATTGATGTACATGTTCTCTTTTTAATTTATTTGAATTCTAAAGGGCATCTATTAAGGCAGAATGTATTTCAATTACCTGAAGTAGATTCCATCAAAAGTATCTTCATGCTCAGACTTCCTATCTCTGATGATGACAACTACACAATTGCCTTTGACAGCTTGTTCCACTGCCCTTTGACTCATATAAATAGTGAAGAAAAGAGGCCTTCATATCTAAATAACGGATTGTTTAGTAATTCATTCAGGTACAGCACTCAAGGAATAGTGAGTTCCACCTTGCCTCTAAATCACATGTAGAATTATCAGTATTCCAGATCTGGCAGGAGCATTTGGCATCTCTTGTGGCTTCTTAAATACCCTTATGAGGAATAAAGGTTGACACCCTCTTATATTATTTGCATTTAATCATTAACAGATTTAACCCCCATATTTATTGAATAGAAGTCATTACTTTAAAATGATGCTGAATTATTATCATCCATCATCTATATGAGAAGAGTAGAAGCTAAGGGAAAAGATTGAGAAGTAAAGCTGCTATTACCTCAGGATAGGCATTACCTGATATTCTCTTTTTTGTTCTCTTTTTTGTTTCTTGCCTTTATTATTTTTATAAATAATCAATGTGGCACACAGATCCAACACATTTTCCTCCTCCTATTTTCCCAACAACAACTCAACCTTGTGAGGTGAGTTGGATTGAAAGAGTGTGACGGGCCCAAAGTCACCCAGCTGATTTTTATAGCTAAGGCTGGACTTGAACTCACAATCTCTTGCTTTCCAGCCTGGTGTCTTAAACACTAGACAAACTGGCTCAATTGTTGACCTAATGTGGATTCCCTAGTTTCACACAAGTCAGTTTGTGGCATATGGATTTTAATGGCCTGGCATGGCTGCAGTTCTGCTAGCATGAATCAGCAAATGAAATATTGACAGCTCAATAGCAATAGCACTTAGATTTATATACTGCTTCATGATGCTTTTACAGCCCTCTCCAAGCAGTTTATAGAGTCAGCATATAGTTCCCCCAACAATCTGGCTCCTCATTTTATTGACCTCAGAAGGATGGAAGGCCGAATCAATCTTGAGCCTGTGACATTCAAACTGCCAAACTGCTGGCAGTCAGCAGAATTAGCCTGCAATACTGCATTCTAACCATTGTGCCACCATGACTCAATTCTGGCAATGAAGAGCTGCTGTGTTGTCATGAGGGCTGATGAGCTGACCTGGTTGCTAGATAGAGCTGGTATGGGGAGATCTGGAGACAGCAGTAGCACTGGTTCAGCTGTATATTGGTGGCTTGTAATATAGGCATTGGGGACTAGAGCCTTGAGGGAGATACACATCTCTTCATTTACATACTGTCAATCTGAGCCAAAAATCAGAGACAGAGAGGGGAAGAGAGAAAAAGACTATAAAATCTGACACTGGGTGAACACCAGGACTGTGTTCTTCCAAATATTAGTTGTAAGTAGTTAAAAAAAAGAATACAGGTTCTCCTTGATTTCTGACTATAATGGAACCTGGAATTTCTATCCTAAGTTATGACGGTTGTAATTTAAGGCACGGATCTCACTGGCACGATTTCATGACATATTTTGCACCAACATTTAGTGAATGCTGTGGTTATATAATGAACACAGCAATCATTAAGCAAATGTTATGGTTGTTAAATGAGTCCACTTATTCTTATGGGTATTTCCCTCATAAATTAGCTGAAAAGGTCAGAAACCAGCAAATCATCATATATCACAGTCAGATGACTGCAGAACACTGCAACCAGCTGTAAAATGTAACTAGCTGCCAAACACCTAAAATGTTGTCATGTGACCACTGTGTCTGTGTCAATGACCATCGGAACTCCAGAACTGTATTGTAAGTAGCTTTAGATAGATCCATCAAATGGTCACTAACTGACCATTAAGCACTTGGTCATTAAGTAAGGACTACCTATAAAAGCCTCCACTATCTTGTTGATTATGACATTTGCCTTCTTTTCATGTCAAATACACCTCCAGTTCAAAAAGAACCCTCTATACCAGGGGTCTTCAAACTTGGTAGCTTTAAGACTTGTGGACTTCAAATTCTGGGAGTTTAAGTCCACAGTCTTAAAGCTGCCAAGTTTGAAGACCCCTGCTCTATACAGTGTTTCTCAACCTTGGCAACTTTAAGATGTGTGGACTTCAACTCCCAGAATACCGCTGGCTGGCTGGGGAATTCTGGAAATTGAAATCCATAGATCTTAAAAGGTTCTAAAAAGGTTGAAAAACATTGCTCCATGACATAGCTCTGGGAAAGATTGTGGACAAAAGAAGAAAGGGAAGACAGAGAATGAGGTGGCTGAATGGAGTTACTGAAGCAGTAGGTGTAAGCTTAAATGGACTCGAGAGGATGGTAGAGGACAGAAAGGCCTGGAAGAATGCTGTCCATGGGGTCATGATGGGTTGGACATGACTTCGCAACTAACAACAACAACAGTTAAAGTACCTTTTTTGATGAAGTTTTCTTCAAAAATGATGCACCGTTTCGCCCAGTTACGGTTTACAGACTCAAGAGTTCTGGTAGTATCTAGATTACTATGGCAAGCCTTACTCAACATGGAGGAAGGGTTGTTAAAATTGACAGAACTTGCATCGGACAAGACAAACTGATGTCTTTGATTATAGAAAGGACAAGGTCTACATTTCTTCATGACTGGAAAGCCCTTATAGACTTTGTGTGCAAAGACACGACTTCGCAACTAACAACAACAACAACAACAACAACAACAACAACAACAACAACAACAAATGACATACTGTAGCTCCAATATATTTTAAGGAAGCAATGAAACTTTTATCCCAGAATTCAGGTCACATCTTGCCATTCCTTAGGCACTCTTGATGAGTTTCGATCATAACTTCTTTATCCCAAAATGGCTAATATTAAAAGTAGTCTCAACTTACAAACATTCATTTAGTGACCATTCAATGTTACACAGCATTGAAAAAAGTAACATGACTTTTTTTTAACACGACCGTTGCAGTATCTCCATGAGTCAAAACTCACCTAAAAACTGTGTTGGTTAGCAACTGAAATTTTGGATTCAATTGTGGTCTTCAAGCTACCTATATAAAGCTTGAAATGACCTATGCTCTACAAGCCTCTACCTTACCTTACCATGAAAAGTATACATTCTGGACTGCCACTGTCTTCCCTCTGCCTCCAAATATTTAACAAGTTTTTTGGATGAATCATTCTTGGAAGTATGAATATGTGTCCTGGACTGTGGTCCCAATAAAGACATTGCTAATCATATGGACAGGGTGGCTCAGTGGCTGAGACACTGAGCTTGTCAGTTGAAAGGTCGGCAGTTCAGTGGTTCCAATCCCTAGTGCTGCATAATGGGGTGAGCTCCCGTTACTTGTCCCAGATTCTGCCAACCTAGCAGTTTGAAAGCACATACAAAATGCAAGTAGAAAAATAGGGACCACCTTTAGTGGGAAGGTAACAGCATTCCATGCACCTTTGGCATTTAGTCATGCCAGCCACATGACCACGGAGACGTCTTCGGACAGCACTGGCTCTTTGAAACGGAGATGAGCACCGCCCCTAGAGTCAGGAACAATTAGCACATATGTGTGAGGGGAAGCTTTATCTTTTTAATCATACGTACACATTTCAAAGTTGATGAGTTCAGGGTGGAATGGGACAACTTGCCATGACGCTATGGCCAACTCATTGCAGCCAACTCACCATGACCAATTCACTGTGAGACAACTTGCCATGAACAACTTGTCACAGGCCAACTCACAGCAGGACAATTTAACAATTCAATTTAATTATTTTAAAAAAAAATTTTTTTAAAAAAACTAATTTTTGTCATTCACATTTCCTTCCTTTTGCATCCTGTCTTGAATGATTCTGTCCCACCATTTCTTTGATATGAGTGTTACTCGTGTCCCGCTGTGAGTTGACTGTGGTGATTTGTCCTGTGGCAAGTTGGCCATGGCAAGTTGGCCATGGCAAGTTGTCTGTGTCGAGCTGGCCATAGGGAGTTGCCTGTGACAAGTTGGCCATAGTGTATTATCATAGACCCTGTCATGAAGACATGAAGGTGATTTAAAGAAAGAGGTAAACCATTTTGATATCTCTAAGCGAGGGGTCAGCAAACTTAAACACTCAAAGAGCCACAAAGATCCTAACTGGAAGCCCCCATTCAAATTTGGAGCTGATGGGAAGTCCAGTTGCCCCATCATAGTCTCCTCCTAGCGTGCCCTCCTTTTTCCTCTGCTAACCAGAAGTCTGGTTCCCCCACCATAGAGTCTCCTCCTTGCATGGCGTCCTTTTTCCTCTGCTGACTGGAAGCCGGTTGCCCCACCATAGAGTCTCCTCCTAGCATGGCGTCCTTTTTCCTCTGCTGACTGGAAGTCGGTTGCCTCATCATAGAGTCTCCTCCTAGCGCGACATCCTTTTCCCTCTACCTGTCCTAACTGAAAGCCCTATCAATTGTGAAGGCAACCAGCAACAGAGAGCTGCAGCAGAGGGATGAAAAAGCCACATGCAGCATGCTCCAGAGCATGCTCCTGAGCCACGGGTTGCTGACCCCTGCTCTAAGCAAACAGTCCTGACCTGAAACCCTCTTAACATCTTAAGTAGCAGTAAACTGTCTCTGGCTTTAACATTGTGCGCTGGTTAAGATGTTAACTGGATTCTGTGAAACTCTGGTTCAAATTCCCAACTCAGTAAATGGAGCACACTGGTTTGCTTTGGACCTGTCATTTCTTTTCAGTTCAATCCACATGATTGTTGTTATAGTAATAAAATGAAGAATCTTGCCTGTAGCCTTGAGCTCTCAGAAGAGGATTGGGATATAAATGCTATCAATCAATACAAGGTTATATCTTGAAGGTCTACCCTGCCAAAATGCTTGCAGGCATTTGAAAACATTTGTGATAAGACCCGAGAAGCATTTAGCTGTAGTTTATCTTTCTTGGAAATGGTTTCATTCTCTAAACCTTCAAAATGTGTCATCTGCACACACACACACCAAAAAAAAAAAAAAAAAAAAATTATGGAGGATGGCAATCAAATTCCAATTTAAGATTTTCCACAAGAAGCATTCACATCTATTACACTGCTGAAGCCATTTGCCAAATTGGGAGTGTCTATCTTGACTTCATCAATGGAAAGAAATGGATCTGCCAAATAATATACGTACAATACGATGATTCAAACTTGTGCACAGTGCCACAGAAGGCTATAAAGAAACCCATCTCTACACATGAATAATCCCTCTTGCTTCCATCATATTCCTTTTGTCAGGCTGAACAAATGGGTGATAGATAGACAGATCATGTGAGATAATTGAAGGCTGTAAGGGTGCATCAGAGCACCCGGGGATATGCAGGTAACATCTGTCTGCAGCTCCTCGAGGCAGCTGTCTCTCTCCCCAGCATCTTGCTCACAGCAGCTTCAGCATGATATTGAGAAATGATGCATTTCATTTAATGAGGTAGAGACAGGTGGTACTTAAGCAATCCCTGATGTTCTAAACATTTTTTTTTTTTTGCCTTTGAATTGAAAACACTGCAAAAACTGCATGGATACACACCCACATATCCCAAGACTTGAATTTTGATTTGGGCTCACCATTGCAAAACCTGACTTCAGATTAAGGTTGGCCATAGCTTCCTGACATATCCTACTTGCAGTGTTCCTGATCATACAGGTAATCATTGATTTACAACAGTTCATTTAGTGACTGTTCAAAGTTACAACTGGAAAAAAGATGACTTGTAACCATTTTTCACACTTACAACCATTGCAGCATCCCCATGGTCGTATGATTAAAATTCAAGCGCTTGGCAACTGACTCATGTTTATGACAGTTACAGTGTCCCGACGCTGGGGTTGGATTTTACCGGTTCAGACCAGTTCGGGTGAACCGATAGCTCTGACGATCAGCTGGGAGCGAACCGGTTCGCTACGATGATCAGCTAGGCCTTCCCACCCGCCCCTGCCCTTTACTTATTTCTATCTTCACAGCTGATTAGTGTGGCAGAGCGGATTGCTATGCCTCAGCTGTTTTAATTCGCTAGCACTAACGCAGAAGGTGATTTTTCGTTCAATTGCGCACATGCGCAAAACGTGCGATCACCGAACCAGTTGTTAAACCGGTAGGGTCCCGGGGTCATGTGATCACCTCTTGCGACCTTCGGACAAGCACAGTCAATGGGGGAGCCGGATTCACTTAACAGCCGTGTTGCTAACTTAACAACTGCAGTGATTCACTTAATAACTGTGGCAAGAAAAGTGGCAAAATGGGGCAAAACGTACTTAACAAATGTCTCACTTAGCATCAGAAATCTTGTGCTCAGTTGTGGTCCTAAGTCAAGGACTACTTCTACTTTAGTATTGTAATATTGTAACCTGGGGAATGAGGAACACTTTGGGCACTGATGATTATGCGGAAATGATTCCAGTTCTTTGATTGTGCTTAACTTCCTCAGTGTCTAAATGAATTCATGCAATGCTCCCTTTATCAGGTATCACCAATGTCGACATGTTACATTTCAGCATTGAATAGTTTGATTGCTGCTGCAAAGGGATTCTTAGGTACTTTATAAATTGGAGGCCAACCCAAAATCCAGACTAACAAGAGGAACTGAGTGAAGAGTATGTTCATTACTGAAGTTAGACAAGTGTATTTATAATCCAGAGTGATGGATGTCAGCCTCATATAGTGAAATCCATTGCTTCAACAGGAATTGAGCACTGATTTCTTGTTCTTTGGATGCAAATTATGAATTATTTCTCTTTCTTTCGCTCTCTGGATTAATTTAGCACCTCCTCTAAAGATCAGAAGAGAAGAGGGGGGAGGAAGCCATCTTTCCAAATGTTCTAATAGGCTTGATTGGGCCTTTGATGATCCTTGAAAGCAATGCATCCCATTTCTACATTATCTGTCATATTATGGCTCATTAAATCTTCACTGCAGCTTCACCCTCTGCTCATTTTTGTCCTCTGCCGCAATCAGAGGGAACAAAACCAATAACGTCTTTACCCTTTTCCAGTACTGGTTTGGTTTTAAAATACCTGGGCTCGTTATTAAATGAGCTGCTGCAGTGATGTAGGCTTTTGAATGTAATTCAGTTCTGTTTTTAACTTTTGGGGACTGCGGTACATTAGCTGGCTTCTGATAAATTCCTCCATATCTCAAGAAGTAGTGATTATTAAATACAAATCTTTGCTGTAGAATATCATCAATATTTTGGTCACATACAAATACTTAACAATGTGACAGTAGCACATTGTTCTGCAATTGTGATGTTAAGGATAAGTGCTTAAATGGGCTTACAAAACAGATCAAGCAATGTTAGTGGTAACACTGGACAGTATTTTCTTTTCAAAGGCTTTGCTTGCGGAAAAACATTTGCGGAGTATGACAGACCTCTCCAAATGGAACACAAATATAATTTCAGAATGATTGTATCATATAGGAATCTTGAGAAATATGAAATTAACTTTTAATGACTATAGCGGATTTCATTGCATAATGTTTCCGACATCTGCATGAGTTCCACAGGATTAAAAGTGTTGCTGGTTTTCATTTGTACTCAGTGTCCAATGTATCTACTGGTAGCTACAGTGTCTAACAATAGTCAGCTAGCGCTGATAGATTCCACTTACCCTAAAATCAGGGGTGAAATGCTCCCGGTTCGGACCAAATTGCCCAATCCGGTACCGATGGAGGTGGGTGGTTTGGACAACCGGTAACAAAAATCCCTCCACCCCACATTGCCCAGCTGAGCCGGGCAATCATCAGAGGCTTTTTTTTTTTAATTTTTAAAAGCATTTTTTCTACAACCTCTTTGTCCGAAAAAATGCTTTTAAAAGTAAAAAAAAAAAAAGCCTCTGATGATCGCGCGACTCTGCTGGGATTATCAGAGGCTTTTAAAAGCATTTTTTCTACAATCTCTTCAGCTGAAGAAGTTATAGAAAAAATGTTTTTAAAAGGGAAAAAAATCCTCTGCTGATCAGGCAAGTCAGCTGGGATCGTCAAAGACTTTTTAAAAAAAGCCTCTGCTGATCAGGCAAGTCAGCTGGGATCATCAGAGGCTTTAAAAGCATTTTTTTACAACCTCTTCAGCCAAAGAGGTTGTAGAAAAAGTGGTTTTAAAAGTTAAAAAAAAAGTTGGCCATGCCCACTTAGTCATATTACCCCACCCCCCCACCAAGCCATGTCCACAGAACCGATAGTAACAAATTTTACATTTCGCCTGAAATATTTTTCCATTGTGTCAATGTCTCAGTGAAATTTTTCACCATGTTTGTTACTGATTGCAGCTAGGTTTTTGGAAAGAAATCCAAGTGTGAATGCAGAAAACGTCTCTTCAGTGACATGTTGCACTTCATGTAAGTGTTCTGACCTAACCTTCCTGAGACAGTAAAAAGCACACAATTAGTCCCAAAAGCCCACTTTTTATTTCAACAGCTGTGAATTCTGTTCATTCCCACCTCCCCCAGAGGCCCTCCAGAGGCCGGAAACAGTGTGTTTCCTGACTTCTGGTGGGCCCAGAAGGCCCGAAAATCAGCTGCCTGGCGCACGCATGCATGCCGGAGCTGAGCTCGCGTGCCCAGGGATATGGCTCCGCGTGCCACCTGTGGCACCCATGCCATAGGTTCGCCATCAGGGGAATAGGTCAATGTTTGCACAGGTCGTTTGGTATTTCTCCAATTTTGCAATTTAGGATACTGTAATGTTCTTGCTCCCGTTCTTAATATTACAAGCAGGAAATGGACAAAGCCATCAAATGTGTTTACTTTCTCAATTTTCTGGCCATTTGTAAGTATATTCTGCTCCATTTGTGCATTAATTTGCAATATTTTTTTAAAGGAAGACATTCTTGGCATACCTCCCCTAATATATACATGTTTATATGTTCTTTTTCTAATGTATGCAGCTTTGCCAGAAATTGTCCTGAATCAAAATATATGCATTTCAAATATATGCATTCAAGTGAAACCTCTCTCGGAGACATTCTGGTATTTTTTTATTTTTTTTCTAAACTGAAAACTGCATCACTTCATTCGGAAAAGGGATGGTAATTGTGTTTAACCTGGCTTGTAGGTAGGTTTCTAGAATGTGAATGGAGTAAAACTACATCAAAATGCAAACAAAGCCCATATTTCTCTCACTCCTAATTAGACATGTGCTCCAATGAGCAAAATTACTTTTGAGGCTGCTTAGTTCTTCAGACAACTGAATTGTTTGCACTGCCTCCAGGAAAAAGAATATTTGGGAGTTGTGGAACTTTCATTACAAAATGTATCTTCGTACTAAAGAATAAAATACTCATTCTGGTATATGCATCAGATTTGCTTCCCACCTTCTCCGTCTCATCACTAACAAAAACCATCCTAATTAGGACATTAAGTCTGATTAAGTTTGGATACACTCACTGCACAGTATAGAAGTATACTACGTATAGAAACCTATTGGCAGAGCACGTTTATCATGGATTTCTTCCATTCCTTTTCATTGGTACCTTATATGCTCAAAAGGGGTAGGTTGAAATGGTAAAATACAGCTCTAAAAACAAGATATAGTCAGCCCTGATTGTATCTTTGTAGTTAGAATTGAGCTCTTCAGCCTCTATGTACTAATAACAGAATTAGTTTCATTTCTGTTTAGAGGTAGCCCTCAATTTATAATCATTTGTTTAGTGAAGTTTCAACAGCACTGAAAAAAAGTAACTTACAACCAGTCATAGTCAGCCACACTTACGACCATCACAGCATATCCACGGAAATGTGATCAGAATTTGGGCACTTGGAAACTGGCATGTATTTATGGAAGCTGCAGCATCCTAAAGTCATGTGATCACCATTTGCAAACCTATCCAGGTAGCTTTTGACAAGCAAAGTCAAAGGAGGAAGCCAGATTTGCTTAATGAACCCACGATTCATTTAACAACTGCCGTGATTTGCTTAACAACCATGGCAAAAAAAAAGAGTTATAAAATCAAGCACAAGCCTACTTAACAACTGCCTTGCTTATCTTATCAAGAAAAGATCTGGTCCCATTTGTGGTCATTAAGTCAAGGACTACCTGTATTCCAGTGGTGAGATTCAGCTGGTTTGCACAAGTTCATACAAACCAGTCATTAAATTACACCCACCACTCCACTATCAAAGTGGATCCTGGGCACTGCGCTGCAATGGAGAAATGGGCAATAGAGAATGCCCATCATGCCATTGTCCATTTCTCCATTGCAGCACAGCGCCCAGGATCCATTTAAATATCATGGGGTGGAGGTGTAATTTAACAACCAGTTTGCCCAGGGTCAGGTTGGGCCTTGGCTCCCATGACAGCCAACCTGACCCTGGGTGAACCGGTTGTTAAATTATTTGAATCCCACTGCTGTATTCCATCTTGGAATGTCCATATATCTAGGTGCTTTGATTGTTTGAAGACTGCATTCCAGGCTTCAATTTTGAGCAGTACCTCTCGCTTGCATGCTCTGTAGATTTCAGATGTAACTGAACCATAAAGCTCAACAACTTCTCTTCCCAACTTTCTTTTGTGGTTAGTGTGTAAACTTGGATAATTGTCATATTAAAGGCTCGTTTTTAAAGTCTATGCAGTCACTGTTTTCTTCTTGCTATATCCTTTCTGATTATGAAAGCAATGCCTTTCCTTTTAGTTATTCATGTCCTGAGTAGTAAGCTGTATAATGTTCAGATGACAGCATCCAATTCAGTCAATTTCAATTTACTGTTGCTTAAGATGTCAATATATAGTTGATTTATTTCATCTTTCAACATGCAGAGCTTTTTTTCCCATGCTCTCATTTAATTCTGTCTTTGGTGCTTCAAATTTTCATTCTTTCATAACAACTTCAGCAATTAGACATTCTGAAGGCTTTAATGTCGCCATCTCATAGACACCATTAGTACTCTGAAAAATCCTTAAGTCTTCCTCAAGTAACATGTTGAGCACCATCCAACTTCAAGAGCCTGTTAGTTAGCGCTGTATCATCAACCATTTTATCTTTTCTATCCATACAGTTTTCTTGGTAAAATAAATGAATAGCTCATCCTTGCCTTCTCCTGCACAGTGTGAAATTGTGCCTTTGCTGTTATTATTAAGATGGTTGTCCATTTCCAGCATCCGTTATAATACTCCTGCCTAATATAGATGTATATTTGCTTTAACTGGCCTTCACACATCGGTGACTCTTTTATATAATCTTGGTATATGTTGATGAAAATTCTCAGACTTCCAGGTAGAATTGTTTTGAAGTTGAGTCATAGAAACTGGACCTCTTTTCTTTTTGTTTTGAGACATTTTGCCACTTATCCAAGTAGCTTCTTTAGACTGAGCAAGTTGATTAAGGGCAGAGGTGGTATTCAGCCAGTTGGTACCAGTTCAGGCGAACTGGTAGCGGAGATTGCAGGTGGGCCTGCCCACCCTCTCTGGCTCTATGCCGTTCTATTTAGGCTCATTTTTGAGGCCAGAAGCAGGCATGGAAGGAGGGCGAGGGGACAAAACACATGAGTGGAAGGCCGGGTACATGTGCAGAAGATGCATGTGTGAAGCTAGTGTGCATGCATTGGGCGAACCGGTGGTAACAATATTAGAAACCTACCGCTAATTAAGGGGAACCCTATATATGTCCTGAGACCACCCTGGAGGACATATATGGGGTCCCTCTAACCAACTTACTCAGACTGAAGAAGCTACTTGGATAAATGTCCTTGGAGATTCTCAGCCATCCAGATCATAGCTGTCTCAAAGGATCTTTTTCAAAAGGCAACTGGACTATTTTTAGAGGAAAAAGAAGAAGAACGACGGTCACTTTTCATTGACCGATGAAGCTTCTTCGATGAGAAGTGAAATGTCTTCTTCTCTTCCTCAAAAAAAAACAGTCTAGTTGCCTTTTGAAAAAGTACCTTTGAGACTACTTGGATCAGCAGAGAAACTTTTCAAACGAAAAGATCTGCGCACCTTCCGCCGCGCTCTTAAGACCTTTTTATTTCACCAGGCAGGCCTGGCCTAACCTCTCTTCATTTTTAGCATTAAATTTTAATCTGTTTTAAACTATGTGGGGTGTTTTAATTCTGTCCGGGCCAAATTTATTTAATTTGATTTTAGTTGGGTTTTAAATTTTGTATACATGTATTTTTATTGTTGGCTGTACACCGCCCTGAGTCCTTTGGGAGTAGGGCGGTATATAAATCCAATAAATCTAATCTAATCTAATCTAAAAAGAAGTCCAATTTCTATGATTCAGTTTCCAGATACTCTTGGTATGCATTTCTGGTCATTTTAGCTCATCCCTCCCAGGAACACCTCACAGACCCTGACTACAATGAGGAACTAGAGCGGAACAGATGCAGGGGTATAAAACAGATGCAGGGATATAAGCTAGCAATACGCAAACAATTTAGAAAAGGAAACAGAAAATTAGATTAGTACAGGTACTAATTAGGTGCAGATAGAATTGCACTGACTTTGAGACAAAAGCCCCATTCTTATCCCCTTCACAATCCAGGCCCTAGCACTGCTCCCTAAATCCATTATAACCTGGTACTCTTTTATTAATTGTTCCACAGGTCTCCAAAGAGAATGCAATAGAAAAATAGCTAAAGCAACTAAAGTATGGTGCAGAGTGATAAGAGTCTCTTTTTTTTAGTTGTAGACAGGTGCCTCAGATCCGGTTGCACAAGTCTACAACTAAATGAAGTCAGAAAGAGAGGAAGAGAGGAAGTAGGACCCTTTGGGAAGCTACTGTATTTTTCAGAGTATAAGACGCATTGGATTATAAAACACACCTACCTTTTTTGATGAGGAAAAGAAGAAAAAGCAATCTGCCTCTGCCTCTGCCTCTGAGCAATTTTGCCTCGTTGCAGCAAACAGCAAACAGCCTCCTTTACTTTCGTTTTCGTTTTCAGCATTGATTAGCACAAGGGGAAAAAAATCTGCTCCAGCAATTTTCTTCCTTGCAGCAAGCAGCAGAGCCCTCCGCAAAACAGCTGAGAGCAAATCAGCTGAAAGTCGGGAGGCCGATCCAATCAACTTGTGCTAATTAGGCTGTGACGAAGCTGAAAGGAGCTGTTTTTTTCTTGCTCTTTGTTTTCAAGGAGGTAACTGCTGGGAGGCCAAAGGGTGGGGGCCAGTGGGTGAGCAGGGCTATATTCGGTGTATAAGATGCAAATTTTCACCCCCTTTTGGGGGGAAAGGTGCATCTTATACTCCGAAAAATACGGTAAGTTAAATAAGGGACAGAAATGATGGGTCACCTTGTTAGATTCTTTGGAGTCAGTGAAGAAAATCAGAATTAGGAGAACTCCAACGAGGAAAAAAAAAAGTCTGTGCCAAACAACAGGGACCAAAACAAACAAACAAACAAACAATCCCAAAAAATTTGGTTCTGGAAAAATATTAAAGCCTTGCATATAAAAGAAAGAAGAAGAGTAAAAGAAATTTAATCTGGTGGCATGGCTAGGAAAAAAGAGGCAAAAGAAGAAATTAATTTAGAAAGAGTCAGCCAAAAGAGTAAAGAGAGTAAAAAGCAAGGCTTAAACGCTACTTCTGAGTAAATAAGAGATAGAAGGAGAGAAAATATGAGGTTTCCCCATCTCTATTCACCTTTAGTATTCATGAGTTCATTAAACATTGCACTTCAGGCACACTCAGATAACCCAAGTAAGCAAAAAGATGAGCGACTTTCTTGAATTAGAATGTGTCAGCAGAAAAGGGACCCATTTGCTGGTATCTGAAGTCTGTTTTGTGGCTTAGAATAGTGACCTTTTTCTTATAGTTCTGCTACAGGTATTGCTGGTAGAAAATTGTGTGCGGAAAAAAAGAAGCCATTTTTTCAGTCCATTCAATAGAACCTTTTGGGTGAAGTCTAAAATCTGGTCAAAATAACAGAACAGAATAACAGAGTTGAAAGGACCTTGGAGGTCTTCAAGCAGGAGATGGCAGCAAGCCATCGCCCCAGTTCAGCTCGGCTGCGCATGCACATGAGCCTCCCACCGGCCAGCTGGTCTTCGGGTCTTGGCCATGCATGCACGGGGCAGGGTGCATGCGGGGGGCCATGCACACATGCATGTAGGACAGGGCACATGCAGAGGGCTGTGTATGCATGCGTGACATCGGGGCGCATGCACGATTCCACATGTACATTGCATTTTAGAGGTTTGGGCATGCACGCATGCTTTGGGAACTTGGTCTGGAAAAGGTTAGCCTATACTATTTCAGACAAATGGCTGTCCAATCTTTTCTTAAAAATCTCCACTGTTGGACCATCCACAACTTTTGGAGGCAAGTTGTTCTACTGGTTAATTGTTCTCACTGTTAGGACATTTCTCCTTAGTTCTAGGTTGTTTCTCTCTTTGCTTAGCTTCCATCCAAGTCAAGGCTGATATGGTAAATAAACTTTTCATAATGCTTACCGTTAAACAATGTGAATGTAAATATGAATAGGAGATTTCTGTAGCTCATGTAATGTACAATATGTCTCTACATCAGCACCCCAAATCTGATTCAACATTCATTAGTTCGTTCATTCTATACTCAGCCTTTCTATTAAACCAAATGTTTCAAGGCAGCATTCACAGGAAAGTCAGTGGTGGGGGAAGAACCGAGAGACATTATGTCAGTAGTATCTGCTTACGTTTATACTATTTAAAGGTAAGAATCCCCTTTTATATCAAGAGGTGGGATACAAGGCAAGTCAAAAATAGAGACATCCTATTTTTCTTTTCTTTTTTTTTTTCCATACCAAGCCCACCATCATTATTGTTTTCTATTATCTCCTTTCATTCCTTCAGATATCTTTTCTTTTTTTTTTTCCTTCAGATATCTTTTCTACCGGGGTGGGTTCTACTTACCTTTACTACCGGTTCGCAACAGGGCCGCACAAGCGCAGAAGCTTTTGCACATGCACAGAAGCGCTTTGATGATGTCGGGGTCAGTGGGCGGAGCCTCCCACTGGTTTTACTACCGGTTCTATAGAACCGGTGCAAACCGGGCGCAACCCACCACTGTTTCCTACCTTCTTTCTCTCCCTCTCTCCATTCAGTGATTGTTAAGGCAGGACAAACTCTTCTTGCAATAGGATATACTATTATTTGCATAAGATTTTTAAGTGTAAAGTAAAGGGTGCAGCTTAATTACCCTCAGAATACATAATGTACAACCAATAAATAGCAGCTGTGAAAATAACTTCCATGTTTATCCCAAGAAAAGTACACGAATGTGCCCATAATGTTATTAGAATCAAACTCAACTTGAAGCTCATGCTGTATATTAAATCTGATAAATAAATAAATAAAATTTCCATCACCATTTAATTCATTTTATCTTTGGCATAATATTTTTGGTATCTTATTATGCCAAATTGCTAGACATGCAATTTCTTTTTTTGTAAGGTCATAGTATAATGTTTTGTAAGTGCTCTACTTCCCTTAGATCAATCAAATTGATTCCCCAACTTTGCTAAAAAAAAAAATCAAGCACAAAAACAAGCAGTAAAGACAGTTTTTTTGGCAGGGAGGGAGGGAGGGAGGGAGGGAGGGAGGGAGGGAGGGAGGGAGGAAGGAAGGAAGGAAGGAAGGAGAAAGAGAGAGAGAGAGAGAGAGAGAGAGAGAGAGAGAGAGAGAGATTTTGGGCAATCCTCATTCACATAGCATGCATTGCAACAAATGGAAATGATAAGAATTGGTGCAAACAATTAATGCACCATTGGCGATAATGGACATCTCTCTCATATACCATAAGTCTGTAATGATTCTCACTCATCCAGGTCATGGTTGTCCCAAAGGTGTTTTTCAACTGGACTTTCTTGTTTTTTTTTTATTTGAAGATGTTCTGTTTCTCATCCAAGAAGCTTCTTCAGCTCGGACAGGATAGTGGGGAGTGGAAGGATTTATATTCCTTGGAGGCAGCTGGTGATTTGCATCCTTTTTTGGGGAATATAAATCCTTCCATTCCCCACTATCCTGTCAGAGCTAAAGAAGCTTCTTGGATGAGAAGCGAAACGTCTTCAAAAGAAAAAACAAGAAAGTCCAGTTGCCTCCTGAAAAAGCACCTTTGGGTCTCCCGCATACAGTGAGCTAGGCCTTACAGGCAGTGGTGTGGTGGTGGAACTGGTTCATACTGGCTCACAAGGCCTGATGGTTCAATTTTCTGGAATTTTGTAAGCTACGGTAGTTCAGAGCAAAGCTGAGTGATATTGTCCAGCTTTGGACAATTGTCGCAGAAGAGCTGTTCAGCAGCCAGCAACACAGCGTAGCAGCAGCAACAGAGCCACTGAAATCAGTTATTGTACACTTAGCAGGAACCACTATTTATGGGCCATTTTTTTCTCTTGTAGCCCCCTTGTTGTCGAATGCCTTCTGAAAAGATTGGTGGCCTGATGGAAACAAAGCTTCTCCAAAGAAATTCTGGAGTGAATATTTACCATTAGACTTAATGCTGTTATGGTTTATTGTCTTTTTCGTAGCTTTGATGTTTATATTCTATGCCATAAACTCCCACATTGCCATTGAATCTGGTGATATGAAACAGGATAAATCCATCCACAAATAAATCCTGAAGCTATGGAGTGGTGAAATTTATTCTAATTTTGACTAAATCCATGGAAATCATTAGCAGAACATATATCTTTTGATTAAAATCATCATGCAGTGGTTATGCCCTGAAGTTCTTTATTCTAATATTCTTCTCTGGATAAAGGCAACTTATCTTCTGAAGATTCTCAACTTGTGTACAGGCGATCACAGTAATAATCAGGAACCTTTGTTTTCAAATAGAAAGCTCTTTTTTTTTTTTAATGAAAGTAACAAAGCATTCCTTTTGTGCTTTATAACCTTCCCATTCTTAAATTTCCAATGCTCTGGTGCTTTCAAAATTACTGCCATATGTCAGGCATGTGAAAATTAAAAAGATGTAACCTAGCAAAATTGCTAATTCAAAATCTGATGCATGTGGTAATAAACCCTGTGGTTGATTATTCTCTTCTGCACTAAGACACCGTTTACTTTTGATCATTCAGGAAATTCAGCCAAAGCAGTTGATGCAAATTCAGACAAAAAGCACGACAAGTAACAGCACCAATGCTTAATATTTCCAACCAGTATAATTATCCATTTTAAAAGACAATGTCCTTTTCTGCTGAGGATATAAAAATGTTTACCTTCCATTTCCTGGAATGGCTTTGTTGTGACTTAGGCCCAAGTAGTTATTACCAGACACAATCAGTCCTAAACAAATATATTTTATTAGAACAGCTGAGAATTACTTCATTCTTAATTCCAAAACAAGCCCTGTTCCTCTGCCTCTCTGCTGTCCTCTTCTGCAGGCTCTGGAGTCCATGCATCTCTCCCAGATGGCCCTGACCCCATCTCTGCCTCTGGTGCAAAGCCATCATCTGGGCCTTCCCCTGACTCCAGGACTGGCCCATGTTCTTCCTCAGCCTCCTCACCGTCCAAGACCCGCTGCCAGCGCCGCAGGTTGCTGGTGGACCACAACAGACTTGTTCTGTAATGAGGCACTGCTCACTTTGTTCTAAGCAGTTTAACAAGAAACAAATTGAATGACAATGGTTCAAGCTATTTGCTACCTATCAGCTAGAGCATAGTCCCAAATATTTTGGACCAAAGCAGTGACAGCTAAGAACTGGCAAGGGTATGAAACAGGATGGTATTCATCATGTGGCTGTTGATATGTCAGTTCTCACAATGTAGTAAGGGTGGAAGGAAGACATTCTGCTAATTCTCAACGTTAGGAGCAAGCGGAAAACAAACTACATGATGATTTGGTTTGATGTCTAGCCAAGAACTGACAGATTAATAGATTAAGAGAGTTGGAAGGGACCTTGTAGCTCATCTAGTCCAACCCCCCTGCCCAAGCAGGAGACCCTACACCATTTCTGACAAATGGCAGTCCAATCTCTTCTTGAAAGTCTGATGAAGCTCCCACAACTTCCAAAGGCAAGCTGTTCCATTGGTTGATTGTTCTCACTGTCAGAAAGTTCCTCCTCATTTCTAAATTGAATCTCTCCTTGGTCAGTTTCCATCCATTATTCCTTGTCTGGCTTTCAGGTGCTTTGGAAAATAGCTTGACCCCTTCCTCTCTGTGGCAGCCTCTCAAATATTGGAACACTGCTACCATGTCTCCCCTGGTCCTTCTCTTCAGTAGACTAACCATACCCAGTTCCTGTAACCATTCTTCATATGTTTGCAAGCACATCAAGTTACAGTGATATGCTAAGAAAAATACATAACAGGTACATAAAATTGGATTCTGTATGAAATTTTGGCATGCGTACCCATGCAAATTTTGGGATAAATATTAGTTTATTGTAAAGGGCATTTGGGCATACCATAATGGAGTTTCATCCTCCTTTTTTTGCTGACTTTAGTTAATAAGACAAAGGGGGGGAAAGGTAACAATAACAAAGAAAAGATAAATAAAAGTGCCATGCAACATGACAACAAGATTATGCACATATACTTATTTTACTGATTGATTAATATATCATCTTTAGGAGCGGTGGTGGCGCAGTGGTTAGAATGCAGTATTGCAGGCTGATTCTACGGACCGCCAGAAGTTCAATCCTGTTTGTTTCAAGGTTGACTCAGCTTTCCATCCTTCCAAGATTGGTAAAATGAGGACCCAGATTGTTGGAGGCAATATGCTGACTCTGTAAACTACTTGGAGAGGGCTGTAAAGCACTATGAAGTGGCATATCTAAGTGCTATTGTTAGAAATTGTCCATCTCAGTTACAGAACAACTCTGGGCAGTGTACAAATATATAAAAATACTATAATAAAAAGCAGTTAAAGACAAGAATAAAATAATTACAATTAAAAAGGTGAGGGAGGGGCTTCAGGGTGCTAATCAGCCCCATGGCTGTGTGCTCTTCTTATATAGTTGTATTTGCTGTATGTTATCTCTCTGTGTGTGATTTTTATTATAACAATTTCAGTATTTCATTGTAGTTGTCCATCCATAATGCATGTCTTTAATCAATTCCTTCATAAGTCAACACCAGGTCTTCAGTCAACTGAGTCCCCAGAACCGTAATGAAATTCATTTTAATAAATCATGCCAATTCATAATCATGAAAATTATTTTTCTTTTAGAAAACCCCATGAGAAATCCTTTCCAAGCAGTCAGGATTGGTAGTAGGCTACCTCCTCAAAAAAAAAAAAAAAAAAAAAAAAAAAAGTAGGTTAACATTCCAAAATATATTTCATTTATTTTAATGCCAATTTGCATTTCCAGAATCGACATGATATCAAACACTTTCCTAGCTTGGTCTTCACATTTTCCCCAGTTTTGTAATCCTGTCCTGCTATCAAAAATGTATATAAAATCATAGACATTTAAGAAAATGCAGACAAAAATGTTTCCCTTGCACATTCAAAATATGTGAATGCAAGGACATGCATGTGAGAAAAAAATTAGCATGATAATGGTTGAATTCACTGCTGATGCAATTTACTTGGATTCCACATTTAGTGTGAAAGTAGGAATGAACCACGGATCAAGTATCCATGATTTACGAGTTAGTATTTTGTATGAACCAGGCTATTATGCCTGGTTCAGCAAACCAGGGTTTAGTACAATGTGTCCAAGCCTATGACTGTATAAATAGTGTTGATATATGGCACTTCTCTGTACCATTATGAAATCTCTCTATGCCATCATGAAATATATATAAAAAAGTGACTGGTGCAAAATACAGCAAAAGTTATAGGAAGAAGAAGAAGGGGGAAAAGCAAATGAACACTTTTCCAAATGTCCCATTTTATAATTATGTTATAGTAATTTTTTTAAAAAACGGCTATGAATACTTCAGGATTTTAACTGTACGGAATCAATTGCTCACATTTGTGGCTGCCATTCATATGTTTTATCCACTGTATGTTTTATCTGTGGCTACCATTCACAGTGGTACATGGTGGCTTAGTGGCTCAGTGGCTAACATGCTGAGCTTGTCGATCAAAAGTTCAGCTATTCAGATCCCTAGTGCCATGTAACGGGATGAGCTTCCATTACTTGTCCCAGCTTCTGCCAACTTAGCAGTTCGAAAGCACGTAAAAAATGCAAGTAGAAAAATAGGGACCACCTTTGATGGGAAGGTAACAGTGTTCCATGCGCCTTTGACATTTAGTCATGCCAGCCACATGACCACAGAGATGTCTTTGGACAATGCTGGAAATTAGGCTTTGAAACAGAGAAGAGCACCGCCCCCTAGAGTCAGGAACGACTAGCACATATAAGTGTGAGGAGAACCTTTATCTTTACCATTCATAAGTTTTATCCACTGTATACGATGTCTGGATTTTACTTCCTGCACCTTTCTTTCAATAGAAGTCAAGGGTTTCTCCTTCCTTCTTAGATTAGTGACATTCTCTTAATTTGTGCTGGCCATCCCTGTGGCAATGTATCCACTGTCTGAATCATCAGTACGGCAATGAAGACCGGCAGCTATTATTCCATCAAAGGAGGGAACTTCAAAAGTAATGTTAGAAAGTATTATTTCACAGTATGAGGAGTGGAAGCTTGGAACCAACTTCCAGAAGAGAGACTACGGCAATCAACACAGTGATGGAATGCTGCCGGTTTAACAACAGGTTTGGTGAACGTACTCACACATGCCTAAGGCATTTGCACACAGCACTGAAAATGGAGCATTTAGAAGCTCAGCTGCTTACCTTCCAAGTCAGCAATGGTAAGTAGAACAGTGAAGGGGGGAAAAATCAGTTGTGCCGCACAATTGAGATGAGCTGCAAAGCAGGAAATAAAGGACAGGATAGAACATGGGTGGGTGGGTGGGGCCAACTAATTGTTGGCGCTACCAGTTCGCCTGAACTGGTCCAAACTGGCTGAATTTCACCTCCGAATCAATAGTATTAGAGTTTAAACATGCTTGGGATAAAAACCTGTCCACTATCTGATGGAAAAAATGTTGTTTTTTAAAAAAATTAAAACCTTCAAAGAGTAAACTTGATAGTTTGCTTTCAGCTGTGTAGGTTTCTAGGTCTCTAAATAGTTCTAGGAACAGACAGTCACCAAAAAAACCCCCACACTTTTTTATGATCGTGAAGACTTTTTCCCTTGCAAATCTGCCTAATGTACCATTTTGGAGTGGAATTTTTGTTTAGTGCAGAGATGGGATTAGGGATCATATTTTACATTTAGAAGGAACCCAAGGGAGATACAAGGGGGAATAAAACTGCAGATATGCAATTGATTAACATATATTATCGTATGCTAAGCCTATCCGTGTGCTTACCTTAGCAGTTATTAATGTACTAGTTTGCTAAGCCTATGTTGCTGCTTACATGCAAAAATGGCATACAACTGCACTACTAATCATTAGAAGTCAGGGAAGTTCTTTCCTAGTTTTCCCACATGGTACTCACTGTTTTCATCATAAATATGCATATATGATAGGTATGATTGCATTTTCATTCACATAATGTTTTGAAGGCATAATAATTATTGAAATTTAAACTCATTTGTCTCCATCCCTGATGAGCCTCACTTATCGACCTAGGTCAACTGAGATTATGATAGAGATAGTCCTTGACGTGCAATGACACTTGGCATCAGAATAACAGAATGGAAACAGTCCTTAGAGGTCTTCTAGTCCAACCCCCTGCTCCAGCATGATACTCTATGACAAGGCTGTGTCATGATCTGGCCACGCCCACACCCAGTTTAGCAAAGAGGAAATAAGTCCTGATACGTCATGTGATGCCACAGGATGACACGAGTTTGACAGCCCTACTCTATGACATTCCAGACAAGTGGCTGTCTAGTCTCTTCTTAAAAGCCTCCAGTGATGGAGCATTCACAACTTCTGGAGGCAAGTCATTCCACTGAATAATTGTTCGAACCGTTGAGTGGTTTAAGTTGGATCTCTCTTTGATGAGGTTTCATCCATTACTTCATGTCTTGTCCTGAGGCGCTTTGGGGAATAAGTTGATCGCCTCTCCCTTGTGGCAGCTCCTCAAACATTGAAACACTGCTACCATGTCATTCCTAGTCCATTTTTTTAACTAGTCCAGACCTACCCAATTCCTGCAACTATTCTTCATATGTTTTATCCTGCAGCCCCCTAATCATCTTCGTTTCTCTTCTCTGCACTCTTTCTAGAGTCTCAACAACTTTTTTTACAACTTGATGACCAAAACTGGATGCAATATTCCAAGTGTAGTTAAGTGAGTCAATTGTTAAATGAATCGTGCCAATTTTACAACCTTTTTGGCTACAGTTGCAAAGTGAATCATGCAGTTGTTAAGTGAATCCAGCTTTCCCCACTGACTGTGCTTGTTGGAAGTCAGAGAAGGTCACAAATGGTGACCACATGGTCCTGGGATGCGGCATCCATTGTAAATACATGCTGATTGCCAGGCATTTGAATTTTGATTACATGACCGTGAAGATGTTGCAAATGGTCATTACAGCAAGGATGTGTCATAAATGACATTTTTTCAGTGGTGATGTAACTTCAGTCAAATAAATGGCAAACATTCATTAAATGAATGTTTGTAAGTAGAGGATTACCTGTATGTGTAAGGGAGCCATTGCCTGGGAAATCTGAGTGTTAAATCCCTTCGTTCATGCACATTTTTTTTCAAACTGCCATCCCCTGTTATATTTTTTTTTTAATTTGATTTATATGCCGCCCTTCTCCAGAGACTCAGGGCAGCTTACAATGCGTTAAAGCAATAGCCTTCATACTTTTGTATATTTATACAAAGTCAGCTTATTGCCCCCACAACTGGGTCCTCAATTTACCCACCTTAGAAAGGATGGAAGGCTGAGTCGACCTTGAGCCTGGGGAGTTTTGAACTGGTGTAATTGCAGGCAGCTGGTTGTTAAATGCTGCCTTAGTAGGAGGCATTAGCCTCCTACGCCACTCAGGCTCTTTTTGATGATGTGCTTTTTATTGATGATGTACTTTTATTATTGATGATGTGCTTTTTAGCAGAGTTCTTGCCTACCACACAGAGGTTAAGGAGAACCATACAAAAATGGCAACTTGCACAATAAGAAACCGTATGTCAGGCCCAAGTCCATAAATGAATACAGAATAACAGAGTTGGAAGGGACCCTGGAGGTCTTCTAGTCCAATCCCCTGTTGAGGCAGGAAACTATTATTTTAAGAAGAGATTGGACAGTCACTTATCTGAAATGGCAAAGGTTCTCCTGCTTGAGCTGGGAGCTGGACTACAGGACCTCCAAGGTCCCTTCCAGCTGTATTCTATTCTATCAGAAAGAGCCATTCCCCAATGAGGTCTGAAGGGCCACCCCAGCTTCAGTGAGACCTCACCTCACCCCAAGCATCCTCTGCTAATCGTTCCCTGCTGGAATGGCATTCTGTATCAGGATTGGGGTTCCCAGCTTCCTTGATCCCATAACCTCAATCTTGCCGGGGGAACCTCCAGCAATGACATATCTCCTTCCCTCCCCACTCTGCCTTTGCACCACCCCCTCCACATGCTGCACCAGGCTCCAGTGGCCTTGTGTTCCACCGGCCATGTGTTCAGGGAAGAGGTGAAGAGGGAAAGAGGGAAGTAGGCCTTCTGACGGGTTGGGCTCACCTCCTCTCTGCCTCCCCATGGTGCTGCTGATTGGGGTCCACCCAGAGGGGAGGGGAAGGCCCAAGTGGAGATGCCTGGCTGAGAGACCGCCTCACCATCATGAGTCAATGAGTCAGTGAGATCCAATTGAGTAGCCCTCGTCTTACAGCCACAATTGAGCCCAAAATTTATGTTGTTAAGTGAAATATTTGTTAAGTGAGTTTGCCCCCTTTTATGATTTTTCTTGCCATGGTTCTTAAGGGAATCATTGCAGTTGATAAGTTAGCTACCCGGTTGCTAAGTGAATCTGAATTCACCATTGACTTTACTCCTCAGAAGGCCACAAAAGTTGATCACATGACCCTGGGACACTGCAACGGTCATAAATTCAAACCAGTTGCCTAGCGCCTGAATTTTGTTCATATGATCGTGGGGATGCTGCCATGGTCACAACTATGAAAAATGATCATAAGTCACTTTTTTCAGTGCTGTTGCAACTTTGAACAGTCATTAAATGAACTGATGTAAGTCAAGGGCTACCTGTACAATCCTTTACACCTAATAGACAGGATCTTGTCAATGTAAAGCTATAACTTTCTAAGTTACTAAATGTATCCTGAGAGATTCTAGGTCTCTGAAACTCTTCCCTCTTTCCCCCAGCCAGCTCAAGGCTGCACAGCCTCTTGATCTAAGGCTCTTTCTGGGAAAGCACTGAGTTGCCAAATTCTCTCCCATGGCTGCTGCAGGTGCAAATTCCATCACACCATAGTTATAAACTAATACTTATTTCCACTTGAAAGAATCTCAGACACATTTCATTTTATTCTTTTGGAATGCTTTCATGACAGGAACTTGGTTCTACTGCTTTCCTCCTGCATCTGGACTTCTCGCTGGAACATGCAGAAAGCAGCAGATAAAAAGAAGGATGAGCTCTCCCAGGGAATGTTTTACAGAAAAGACAATTTCAGCATTTCTAGATTTCCAGCACAGCAAAGATAGACATGACAGAATTGATCTACCCAATTCCTAAAGACAAAAAGTAATATTTGAATTATGTTTATGGGTGAGCTTGTTTCTGAATGAAGCTTTATAAATTTCAGTCTTATAGCTGAAAATAATGTGCTGCAAAGTCTAAAATAGTTTACAGCTTCTGTACCATCAGATCTGAGATATAAAACAGGCAGTCAGATCCACTTTATTGTGCTTTTGAAGTAGGTGTGCTGCTACAATTATGGTGATTTACAATAGCATTAACATCATAAATGCTTGGGAATCCAGGACTAGGTATTGCATTTCTAAACTCCTTTGCCACAGTTTCCTTTTCTTCTTTTAAGATCTGGGTAAGCACATACATTCAGCAATCTGGCACATGAGTAAATCCTTTCCTGGGCTATGCAGTTCCAGAAACAGATTCATGATATCTATTAAAGAATCCCAACAGGGAGGAATTAGAAGTGGCTGCTGGTAGTTGTTTTTTAAATACACTTTACTAACTTTTCAGACTTAGTTATCTAAATCTTTCTGCAACCTCAAGTCTCTGAGAATGCTTTCTTGGATTTTGGAGGGGTGGGAGAGAAACTGCTACATAAAGACAAACCAATTTCATTCAACATGAAGCTTTCTAGGGTCCTGGAGTAGATTTCAAAGATGGACATTCAAACTAATCAGTCAGATCAAGTGTCTTTTAAGATTTAATCCTACAGATTTTATTTTCAATAAGGATGTGGTAGAAATGGAGCTTCCCAGGGCTGAAAATGAACTTCTGGTTTCTGCCCGTGTATGCGTGCCAGCCAGCTACTCTTCTGGGTTTCTGGCATGTATGCACGTGCAAAGATCAGCTGGCTGGCATGCATGCTCACCAGAGGTGGGTTTCAGCAGGTTCTGACCAGTTCTGGAGAACCGGTAGAGGAAATTTTAAGTAGTTCAGAGAACCGATAGTAAAAATTCTGACTGGCCCCACCCATCATCTATTCTCTACCTCCCAAATCCCAGCTGATCAGGAGGAAATGGGGATTTTGCAGTAACCTTCCCCTGGATTGAGGACAGAATGGAGATTTTACAGTATCCTTCCCCTGCCATGCCCACCAAGCCACACCAACAGAACCGGTAGAAAAAAAATTGAAACCCACCACTGATGCTTATGCAGGAAAACAGAAGACCAGTTCTTCCAGTTTCTAGCACTGCTGCATGCAAAAAGGCCAACTGATCGTTGTGCGTATATGCACACCAGAAACCCAGAAGAGAAACAGGCAATGCCGTGCATTCCAGACAACATGGCTCTGTGTGCCACTTCAGGCATGTTGGCCATAGGTTCGCCATCACAATGGTAGAGAAATCAGTCTAGGCCTTGAATGGAGGTTTAGGTGAGTTTTCAGCCTCTATAGACCTCAATATGTTCTAACATGCATCCTTCCACTTCCTGGGAGCAACAGCGTGCTATAGCAATAACAAAGATCTCTCCCCCTACCCCTACAGCTCATGTTTGAGTTGGAATTCAGTTTTAGCTTACCAGTTTTCCATGTTGATAAGCATATTTCCCTCTACACACAATACATGCAGAGTTAGTCACCAAACTCTGCCATCTTACCTTCTTTCCTTATCTAAAAGACTTCACCATTGGCACACCTGAAAAACTAAGTTTGGGGTAGAACATTGCAAAGAAAATCTGTGTGATAAGTAAAGGGTCAAGCAGACTTCTCCAGCATGGCACATCAAGGAACAACCATTGCATAGGTGCTCCATTTATATTTCTGCAAATGTAACGTTACAACCCGAGGGCGCCCAAACAGCAAAGCACAGAACAGGAAATCAGATCTGTTAAGGATATTCTTGGCTCATAAAAAATGTTATGGGTTATTGAGCAGAGTACCCCTTGAGTATGCACATGAAAGCGGCTGAGAGTGAATAACCACAGTTAATATACTGACACACTGAGTTGTGGTAGTCTTTTACTTTTTAGAAAAAAGTAAAGCAAAGTCTAATAACAATCCAAGTCATACACAGATAAGGCGATAGTTAAAATATCAATTCAGGTATATTCCAAGTACAAAGTCTTCTTACCAGTTGTTGTCATTACACAATAAAACAGTTCTTCTTGAGTTTCAAACAGGAACAAGTTCAGTATTAAAACATTCAATAAATAGTAGAAAGCAACAAGTAGCAATGATCAAACAGTGATCATAAAGAGAGAACAGATAAAGAGTAACAGCAAATAAGCAGATAAAATGGTGTAGTGTCCACAAGCCATGATTCAGGCTTCCCCTTAAGTACATTGGCTACCGAGCTTAGCCAATCAGGATACAGGATGATGCAATACAGTCTTAAAGCAATATAATACCTTTTGACAGTTCAAAAGGTATATACTATCAATATGTATTGATACTTTATATATTGCCTGACCAACTAGTTAGACAATAGCCATTTCCTAACAATTAGTATGTAGGACACCCACCTCCACACAGCACACAGTTGAGATTTGGGAGATGTGCCCATTGGCCCATTGTAGCCAGTGGTCGGTTTCTACTGGTTTGCCCCGGTTCAGGCAAACTGGTAGCGGCGGCAGAAGGATCTGCCCATCTGCCCGGACATCATCACAGATGTTCTGAGCATGTGCAGAAGTGCCATGCGCGCACTCACAGTTCTGAATCAGTAGCAAAGATAAGTGAAACCCAATACTGATTGTAACCTACACCTACCCATCAACTCCTTTGCAGCATAGATATGTGGTGATAGCTATGGGCAGTTGCAGGAACTCTAAATCAGCCTTAAGAGTCAACACTGGTTTGATAGCACATAATCAATTTAAAAAGTTATTTTGCATTATCTCTATATGACATGCCTTCTTTTGGTTACAATGATAGGAGCCTTCCTTCCTTCCTTTTTTAATTAGAAGGAATAATTGATCAATATATTTTATAAAAAGTATAAATTCCTATAGTAATAGAAGTGTCCCCATTCAGGGAAATAACATTTGGGACATAAGTGATTAATTTTGTTTAAAAGGTTCCATTTTCAAGGTGGTTTTGCGTCTAAAGGAAGGCAACGGTGCTTGGAGTACTACTACATTTCAAAATTGGTCATTTAATGGATATGTAAAAATCCATATCAATGTTCCTTGTATAAATTACAGCTACCCAGGGGGAGAAGTAACTTTGAAAAGTCCTTTTTACAGTCTGTGTTAACCTTTTATAAGGCATACATATAACTACGTAATTGCACCCAATAAATCTTTCACATTTATATTTGCTTGTTAATTCCATTTCTGATAAGGCCAACTCTCCACACACATCAATGAAATGGTTACAGCTATGGGTGTGCTTTCTGATGAATCTGAATTGCTCTGAACCTGAACACATTTTTAATCCAAACCAGTGGTGGGCTGCTGCCAGTTCGGACTGGTTCAGGCAATCCGGTAATTCTGACGAACAACTGGCTCCGCCCACCTGGCCCCGCCCTATCCTGTCCTAGATTTCCTTCTTTCTGGCTCAGCGGATTCGTGTGGCACAGCTGATTTCCGCTCCTCCATTATTCTACTTACCTGGGCTGCCTTAGAAGGTAAACAGCTGAGCTTCAAATTGCTGTATTTTGAACACTGCACGCAAGTGCATTAGGTGCATGTGTGTGGAAAGCCCGTGCGTGTGTGCGAAGTGCACACTCACAGGACCAGTTCTTAAACCAGTTGCAACCACCACTGATCCAAACCCTCGATCATGTTCACACAGTAGGCAGATCCTGGTTTATGTTTCAGGTTTTTTTCAGTTTCATCTTTAGAATTCCAGGTAGTCTTCGACTTAAAACCATAACTGAGCCCAATTTTTTTTTTAATTTTAATTTGATTTATATGCCGCCCTTCTCCAAAGACTCAGGGCGGCTTACAATGCGTTAAGCAATAGCCTTCATACTTTTGTATATTTATACAAAGTCAGTTTATTGCCCCCACAAACTGGGTCCTCAATTTACCTACCTTAGAAAGGTTGGAAGGCTGAGTCAACCTTGAGCCTGGGAATTCGAACTAGCAGTAATTGCAGACAGCTGGGTTTTAATTACAATGCTTGGTCTGCTGAGCTATCCAGGCTCAGTATCCAGACACAAATTTCTGTTGCTAAGGACAATGGTTAAGTAAATTCTGCCTTTCTTCCACAGTTGATAAGTGAATCTCTGCAGTGGTTAAGTTAGTAACAAGGTAGCTAATCTGGCTTCTCCATTGATTTTGCTTTTGAGAAGTTAGCAAAAGGTGATCACATGATCCCCACACACTGCAACTGTCATAAATACAAAGCAGTTGCCAAGCATCCAAATTTTGATCACGTCACCCTGGGGATGCTGCAACAGTTGTAAGTGTGAAAAGCAGTCATAAATCACTTTTTTCAGGGATGTTTTAACTTTGAACAGTCTCTAAAGCAACTGTTGTAAATTGTGGACTACCTATAAAATAGAGAGCTTGGTATAGTCCGGTCATGAATATAAAAAAGATTTTGCACTAAGTAGAGTAAAATCTGTATACAGTCTTTGTTCAGTTATATTTTTTGTTCACTTTTATTACATTCCTAAAGTAATGACACAAAGCAACCCACTCTCTGTGAAGAACATGGGTGGTTTCTAAATTTGATAAATAAAATAAATAAATAAATAAATAAATAAAATATGTAATGCTTTAGTGTTAAAACTATAAAATGCATATTCTGTGTTTAGCACATTGTTATGATAGAGCTGGTTGAGTTGCAATTACAAAACTTTTCATAGTAAATCTGCTGAAAAACATCCATGGCTGGGTATCATAAAGAATTTATACCAAGGTGTTAGGAGTGATTTGAGATTCCCATTAAAAGAAATAGCCTTAATCATCCACAATAACATTGCATTAATTATTGAGGGATCTAATCAGTAGTCTGAAATTGCCCACATGAAATATTAAACAGAGATGAATTCGTAGATTTGTGATAGCCATACTGGCTCTATCATCAGGTAAGTTGGGCTATTATTATTTACAGCCCAATTTATGCAATATGCTATGGAAATGGTTAACTGATTGTGGAATCGGTTAGTCCTGTCTCATAACATTCTAAGAATTGCTTTGGCGTGAAGGGCAAGCATGCTATCTAATGATGCTCAATGTAATGTTTTCCAGGCATGAGACATTAGCATGTTTCTTCTTATATCAATTTGCATTATCAGAATCGCATGTTGAAGTCATAATCAATCAGATCTGTGCCTTAGGCAAAATTACACAAGTCAAGCGATAGTGAAGTAAGCTCATATTGACTTATGCCAGAGCCAACAAGTTCCCATCCTAATTGGGAAAGTGTTTAGCTTAATTCTGTACCTAATTAAAAGTGGGGGGGGGGACCAACATTTCTCAAACCTTGCACCTTCCTCCTTCCACACCAGTGGTGGAATTCATTTTTTTTTACTACTGGTTCTGTGGGTGTGGCTTGGTGGGCGTGCCTTGGATTGGTGGGCATGGCAGGGGAAGGATACTGCAAAATCTCCATTACCTCCCCACTCCAGAGGAAGGATACTGCAAAATCCCCATTCCCTCCCCACTCCAGGGGAAGGATACTGCAAAATCCCCATTCCCTCCCCACTCCTGGGGGAAGGATATTGCAAAATCTCCATTTGCACCCCACTCTGGGGCCAGCCAGAGGTGGTATTTTCCGGTTCTCCGAACTATTCAAAATTTCCACTACTGGTTCTCCTGAACCTGTTGAATAGCACCCCTGTTTCGCACCATTTATCTGGCTGTTCTTAACACTCCCGTGGTGATCAGTAAAAAGAAGAAAGTATGAGAATCTTCTTTCCATCTTCGTTCCATCCATGACACGCTAGACAGTAGTAGAAATAAGTCCTGCTCCAAGTAGTTTCAGTCTTGAAATCATAATGTTTTCCAGAGACTACTTGCACGCAATGCAAGATTAGATATGTGTTCTATTATTGAGATCTCTATCCTGCATCTTCATAATCGGACTAAGACATGGTAGTGAAATAGTGGTGGTAGCCTTGGGACACCAAAGCGGTTAGTAGCTTTTCCCCTTTGGAACCTGAGCTGGACATTGAGATTATACATGCTCAGTTCTCCCACTTAAATCAAAGAAACTTTACATTCTGAGCCCAGCCCCTAGTTCTCTAGCATTGTTTTGTTCTTCATTAAATTTGATGAAAAGGAATTTCATCATCCCTTTCAAAGGGTAAGAGAATTTCAACAGTATTCTACAGTGAGGAGTGCAGCGCCCTTTCATGTACAGATAGTCCTCGCTTAACAAATAATTGTTTATCCCAAAGGTGCTTTGTCAAGGGCAACTGGACTTTTGTGCATTTTTTTTTCTTTGAAGACATTTTGCTTCTCATCCAAGAAGCATCTTCAGTTCCAATTGAATGGTGGAGAATGGAAATATTTATATTCCTAGCAGTCATCTGGTGGTTAGCTTTTTTCTGAGAGTCATTGAGACCACTTGGATGTTTCTCTATTCAGGTGACCCTGAGGACACAGATAAACCTCCAAGAGGCCTCAACGACTCTCAGAAAGAGTGCTAATGACCAGATGATTGCAAGGAATATAAATCCTTCCATTCTCCACCATTCTGTCAGAACTGAAGAAGCTTCTTGAATGAGAAGTGAAATGTCTTCAAAGAAAAAAAAACAAGGAAGCCCAGTTGACCTTTTGAAAAAGCATCTTATCTCCATAGAGACCATTTGTTTAGTAACTGTTCAAAGTTAGGACAGTGCTGAAAAAAGCAGCATGACTGGTCTTCACACTTATGCCCATCACAGCATCAGCACAATCATATCAGTGGCAGGTTCCAAATCCCGTCGCTACCAGTTCGCTCGTGCGTTGCGTCCAGGCGGGTGGGCGGAACCTCCCACCGCTACCGCTACCGGTTTGCCTGATCTGGTGCAAACCGGTAGCAACCCACCACTGAATCACATGATTGCAATTCAGGTATTTGACAACCATTGAACATTTGTGATGGGGCAGCATCCTACACTCATGTGATTGCCATCCTACACTCATGTGATTCCCTTGAGGCAGAAATAACCAGGGTAAGGTTATCTAACATTGGACAGATTATGTCACAATCTTCTCACTGGAGAAGGCTAGGAATGAATTCTGCATGCTACAAAAAGAATGTAAAGCCAAAGTTTGTGAATTGCCCAATCCTAATTTAAGATTTGCATTTTTATTTACCAACTTTTATAGTGATTTTTGAAATATGTTTCTGATAACTAACATCTTTAAGCTATGGATTTTATTCTTTTTTACCCAGGCAATGCTCATTTATTCTTTTGTTATTAATTATCCACATACTGCTTTTTTGTTCCTTTACTGATCACCTGACTGGCTGCTTAATTAATTAATTCATAATTGTTTCCAAACTTCATTCTTAACTGAATTAATTCTCCACCTCCTTAATTTGTCTGACTATTAAATTAATTTAATAGTCAGACAAATGGAGTCATTATTTCTCTGTCTCTTAATAACTCTACTGTTCCAGAGTATTTTTTTTCCTCCCTGCCCCAAAGAAAATGACTTTGCTCATTTTTAGTAGAATAATAAACTTTATAATCAGTTTTTAAATAATTCTGCCGATGTTCCAATTTCATTAAGGAAATCATATATATTTTCTGTGTTTTCAATAGAAGCTACTTGCCTATATCTCTAGATATCAGTTAATTATTATCTTTAATTTCTTCTACTACTATCTCCTTACTGAGTACCAGACAAAAATGTATATATCTAGAGCAGTGATGGCTAACTGCCATTTTTGCCGTTGCATGCCAAAAGCGGGGGGAGCATGGGTAAGTTGCCAATGTGTGTGCCCACACCTATAATTGCACCCCCTGGTTTTAGCACGTGATGGTGGCATTTTTCACCCTCCCCAGTCTCCAGATGCTCTCTAGGAGCCTGGGGAGGGTGAAAACAGCCTTCTCCACCCCGTCTCCACACACGCCCCCGGAGGCCCTCTGGAGGCTGGAAACAGCCCATTTCCCAACTTTTGGTGGGATCCAAAAATCAGCTGGCCGGTGCATTCATGGGTGCTGGAGCTGAGCTACAGCAACCCTCGCATGCCCACAGATATGGTTCCATGTGCCACCTGTGGCACCCGTGCCATAGGTTTGCCATCACGGAACTAGAGGATCAGATTAATGACATTAACTATTGAAAAACCAGCTCTCTTTAAACCGGTAATGTAAAAGTTAAAATTAGCTTCATTTATATTCTTTTCTTAAGTTGGGTTTTGCTTTGTTCCTTAGCAAGGCAAAAAGACAAATGTTACAAAATTACAGAATTGTAAAGAAAAAGTAGGTCATGGGGAAAAATAAAAGCAAGGAGGAAAAGTAAAAAAGAAAAGAAAAAAAAAGGTGGTTTATATTTGTATGCATGCAATAGCCTAGATAGGTAGATAATTAGTTATAATGAGAAACAGAAATGTTTTAACATATGTACTGAATATTCCAAAGCAATATTTGCATAGGGAAAAGTACCCTTTAAAAAAACCATTTAAGACATTTAAGAAATGGTGGCCAAGTTTGAATAAAATTGCTCTTCATTATAAGGTTTTTCAGAGCTCTTTGATATGTCAGTTTTTCAGCTAGAACCGTTTCTGAGACTTTTAAGTACTGCTGATCTAATGAAAGATGCACTTAAATTTTTCAGTGTTTTGCTATCACAAATCTGACAGCTAACAAGAAAAAAAAAGGATCGCTTTTTTATACTGCATTGATTTAGTTATCTTAAGTATATAACAATAATCCAACACCAGGAATCACTGTCAAACCATTCACCTGGAAGGATTAGTTAATTGGGGTTTGCTATCAAAAAAACAATGGAAACCTCTGCAAATCTGTTTTAACCGAGACAACAAAGAAAGATTACAATTTATATGGTGCAATTTGGGTATTGTTTAATGACACATACAGTATGTGCAGAAGTAAATTTAAATGTGCTTCTGCTTCTCAAATAAATCCCTAGAGATTTATCATATCAAAATCATGAAATTCAAGAATTTAACACTAACGTCTTTACTATAGCAATAGCACTTAGACTTTTATATAACACTTCACAGTGCTTTACAGCCCTCTCTAACTGGTTTTCAGAGTCAGCATTTTGTACCCAGCAATCTGGATCCTCGTTTTACTGATCTCAGAAGTATGGAAGGCTGAATCAACCTTGAACTGGTCAGGATTGAACTGTTGGCAGTGAGCAGAGGCAACCTGCTACACTGCACCACTATGAAAGGAAGCAGGTACATACCATACTTCAAAAGTTGTCAATAACATCAATTAATGAAATATAGATGAAATATGAAGGTATAATTGAATATAGCTGTATTGAAACCAAAGTGATATTTGTAGTGTAATGAAATAATAGATTCATAAAATTTAGAATTTACTACAGGAATCCCATTTCCAGTGCAGAAATGTATTCTAACAGCCATTTAGAGTCTGTTTAAGGATTTTCAACAAAGTGTCCATCATTTCATGAAGCACTCTGTTCCACAGGTGACCACATTTACAATTAGAAATTATTTTCTTATGTACAATTAAAATCTACTGTGTTATAATTTTAGTCCAAACAAGTCTTTTATTATCCACACTAAATCTACCCACACTAAATCTACCCAGTGCTTCAAAATGGTCCTCATATTTTTTTTTTCTTTTCAGGTTTCTTGTCATCTTGGTCAGTTTCTCCTGGACACACTTCAGCTTTTCAACGTTCTTCCTCAAATGTTGTGACGAGATCTAGATCTATCAATCTTGGTAAGATGCAGTGCAGGATATGACTTCTCTTGATAGAGTCTAAGATTCCATTGTCTACTTGATTGCATTATACTGTTTCCTCATATTTAACTAGCAACTCTTTGAGACACCCAAATCTTCTCATGGACTGCTACCCAGTATGGTCCCTATGTCATGCTTTGTTCATGCTTTTTATTTTTCCTACCAAAATTAAGATGTTGCATTTGCCCTGTTGGAATTAATCTTGCTGTTTCCTTTTCCTTTTTCAATTTATTAAAATCTTCCTAAATTATGATACTGTTCCCTAAGATTTGGCTACTCCCTCTTTATCTATGCTCATCTTTGAATAGAATAGAATAGAATAGAATAGAATAGAATAGAATAGAATAGAATAGAATAGAATAGAATAGAATAGAATAGAATAGAATAGAATAGAATAGAATAGAATAGAATAGAATTCTGTATTGGCCAAGTATGATTGGACACACAAGGAATTTTTCTAGGTGCATATGCTCTTAGTGTTCATAAAAGAAAAGATACATATGTATCTTCATGCTTTATAAAAAGAATTATCAAGGAATGAGAGAATATTTCTTCTCCTCATCTGCTAAGCATGCTCATTCGAGCTTGTAGAAAAGAAGGTGGATTTTCAGTGTAATAATAAGAATAAAAACGGATAGCCTATGTGGTATTTCAGGTACAACAACATTAATTTCTTCATTTAGGGGGTTCTTCTGATATCACTTGTGGTATGTTATTCTGTGGGGCTCAAATTATCGGTATTGAACCCACAGACTTTCACACTTCAGATGATTCTGTAAGCTTTGGCCCTTGGTGCCTAAAGGAAGAAATATATGGAAGCTCTCACAATAGTATCTCCCGTCTACCTGCCTCTTAAGATGCTTTTAATAGAACAGAGAAACATTCAAACCTCTGAGAGCTTAAGGGAAGGTAACTTATATATACATCCTGAGAGCTTCTAAGAATAAAAATATAGAAGTTATTTAAGGTATTATCTGAACTTCTCCCACAGCAGGATTTCCTAGCAGCCAAGGTATGTCTTTCTGAACTTTCAGTGGTTCCTGTGATCCAAGGATTTCAAATTGCTCATATCTTTTAGAGACAGGATGAAGGGCAAATGTACAAGGGACACAGATTATCTTTTATACTCCAACTGCTGAGATAGAATCTCACTGCTCTTCTGGCAAGGATCATAATTACTCAGACAGGGCAGGGATTTCCAGATTGAGTTAGTTCTCCTCTACGCGATGGAAGATGATAGATTTGAGTTGGACTGATTTGCTGGACAATTCTTCCATAAATCTGAAATTGCTTGGGGATAAGGATCTATTCTGATAATGATAGTTCCTTTCTGAGTGCTAGTACTGTTAAGAAATTGGTTGACATACGGGAGACTTCATCTTTCTTTCAGTCTACTTTTCATAATCCACATTTCTTTTCTCATGAAAAACATACATCAATTCAATCCTATAAACAAAAAACCCATGGATTCTTGTAGTACAAACCTCTACTAAGGTAAAGGTAAAGGTTCCCCCGCATATGTGTGTTAGTCGTTTCTGGCTCTAGGGACGGTGCTCATCTCTGTTTCAAAGCCGAAGAGCTAGCGCTGTCTGAAGACGTCTCCATGGTCATGTGGCCAGCATGACTAAATGCCAAAGGCACACGGAATGCTGTTACCTTCTTACCAAAGGTGGTCCCTATTTTTCTACTTGCATTTTTTACGTGTTTTTGAACTGCTAGGGTGGCAGAAGCTGGAACAAGTAACGGGAGCTCACTCCATTACGTGGTACTAGGGATTCGAGCCACTGAACTGCCGACCTTCTGATCGACAAACTCAGCATCTTAGCCACTGAGCCACCATGTTCCTTTTTAAAAAACTTTTTAAACTTTTTTAAAAAAATTTTAAGCTTCTACTATATTCCTATAATTGTGGGTACTACCTCTATTTCATAAATATAAATAGCCAACAACATAAATAGGCACAAGTGTGATGCTCCTACATTGTTGTGGCTCTACATCATGAACTAATATGACATCACTGAAACAAATATGTTGTTCTTATAGAAATACAGGAATTTTAAAAACTTTTTAAAAAGAAAATGCCAGGAAAAAAGCTCTCTTGTGGTTAACAGAACACATTGAGATCGTTGCACCTTGCTAGGTTAAATTACCACCCTAAAAATACATGCCTTTTTTTAAATTGTAATTAAACAACCCACTTCTTGAATATTAGGGAATCATTTAACTATTTTATGTTTCTCTAGGTGTGAGAGTTTGCATGCTAAAAACAGCAATTCACAATCCAGAGAGACACATATGCCTCTGCAAATTAACTATTTTTCTAGAGGGAAAAAGCCTGTTTAGAATTGTATATGTTCCGTGGAACAACCAAATAGCGTTTGTTTCCCATTGTGGCAGAAGTTTGGACTTTTTTGTTAAGATGAATTAAATCTTTTCATGGGATATCTTGGAAATGCTTATATCAGTTGGGTACATCTGCATTGCTTAAGGTCTTCTGTATAGTACTTAGAAGGATGGGGAAGCCACTTACAAAAGCAAGACTCAAAATACAGTATGCAAAAGCAACATAACTCAGTGTGTTTCTTATGCAATAAAATATCAAATAATAAGACCCTGAGTTATTTGCCACTGAAAGTGTGTCTCCTTAACTAGGGCCATGCAGCCAATTATTTAGTGGATATTGCAAAAGATTGTTACATTGTTACTAAGTTGATCAGAACTAAAAGGTGTAAAACAGCACTTTGGTTAGTAGTGTAGAAAGTTAGCACCCATCCATCTCCTAGAAGAATGAAATATTGTAGAAATATTAAAAAGACAGAATATTGTATTTCCCTGGATGAGAAAAGCAGAAACATGTTTTTAAAGACAAAGCTGCTTCCTTCAGCTCCCTGCCCCTCCACTTCAACTCCAGGGTGATGGGATTAAGACCTTCAGCCTCAGGACATGATAGGATTAGCTTCATTACCTCATTACCCAGCAAGATTCAACCAAGCCTGTGACTCAAGACAACCTATAAAGTTATCCCTGCATGGCTCCATGGAGTCTGACAACCAATCAGGACAACCTGCCCTAACACAGGAACAGGAAGCTCCAAGGCGGGGCTCAAGAGAGGGTATAAATCTCCCTCCCTCCCTCCCTCCCTCCCTCTCTCTCTCTCTCCCCCCCCCCATGTGCTCGATTGTCCAGAACCTCAAACCATGTGGTCCTGTCCACCATTAAACCATCTTTTCAAACAAATTCTATGTTTCCAGTGTCTTTCTCCCTACTTGGAACTGAACCCATTTCTTCCAACAGTAGAAAGAATTTCATTTCAGAAGTAAATGCCATTTGGGAATAAGAAAAGAAAAACTTTGAAGACTTGTATACAAAGACTATATCTATTCAGGGGGCTTGGTGTTGGTAGTACTTTCAGCAAACTGCTTGCTTCAAAGTTGCTTTGGAAAACCAGAAGCCTCTCAGAAATATGAATCACATCACTGTTGCGGTGTTGACAAAATAACTAACTCTAACTTTTCCTGCCATTTTTTTTAATAATCAAAACTCCCTTTGCAGATGGAAGCATCTTATCAAGGCAAAGGATGGGCTTGTATTGGCTTCAAATACATAAATGTCTTACTATGATTCTTTACCTACTGTTTCTGCCCAGTCAAGAGACCCGCAGTTCAGTCAAAACTCAATGCTTTTTGATGTTGATAAACTCAAAGACTGTTTTGTCAAATAACTACCGTACATAATTCCACAATAAAAACCCAGGAAGAATAGTTATGGTCAAAAGGGACTTGAGACAGATAGATGATAGGTAGATGATAGATAACAGACAGACAGGCAGACAGGCAGACAGACAGATGGCAAGCAGACTTCCTGTATCTAGTACATTTCAAAACCTTCTTTCTTTTTGGCTGACCACTGCAAAATAAATAAAAAATAAAAAACGAGATACCTGGAGAATGACTGGTTTACAATCCTCAAAGAAGTTCTTCTTTATTTAGTACCATCTCCTATCAGAGATCAATCACCTTCAATGCATTCTTTCTTTTGTTGTTTCTTTTGCATTTGTTTTCAGTCTTTTTTTCTGGCAATATGCAGTGCTGTAGTTTCCCATTGCTTTCCACATTGCTGTTATATTACCATATGAATATCTGCCTTCCTATCACTGTGTACACAACTACATTTGTCCCAAAGTACACACTTCTGCCTGTAGTTGCTCCTGATAGAACACCACTCCTGACTCCACTCCCTGAAGTAAGCTGATAGGATTCGTTATGGCAAGGGTGTCAAACTCGATTTCACTGAGGGTCGCATCAGGGTTGTGTTTGACCTTGGGGAGCTGGGGTGGGCATGGCCAGCTTGATGTCACTTGTGTCAGGGGCACCTGTGGCACCCTGAGAACTCTATCAGCAAAAATGGGAGCCTAATCTTCGTTTTCCACTGCAATGTCTTCTTGCAACCCTTTGCCAGTGAAAACGGAGTTCAGGAGGGCCGCATAGACCGGTCCCTCACTGTTTCCAGGTCTGTGGGCCAGATCTAAGCACCTCACAGGCTGGATCTGGCCTGCAGGCCTTGAGTTTGACACCCCTGCCTTATGGAGTCACAAAATTGTCTTTGGATACCTGTAGCATTTTAATTTAAAAAAAGGAATATTTTTTTTCAAATCATGACATTTTTATCAGTCAGTAATATTTCTCAAACATTAGAATGGCTATATCCTGCTAGAATTCTACAAAGTTTACACTGTTATTTGTATTGCACTTAAATATTTTATTTAATGGCCGTTTCACCATCCACAACTCATTAGCCTAAAGAACTGTAGGTCGATCCAAGTAAAAAAGAAATGTTATGATTTCTATAGTGTAGATCAACCACATGGTTGGCATAATCAAGCAACCTGCATCAAGCAAGCCACTTCATTTTTTTTTTTTTAAAAATTCATTTTTATACCTCTGGTATCCTTGTCTAGATTATTTTCTTTTTAAATAATCCACATTATTTGGATTGATGTCTAACCTATCCAGATATCAACTTTTTTTAATGATCTGAGACAGTGGTGGGTTTCAAAATTTTTTACTACCAGTTCTATGAGTGTGGCTTGGTGGACGTGGCATGGCTTGATGGGCGTGGCTTTGTGGGCGTGGCTTTGTGGGCGTGGCAGGGGAAGGATACTGTAAAATCTCCATTCCCTCCCCAATCCAGGGAAGGTTACTGCAAAATCACCATTTCTTCCCAATCAGCTGGGACTTGGGAGGCATAGAATAGATGGGGGCAGGGCTAGTCAGAAGTTTTACTAGCAGTTCTCTGAAATATTCAAAATTTCAGAATCTGCTGAAACCCACCTCAGCAGGAAAGAGAATGAAGCTGCTACAAGGATGGAGTCTTTCCCAAGAAACTGAGGCATTGTTTAACTTCAATAGCAGAGAGTCATACAGCTGCCACACAAATGCTGTGTAATGGGGTGAAAGTGGGCACTGTAAAAAGAAATTGTTTGATTAGCAAGCTGTGACCTATAAAATAGCAGGAAGTTAAATTGGATGACCTGGGGACTTTATAGTTTGTGAATATTCCCATTTCAGAAAAGCAGAGTCACTGAGTCACTCACGCAAAAGACATGAGCGACTCCGAAACTAAATGGCTGAAACTTTTATTCATGGCACAAGGACATGAATCTTCCTGCAAGGAACATCATTTTCAAAGAATTAAAGGGAACAAGTAGCAAGGCTAATTGACTTATTTATATCCACATGCTTCCTTTGCCATCAAAACTAAGATAGAATGTTAACAATGCATGCATTTAGTATGATTTTGCTCCAATGTACAGATTTCATTATACGGGATATTTATTTTGGTTTATTAAGAAGTTCTCAATTTATTCCAACCCTTACATTAACTGAAAAACCATATTAAAAGCACAGTTTGTCAACAGTGATGTGGAAACTGACACGAAATTCTATGTGATTGTGTCCTAAAAATATCTAATAACTGTGAGTCTGTATTCATTTTGCTTTATTTTTTCCTTTGAAGCAGCTATGCCTATGTACAATTAAAACAGTGCTCAAATATTTAGAATGTTTACCGAGTGATTCTGTTAAAAAATGCAATCAGCAGGCACATTGAGGCTGTTCAGGATAGCAACCCTTGGTTTAATTGGAAAGACTAATGAGATAGCAAAATCATGCGCAGAATATACAGAGAATGAGATTGACACTTTCCTTACCAATTTAAATAAATGGATAAAAGAAGTTTCCCCTTTATTTCCTCACCCCAAGAATATAATAGATTTTGACTAGGAATGATTGCTTATAGGCAATCAAGTTATTGTCAATTCCTAGTAATCACATAAATACATTTTTCCAATAATGCTCTATCCCTTATCTGTTTGCTTATTGCCCTCTTCTAGTTTGCTACTAGTTGTCCTTTTCTTGCCTTTCATTTAACCTTTCTCAGTAGTATAACCTTTTTGCAATGTGATGGATCTTCACCAGTGGTGAAATCCAATTTGTTTTTACTACTGGTTCTGTGGGTGTGGCTTGAAGGGCTTGGCAGGGGAAGGATACTGCAAAATCTCCATTCCCACCCCACTCTAGGGGAAGGATACTGCAAAATCCCCATTCCTTCCCCACTCCTGGGGGAAGGATATTGCAAAATCTCCATTCCCACACCACTCTGGGGCCAGCCAGAAGTGGTATTTGCCGGTTCTCTAAACTACTCAAAATTTCCACTACTGGTTCTCCGAACTGCTCAAAATTTCTGCTACCGGTTCTCCAGAACCTGTCAGAACCTGCTGGATTTCACCCCTGATCTTCACATAATGAAGGAGTATAATTTGAGCCTGGTCATTGGTGCCTTGAATGAGGACTGTCAGATAATGTGTTTGATGATCCATCAATTTGTTTTCTTGGTTGTCCATTATGTTCTTAAGAGACTTCTCCAACACTTCCATTCAAAGGTATAAGCGCACCTCCTATCCAACTTTCACTACAATATTTCATGGGAAATAACATGGCTTGCATGATTCTGATCTTTGAATACCTTTTCCAAGGACTTCATGGCTGCTCTACTGAGTTATATAGCAGCGGTGTCAAACTCAAGGCCTGGGGGCTGGATCTGGCCCATGGGGTGCTTACATCTGGCCCAAGGGGCTGCTCTGGAAACAGTGAAGGACTGGCCCACGGTGCCTCTGCCAATGAAAGGGAGGGCTGCATGCAGCACTCTCGAGCTCCATTTTTGCTGGCAGAGTGTTGCAGGAGGCCATCGCAGCCAAAACAGAGCTCGGAAGCCCATTTTCGCTGGCAGAGCACTCGGGCCATGACAGACGCCCCTGATATGAGTGACGTTGAGCTGACCATGCCCCCTGGCCACACATCCCCAGGTCAAACACAACCTTGATACAGTTCTCAATGAAATCGAGCTTGACACTTGGGCAAATTCCTTGACTGTTTGTGACTTTCCTGTTGATGGTTGATTGAAATAAGATTGGCTTTCTGCATTGTATCAGCTTCTGAGATATATAATGTTCCAATTGCTTGACTTTTGTTCCTTAAGGCAGTACATGAGGAGTAAGGATAGATCAGTTTGTCTGCTTTTCAAAGGAACACGGTGGTGCATTTAAGGATATGTCACTGTACAATAGGCAATGACAAGGATTCAGGTATTTATTCAATCCTAAATGAGGCTTGTAAACTGGCTTCGGGAAACTACTGCCATTATTGCCATCAGCACTGGTACCCCCCCCTTTTTTTTTTTAATTTCTCCGGAGCAGAAACTATGCAAAGCAAAGACATCCTTACTCTACTAAAATTCTACTTTGATTTAAGTTATGCTCCATTAATGTTGGGTTGTGCCATACAGAATAATACAGTTGGAAGGGACTTTGGAGGTCTTTTAGTCCCTCCCCTGCTCAAACAGGAAACTCTATATCATTGTGCAGAAATGGCTGTCCAGTCTCTTCATAAAACCTCCAGTGATGGAGCACCCTTAACTTCCAAAGGCAAGCCATTCCACTGATTAATTGTTTGCACTGTTCAGAAATTTCTCCTTGGCTGGATTTCTCTTTGATAAGTATCCATCTGTTACTTCTCGTCTTGCCCTCGGGGGCTTTGGAGAATACATTTACCCCCTGTTCTATGTGATAGCCTGCCAAATATTGGAAAATTGTCGCTCCTAGTCCTTCTCGTCATTAAGCTAGACAATTCCTGCAACTGTTCATCATGTTTTAGCCTCCAGATCCCTGATCATGTTTGTTGCTCTTCTCTGCATTCTTTCTAGAATCTTCTCTGCATTCTTTCTAGAATCTTTTTTGTATCATGGTGACCAGAATTCCAAGTGCAGCCTTACCAAGGCAGTATGTCGTGGTACTAACGCTTCATGTGATCTTGATACCATTCATCTATTGATGTAGTGTATTACTGCATTGGCTTTTTTGGCAATTGTAGCACATTGTTGGCTTATATTTAAATGTTTATCCACTAGGACCCCTAGATCCCTCTCGCAGTTACTTCTGTAATAGTTTCCAACTATTCTTTACATGTACATTTGGCTTTTCTTGCGTAAGTGTAAAACCATACTTTTCTCACCACTGAATTGCATTTTGTTGGATGGGCCCAGTGTTTGGGTCAATCTTTCTGGATTTGAGCCTATCTTCTAAAATGTCAGCTATTCCTCCTAGCTTGGTCTCTTCTGCAAATTTAATGAGTTCTCCTTTTATCCACCTGGTTAAATAATTTATGAAGACATTGAAGAGTACTAGACCTAAGACAGAGATACCCTACTGCATACTTCCTCCATGTAGATGTAATTCCATTGTGGTGTACACGCTGAGTGTGGTTTTTCAGCTGTTATGAATCCCTCTTGTGGTGTTGTTTTCTATCTCACATTTTTCCATCTTATCAAAAAATAGATTGTAGTCTACTTTGTCAAATGCCTCATTGAAGTCCAAGTATACTATATCCACAGCATTTTACTGATCCATCAATTTAGACACATTGTCAAAAAAGGCAGTAAGATTTGTTTGGCATGATCTGTTTTTGACAAACCCGTGTTGTCTTCTAGTAATAGGTTCACTTGCTTTTAGGTATTTTTTCACAGATCTGTTGCTTGATTATCTTTTCCAGGATTTGATCATGCCAAACAAATCTTGCTGCATTCTTTGGAAAACGATGTGTGAACATATGATATAGTGACTGAAGGAAGTGATTAAATTTTGCTCAATGGGAATGTTATTGTGACATACTGAGTTCCATGATGCAGCATGGAAAGATGATGCAGAAGATGTAGATAAACATGGCAGTTCTGTTGTCTAAGCAGTCACGTACTTGTTTGGATTAAAAGTCAAAATGCCGACTACACAATAAATTTGTTATGATTTCTGTTAACATAGGAACAGGGGTGGGTTCTACTTATCTTTACTACCAGTTTACAACGGAGCCGCGCGTGTTCTGATGATGTCAGGATCAGTGGGCGGAGCCTCCTGCTGGTTTTACTACCAATTCTATAGAACCGGTGCGAAGGGCAACCCACCACTGCATAGGAAGTATGGAGGAGGAGGAGGAGGAGGAGGAGGAGGAGGAGGAGGAGGAGGAGGAGGAGGCATACTTGGAATACAGACACTGTTTTATTCTGAAGTCAGGCCTTAGTTAGTGGCTAAAAGATTACAGCCTAACTTCATGAACTTTATCTAAATGAAAAAGCAGGAATGCAGAGAAAGTAAACAAGCATATGTCATCAATAGACACTGTGAAGGATGGAGATAAAAGGAAATCCAGGACAACTTTCATGAGAGGACAGTGCTGTGATAAGAGTGTGAAGTATATGACATTTGACCAGGTATAAATTCTGAATTACTATTCCTGCTTGCTCACAAACTCTCCGCTACCTTAAATGGCTGCCGTTTCACAGAATACTATAAAGATATTATTCTTAGCTGTGTTTGCCATTTTCTCTGGACAAACTTCACAATTGAATAACAATTTTATTAGGTCTTAAGATGAATTCAAAGTGTAAAAGCTTTTCAGTTTTTTAGAGTATTTTATTAGGCAATATATTTGAAATACCTGATGTAATTTTTGAATTTCCTTGGTTCTTCCTATCTCTTTCTTTTAATAGAGTTATTGCCCATCTATGAATGTTTTTCATGGGCCTCCATTGTCCCTAAAACAAGAATTGGAGCAAGAAATTTTGAAAAGTTACTTTTCACTGACTTCCTTAAAAGTTATGAACAAAATCAACAATGAAGATTTCTGATTGTCCGTATTTAATCTCTGGTCTTTCTCTACTCCATGTGGTTTTATCATGATAACAGTAAGGGGGAAAATAACAGTGATATAATGAAAACTACATTTTGCCAAGTAAACCATCTGGAGATCATACAAATGAAATCTGTGATTCCTCTCCTTCTCCCACTTCTGCTTTTAAAGCAAGTGTTAACAAGTACATACAGTGTATTGTGCATTTATACAAGATCACCATACAGAGGTTTAAGAATATGTATCCTTCTCCCCCAATTTTGCTGATGCTTCTTGTACTGCCCCTTTTAATTCTGGAAAATATAACATATTATCTGACTTCAGAATCACTCAAGTCATTTTAATAAATATACTTCTTGACCTTAGTGATGGCATCTTATTGTTCATGCTTCTGACATTTAATTATACCATCTCCAGATGATGATGGATACAAGGTCAATTGTTGATTAATATTCATTTTGGTGGAGTACAACATTTTATAAACTCTTATGATAAATTTTTGGTCGATGAGCCACATGTTCCTTTATGAATGCTATGAGAATGTTTGAAAATGTTTTGATGATTATTGATCTTAATGTTTTAATGCTTTTATTCTGTAAGCCACCCAGAGTTGATGGATGCAAGATGGGTAACAAAGATATTTAAATAAATAAATAAATAAATAAATAAATAAATAAATAAATAAATAAATAAATAAATAAATAAATAAATAAATAAATAAATACCGTATTTTTCGGAGTATAAAATGCACCGGAGTATAAGACATACCTACCTTTTTTGGTGAGGAAAGAAGAAAAAGAAATCTCTCTCTGCCTCTGAGCAATTCTGCCTCGTTGCAGCAAGCAGCAAACAGCCTGCTTTTCTTTCATTTTCGTTTTCTGCATAGCTTGATTAGTACAAGGGGGAAAAAAATCTGCTCCAGCAATTTACCTCCTTGCAGCAAGCAGCAAAGCCTGTGGAAAACAGCTGAGAGCCAAACAATTGAGAGTCAGGAGGCCAATCCAATCAACTTGTGTTTATAGGTTGTGCTGAAGCTGAAAGGAGCTGTTTTCTCTTGCTGTTGCTTGCAAGGAGGTAACTGTTTGCAAAAGAGGCAGAGGCCAAAGGGTGGGGGCCAGTGGGTGGGCGGGGCTACATTCGGTGTATAAGACGCACCTAAATTTTCACCCCCTTTTAGGGGGAAAAAAGATGCATCTTATACTCTGAAAAATATGGTAAGTAAGTAAGTAAGTAAGTAAGTAATAAGAAAGAATGCAGGTGCAGATGGAGAAATTGGGGAAATATTAAAATTTGAATGCAGTTGGGTTATGCAATGGCAGTAAGTCTTGTTGATGCATGTGTGATGACTACATGTTTAATTGAAGGAATGCCGTTATTTCTTTCCTACACAAAGGGAAAGAAAACAAGAGTGAATGTAGGGGAATTTGCTTTGTGAAGAATGCCTGGGAAAGTATTCAGCAAATTCTAATTGGAGGATATGGAAGCACAAAGCAAAAATTGACAAATGCTTTGTGACATTTCTCAGAGCATCTTATTGTCCCCATGAAAAACCTGTATACAGATAAGGAAGTCACAGAATAGTCAGAACACTCCAGGTTGGCAAAAAATGCAATAAGGTTGACACTATTTTATTCAACCTATATGCTGAATGTAACAATAGCACTTAGACTTATATATTGCTCCGAAATGTCAATTTATTGGCCCCAATAAATCAGACTTTCATTTTACCAACCCCAGAAGGATGGAAGGCTGACCCAACCTTCCTGAGTCAAACTCCTGAAGGTGGGCAGAGTTAGTCTGCAATACGGCATTCTAACCACTGTGGCACCACACCTCTACCATATAATGTATTTATATAAGGAAGCTGGATAGGAAGAAGAGGAGTGTGGTTTTAAATTGGGAGAGAAAAACATCAAAAATCTACACTAGGCAGATGCTGTTGTTGCTGCTGTAATAGCCAAAAATACAAATGCAATATTGCAAGCTGCAATAATAAAAATTAAGGAGAAGGTTGGTATGCAGTTAAAATTATAGTGTGAACCAGCCAAAATAAATAAGGTAAGGAGTGGAGGAAGCTTTGCTGGAAAGCAGCTGATCAAGATGTGAACCAGCTCAAAAATAAACCTAGGAGGAAACATAAGAGATATTATTGGAGAATAGTAATTGAACTGTGAACCAGTTAAATAAATGGAGAAAGGAATATCAGAAATTATAACTGGGAAATAGATATTTAAACCATGAATCAGTTAAATAGCTGGTTTAATAGAATTTGAGAATAAATTTGAACTATTAAGGATTATTCTGGAAGTAATAAAATATAGAAAGAAATGTTGATTTATTTTAAAATGATTTTAAGAGAGGAGGAAAATATTTCTTGTCAAGAATTGGATATCTGTTGTCATTTAAGAGAGATAAAATATAGTTTTGAGGCAATAGGTTTTAGGATTGAGGAATATATATGAAATATTAATTGTTAAAATGATAAAGGTTTAGAATGGTGTTTATTGTTTAGAATATTGGGTGTTACAGTAGAATGATAAATGTTTAGAATAAGAATTTTGTCTTTTTTTTCTTATTCTTTTTTTTTCTTCTTAAAGATTTTAAAATTTGGAACAAAATTGATTGAGGGAATGTGAATAATTGTACTTATTTTAAGCCGGACCAAACCCCTGCTCTAAAAAGATGTATTTTATGTTTTATGTTAAAAAAAATTTTAAAAATGGGGGGAAAAAACTTCCAGCGTTGGAGCATTTACAACTTCTGGAGGCAAGTTGTTCCACTGATTAATTGTTCTAATTGTCAGGTATTTTCTCCTTAATTCTAAGTTGCTTTTCTCCTTGATTAGTTTCCACCCATTGCTTCTTGTCCTGCCCTCAGATGCTGAGATATTGAAACACTGCTATCATGTCACCCCTAGTCCTTCTTTTTATAAGACTAGACATACCCAGTTCCAGCAACCGTTCTTTATATGTTTTAGCCTCCGGACCCCTAATCAACTTTGTTGCTCTTCTCTGCACTTTTTCTACAGTCTCAACATCTTTTTTACATCAGGTGGAAATGCTTAGGAAATAGGTAATATTTGCTGAGGAGTGAGTGAGGAGTAATATATTTATAGATATGTTAGTTGAGGACTTGCAATTTTTGCAGCAAATATAAGATAGATTGTATAATGAAACAAAGATATGAAAATTAATGGTGGTTGTATTTGACAGGGATAAATGGGCTGACAAATTGCAAGTTGTGATAAATTGCAAGCTATAACAAATGGAGAAAAAACAAGGAAAATGGAAGAGTGTATCCCTTGAGAGAAGTCTTGCTAAAGATCAGAAAACTGATGAAGAAATTTTAAGATTTGTAAATACTGATAGGAACATATTGGGTTGAATATGGCCTGTTCTGAGGGATGAATATTTGATAAAAGAAAAATTGCCTATATATAAGAGTGTGAATGTATGAAAGAACTGACTTCAGAAAAGAAATCCAAAGATGTTATGCCAGATGGAGTGAATAGTTATTCAAGCATGTAATGTATTTGTGCTAAAGAAATGTAAGACAAAGGGAAATCGTAGTCTGAAGCATGGCCAGAAGCAAAGATAACCTCCTGTGCTTAAAGTTGTTTGATTTAAATATACATAAATCGAAAAATAAAGGCTACCATGTTAACATCTAGAAGAAACATTTGCATTTATTGGCAAAATCTTTGAAAGTAAGGTTAGCAGTCAACTGGCAAGAATATTCTTGTGTACTTTTGCTTGGGTTTGTACAAGTGAAATAAATCAGATTTTACTTTTAAATATGAAAAATCTGAGCTGAAACCTAGTGGATCCTTTAATGTGCAGGTACCTGTCTATTTCCTTTGGCTCTGGCCCCAGTTAAAGGTTAGGCTCCCTAATTTTACTTCACTGAGAAATCATAATGGACAAATTTTTAAATATTTCATATCTTAGATATTATTTTATACGTGTGTGTGTGTGTGTGTGTGTGTGTGTGTGTGTGTGTAGGTCTTTGGTTATTCGGTATGGCCCACTGACGATGGCTTATGAGCCAGAAATAGCTATTTGGGTCTCCCACAATGCATCACTAAAATCTGTTTGCAACCATAATGAAGAGAAGAACCCAGTAGGGTTCCCACAATGCAACACTAAAATCTGTTTGCAGCCATAATGAGGAGAAAAGCCCAAAATGTAATGAATGAACTCAATTTTGTCTTTGGGGCTCCTTAGGATGGTGGATATTCTTCAGTTTTCTGCAGAATGCTTGTCTTGATGTTATGTCTTGATGTTATGACAAAATTGAGTTAGAAAATCAAGGAGTATATGAAATCCCATGCACCGCCTGCCCCACCACATACATTGGACAAACCAACAGAAGAATAAGTGCACGCATTGAAGAACACAAAAACTCAGTCAAAAAAGAAGAACCAACTTCTTCCCTGGTCCAACACCTTAAAGCCACAGGACATGAAATTGACTTTAAAAAGACCAGAACTATCGCCAAAACTGAACACTTTAATAACAGAATAATCAGAGAAGCCATCGAGATAGAAAAACCCCCACACAGCATGAACAAACGAGACGATACCTCCCGCCTAACAGCCATTTGGTAACCCGCCCTTATTGACAAACGAGTCCCTAACACGATGAATGACACCAGACCCACACTCACAAGAGCCACCCAGGATGTCACCACCACACATCCATGCAGAAAGCAGACTCAAACCCACACTATTAATGGGGCATGACCAAGGACCAGAAGCCAGACCGCAGCTGCATCATTAGCCACTTTAAACCCCTCCAATCCATACATGAAGCAGACTGACACCCAGCATGAAGAGCTCTCACGGCCACACACAGACACACACACACACACACATATATATATATATGTGTGTGTGTGTGTTTTCTGAGGTTTTCGCGGGTGTTTGTATGTAGGTCTTTGGTTATTCGGGTTTCTCCCGCATAAAATGGGAAGTGTCTTGGCGATGTTTCGACGAAGTCTCATTTGTCATCTTCAGGCTGGTGTTCTCAGCTTTGTGCTTCTAGCACTTCATTGTTCCTAGAAGCACGAAGCCGAGAACACCAGCCTGAAGATGACGAATGAGACTTCATCGAAACGTCGCCAAGACACTTCCAATTATACGTGGGAGAAGACCTGAATAACCAAAGACCTACATACAAACACTCGCGAAAACCTCAGAAAATATGTGTGTGTGTGTGTGTGTGTGTGTGTATTTATACACACACACACACATATGTTTTCGTAGATTTTCACGGGTACAAGTATGGAAGTCTTGGCGTATTCAGGTCTTTTCCCATTTAAGATTGAGAGTATCTTGGCAATGTTTTGATGAGGTTCCACTCGTCATCTTCAGACTGGTGTCTTCGGCTTCATGTCTGTGCAAGCAAAGCGTGATCGGAGATGCCGTCTCTCTATAAAAACTGGTGGGGAGGTGTGGAGTGTTGGCTCTGTTGCTGTAGGCAGTTTGGTTGGCTGTATTGTTGCATCTTGATTAGTTGATGGAGTTGATGTATGCATATTAGTCGGTTCTTTCGTAACATCCTGTGTGGTCGAGGTCTTAGCTGTGTGCCCATTAGTCTTTTGTGTTTTAATGACCTGGGTAATGGGTTGTGTGGTAGCATCATGAGCTCTAGTGTTGTGACATCCTGAGTTCTGTGATGTATTGTCTTAAGCAGAGGGCTGTGATGCAATATCCCGGGCTTTGGTTTGGCTCCGAGTCTGAGGTCTTATCATGTGCTTATGGCATGTGCTAGTCTGCTCTGTGTGGGGATCGGGGGGGCACAGCAGCTGGCGACGCTGCCGTGGTCCATCCCCTGGACGGTGGTTGCATTTCATCTATGGGATGGGATTGAGTTTGAGTCTGGTGAGGGTGATTGGTGATGGTGTCATGTGTTATCCTGGGTCTGGTGTCAATGTTTGTGGCTGGGGCTTGTTTGTTTACTAGGGCTAGTTTCCAGATGTCTGGTAGGTGGGAGGTATTGTCATGTTTATTCATGTTATGGGGGTGTTTCTCTATTTTGATGGCTTTCATAATTATTCTCTTGTTGAAGTGTTCAGTTTTGGAGATTAATTTGGTTCCTTCAAAATCAATTTCATGTCCTGTTGTTTTTAGGTGCTGGAAAAGGGAGGAAGTTTTTTCTTCTTTTCTGACTACATTCTAGTGTTTTGAGATGTGTGCATTTATTTTCCTATTGGTTTGTCCAATGTATGTGGCTGGGCAGATTTTGCATGATATTTCATAGACTCCTTGGTTTTCTAGTTGGATCTTGTCTTTGGGGTTTCTTAAAATATTGGCTATTTTTTGGTCAAGGCAGAAGGTTGTCCTGATGTTGTATTTGTGGATAATTTTTCTAATTTTATCTGTGGTGCCTTTGATGTAAGGGAGGAGGGCGATGCTGTTGTCCTGTTCTGTGTTTCAATTCTTGGGGGGTGTCTCCCTTTGGATTAGGTTGGTAATTGTGTTTCTTTGGAATCCGTTAGAGATTAATACATTTGTGAGAGTGTGTAATTCAGTTTTCGGGTGGTCTTTGCTGGCTAGGCGTTTGGTTCTGGAGATGAGAGTCTTGGCTAAATCCCCAATCACATCACTATCCTGCACAAATCAACTCCGTAGCCAAGACTCTAGAATAGAATAGAATAGAATAGAATAGAATAGAGTAGAGTAGAGTAGAGTAGAGTAGAGTAGAGTAGAGTAGAGTAGAGTAGAGTAGAATAGAATAGAATAGAATAGAATAGAATAGAATAGAATAGAATAGAATAGAATAGAATAGAATAGAATAGAATAGAATAGAATTTTTATTGGCCAAGTGTGATTGGACACACAAGAAATTTGTCTTGGTGCATATGCTCTCAGTGTACATAAAATAAAAGATACGTTCATCAAGAATCATAAGGTACAACACTTAATGATAGGCATAGAGTACAAATAAGCAATCAGGAAACAATATCAATATAAATCATAAGGATTTCAGCAACAAGATTACAGTCATACAGTCATAAGTGGGAGGAGATGGGTGATAGGAACGATGAGAAGATTAACAGTAGTGCAGACTTACTAAATAGTTTGACAGTGTTAAGGGAATTATTTGTTTAGCAGAGTGAGGGTGTTCAGGGAAAAACTGTTCTTGTGTCTAGTTGTTCTGGTGTGCAGTGCTCTATAGAGACATTTTGAGGGTAGGAGTTGAAGCAGTTTATGTCCAGGATGCAAGGGGTCTGTAAATATTTTCACAACCCTCTTTTTGACTCATGTAGTATACAGGTCCTCAATGGAAGGCAGATTGGTGGCAATTGTTTTCATAGTCTCCTTGTTTCTAGCCAGGTACCTCAATTACTAGACCAGTGATGGTGAACCTATGACATCTGTGTCAAAGTGACACACCTTGACATTTTGGTTGACATACTAGTGTTCACCAACACCCAACGTCAACTATTTTCAAAAGCACACCCTGTTCTTGTGCAATTTTCCGAGGCCTCGGAGGCTGTGAGAGAAATGGGGTGAGCTCTTATGTAGCCTCCAGAACCTCCAAATATTGCAAGACAATAGAGTGTGTTTTTGTGTGGTTTTCAGGGGCTGCAGGGGCCACAGAAGGACATTCACCAGAGTCACTTCAAAAGTGAAGCATTGTGCAACCCAGAGCAGTCTCAAATGGTCTGCATTTTTTTAAAAAATGAATGCATAAAGAATTGTTTTGTTTTGTTCATGGGGTAACATGCTAGCAGAATCAAATTAGATTGTTCCAAATTTTTGACATACCAAGCCTAAAATGTTTGCCATCACAGCTCTCATTTTAGTAAATTAACTTTTCCTGCCACTTTTAAAGAAAAGTTGACCTAATATGCAAAATAATACCTTTCCAATGATAGAGAAGGTTCTTTGTCTAATTTTTGAAAGGATACTTTTCTGTGATAATAATGTAAATTCTGTATAATGAATCGATCCTGTACTTTCCATTTTGAAAGGATACTCACAATACTACAGTAGAGATGTGGAGATAACTAACTCCTGTCTCCTGATTCCTGATAATTATATGCAAAGGGACACAGCTGGATCCTGGTCAAGATGGCAACAAATGTCATCCTGATTTGCCAGGAGCAGGATTAGTAAATTAAAAGGGGAAAAAATCAAGGCTATCATCTATTCCCCCCTCCCTGCAAATTCAGGGTCAATGGTGCCACTGATTCTGACATTTCCAAGAGTAACCTTTTAATATAACCTTATGGTGTAAAATAATTATCAACAGCTTGACCAGAAGGTCAGAAAGATATGGCTCATGCTTTCAAAGCTAGATCTGAACAAAAAAGTTTGCAACTTCTTAATTTAAAAATGAAATAGCCCTGCTCCAAAAACATGTCCATACCAGCAAGATAAGTAGAGGAACAAGTTGCTGAATAAAGCTGTGGTAGATGTTGAATGAGGCTATGTGGACCATATTATTGTGGGCAGAAACATGGTCTCATCCTAGGTATGATTCTCCTTGACAGGTTGCATGAGCAAACAAAAATCATGATTATTGATTGCCTGTTTTAATCAGTAAGCATTTATAGCAATTTAATTTGTATTAGTATTCATAGATAGTTTCATAATTCCCTTTTAAGGAAATAGGCACTGTTTAAAAATAGCTATTCTGGATTGAGAATGCAAATTTGAGTCTTATAATTGGCTATGATGCCTGGTCTGTAAGTCTTAGTTAAATCACTGAAATCACATCCTGGACATAAACTGTTTCAACTTCTCCCTTCAGGACACCACTACAGGACATTGCATGCCAAAACAACTAGACACAAAGATAGTTTCCCCAATGCCATCACTCTGCTAAACACCTAATTCCCACAGCAGTGTCTTATGTTTAAAGATATTTACCAATGTAGTAGGAGTGTATTGCTATTATCCTTCTCATTTTTCTCATCCTTCTCATCTTCTCATCCTTCTCATCCTTCTTACTACCTTATCTTATTGGTATCTTATGATTTATCACTTGTTGTTTCTATTTTATAAATTATGATTGTATCTTGTGATTTATGATCTATGTCTTACCAGTTTCATGTTTGAATGTACATTGAGAGCTTATGCACCAGAGACAAATTCCTTGTGTGTCCAAACACACTTGGCCAATCAAGAATATTCCTATCAGTGCCAGAGATGCCTTCCAAAAGTTGGATTATGTTGAAAATGAGAATCATATGACCACAGTAGCAGCCTGGCAGAACTAAAGTAACCACAACTTTCTCAAATTTCATTTTGTTAGAAGCAATGGAACCTGGCATTCTTTAAATTAGCCTATTTAAAGTACAGTCAAGGCTATGATTTTCCCAGTTGCAATGTATGACTGTGAAAGTTGATCCATAAGAAAGGTTGAGCACCAAAGAATTGAGGCCTTTGAACAATGGTGCTGGAGAAGACTCCTGCGAATCCCTTGGGCTGCAAGGTGATCAAACCAGTCAGTCCTAGAGTAGATCAATCCTGACTGCTCTTTAGAAGGCCAGATCCTGAAGATGAAACTCAAATGCTTTGGCCACCTAATGAGAAGGAAGGACTCACTGGAGAAGAGCCTAATGCTGGGAAATATTGAGGACAAAAGAAGAAGGAGACGACAGAGAACGAGGTGGTTGGATGGAGTCACTGAAACCAATAGGCGTGAGCTTAAATGGACTCCAGATGATGGTAGAGGACAGGAAGGCCTGGAGGAATGCTGTCCACGGGGTCACAATGGGTTGGACATGACTCCGCAACTAACAACAACAACAACATTTAAAGTACCTTTTTTGATGAAGTTTTGTCCTATGATGCACCGTTTCGCCCAGTTAAAGTTTACAGACTCAAGATTTCTGGTAGTATCTAGATCACTATGGCAAGATTACTATATGCACAAAGAAGGAAAGATTCAGCCTTACCCAACATGGAGGAAGGGTTGTTAAAATTGACAGAACTTGCATCGGACAAGACAAACTGATGTCTTTGATTATAGAAAGGACAAGGTCTACATTTCTTCATGACTGGAAAGCCCTTATAGACTTTGTGTGCGAAGATGGGAAAAAAAAGAACTGGTGACTTATGGTATTGATGGTGAGACACAATAGATTATAGAAAAAAGATTGTCATGATGTCATTTTAGACAGAGGATAAAATATAATTGGAATTCTAACTGCTGAGAAGAATATCGTAAGCCACTTCTTTATATATTTCTTTATACCTTTCTCTTTTTTCGCCTTTTTTCTTATTGCACTTTTAGCTTTTTGTTTTCTTTCCTTTTTTGTGTTGCTCTATTCTAGTTAGTATTAATTCTTATTATTGCTGGTAAAAGGAGGAGGAGGAGGAGGAGGAGGAGGAGGAGGAGGAGGAGGAGGAGGAGGAGGAGGAGGAGGAGGAGGAGGAGGAGGATTGGCAGCCTAACACAAAGGATAATTCCACTGTTCAGCCTGCTCAGCTAAGTTCACTTGCCAACCATATTGAGGAACAGGATAAATAACAGTGCAAGCTGCAAATCAATGAACTTTTCACATTATCTCTGATGTTATTTTACTTTTAGTTCCATTACATTAATGGGGGCAAGCTCAGAGCTCAAGGGCATGTAGATATAGCTGAAGCATATTATGTAAAGGAATGATGTTACTTCATTAAGCTTTCAATAAAAAAAAGATAAAGTTAGAACATCAGCTAAGAAGGATTGGAAATACATTATTTCTCCTGGCTCTTGCAGGGCACGGAAAAAAGACAGCTTTCACTGAGCTGAGCAATCTTTGCCAAATATTCATTTATTTCCAAAATAGGTGCTTGCAATGTAGAGGTTGGTTAGGAGCCACACAGAGTTAGTTGAAAGATGAGAAAGAAAAGAAAAGAAAAGAAAAGAAGAGAAGAGAAGAGAAGAGAAGAGAAGAGAAGAGAAGAGAAGAGAAGAGAAGAGAAGAGAAGAGAAGAGAAGAAAAGAAAAGAAAAGAAAAGAAAGGAGGGAGGGAGGAAGGGAGGGAGGGTGGGAGATTTGTACTCTGAATATTTCACGCAAATATTTCAATTTCACTAATTTATGCCTAAATTAACAATTCACACACCAATGTGGAAGAAATAAGAAAAGCACTTTCAATGCATGATAATTGCTTTAGACTTAGGGGAAGAAACAGTTGCTTTTTTCAAATTTGCCAACCATGTTAAGGATTTCAAAGTAAACTAATGTATTACTTTTTAACAATACACAGGCACTATCATATATAAATCCATGCAGGCATATTCACATACAATAAATCCACAAATACATACCTGTATTTTTGTGCATGTGTACACATCACACATCAAGGATCAAAGAGATACTTCCCTTTTCTCTGACAGCTATTTACTGAGGACTCTCAAGATAAATGTTGCCAATTACATTTATTAATCCCAGGGCCAGTTGGAGAAGCATTTTTACTAACCAGCCTCTCTAACTTCTCATCCTTGCATCAGATGCTACTATCTATAACCTAGCGTTGGCAATGGGACAGCAAATCAGTCAAAAAGAATAAAAATTGGTGAGAAAAATGCAGGAGAATTTCTCTGTGTGGTATTATGTTCTCAGATATTAAAAAATATAACCAAAATATAACACATGTCTAAAAAAAATGCTGTTCTGAACTTGCCACATTCCCAAATCTGCTGTATGTCTACAATGGCCAACTCTTCCTAATGTAATGGCTAACCCTTGGTCTCTGACATTTTTCTATGTGATTGCTTGTACATTTGGTTCAGCCCGTGTAAATTTTATCCCTGAAAGTAGAAGCAAAAATGCATTTAAAAACAGACCCGAATACATATTTCTAAATGTACCTTCTCTCGATTATGTGTATTTTCTCTCAAGCTAAGTATTTTTTAAAAAATTCTTGAGACTTTGAGCTAAGAGTTACACTGGAACTTTTGGAAATTGTGAAGTCTGACGTATTATGATGTTCTGACTTAGTCAAGGAGATGAGGAACAAGGAAGGAGGAAATCAAGGGACAGATGACAGGATTCTCTTGCCAGGAGAGTGGAGAAATATGGTTTTTCTTTTCGTGGCATAAATATATGGATTCCATAGGATTAGAGGACAAAATGGAAAGTTTTGGAGGCATCAGGGCTGCAGACTAAGGAGATGATAGGTGATAGGGAGTATCATCATCCTATGCAACACAGTTCTTATTGCAATTCACAAAGTAACTATTATATAGTGCTCAAGCATCCTATTTTGAGTAACTCTGCCCAGAAGTTTACACTGCTTGCTATTCCTGGTTGTTGTTTTTAGCCACCTAAGTCCAGCATATTGGTTGGCAATAGGAATGGATGTTACAAGATCTGTTCAATTATTCTCTGGCATCTAATACAGGAAAAGTAAGCATATGTGGTGTGGTCTATGGTTTTGCTTTGTAGGACTTCCTCCATCCTCTCCCCATGCCTTCCCTTCATTTTTCTAGATATTTGTACACAAAGATGCCTTCACCCTTCCCTGTGCATGTTATTTCCTTTGCCACCATACTATAGAGGGAAGACAGAATGGCCTTGAGGGAAAGAAGGAAGGGTCACTACCAAGGCAGCAATCAGATAAAAGGGGGCTGAGTCCAGGACAAAAGTGTAACATCATTAAACATACTCTCTAGTTCACATGAAGACACAGGGAGGGAGGGGGAAATGCACTCAGATTGGCAATTATTCTTATTATAACTGTCAAGAGTGGGAATCAGAAGTCCAGGAAGTTCAAATGAATGCAAAGATTTATTGCAAGCTTAAACTCTCTACAAAAAACCGGAACTACTAACAGTCAAAGCAAATTGGTGGTAGATAAGAGTCAATGGAATTCGGCTTCCGGTTTTCGATCGCCTCGTCGCAGGGCAGCTCGTTCGTTCGGCCGCCGCCCCCGCCGCCTGTAGAGCCGCTTTTTTCGCAAAAAAGCGGCTCGGAACGCTCCCCTTTTGTTATAAGGGGGAGCGAGAGTGGGCAGCAACAGGTTGAGCCCAAAAAGTGCAGCCAGGGAAGTCTCTGAGCCCTGGTTAGCGCTTCTTGTTGGGGCTCCCTCTTCAAGCTGCTGGATCTCCGAGCGGCGCGGGACTTCTGCAAGCCAGAACAAGACGGGGAGGAATCGTTAATGAACGAAGCTAACTTTCAAATGATTGACAGCCAGTTTGGTGAGATCTGAAAACTCTTTTTTTGATAAATATAAGGTTTCCAAATGACTTTTTTAACTTTGAAAAGCAAGCGGTCTGGATGTAAAAGTGCCTGAAAATGGTGGCTGATTAAAACAGAGTCAGTGAAAGCGGAAAGAAGAAAGTGTAATAGGAAAGAGAAAGTGTGCCTGCCTGTAATTGGACTGTGTTTATTCATAAGTTTTACAAGTTCTTTATTGCAAAAGTTAATGGATTTTATTCCTTTTCTGTAAAACTGGGGAGATCAGGAAAAGGAGGAAGATTTTTTTCTTTTCTTTCAAGATTTAAGATTTGTTCAGGCATGGCTTCAAAGAGAACGGGGGGGGGGGTTCCCCCACACATCAGACAAAGGAAAAGTCAGTCCCAGCTTCAAAACAGCCAAAACAGTCACAGGACAGTGAAACAGAAGACCTGAAAGCATTTTTACACAAATACTTGGGAGAGCTTTCTAGTCAAATGAGTAAACTGGATGAAAGGATGACTAAAAATCAAAAAGAAATGAAGGTGGTGGTGGGGGAAGTGAAGGAGTTGGTGGAGGAAAAAACTGAAGAATTACATCAGAGTGTGGCTAAAGTAGCTACAGTTCTCACTGATGCTTTACTGGTGATTGAGAAAAAGGTGGAGGATTTAAATCTTGAAGTGGAAGCCAACAAAAAAGATGTAAAGGAACAGATGTTTAAGGTGGGGGTGCAGAATCAGAGACTCGAAGAGGAGGTTACTATGCTTCAATTTCGGAATATGGAGTTTGCTATAAGATTAAGAGGCTTAAGGGAGAATAATCGTGAAAACCTGAGGGCAACCTGTGTGGAGGTGCTGGCGAAGATTTTAAAAGTTGAACCAGAGGTGATTGATAAAAGAATTGATAAGCTGTACAGAGCTAATTCACGTTTGGCGAAACAGAGGAACTTGCCAAGAGATGTGGTGGTTTACTTTACTGAGAGGAAATTGAGAAATGATATCTTGCAGTGTTCTTTCCAGACCACGGTTTTGCATGAAGGCAATCAAATTGGGGTTTATAAAGAGTTACCACCAAAGATGTTAAGGGATCGGAAAGACTTTGGCTTCCTGGTGAATGAGTTGAAAAGGCAGCAGATCCCATTTAGGTGGGATGTTCCTGTTGGTATCGTTTTACGCTATGAGGATGTGAGATATCGTATTAATTCTGTGGAGAAGGCGGAACAGTTCTACAATAATGTCTTGAAAAAACTTTCTATATCACCCCGCTCTTCTACACTTTTACCTATTGAAGATATCTCAGTTGAGAAGGCTCCTCAAGAGGGGATGTTAAAAGAAGGTCAAGAAGTACCAAGGGAGGAAATTCTAGGTGCGGTTGGAGGTGTTTTAGAAGATTCTTTAATAGAATTTCCTGAGGTGAAACCAAAGCAATCTAGAGCCACAAGAGAGGTGGAGCCTGATCTGGACTTATTGATGCAAGAACTAAGGACCAACGTATAACTCGAGCTGCAGGGGAGCAAAGATTGGAGACACACCAGGGGAAGATGCCACAGGAGGAGAATGGAACAAAGGGGAAAAAATTATACTCTGAAGCTGTGGGAGGGGCAAGACCGAAGATGTCGGCGGTTGGCGAGAGTCTTCGCGAAATGCTTAAAGGGCTTCGACCACCTTCAGAATGACGCTTAGAATTTTATCATGGAACGTGAATGGCTTGAATTCACCGCAGAAAAGAAGAAAAATATTCCACTATTTGAAACAATATAATAATGATGTTGTTTGCTTGCAGGAAACTCATATTAGAACCCAGGATCAGAAATTTCTAATTTCAAAAATTGGATCACATTTTATATCTTCCAGTGTGGCTAAAAGGAATGGACTTGTTTTTTATATTTCTAAAAGAATATCAGCTAAACTTATAGAAGCGGATGATGAGGGGAGATATATTGCAGTCGCAATAACTGTACAGAATGGTACGATGCTTTTAATTGGTATTTACGCCCCGAACCAGCAGCAGGAAAGTTTTTACAAAATGTTGAATGATAAAATATTGCAGTGGAATTATAAGTCCTTTTTGATCATGGGGGACTGGAACGGGGTGATTGATGCAACGCTTGATAAAAAGACATTCGCCAAAAAGGGAAATAAGCTACCACAGACTTTTTTTTTCATTGAAAGAAGAATTAGAGTTGAAGGATGTTTGGAGAATTCATCATCCTAAAGAATTGGACTTTACTTTTTTTTCAGATAGACATAAATCCTTTTCGAGAATTGATTTCATGCTGGCTACTATGGACTTACTTACTATGGTGACCAAGACAAAAATATTCCCTAGAACTTTAACAGATCATAGTCCAGTGTGGATGGAGATAGATTTGGGCAAGAGAGAAAGGAGATCTTGGCGTATGAATGAAAATATATTTAGACACGAAAAGTATATTATGGACCTTAAGAAACATGCTAAAGAATTTTTTGATATCAATTTGAATAAAGGTACCCCCATTGAAATAGTATGGGATGCATCTAAGGCTTATATGAGGGGTGTATTGATACATATGAATTCTAGATACAGATCAATACGTCAAAAATCAAGAATAGATTTGGAGATAGAGATAAAGGGAAAAGAGCAATTGCTTATCAAGAACCCGACTGATGAAAAGGTACTATTAACGATAAAACTTTTGAAAGATCAATTTCAAATGTTGATGGCTGATCAAACAGCAACTAATCTGCAATTTGCTAAACATAATACCTTTTGCAATGCTAATAAACCTGGCAGATGGTTGGCTTATACTTTGAGGAAAAAACAAAATTCTCGTATGATAAATACTATTGAGTACAAAGGGAAACGAGTGCATCAGCAAAATTTAATACATCAAGCTTTTTTAACTTATTATTCCAAATTGTATCAAGCTGATAAAGTTAAAGTAGATCTTATTGAGGAATATTTGCAGGCGAAGAGAGTTACAAAAATTTCTAGTACACAAAGTGATAGACTGGACCGACCTATAACATCGGAAGAGATCTTATATGCAATAAAACAACTGAAATTATCTAAAGCTCCTGGGACAGATGGTTTGATGGCAGTATACTATAAGACTTTGCAAGAGGAACTGGTTGAGCATCTTAAGGAATTGTTTTGTCATATTCAGCAGGGGGGTAAAATACCCCCCTCGTGGAAGACGGCTTTTATTTCACTGATACCTAAAGAAGAATCTGTTAAACCTGAAAATTTTAGACCAATATCTCTCCTGAATACGGATTATAAAATTTATGCTAAAGTGTTAGCCAACAGATTGATGCCAGTTATTCAAGATGTGATTCATGAAGACCAAGCAGGTTTTATAGAAGGCAGATACATGAAGGACAATGTCAGGCAACTCATAGATTTGTTGGAATATCTTGAGGAAAAGAAACAGATCCCTGCGGTGCTGGTGTTTTTGGATGCGGAGAAAGCCTTCGATCGAGTCAACTGGGATTTTCTAAAAAAGATTTTGCATAAAATGGACTTTGGGGCAAAGTTTATACAAGCGATTTCTGCAATTTATCAAGAACAGACAGCACAGATTATTATTAATGGCAGTTTGACTACCAATTTTAATACACAGAAAGGGACAAGACAAGGCTGTCCATTATCTCCATTACTTTTTATTTTGACTTTGGAAGTGCTGTTGAACGCTCTACGGGACTCGGACAAATTGAAGGGAATAGTTGTAAGGCAAAGAGATTACAGAACGAAGGCATTCGCAGACGATCTGATTGTTACCCTAACACGACCTTTGGAATCAATCATACAGATGAAAAACATTATAGAGGAATACGGTCTGGTTTCAGGTTTTAGCCTGAACCAGAAAAAGACTAAGATGATAGTCAAAAATATGTTGGAACCACAAAGGAAGGAGCTTGAAAGGGTGGCAGGCTTTGAAATAGCTACAAAGGTGAAATATCTAGGGGTCCAAGTTGCAGCATCTAATAGAAAACTCTTTCAAAATAATTATGAAGAACTTTGGCATAAGATTCAAAAGGATCTTGATATATGTAAGAAGCTGCAACTCTCTTTGCTTGGTAGAATAGCAGCTGTTAAGATGAATGTTCTACCTAGATTTTTGTTTTTGTTTCAAATGATTCCGGTGCTCAAAAATGATAAGTTTTTGATGGAATGGCAAGCAGGTTTAAATAAATTTATTTGGAATGGGAAAAAACCAAGAGTTAAACTTAAGATTATGCAAGATGCTCGTGAAAGGGGTGGCCTTAAAGTTCCAAATCTACGTTTATATTATGAAGCTGTAGTATTGACACAAGTTGGAGATTGGATTGGAACAATTAAAAGAGAAATTTTGAATATAGAAGGCCATGATTTGCAATTCGGATGGCACGCATATTTACTTCATGAAGATAAGAGAGACAGTGTATTTAATAGGCATATCTTAAGACATGCTTTGCTGAGAGTCTGGAAGAAGCACCAGTACCAATTGGATTACAAAATACCTTTGTGGTTGGATCTTGGGCATATTATGCCAAAAATAAAGTCACTCGGGGGGTTGTTGTACAAAGAGATATTCTTTAATGATGGGGGTAGATGGTGTTTGAAATCCTTTAATACCCTGTTGGAAGACAGAGTGAACTTAACTTGGTTGCAGTATTTTCAACTTCAAGCAAGATGGAGAGAAGATCAGAAAATTGGATTAATGCTACACGAAGAAGATTTGGTGACTCAGATAAAACGTAAAGGGCCGATGCATATTAAACGAGTGTATAATTTGTTGTTAGAAAGAGACTCAGAGGGTGAATTAGTTAAGGACTGCATGATAAAATGGGCACAGAATTTTGCAGAACCAGTAATGTTGGAAACATGGGAAAGGATTTGGGTCCAGAATGTTAAATTTACACAAGCACAGAACTTGAGGGAAAATTTTTATAAGATGTTTTATAGATGGCATTTAGACCCAAAAAAATTATCATGTATGTATCCAAATGTTCAACCTAGATGTTGGAGGTGCGATTGTTTGGATGCAACATATTTTCATATTTGGTGGACATGTAGAAAATTGAAACCATTTTGGATTAAACTTTGGTGGGTAATGCAGAATATTCTGAAGAAGAAGTTGGAGTTTTCTCCTCAGCTTTTTTTGTTGGGAATAGTTAAGGGCTGTTCAGTAACCGATACTAGATTAATATTGCATATGATTACGGCAGCCAGATTATTGATAGGTCAATACTGGAAGAAAGATAAGGTGCCTACTATAGAGGAATGGATATTGAAGATGTCTAATTTGGTAGAGATGGCAAAAATTTCTGCATACCTAAAGGAAAGGACCCATGAAGCTTTTGTTAAGGAGTGGAGGAAATGGGTAGAGTATATGAAGAATAAATACCAAAGTAAGAAGTTTCAATTAGTGCTCAGTTGAATTAGAATTTTAGTTATTTAAGTAACTTAAATGTAAAAGTATTAAATAAAAGTATTATTAACTGTCAAAGAGAAATGTATAAAATGATAGGAATGAAGAATGGTATAAGTTAAATGTTTGGAATTATAGTAAAGGTTATATATTTTTGGTATGTGATGATGATGTTTAAAATATTTTTCTAGATTTTTTAAATATATTTAGAGAATTGAATATGAAATATCTGGTTTATTATTACTAAAGAGAAATGTATTATTATATTTTATGTAATTGAATTTATAAGTTGGATGTTTAGATTAAATGTTAAAGAGAAATGTATAAAATGATATAAATGATATAAAGTAGGTTAATAGATTTTTTATGCTAAAAAATGTTAGTATGTGATGATGTTTAAAATATTCTACTAGAGGGATCTCACCTTTAAAGATTGTTAAACATGTTAAGGTTGATGTTTGTTAAACAGCGGAAGTCAAGGGGGGGAGGGAGGGATAGGGGGGTTAGGGTGGGTTATGTGGGGGGTTGGGAGAGGGGGGGGCTTTATAAATGTAATGTAAAACTTTTTCAATAAAAAAAAAAGAGTCAATGGAATTCAAGATGGGCTGGTTTTAGATCTTTTGTGGACACAAAGGGATTCGAGACTAATGACATGTTTGACACTATCTTTGGACTCAGCCTGGTCATCTCTTACAATGACTTTATAATAAAAGTAGTACTGACCTACTGGTATTTAGTTTCCTGGTCTGATCTGATTTATAGGGCTGACAAATACACGCCTTTTCTATTTTTGTTTTCCCTGATTGTCCTGAAATTACTTGCTGGTGTAATATTTCACAAATGCATCTAAAATGAAGTAATAGTTCTGTGTGTGAAAATGAGGTTTTTTTTAAAATCAATTTTTATTGCTATTATTTTAGAGCTAATGAGTTGAGCACATGATATACTGACATTATAATATTAAAGAGTTTTTATCTTGACCAGTGCCTGGGTGTGAAAAAAGTCTGTATAAACTATTCTGAGCTTGTTGAAGAAAAGGACAAGGTATAAATGCAATAAAATAAATTGCGGAAGCAGCTGGCTTGTCAAGGCAATTGAGGTGTTAATGTGGTGGATATTTGAGAGATAAAGCATTTTTCACACAGAATTATTTCACAAGTGACCTTATTTTACATAAAATAGAGACAAAGTCTTTAATATAAGAAGAATACCAGATGGAAGAATGTGTCATACAACCATGGAAATTGCACGTCTTGCACAGATTACAGTACTGAGAAGAGTTTGGACAAAGTAACATAGCAAGTAAAACCAACTATATTCTAATGATGAATGAGATGTGAATATATTGTGAATGTTCAGTAAGCCTGAACATTTATTTAGATTATAAAATAGACTTCAAGAATTCAAATTGACAGAAACTCTTTTATCAGATTAGTGGTCAGGTCTTCTGCCTCATGGAGAATTTCATGCAGATGTTATATAAAACAATATGAGAGAATCAAGTACTGAGGATCCTTTACTGCAGTAACACCCGCTCAACTTATACACACATGCACACGCAAATACATCATACTAACTGGAACTATCAATAATGAATATGCAAAACAACCCAAAGACTCTATCAAAGGTTGATAATCCAATAAGGTAGCACAATCAATGGTATCAAATGTTCCTGAGAGGTATGGAAGAAGCAGTTTGTATTCCCACCTCTAAAGAGTCCCGTCCAGGGTGAAATGCTCCCAGTTCAGACCAGATCACCCAATCCAATAGCGATGGCAGCGGGTAGCAAAAATCTGTGCCCCCCCACCCCGCATGCCCAGCTGAGCCACGCGATCATCAGAGGCTTTTTTTTTTACTTTTAAAAGCATTTTTTCTTCGGCCGAAAAAATGCTTTTAAAAATAAAAAAAAAAGCCTCTGATGATTGTGCAACTCAGCTGGGATCGTCAGAGCCTTTTAAAAGCATTTTTTCTACAACTTCTGAGGCTGAAAATATGCTTTTAAAAGTTAAAAAAAGTTGGCCACACCCACCCAGCCACATTACCCTCCCCCCCCCAAGCCATACTCACAGAACCGGTAGTAACAAATTTTACATTTCACCACTGGTTCTGCACCCCAAAGAGTATCTCTCACCCAAGAGACAGATCTATTTTATCCAATGCCTAAGTCTGGCCCTATATCCAGACTGAAAAGAATCCATTGCATCTGCGGAGAAGACAGATTTATTTTTCTGTTGTTGGACTAAGAAATGGCTTTTTCACCTCTTTCAAGACTGTCAACATTTCACCTACCCTTAGCATCTCTTGAACTCAACCACAGATTGTGGCCATGCTACAAAGAATCTCATCCACTTCTCCAGTTTCAACAAGGTCAAACAAATCTCAGGTACCTTTGCAAGTATATTTTCACAGTCATCACATTGAATCTTTCTCTTATCCATGAGAAGGTAACAAATACGACACCATAACCCTATAGAACATAAGTCCCACTGGTCCTCTAAATAAGAAGTGTATTATCCTGAGAAAGCTGTTTATTTATTTATTTATTTATTTTTGTGATTTATATGCTGCCATTCTCCTGAAGGACTCAGGGCAGCTTACAACATCAATCAATAATACAAATCACAAAATAAGTTAAAAACCCCTTTAAAACCATATTAAAATTATCACAGTTCGTGCAACCCCTAGCAGATCAAGTTATTTGACGGAAAAGCCACGTCTTCAGCTCATGGCGAAAGGAGAGGAGGTCCGAGGCTGTCCTGAGTTTGGTGGGGCAGATCATTCCAGAGGGTCAGTGCTCCGACAGAGAACACTCTCCCCCTGGGGGCCACCAGTCAACATTGTTTGGCCAACGGCTCCCTGAGGAGGCCTGCTCTGTGGGAGCACACGGGACAATGGGAGGAAGGCAGGAGATGGTCCTGCAAGTACCCCAGGCCTAAACCATGTTGAATGAGAATCTGTGGAAGTAGAATAAAAGAATTGTGTGGTTTTGTTCCCAATTGGAAAACAGGTCAATCATTGTCCAAATCATGGTATTCCCACCACTCTCCAGCAGTTCCACTGTGAAATCCATCGCAATCTCTTCCCAAGGCTGGATGGGCTTTGCTACTCGCTGCAACGAGTAGCAACGTGAGGGCTTCCCCAGTCTCTTCTTCATCGTTACACAGGTTGCACACCCTTACATAGCTTTCAATGTCCTTTGTCATCCCTGGCCACAAAAACTTTCTCCTAGCCAGGCACAAGGTTTTCAGGAACCTAAAGTGCCCTGTCTACCTGATGCCATGGCTCTGTTGTAGGAACTGCATCCATATACTGTTAAAGACATATAGTTTTGTCCTCTTCCAAGCTAGCTTGTCCCTGATGGTGCTCCTTCACCCAATATGGGTGAAGTCTCTATGAATCTCAAACACAACTACTAAATTGTAATTCTTAATGTTTCAAATTAGGAACTCTAATACCAGGGAAATTATCATATTCACTGCATTTAATTAATTGTGATTTTGTGAAATTAAATTAAATCAATTATTGTTTAATCCTGTACCTGTTCGATCATTTCTTTGTTCCCGCATCCCTTCTTCTTTGGAATAGAACCAACATATCTAAGATAGGTGAATTTAATTCCCAAAATATTTGTGTGCTCTTGATCTTGAATAGCATGGAACAGGATTCTGATAATCTTTGGAAAGATTAAAGCCATTGTCCAAACTGGGGGGGGGGGGGGAAATATATCTTAAACATCTTCAGGTGATTAAATCTTCCTTTGTCCAGCTTTTCTATCTTTCTTGAGTTTTGTGTTGTTTCATTTCTTTTTGTTTATATCCATATTCAAATCTATATCAATTTATTTAATTTTTTGTCTTGAGATCATCCATATCTGTAGATTACCTAGGAGATTAAGATTTATAATTTGTATAATAATCTATAAATTACTTGTTTTACATCTGTCCCAGAGTTTATCGTACTTTGTTGAATTAAATGTATAGATGTAATTTTAATGGTTGTAAATTAAGGGCCAAGCGTCCATTAAATCTTTGGGGTGAGATTAATGCTATTAAATGCATATCATATTGCAACTGAAATATATTTTAAGAGTGATTCTAATGTTAATTTCCATTTCATCTTTCAACTATAATATAGATAATGATAAAACCTTTCTAGTAAGTTCTCTTTAGTCAGTTTTTGATTACATTATAAGTATAGTATCTTTATTTTATTTATTTATTTATTTATTTATTAAATTTCTATACCGCCCTTCTCCTTCCGGACTCAGGGCGGTGAACAGCCAATTTAAAACCAATGCAATACAATAAGTTAAAACGTACTAAAATCAATATAAATTTAGGCTGAAAATACAAACCGAATAAAAACTCTAAAACTCTAAAAATTTAAAATAATTTAAAATTTAAAATATTTAAAAATAGGAGGGATCAGGCAAGTCCGGCAAGTTGGAAGAGATGAGTCTTCAAAGCCCGACGAAAGGTCCGGAGGTCAGCGATAGTTCTCAGATCTGGAGGGAGATCGTTCCAGAGGGTGGGGGCTACCACAGAGAATGCTCTCCCCCTGGGGGTCGCCAGCCGGCACTGTCTGGCTGACGGCACCCTGAGGAGGCCCTCTCTGTGGGAGCGAACCGGCCGGTGGGAGGCAATAGGTGGCAGAAGGCGGTCCCGTAAGTACCCTGGTCCTAAGTCATGGAGCGCTTTAAAGGTGATTACCAACACCTTGAAACGCACCCGGAAATCAACCGGCAACCAATGCAGCTCACGCAGGAGAGGTGTCACATGGGAGCGCCCTGTCGCTCCCATAATCCCCCGTGCGGCCGCATTCTGTACCAGCTGAAGCCTCCGGATGCATCCCAAGGGGAGCCCCATGTAGAGAGCATTACAGTAGTCCAAGCGAGACGTGACGAGCGCCTGAGTGACTGTGCGTAGGGAGTCCCGATCTAGAAAGGGCCGCAACTGGCATATCAGGCGGACCTGATAAAAAGCTCCCCTGGCCACAGCTGTCGTATGCTCCTCTAAAGACAGCCGTGGATCCAGGAGGACGCCCAAGTTGCGCACCCTTTCCATGGGGGCCAATGATTCGCCCCCAATAACCAACGATGGAGTCAGTTGGCTATATCGGGACGCCGGCAGCCACAGCCACTCAGTCTTGGAGGGGTTGAGTCGAAGCCTGTTTCTCCCCATCCAGACCCGCACAGCTTCAAGGCACTGGGACATCACTTCCACGGCATCGTTGGGGTGGTCTGGGGTGGAAATGTTCAGCTGAGTGTCATCAGCGTACTGATGGAATTCCACCCCAAAACCACGGATGATCTCACCCAGCGGCTTTACATAAATGTTGAACAGAAGGGGCGAGAGGACCAACCCTTGTGGCACCCCACACACTAGGCGCCTCGGGGTCGACCGCTGCCCCCCTGTCAACACCGATTGCGACCGGTCGGAGAGGTAGGAGGAGAACCACCGCAGAACGGTGCCCCCCACCCCCAATCCCTCCAACCGGCGCAACATGATACCATGGTTGATGGTATCAAAAGCCGCTGAGAGGTCTAACAGCACCAGGATAGAGGAGTACCCCCTACCCCGGGCCCTCCAGAGATCATCCACCAACGCGACCAATGCCGTTTCGGTGCTGTAACCAGACCTGAAGCCGGACTGGAGCTGTCTAAATAGACAGCTTCATCCAGGTACCGGGGGAGCTGCCGCGCCACCACACTCTCAACAACCTTCGCTAGAAAGGGAAGGTTGTAGACAGGACGATAATTTACCAAAACAGCCGGGTCCAGGGAGGGCTTCTTGAGGAGGGGCCTCACCACTGCCTCCTTCAAGGCAGGCGGAAGGACACCCTCACTCAAAGAAGCATTTATAATCTCCTGGAGCCAGCCTCGTGTAACCTCCCGGGAGGCCAGCACCAACCAGGAGGGACACGGGTCCAATAAACATGTGGTAGCATTCAGTCTACCCAGGATCCTGTCCACGTCCTCGGGAGCCACAGGATCGAACTCAGCCCAGATAACACTCTCAAGACTGGGCTCAGTCACCTTGCCCGAACTAACCCAGTCAGTGGCCAGCTCATCCCGAATCTGAGTTATTTTATCATCCAGATATTGAACAAAATCCTCAGCACGTCCCTGCAAGGGATCCTCCCGCGCTCCCAGATGAAGGAGGGAGCGGGTCACCCTAAACAGGGTGGCTGGGCGATTATCTGATGATGCAATAAGAGCGGTGAAATAATTAGATTTCGCCGCTTTTATTGCCACTAAGTAAGTCTTAATATGAGCTCTTACTAGTGTCAAGTCAGATTCAGAGCGACTAGCCCTCCAACCACTCTCTAGGCGTCTTTTCCGGCGCTTCATCTCCCTCAGCTCCTCGGTGAACCAAGGAAATAAGTGAGTTCAGTGCCGGGTCAGAGGCCGCAAAGGCGCGACCCGGTCCAAGGCCCCACCGGCTGCCCTATCCCAGGCAGCCACCAGGTCCTCAGTCGAGTCACGTGTCAGTGTCTCAGGAAATGGCCCAAGCTCCATCTGGAACCTATCAGGATCCATCAGGCGCCTGGGGCGGAACCACCTAGTTGGTTCCGCCTCCCTGCGATGAGGTGTAATGGTCAGAAAGTCGAGACGAAGGAGCGAGTGGTCAGTCCATGACAGGGGTTCAACACCTATATCCCCAATATCATGACCACTCAACCACTGACCAGAGACAAAACTAAGTCCAGGGTGTGTCCACCAATGTGAGTCGGGCCCTGAATTACCTGGGTCAGGTCCATGGCCGTCATGGAAGCCATGAACTCCCAAGCCATCTCAGATGTTTCACCGATAGATGGCAGGTTGAAATCCCCCATGACTATAAGCTTGGGGGTATCAACCGCCACCTCGGCTATAACATTGAGAAGCTCGGACAGGGTCGTTGCCACGTGGCAGGGAGCCAGGTACGTGACTAACAGACCCATCTGCCCACCAGGGCCCCATCTCACAAAGGCGGACTCACAACCGGCTATCTGAGGTACAGTGGCCTCCCTCGGACCCAGGCCTTCCTTAATAATGACCGCTACTCCCCCACCCCTGCCCTGGGCTCTCGGCTGGTGGAATGCAAGGAAACCCGGTGGACACATCTCCACGAGGGGAACCCCCCCCCTCGTGGCCCAACCAGGTCTCGGTAATGCCGGCCAGGTCCGCACCCCCCTCTTCAAGAAGATCACATATGAGGGGGGCCTTGTTTACCACGGACCTCGCATTGCACAACAACAGCCGGAGCCTCGGGTCCTGAGACTCTAAGCAACCCGGGGAACAGGAATAGCTCCGGGGACCGGGGCGCGCAATCGCTCGAAGACAGCGAGTGCGCGCCCCCAGCACATGATATGGTCCCCTGCTCTCGCCATATCTGCCCCTCCCACATAACGTAGTTATCACACCACCCTCAACAGAGGGCTCATTGAGAGCCCTCTTGCCTCCAGAAACTAAGCCCCCCGCGGCATCAAAGACTGTCGGGCCTGTCCCTTTCCCCCCCGGGTTTCCCCCCAAACCCACACCCTCCCCCACCCCAGAACCCCCTAAAACACCCCTTAAAAAAGTCCTTAAAAAACCCCTCAATCCCCTTTTCGCGACATGCCACCTCTCGGGGTCCCAAAACCCATCATTAAGGTAGGCCCTCGATAGTGTGGAGGGCCAAACCCGCGAGAGGGGGGAATCTCGCAGGGCAAGAAGCATCGACCTAGGAAGTATCCAACAGAAGTGGGCCAGAAAATAGTGGCATGGCAAAGGTCCATGATCATAGTTCGGATAATGTCCTGAAGCAGGAACCAGATCAGTCAGGAGAAAAACGCCACTACCCTCTCACGGTAGCGGCCAAAGAGTCTCTGCATTCTGTCTCAAGAGAGGGAATGTCCAGACCACCCTCTCACAGTGGTCCAATCAGCAGGCGCGTTGGAAAGTCCAAGGCCACTCTCTCACCGTGGCCCGGCGAGTTCATCCTGCGATGTGACACCCCCTCAAGGTGGAAATATCAGAATCGGCTCCACAGGTCCTCCCGTGAGCTGGCCTGTCTTCTAATGGCCAGCCAGCGGACGATGGAATGCTGCTAGAAAGATGGTAAAAAAGGCCAGGAGTCCAGGCACAGGCAGCTGATGGAGAAACAGCATGGTTTAAAGGGCCAGCGGAGGGCAAACTAGCAGAAGGGTGGAATGCTGCTAGAAAAGGCTAAGGGAAGCCGGAGTCCAGGCCCAAATAGCTGGTGAATAGGCGTAGGTTGGAGGGCCAGCGGAGGACAAGCGGGATGGGGGGGGATGCTGAGGGCTTCACCACGTCTACCAGCGCCCTCAGACCACCGCCAGCTGCCAACGCCCTCTCACCGCCGTCGCCGCTCGCCACTCGGTCCTCCTTGTTCCTCGCTGCGCCGCCATCTTTCACAGCGCCGCCCAGCACCGCCCAGCTGTTCTTGGGCGGCGGGAACCTCCGGAGGCCTGCTAGGGCCTACTGGGGCCTGCTGAGGGCTTCGCAGCGGCTGCCCTCTCACCGCAGCCGCCGCTAGCCACTCGCCGCCATTTCATCCAGTTTCACCGCTCCGCGCCACTCCCCCACCGCGCCGCCATCTCCGCAGTGCCTCTCAGCTGTTTAGAGGCCCGGAAACGGCGAAAGCGGCGGGGACCTTTAAAGACACGCTGGCGGGCTACAAACCCACCAGCGTGTTGGCAGAATGCTCCGCTGGCTGGGCAGGGGGTCGCCGATGATCCTCAGCCCCCCCCCCGGACCCTCTAAAGCCAGCCGGACGACCCATCCTCAAAACGGAGCCCTAGATGCAGTCGCCATCTTGGGCATGCGCAGAAGGGATATTTAACCCACCAGATTTTCAATGATATTATTTGGTCTTTACTTTAGCATTTTTATATTTTTTTCTGGAGTTAGTCTTATTATGATTACTTCCCTCTCTGGGTTTGTTTAGTAAACAAACTAAACAAACAAAATTTGTAGCACTCTGAAATTCTGGCAGGTGTTAAGTATATTAAACTGGGATGTTCATTTCCTGCTTTGAAAGCTGCTAATCATATTTGGTTATTAATATGTAAGTGATTGCAATTCAGTCCAAAATCAAATGAGAAATAGACATGATGGTCTAACTCGAAACTGAAAATAGCGGTGAAAATGTTTTAATGGAATGCTTGGGCTAAATGAAGGATTAATGCTTTAAATTAGTTAATTCTCCAATGTTTGTTTTAAAGATTTTGTAGGTTTGTCTTTTGAATTTGATTTTTCTTCATTTTATGTTTGGCAATATACACAACTGAAATATGTATTAATTAAAGAATACTGCCTGGATGTCTTAGCAGCTTCAGGAATATCCAATCTCTAGCCTCTTTAAAAGATACCCTGCTTGAGCAGAAATCAACAATTTAATTTCATAGAGATATCGAACAACAAGATGAAAAATATTATTATAGAAATGCATACACACACACCCCATGCACATATCAATATCATTTTGTGAAGAAATATTATATTTAAAGATCTCAGAGTAATGTTGAATTATATCTCTAAAATATAAAAAGTATCATCTTATAAAGAGCTTTGGCTTTATCAAACTTGGGTACAGCAAAAAGGATAATTTTATAGGACAATTAAAACTCTCCTGATTTTGATCCAAGGTATGTTTGTTATTTATTTTTTAAAAGTCTCTGTGTAGGAGAAGATGACACAAAATATTCTTAAGCAGTCCAAATCTAATGATAAAAATGACTGATTTCATTAATAATCACGTGAATCGTGATTAGACATTAATAATCACGTGAATCTTTTATTCCTGTAATTTTTTTTCTTGTTATATTTAGTTTATTTACACACACACACACACATGACCCTTATTCTTTTATAGGAAAAGATTATACACACACTCACACACACACTCATTCTCCTATTTGTCAGAGCGGCAATGGGCCCCGTTACCTTGCGTGGGGTAATTGCCCTCATTTTGAGTTGGATCGTGACTTTTATCCTTCTGTATACTTTGATCAATAAAACCGGAATACATCTTCTAATTAAACTCATATTTATTGTATGAAAATAAAGACATCTCACTATCTAAATTAGAGTACATGTTGGCAAAGAATCCCCAGCCTGACCTTAGCTGGCTGGAGAACAAAGGAAAGTTTTTTAGAAGAAGAGCAAAGGAATGCGGACGTGCGTAGTAGGTGCTGATAAGAAACTTGGCAAACTACGGTAAGTCTGACAGTTCAGAAATAATAGCTCTGCTGGTAAATATAAAAATGCAGTGACACTATTAAGGGTTTTTTTTCACTTTTTTATCAGTAATTAATGCACACTTTGTGTGTGTGTGTGTGTGTGTGTGTGTGTGTGTGAGGGGAGAGTGGGAGAAGAGAGAAGAATGAAGAGAGAGAAGGAGAGAGTTCAACCCGTATTGTATGTGATGAATATACTACTCAATCTATAGTATACATTGAATATACTATATCTTGGAATGGAAGAAGGTGAACATGGTTTTTGAACTAAGGAAGAAACATCAAAACCTCCATTGTTGTTGAATTTTCATAGCTGAAAATTCAAATGACCTGTAAATTCTAAAGTCAAGGAACATAGACTACTATTTTGGGAGAATCTTGGTTTTTGTTTTTGTTTTGTTTTGTTTTTTTGTTTCCCTTTATTGGGTTTTTAAAATTTTTATTTTGGATAATAATTTTATTAAAGATTATAATTTCAACAGTAAAGATTAATACAGACCAAAAAAGAATAAAATAGAAAGAATAAAAAATACAAAGAATAAAAAGAAAGAAGGTGCAGAAAAGAAAGGAAAAGAAAAGAATGTAGTAAAAAAAAGAAAAGAAATATATAAAGAAGTGACTTACCTCCTTTATCATAATAAGCATAAATAATTTTAGTAATTTATCATCTCCTCTTAAAATACAACAAATGATCTCTTCTTTCCCTTTTCTCATCTATAAACAAATCAGTGAAGCCTTGTTATTTCAGTCCTCATGTCAGCAAAAGTCCATTAAAGTTACCAGAGATAACAAGATATCTATTTTAACCTTGATCAAAGAAATCAACTTTATATTCCTTCCTTTTACTTATCTTAATCTTTCATCTATTGAAATAATGTTGTAAAACCTGATGTCTTTTCATTTTTTTTCTCCCTTCTCATGGGTTCTTCAAAACTTTAACAAGCCTCTTTTGTAAATCCAGTATAGAAAAATTATCAAGGTCATCCTCTTGGTTTTTTCACTCTTTTTAATTATTAAGACATCACCCAGTTTCTGTTGTATGTTCAATGTGGTGTCTTTTACTATGTCAATCTTATACCCTATCATTTGTAAATTCACTTTCAAATCAGTCTCAGTCTTATTCCTCTTCCATAACACTTTAGATACAATCTCTCCATTGAAGCAGATGTCCCCGTTGACACTATTAAAATTAACTTTTGAATATTGTTCAAAAATATCCTTCAATATGTGCAATGTTAGAATAGTTGGTTTTGTTTTTTAATTGTAAATTGAGATTGTATGTTCTTGTCCTTTAATTATAATCTTTGGTTCCTTCTAGTTACCTCTGGGGTCCAATTTTACAATATACATACATACATACATACATACATCACCCACAGGAAAGATTCTTTACCATTCATTCCAAAATATTATTTCAAATTTATCTACCTTATTCCATTTGTAATTTTCTAACATCAAAGTTGTAAACATTCTTTTGCTTTTTATTCCAACAAAATTTATGTTCTCAAGCTTATAACTGAAACTTTCTTTCATTAAGCATTGAAGGAAACTCATCTGATACTGTCAGATATGCTGATCCAAAAGTATCTACTAGCTGAAAAGCAGTTGACTGCCAATTTCTTGAAGTGGATAGAAAACAAACCATTTGAATTTAATATCCTTTCAAACATGCCAACTGTGGTTTGAGCAAAATTGCTATTTTTTTGTCTCCCAGAGCTCAAAATCCACCAGAGACACTATCTTTCAGTTCCTCAAGTAAAGAGCAACTGTCTGGATACTTGTGGGTGATCTCAAGTCCTCTCCTTATCTGGAGAAAATTACTGAAAAACCTGTCTACTGATTTCTGCTTTATTCCACTACACTTGTCTGTGTTGTTGATTTGCTTAAGATGTTTTGGAGGGAACTTACTGGTTTCCATGGTACAGTGATACTAAGCATAGTAGTCTGTTGATTATATCAGAAATGCTTTTGATGTAGAAGTGTCCTTGCTATAAATTATACTGGTTGTGTTGAGGAGGGCTGCATAGTAAGGAACTTTTGATGAAGTTGTGTGGTTATCCAGTGCGTTGGACAACGTTGTATAGGTAGTCTGCTTCAATACAATGCTTCTTGGCTTGTAAATTTGGTCATGAAACATATGGTTAATGTCAGTTGATTTTTCTCTAATTTTGTCATTGTTTCCTCCATGAGGAGCCAGTTGCAACATGCAGTATAAGGACTATCACAGCCACTGTGTAGGGCCAGAAAGGTAGAAGACTGGCAGATAATATCTATGAACTTCTGCAGGCCTCCGGAAAACATGATGAAAACTCCTTAATTTTACAATAGGTGGACAAACTCAACCAGATTTAATTGAGTAATTAACAATTTTAGATAAAGGAAATCTAAAAATGTTAGAGAATTCCTGCAAGTTTGGCATTTAGAAAAATCACTCATCTATTAACACATAGAGAGCCCAACTAACATATCTTTTAGCATAGAAAATCCAAAGCCTAAGGAAGGGAACCAGTAATGCATCCCATCTAGCAGCCAACACCTAGGTCCGTGATGGCGAACCTAGGGCACGTGTGCCACAGGTGGCACGCGAAGCCATATCTGTGGGCACGTGAGTGTTGCCCTAGCTTAGCTCCAGTGCACATGTGCACATCGGCTAGCTGATTTTTGGGCCTTCCGGGTCCACTGGAAGTCGGAAAATGGGCCATTTCTGGCCTCTGGAGGGCCTCTGGGGAGGTGGGGAAGGCTGTTTTCACCCTCCCCAGGCTCCAAGGAAGCCTCTGGAGTCTGGGGAGGGCGAAAAACAGGCATACCGGGCCCACCATTAACCTTTTTGCCATCATGTGCCAAAAGCGGGGGTAGTGCAGGAGGGGGTCACATGCACATGTGTGGGGGTGCAGGGTGTGAGGGGGGCATTGAATTATGGGTGTGGGCCCACGCGCGCATAACCCCCCCCCCATGCTCCCCATGCTTTTGGCAATGGCAAAAAGGTTAGCCATCACTGGCCTAGGTGAACAAGAAACCATAGCAGATAAACAATCTCAGTCAAGGAACCGTCAAGGAGGAAGCTACATCCCCACCAAGACTGGCAGGGAAAGTTTGAATATATAAACATCCAACAAATTCCATGCTCATACTTTATGTAGAATGTTAAATAAAGAAATAACAGGTGAAATAGGAAAATATACCACTGATGTGATATCTATTTTGCTTTTGTTAGTTTGATGCAATGTATCAATGTAAATATGCTTGTATGTACTTTTGTTTTATACTAATGTTCAATAAAAAAACTTTAAATTAAAAAAAAGATACTGTAATTTTTAGCTTTTTATTTAAAATAAAAAAGAATTTTAAAATAAAGCATTGCCACTTAAAAATAAATAAATAAATAAATAAATTTAGATACCACCCATTTCATGGTTCAAGGCAACTCTCATATGATGATGATGATGATGATGATGTTACTTTGTCTGGTAGTGAAATGTCTGCAAGACTACAGCTGAGCACCAAAATCCCAACAATTTGAAGATATGTAACAGGTCTAGTGACACAGACATCAACAGATACTTCCCTGGATAGGCAACATAATCAAACCCCGATTTTAAGCAAATGAAAATTTGTAAGACCTATCCACATTCTATATTTTAATTTCCTACACTATACTTTGTATTAAAAAGGGACTCAGCAGCTAAGACACTGAGCTTGTCGATCAAAAGGGATTCGATTGAATCCCTAGTGGCGCTTAACTGGGTGAGTTACTTGTCTCAGCTTCTGCCAACCTAGAAGTTTGTAAGTAGAAAAAATGCAAGTAGAAAAATAGGGACCACCTTTGGTGGGAAGGTAACAGCATCCCGTGCGCCTTTAGAGTTTAGTCATGCCAGCTACATGACCACAGAGACATTTTCGGACAGCACTGGGTCTTTGGCTTTGAAACAGAGATGAACACTGCCCCCTAGAGTCAGAAATGACTAGCACATATGTGCAAGGGGAACCTTTACCTTTTTATGCTTTATATTGACTAGATGTGGTTCAGTGATAGATTCCACGTCTTTGCAAAGAACATTCTGGGAGATTGTATTTGCTCTCCACACCTACTGAGTTAATCTGATCATATTTTTCCTGACCTTTTACTGCATTTGAGCACTTAATTAGAATCCCTGAGGCAGAACCAGTATCTAAAAGTTAATCTTTGACAAAAGTTCCCTTCATCAGTCAAAGCTGTATCAGTCTAACAGAATTTCCCCCAGGCTACAGAAGCCTTTTCTTACTTCTACAATGTTGGCCTTTGATTAATTTGTCCTCATTTGGTTTGTCAATGCCCCTCTTTCCTTCAGAAGAAAAATGCAGGATTTGGACCTGTCTACACACCAACCAACTGATTGGTTTTGTGTCACAATTTTGCTGCTTTTTGTTCCAGTTGCAGGTATAAACTCAAACACTTCAGTTGTTGTTATTGTTATTTGCAAAGTCATGTCAGACCCATCGCGACTCCATGGACAACTTTTCTCCAGGCCTTCCTGTCCTCTACCATTCTCTGGAGTCCATTTAAGCTCACGCCTACTGCTTCAGTGACTCCATCCAGCCACCTCATTCTCTGTCGTCTCATTCTTCTTTTGCCCTCAATCTTTCTCAGCATTAGGATCTTCTCCAGTGAGTCCTTCCTTCTCATTAGGTGGCCAAAGTATTTTAGTTTCATCTTCAGGATCTGGCCTTCTAAAGATCAGTCAGGGTTGATCTCCTCTAGGATTGACTGGTTTGATTGCCTTGCAGTCCAAGGGCCTCGCAGGCCCTTGGACTGCAAGCACCCTCCAGCATCATAGTTCAAAGAACACATCAGTGGTACCTTGTAATTTCCAAAAGTCTCTGCAAAAATAAAAAATAAGAAAAGGCAGCTGTTTTTCTACTGTGATCTCAAAGCAGTCAATAATTTCTTGCTTAAAAAAACACCTTTATTGTACTGTTAGAAGTAGTGTCAACTCTGAAACCATTCTGGGGCATCTTCAGGGATGTCACAGCAGGGCTTGTTGGAGCTGTGGGAACAGGAGGGGGGAATAGCGATAGGTGAGACTTGTAGCCAAAATAAATTTCTTTCTCCTGGAAACCAAGGATATTCTCACCAGGTATTGGGAAGGCATGGACTGAAACCAACTGAAGCTTGGATGGTGACCTGTTTGGACTATGTGATGGACATGGTCCAAACAGGTCACCCAAGGGGAGAGAGAACTTTTACTTTTAATTTGGGTGGGAAAACCATGGGACTTTCAAAGTTGGGTTTTCACCGGATGTGCCAATATGACATTCCTAATAAATCTGTACTTTGAGGAACACTCAGGCCTTAGAGTTTTGATTGCATTGGGTCTCTTACTTGGAACCCTGACAAGTAGTAGTGGTATGAGACTTTCTATAATTAGGGTTCAGCACTCAGTAGATGGCACCAGAATCCCATATAAGTATGACCTCAAATCCTTACCTTTCTGATATTTGTTACTTCTGATGATTTTTTTTTTCTTTCTCCTCTGGTTCCTCTTCTTAATAAACTCGAATATTTGTAATGTCCCATGATTGGAATGAATTGTTTGAAGAAAGTTTATGCAATTAAGTCCGGGCCATGTGCAGCTCAAGGGTTATAGGTAGCACAGTGTTACAATTTGAGACTTTAGCCTGAATTGAGATGGCATTTGACTTCTAATTAATAGATTGGCAAGACATCCAAAGTCAGTTTATAAAGGGACTGTAGGGCACTGACATCCATCAAACTGGAACTTGGGTAATTTTCTTATGTGTGTAAGTTCAGTTAATATTTGGCACTGCTCAAGAGTGTTAAGTATTCATTCCACATGGGTTGGAGACCATACACCGAGACCATATTCAGTGAATCGTTGCAGCCACAGTATGTGCTGCAGTAACTATAAATAAATGTTGGACAATAATCATAATTGAGAAGTGCTTCATGTAGTTCATGAAGAACTGTAATCTTTCAAGAAAGATTGGCCAGTACATAAATGAATACAGTTGACCCTCAACTTGATAACACAATTGAGTCCAAACGTTCTTAGAATAACAGAGTTGGAAGGGACCTTGGAGGTCTCCTAGTCCAACCCCCTGTTTAGGCAGGAAATCACTTCAGACAAATGGATATCCAATCTCTTCTTAAAAACTTCCAGTGTTGGAGAATTCACAACTTCTGGAGGCAAGTTGTTCCACTGATTAATTGTTCTAATTGCCAGGAAATTTCTCCTTAGTTCTAAGTTGCTTCACTCCTTGATTAGTTTCCACCCATTACTTCTTGTCCTGCCCTCAGGTGCTTTGGAGAATAGTTTGACTCCCTCTTCTTTGTGGCAGCCCCTGAGATTTTGGAATATTGCTATCATGTCACCCCTAGTCCTTCTTTTTCATTAAACTAGACATACCCAGTTCAGGGGTGGGTTCTAAAATTTTTTACTATTGGTTCTGTGGGCGGGGCTTATTTTGTTGGCATGGGTTGATGGTCATGTGACAATTCTTTAGGATTTAGCAGAGGTACTGGTCTACCAGGCTTTTATCTGCCTGCAGAGCTGTACCGGTCTACTCATTTGTTTTGCAGGCACTGGTCTACCCATTTATTTTTACAGGCACCGATCTACTCATTTGTTTTCTTTTAACATTGATCAGCTGTAGGGCAGCCCTTTGAAGCCCCGCTGCAAGAGTTTAAACAGTTTTCTTTCCTCTATCTGATCAGCTGGGACTCAGGAGGCAGCAATAGATTGGGAGTGGGGTCAAATAAAAGGTAAGAATAATGCAGGGGGGGCGGGGGGCAGAACCATTTTGGTGACATCATATCATCACCGCTACCGGCTCAGCGGAACTGGGAGGAACTGGGAGGAACCCACCACTGACCCAGTTTCTGCAACCATTCTTCATATGTTTTAGCCTCCAGTCCCCTAATCATCTTTGTTGCTGTTCTCTGCACTGTTGTTCTGTTGTTAAGCAAACCAGTCGTTAAATGTGTATTGTCCCATTTTACTATCTTTCTTGCCACAGTTGTTAAGTGAATCTCTGCAGTTGTTAGTAACACAGTTGTGAAGTGAAGCTGGCTTCCCCATTGACTTTGTTGTCAAAAGGTCTCAAAAGACGATCACATGAACACTTCAACCATCGTCAATATGCTCCAGTTGCCAAGCATCCAAATTTTGATCATATGCAGACTATGGGTATGCTGCAATGGTTGTAAGTTTGAAAAAACAGTCATAAGTCACTTTTTATTTAAGTGCTGTTTTAATTCCAGTCATTAACTGAATGGTTGTAAGTCAAGGATTACCTGCGTAACTCATTAGATAGACTCCCATATTTATTTTATTTATTTATTTATGTGATTTATATGCCGCCATTCTCCCCAAGGACTCAGGGCGACTTACAAAAACAATCATAAATACAAATCACAATAAACACAATTAAAACACATTAAAATCCATTAAAATCATTCTAAAAAGACTATCTAACCCCACAATCGTAATTTCTTTAAACAGCCATGTCTTTAATCCCCGGTGAAAGGAGGGGAGGTCGGGGGCCGTCCTGAGGTCGGTGGGAAGATTATTCCAGAGGGTCAGGGCTCCGACAGAGAAAGCCCTCCCCCTGGGGGCTGCCAGCCGACATTGCTTGGCTGACGGCACCCGGAGGAGGCCCACTCTATGGAGCGCACTGGATGGTGGGAGGAAGGCAGGAGGTGGTCCTGTAAGTACCCTGGGCCTAAGCCATGTAGGGCTTTATAGGTTAAAACCAGCACCTTGAAACGAACCCAGAGAATAACCGGTAGCCAGTGTAGCCAGAATAACCACGCAGGAGAGGTGTAACATGGGAGTAATGAGAAGCCCCCGTAACTACCTGCGCGGCCGCATTCTGGACTAATTGGAGTCTCCGGATATGTCCCAAGGGCAGCCCCATGTAGAGGGCATTACAGTAATCCAACCGAGAAGTAACCAGGGCATGGGTGACCGTGGTGAGGGCATCTCGGTCCAAAAAAAGGCGCAACTGGCGTATAAGACGTATTTGCGCAAAGGCCCCCCTGGTTACAGCCGTCAGATGGTCATTCAACGATAGCCGAGAATCCAGGAGGACACCCAGATATGCCTCTTCATAGAATTTTTCTCTATAAGAGGTGCAAAAGAAGTAGAACTGTCTGCCAACTTTTCCTAGGATTGCTCAGACAGGCAGATTTTAAGAAGTATTTCATGAGTTATGTACTTACAATAGAGACAAAAACGAGCATGGGAACAACATATATCTAGGCAGAAGGTTTTCTGTGTTTTCAATACAAAACAAAGGTCATATCAGGTGAAGTAATCTCATGGTTTTCAGGTAATACACAACACTTTACTTATTTATAGGAATTATTGATCAAAATCTGTAATTCAACTATAAGCACTCTCTGGACCAATACAACCAAACAGATTACTGCTGGATGCATTAACTATTAACCACTTGACACATGTACAGGGCTTAATGTGCCTTGGCAGTCTATGTTTTTATCAGAGAAGCTGGCAGGATTCAGAGATTGTAATGAACTGTCTTATGTAGCCATATAAGTCAAAATGCATATTTACAAAGCAGATACCTCCTTAAAGAAATCAAGTCAAATGCTACGGTGGCACAATGGAGTTTTCTATAGCTACAAATAGAACATCATATCTCTGATGTTCCATCCTATCCCTACTACACATAGATAATGTAGTTAAGAGTTTAGCTACTTGGGATCCACAGGTCTCAGGCCATACATGCAGGATGATGATGATGATGATGATGATGATGATGATGATGATGATGATGGATAGATGATAGTGTCAAGCCTCCAAGTAACAGACCTAAAAGCTAATAGAAAAAAGAGTACAAAGGCTACAATAAAATATGGCTACACATATGTCATTTTCAGGGTCAACAGATAGATAGATGATAGATAGATAGATAGATAGATAGATAGATAGATAGATAGATAGATAGATAGATAGATAGATAGATAGATAGATACGGATAGATACAGATATTTAGATATACTGTACATAGAAAAGCATCCAAGCCAATATGTGAAATAATGCTGTGGTACCCAATGCATCACTTGCAATGATTGCCAATCCTTGAACTGATCAAGAGACCTCTCATCTTTCAGATGTTCCTTAAGGTAAAAATGAAATCAGAGCAATAAATGAAAGCCCTTTTTTTTCCAGAGCAAAAGTTTGATTAAAATATCTGCTCCTTCTCTGCTCCAGTTCAGCTGCTCTCTGTTAGTTCTGCTAGACTTGAACATTGTTCTTATTATCCAGGGATCTATAAGCCAATAAATCACTATTCAGACATGATTTTCCAAAACAAAATCACACTACAAATGTTAAGCTGTCTCCTAATGCAAGAATGTCAAATGTATCCCCTCAAACCATTGTATTGTGGATAAGCATATTAATAAAGCAATTACTGTCTAAACTCTCTGCATTTCACTGGTTTCAATTCCCCATTGCATCTGTTCAGAGATGGAAGAGATACGGTAGTGAATTTAGGACATTTAAAACTCACTTGCATCTCTTTCCCTTTCAAAAGAATATTGGAACAAAAAGTTTCTTTTTATTACCTGATAAACACAACTATTTCTTCTCAAGTTTCCACTGCTTGATGTGTATAATAACCTGTACAATTTTGATAAATATTGCACAATGGCTTTTCATAAATGACATTTTATCAACAGTACGTGCGCCTCTAATAGTTATAGTTTAATGAACCGCATTCTCCAAGGTGGGTGAAATTAAATTCATCATAGATTTGAAATCTGCACTGCAGTGAAACTGCTTCTCATTCAGTATAGAATAAATTTGCCATTCTGAATATGCAGAAATACGAAAAGGGAAACAGTGTAACCATAGAAACTACCTTGGAGCAGTAGTAAAATACCTTACAGAAATGTATTACTAATAAAGGTCACTCAGACAGTCCCAAATGACAGTAATTAATAGCGTTTATATATATGTGGGATGTATACGCACATAACATTAAGAAACAGATGAACATATAAATGCAATCGTTTCTGAATCACAATATTTGAAACCATAATTGCAAAATAAAGAAAAAACTGATATTTTCATCTGCCAGTATTTAATTCTATTGTTTTTTTTAAAAAAAAAACAAGTGATGTATCTTCTCTTACAGATCTGCTAATTTGAATTAGCTGAATCTCTGTCTTTGGGATCTTCTATATAGAATTCAAATTCATCAAAATCAAGCAACTTGAATGCCTATTTAGTTGCTTACCTCACAGGGATGGACACTATCTCCTGTTGCATTACAGATCCCCTAAATTTCAGGTTTGTTAAAGAATATCTCAAATAAATTGTATAATTTTACTTTGCGTTCTTTTGCTGCAGCTCTTTCTTTTTAGATTTTCCCCCCCATGTTTCCAAGCATGCCAAAGAAGAAATATGAACGAAAATAATGATTGCAGCGCAATTCTTTTTGTGCAGTTAAGTGTTACTTATTCAGCCTCGTGCATTGATCAAGCATACCACAGAGAAATATCAATAAAAAATATGCACCTAAGCATATCAGCTCTGAGTTTCTATCTTTTTTTCCCCAATTAATGTGAATTGGGAGAATAAACTTGTGAAGAGCCTCTACATAGCAAGCATGTTAAATGCTAACAATTTTGGCATTCATGTTTTCTCTCTCTCTCTCTCTCTCTCTCTCTCTCTCTCTCTCTCTCTCTCTCTCTCTCTCTCTCTTTAACATTCTGAATGCAGCTGTCTTGACTTTGCAAATAAACAGAAAGATGGGATATGACTTGAACAGATAAATAAATACAGAGATGGGGGAATCACAAAACAAGAACCACAAATGCAATATTTATAAAATCTCTATCTCTTATTCCATTATTCCATTATTATGATATAGAAACCAATTTTATGAAAGCAATGAAAAAAGTGATACCTTCTCACAACTGCAGGAGAAGGCCGCCTTCCATTTTAGGAAGAAATGTCCATCTTCCATCTTAGAAAAAAGGATGCCACAACAGCTTTGTCAAAATATAGAAATAGAATAACAGAGTTGGAAGGGACCTTGGAGGTCTTCTAGTCCAACCCCCTGCCTAGGCAGGAAGCCCTACACCACTTCAGACAAATGGGTATCCAACATCTTCTTAAAAACTTCCAGTGTTGGAGCATTCACAACTTCTGGAGGCAAGTAATCTCCCTTACTTCCACGGTAAGGAACTCATTGGATTTTCTGCCTGATGTTGGAAGCAGCCTCCTAGTCCAACTCCCTGCCTAGGCAGAGATTTTTCACCCATGACCACTTGGGATGAACTGGCAAGTTTGCTTTTGGGTATCAAAAGGCCATTAAGTGCCAAATAATGAAGGTCAGGATACGAAAGGAAGAAAATGCTGTATTTTGTGGAGGTTTGTATGTATGTATGTATGTATGCAATAAGAGAGAAAGAGAGGATGTTATAGTTTCAATGATTTTTTTTTTAAATCCTGTAGGTCCCATGGCAGTCTCCATTTCATCATTAATGAAACTAATCTTCCTTATTCGTATTTAATAAAACATGGCTCAGCCAAGTATTAGTATGACTGAAATTGTCACTAATGCATTCTGACTGTAAGTACTATAAAGCCTTCCTGGAATATCCCTATACTGCTAGACAGAGTGTTGGGGGAGGGGAGAGAAAGAGAAATAAACCTCAGGGGAACCACCTTTAAGAGAGCAGTGTTGCAGTAACAGAGCCTGAAACTTATTTTCCACTAGAGGATTCACTGATGAGCTGACCTCAGAATTCAACATTCACAGTGGATTTGACTAAATGAAATGAAAACCAATCTGCAAAGTGATTCAGATGAATCTTCATTCAACGATGAGACCAAAATATTCCTGATAGATTTTGTTATGTGTGGCTGCCCATACACCATGAAAAAAAAGGAGGAAATTGATCACCAAAGGAAAAGAATAGGTGCCAAAACCAAGTTCATTCAGTTTGCATATGCTGATTAAGAGGCAATGAAAGCCAGTCTGAAGCATTGTTAAAGACACTAGGCTAAAAAGTGGAAGACCTTGAGAAAGAAAGACTAGGGGAGACATGATAGCAGTGTTCCAATATCTCAGGGGCTGCCACAAAGAAGAGGGAGTCAAGCTATTCTCCAAAGCACCTGAGGGCAGGATAAGAAGCAATGGGTGCAAATTAATCAAGGAGAGAAGCAACCTAGAACTAAGGAGAAATTTCCTGACAGTTAGAACAATTAATCAGTGGAACAGCTTGCCTCCCGAAGTTGTGAATGCTCCAACACTGGAAATTTTTAAGATGTTGGATAACCATTTATCTGAAGTGGTTTCCTGCCTAAGCAGGAGATTGGACTAGAAGACCTCCAAGGTCCCTTCCAACTCTCTTATTCTATATTTCTAGTCCTGCCTCAGGAACAAATCCAGCTTCATTGGCTGGGTCATTTTGTCTTAGCCCTAGGAAAGAGGCTATCGGAACTGCCATCATATGCATAGCTTTCCATTTGCTAGCTGCTAGTCTGCCATGAACTATGGAGGGAGGGGACCAGTCAGGAGGGGGAAGGCTAACTACTCATTGTACCTTTCAGAAATACCATCTCAAGGTCAAAGCGATGGAAATGGAATGCAACAGCTCACCAACTAAACCGCCATTGAACAGACAGTTCCCAAAACAATTTATTCAACTTTAATTGGAGAATAAGGGACCAGCAAGGACAAGGAACTGAGGAGAAACTGGAAGGGGGTTGTTAACCGGGAAAGATTGATGCACAAATTTCTGGTCTGGCTTTGTTATACTATAAACCACTTGGCTTTTAGTAAGTTATACCTTTCACTACAAATGGAGTTTCTTGCCTATAGAACCAAGTTGGAGCAGGCTTGACAGTGGCAATGGCCAACTATTTCTAAAAACATTGCCAAGAAAACCTCAGAGATTTAAATCCAGACTTGGATGACATTGGGCATCTTTTCAAACATGTGTCTGTTTGAAAGCATGTTTCCATCCTCTCCTCTGTTAAGTAGACAAGACCAAGGAATTAGATATAGACAACATGATAGACAAGACATGGACAACATTACCGTAGTTAATGGTTTTAAAAAACCCTTCTAACTTCTAAAATTTGGCAGCTGATTTTCACATAAAAGTGCCAAGGTTTGTGTTATGCCCATTCTGATTTCAATAAAAGTTTGATTGCTTTCTCTGGGTCAGATTTCCAGTAATGCTACAATCCAGTGGTGAAATTCAATTTTTGTGGCTTGGTGGGCATGTGGCTTGGTGGATGGGCATGGCAGGAGAAGGATACTGCAAAAACTCCATTCCCACCCCACTCCTGGGGGAAAGATATTGCAAAATCTCCATTCCCACCCCACTTCAGGGGAAGGATGCTGCAAAATCCCCATTCCCACCCCATACTGGAGCCAGCCAGAGGTGGTATTTGCTGGTTCTCTAAACTACTCAAAATTTCCACTACTGGTTCTCCAGAACCTGTCAGAACCTACTGGATTTCACCCCTACTACGATCATCTAATTAGTGAGAGTTCTGTTCATTTTGACACTGGTATTGCTTTCGTGGTAAAAAAAAAAAGAACTTCATATAGTTTCAATAACATAATCAGATGAACAGTCTAACCAATAATTAGAGTTTTGATTCAAGATAGGGATACTGAAGCTAAAATGGACACTTAAAATGGACCATGGAGCCTCTCTAAGGGACCCTGTGCCAGGGTCATTCTCAGATCAAACTGTCTCTGTGGATTAAATGATAACAAAATTCATGTGAAAACAAATGCATTCCAGATCTCAAGTTATCCTCTTTGTGATAACTCATACACCAGAACTATGATAACAGGGTCATTTCTAATGAGCAGTACAAAAATGTGACACTTTATTTACATATCAGGCATCTGTGGTATTAGATTAGAATGGAACTCACAATTCTTTCAAAGAAGTTTGCCAGCTGTTTTCAATAGGCACCCTGTGTTGTATATGGAGATGTTAAAGGATTTCATTCAGTTTATGGTATACTCCACGGGGGTTAGGATTAAGGTTAAGATTATGAGTTAGGGTTAAGATTGGGAGTTAGGGTTAGAGATTAGGATTAGAGTGAGGAGCTAAGGATTAGGGTTAGAAATTAGTAGTTAGGAGTCAGGAGTCTGGTGTCAGGAGTTGGGGTTAGGGGTAGGGGTAGGGATTAGGGGTTAGGGGTTAGGGGTTAGGGGTTAGGGGTCAGGGATCAGGGGTTAGGGGTTAGAGGTTAGGGATTAGGGTTTGGGGTTTGGATTAGGGTTTGAATTAGGAGTAGGAGTAGGATTAGGATTAGGATTAGGAGTTTGGGATAAGGGGTTAGTTTTAGGAGTTAGTATTTAGGAATTAAGGTTAGGGTTAGGGGTTAGTGTTAAGGTATTCCAAAGTGAAATCCAGCAGATTCTGACAGGTTCTGGAGAACCAGTAGCAGAAATGTTGAGTAGTTTGGAGAACCGGCAAATACCACCTCTGGCTGGCCCCAGAGTGGTGTGGGAATGGAGATTTTGCAATATCCTTCTCCTGCCATGCCAACCAAGCCACACCACGCCCACAGAATCGGTAGTAAAAAAATTTGGATTTCACCACTGGGGTATTCCAAGAATAAATCTTTTTACAACTTCTCAAAGTATAATGTAAAGATAAAGGTGCCTAAAACCAAACCCAATCCTAAGTAACTTTCTTAGCGTCAGTCAGAGTTTGCCATTATCTTTTTTTTTTTTCCGGGATGATTTTTAATTTCCTAGTCTAGTTTATATATCTCTGGGATTTTCTAATGATCTCTCATTCAAATACTAACCATGACTGATTCTGCTTAGCTTTCAGAGATCAACCATGAATGTCTCAATGCTGCCACCTATGCCTAGATCTAAATACAGTTCTCCATTCACAATGTTTATTTATTTTTATTTATTTATTTTGTCGAGTACATATTTGATAATATATATAAGTATAAGCATGGACTGAATACATAAAATGAGTACAATTAAAGGGAACATTAGGACAGGGACGGTAGGCAGGCTGGTGCTCTTATGCACACCCCTTACAGACCACTTAGGAATGGGGTGAGGTCAACACTACACAGTTTTAGGTTAAAGTTTAGGGGGTTTGGGGATGAGACCACAAAGTCTGGTCGTGCATTCCAGGCATTATATAAAATATTAAATATTAAATAGACGTGTTTTATTTAAATTGTAATTTAAATATGTTTAGAAATTAGCATTTTAAAATTGTACCCATGAAAATTGAGCATTTGTTCTAAAAGTAATGATCCCCTTATGTAATTTTCAGAAAATAATCCATATCGATTAACTTTGCACACAATGCTCAGCCAGAAAGTTAATTGCCTTTGGATTAGAAGCACTTCTCACTTATAATAATTTGATACCCTGTTTATTTACTTAACATGATATAGATTTCCAAATTCTATTCAACAAACCATTGTTCCAAACAAACAATGGCTTGACATGACATATAAACCTGGTCGGTAAGATAAAGACGGAAATCAGATGATTCTTCCTTCCCTCTGGGACACTTTGTTGGACAGTGATAAATTTCCATTGTCACCTGATGCAACCATTCTGCTTTGGGCATGCCATTATGCTAATGCTAAAGCAACATGGTTTTGAAAGAAGTACAATGTCACAACACCTTGCTAATGGGCTTCTTGTTTTGTTTCTAAAAGCCCAGACAGTGGAGATTTAGAAATTGTGTTCCAGGTGAAAACAACAACAACCAACCTGACAACAAATAAAGATTAGCAGAGATTCAGTGACAAGATGGGGAGACTCTCTAAAGACATGGAAAATACTGGTAACAGTTGAGTTTCTTTTATATAAATGAGCATTCATTATTCATCAGGGAGATTTAACCTCTCTGGCCTCTTGTGCAATTAATGATCTGGTTAGAATGACATTCCCTTTAGCAGGAGACTTCGCAGAGTCATGACAAAGCACTTTTGGCAAATGATATGGGAGAAGAACAGATTATTTTTTTTTAATGGCAAAGTAGAAAATGCCTCCAGAACATCAATTCCCCCCAACTCTTGTACCAGGAGTAGTCATAGGAGGTATTGGCATTTTCTTTAGCATAACAAAGTCGCCTGCTGTGTCTGGATCTATATATGTGCATGCTCTAATCCAGGAGTATCAAACTCAATTTCATTGAGGACTGCATCAGGGTTGTGTTTGACCTTGCGAGGCTGGGGTGGGCATGGCCAGCCTGATGTCACTCATGTCAGGGGTACCTGTGGTGGCCTGAGCACTCTGCCAGTGAAAATGGGCTCCCAAGCTCTATTTTCACTGGCAGAAGCACTGCAGGCGGGTCCTTTGCTGTTTCCAGGGCAGCCCCATGGGCCAGATCTATGTGCCCCGTGAGCCACATCCGGCCCTCAGGCCTTGAGTTTGACACCCCCGCTCTAATCACTGGGGTGCATGTGAGTTGCCTCTGTGTGGTAGTAAGAATGGATGTGTTTGGGTGGACAAACATACATTTTCTCTATCTTTTTTTTCACTTTGCATTCCTTTGTGTTTGTTCTGTGTAGGTGGTCACTGGGAAACATATTGGAAGTGCAATATGGTAGAAAGTTGTCTCCCTTGGACAATTCCTTTGATTCTTCCTTGGAGTCCAGCTCAAGGGAGGATGAGCTCATTCCTTCAGGAACTGGGTTCTTAATGACTCTGAACAGCCAGCCAGAAGAGATTTACAGGAGGCTTCGACTGGGGACAGCTTGCAAGTCAATGAAGAGGAGGAAGAGGAGCAACCTTTTTTGGTGGATCCAAGAGCATGCAGGACAGAGAAAAGACAAGAGCAATGGAGATCTGCCTGATTACTCAGGAGATGGCCCCGCCCATCTTGATGGGCGACACTGAAAATCTATTTATTATGGCAGGCAGAGAGTGGCTATGCCTTTCTGGAAACAATGTGTTTGGTTTATGGTTGTGTGTTCCTTGTACTTCCTGCTTGATTTTATGCCTTGGAGACTCTGAACTTCTCTTGGCAAGTGAGCTCTTGTGGGTGTATTTCAGTTTGGCGTGGATGGACTTGTTTGGTGGACTTATTTGTTGGAGCAACTTTTGATTGTTTTATGGACTATTGGCCATCATTTTGTGGACTAACCTTGGTCTGCTTGTAGCTGGATTTGTTTGGAACAGTTCTGAGGAGGGGTGAAGGGAGAGAAAGAAAGACACAGATTCATGCTTTGGACTTGCTGTATATTATCTTTGCTTAGACTTGTTCATTTTATTTATGTGTTTATTAAACACGTTAAATGTAGCTAGCCTTTCCTCTCCCAATATACTTTTGGGCAGTGAACGATGAAGCAAATTTACAACCAGTTAAAAAGAAACTAGACTATGGCCTCTAAAATATATCATGGCTGGATCACTAGATTGTGGCTGGAGAAATAGACAGATCTTCATAGCCTTCAGGAATGATAGACAGAGTTGAGCATTGAACAATGTCTTGAGCACCTAAGCATTGAGCACTGAAGATATTACCTAGCAGGGTAAAGAAATATCTGCAAGAAAACAGAACCCTTGCTGCCCAGAGAACAGCAAGGATTCCAGGGTTGGGACCAGAGATGGGTTCTACTTACCTTTACTACGGTTTGCAATGGGATCACGCGCGTGCTGAGCTTCTGTGCATGCGCAGATGTCTGATGACAACATCTGGGGCGGTGGGCAGGCCCTCCCACCGGTTTTACTACCGATTCTTGCAAACTGGTCTGAACCAGAGGCAACCCACCACTAGTTGGGACTGTCCAAACCTTGGGGTTTGGGTGGGGCTATTCAAGAAAACAGGTGCTTCCTGCTTGGATTATTGCAATACACTCTACATGAGTCTACCCTTGGAGAGCATTTGGAAGTTACACTACAGAATGCAGCTGTATGTAGAATTGTGGAGGCCCCTAGGATAGCACATGCAATACTGGCTTCTGATCTGCTTCCAGGTGCAATTCAAGGTGTCAGTTATTACCTTTATAGGCCTTTAAAGGTCCAGTATATCTACGGAACCATCTTTCTCCAATGGGATTGGTCCACTGCTAGCAGAAGTGGCCTACTGAGAATCCCATCAGCCAAGGTGCAGGTGGGACCCAGGAGAAGAGCCTTTTATGCCACGTTTCCCACTCTTTGAAATATGCCCCACTCTTTTAGCCCTCGGGAAAAGCCTTAAAATCTGGCTATGCCAACTGGCATGGGGTCCTGCAGGAGCAAATGCTGATGAAGGGGATTAGTACACTAAGAGACAAGGCAGCCCATGTCTCTTCCAAATCCTTGTTTTTCAGCTTCTTTTAATTTTTGTAATTTTAATCCACTTTTATCTTTTTTTAATCATTTTGTCTTGATGTATACGTTTCTCAGAGTCACCTGAACTGTAAGATGGGTGGGAAATGAATTAAGAGGGGAGGGGAGGGGATGAGAGGAAAGGGAAGGGAAGGGAAGGAGCCTGAGGCTAATGCCTCCTACTAAGGCAGTAGTTAACATCCAGCTACCTGCAGTTACTGCGAGTTCAATCCTAGCCAGGCTCAAGGTCGACTCAGCCTTCCATCCTTTCTAAGGTGGGTAAATTGAGGACCCAGTTTGTGGGGGCAATAAGCTGACTTTGTATAAATATACAAAAGTATGAAGGCTATTGCTTAATGCATTGTAAGCTGCCCTGAGTCTCCGTAGAAGGGGGGCATATAAATCAATTTTTTTAAAAAAGAAGGGAAGGGAAGGGAAGGGAAGGGAAGGAAAGGAAAGGAAAGGAAAGGAAAGGAAAGGAAAGGAAAGGAAAGGAAAGGAAAGGAAAGGAAAGGAAAGGAAAGGAAATCTAATCTTCCTAGGACCACCAAATAAGGCTGCTTCCTTAAAGGGATCCAGAGCATGGTTTAATATTCATAGTGTTGTAAATAGAGTGCTCAGAAAAAAATTACACTGAAAGATATGAAAACATTGGAACTAATCGAAGCATGAAAAAGCTCAATTTGCCACAAGAGGTTAGCAACTGAAATCATTTTACTCCAATTGGAAAACTAGTGCACTTGATTTAAAGTTCTGAACTGAAGTTAAATCTACATATAGTGAATTGATTTTCAGCTGACATTTTGGAAGAGATCACTTAGATCAGCTTATGTAGTCCAAGTTTAATCTTTAGAACAATTACAAATCGAACAATTAAATAGATGGTGGCACTCAAGTCTTAAACAAAATATAGTAACATTTAAGGCTTGAGTACCATCATTTATTTAATTGTTCTATTTTCTTTTTCTTTTACTTGGTTTATTTCTGTATCATCACTCTTGTAATGTGTTATTTTCTTCGTCTCTTCTGTTACAAATTAAAAAGAAACGTGAGGAACAGAATGGAATAGGATGTGTATGTTCTGTTTAAGGTCACATGACCAAGAAAGACAACAGAAGGTCCTTAAGAATGGAATAGTCACTAGAATTTTCAACACAACAACTACTCCTCTGCCTCTCCATAACTGCCCAATGCACACAGCGGATGGACAAACAGACAGAGAGTCTCAAGTCTCCTTGAAACAACTGCCTTCCATTTTGCTGGGTAGAAAAAAAATAGAAGCAGGCTGATTCTAACTCTCATTCTCGCATTTCTAATATTCTTGCATATTATTTGGGAATAACTCCATTTTTTTTAAAAAAAAAATTACATCAGTTGACAATACTCTACTTACACATCCAGCAGGTTTCCTCTTATAACTAACAGCAACAACATCTAGCTAAGCCTAGAATAGATCCTGGATTATAGTCCTAAATGTGTTGTTTGCAATAAATCCTATTGAAAAGAGTAGGATTATATGAAGTTTTACAACAGCCAACAGGAAAGGTCATCAAGAAAAGCTGTATTTTCTGTGATCTTCAGCAATCATAGAAAAAGTCAATCTCTTCCCCCCCCCACCCTCTCTCTCTCTCTCCCTCCCTCTTTCTCTCTCTCTCTCCTCAACCAATACAAGGTTTCATATCTCCATCATGAGGTTGCATGCCTTCTGATAGCAGTACCAATGCAAATGTGTATGTTGTGAATTGCCAGTAAGCCTCCTTGATGTATCTGAACCTTTTTATGTGGATACCAGAACCACATGTTCTGCTCCAAGGACTGGCATGGGACTGCTACAAGCCCCTTCCTCTCCTGCATTTTGGACTGACTTTTCATTTACCTTCTGTGTTGCACCTTGCATCTGTTAGCTTTATTTGGGCTTTCAGCTGGCAAGTTGATGGGTTGAAAACTGCAAGAATGTCAAGACTGTCACTCTAATTCTTGAGCTGCTCTCCTTCTGGGCACTGACCTGCTTTAGCTTCCTGAAACACAATGCGACCGAGGTTCTGTCATTTGAATACCACGTTCCTTCCCTCTCACTTCTGCAGGAGATGTGAGCAATTGCTCATGTATCGCTAATGCTCTGCCAAAATTTATTCTGCATTTTGGTTGTGTCATTCTCCTTCAATTTGATGGAAAATGGTTTTTTTTTTCCCCGCTTCCTTTTCAGAGAAGATAATGTCTGTCTTCAAATGTCTGTCAAAGTGTATCAAGACATTTTCAGCGGGAGAAAGCATGAAGCTCTTCTTCTTATTTACTTGCAAAATGATAGAAGGGTGTATTTGATTGTTCTGTTGTTCACACTGCAGTCTCCTTACCTTCTCATAATTCCATTAAGCTCCAGCACTACCACCATCAAAACACGGTATAAGAGACTTCTATCGTGGTGCTTTTTCCAAATACAACATACAGTATGAGTGGCCGAGAAAGTTTCTCAATGAAAGAGATATTTATTTATTTATTTATTTATTTATTTATTTATTTATTTATTTATTTATTTATTTATTTAGTCAAGCATGTATAAGATAACATATAAGTATAAACATGATTATGAATACATGAAATGGATACGAATAAATGGGGGCAGTAGGACAGGGACGGTAGGCACGTTGGTGCGCTTATGCACATCCCTTACAGACCTCTAAGGAATGGGGTGAGGTCAACAGTAGACAGGCTAAGGCTAAAGTTTTGGCGGTTTGGGGAAGAAACCACAGAGTCAGGTAGAGCATTCCAAGCATTGATCACTCTGTTGCTGAAGACGTATTTTCTGCAATCGAGTTTGGAGAGGTTTACCTTAAGTTTGTATCTATTGTGTGCTCGTGTATTGTTGTGGTTGAAGTAGTCATTGACAGGTAGGATGTTGTAGCAGATGCTTTTGTGTACTACGCAGCTCGTCCTTGACTTACAGCTGTTCATTTAGTGACTGTTTGAAATTAACAATGGCACTGAAAAAAGTGACTTATGGCTGGTTTTCACACTTAAAACCATTACATTCCCATGGTCACATGATCAAAATTCAGGCCCTTGGCAACTGGGATGTATTTATGACAGTTGTATTGTACCCAGGTCACCTGATTATCATTTGTAGCTACCTTCCCAGCTGCCTTCTGACAAGCAAAGCCAATGGGGGAAGCCAGCTTCACTTAATGACAACATGAGTCATTTACTGTAACAACTTCAGTGATTCACTTAATGGCTGTGGCAAAAACGCTTGGGTAAAACTCACTTAACAATTGTCCTGCTTAGGAACAAAAAATTGGGGGCTCAGTTGTGGTCATAAGTGAAGTGCTACCTGCAAATCAACAATAATAACTACCTGTAATAACTCTTATTTATTTATTAAATTTATATGCCACCCACATTGCGTAGCAGGGTAGCTTACAACAAGGTTAAAAACAACAATGTAAATGTTGTGGCTCCGTTGCCTGAACCTGTGTCATCGGCAGATGCAGACTCTGAGAGTGAGGGAGAGGAGTTGGCAAGGCCTCCCTCTACAGGACCCTCCTCTCTGGCAATGCCTCTGGAGGACACCGAAGGGCAAGAGATAGGCCCAGAGCCAAGCACATCCACGCAGCCACAGGTGGACAGTAAAGAGGGTAATGAGTCTTGGCTGGCTCCTCGGCAGTGGCTCAGGGATAAGCGCACGCAACAGAAGAAAAGGCATGCCGGAGATTAGGCTGAGTCACTGGACCACACCCCACAGGTATAAAAGGGGGTGAGCTAGCCATTCAGACTCTATGACGGACAAAACTAACTCCTATCGAGTCACATTGCATCTTTGGAAACAATATTATCGGCCTTGGATTTATTTTTACGAACTGGACAATTCTTTACTGTGGGTATTTTGTTTGTTGATAAAAGTTCTTGGCAAGCAGCTACTGGGTTGCTGCCAAGCGTCATATTGGAAGAATTGGTTGTCTGCCAGTTTATTTAACCCCCAGCTGTCTGTGTGTGTGTGTGTATGAGATGGGGACAGAACAGTAAAACATGAAAATGTTAAGAAAATGAACACTGAAATTAAAATTAGCCGAGATGTCTAAGTACGGACCAAGGTACAGATGGGGTGTCAATGGTCTCTCTCTGTCCCTTAGTCTTCTCCTATATGACCGGGCTCCAGGCCGATTGGCAGAACTAGGTTTTAAAGCCCCTTGAGAAAGTCAAAAGGGTGAGGATGGATTTCACCTCTAGGGGCATAATATTTCAGAGGACTGAAATATGACTTTACCAATGGTTAAGCAACAGAAACAGAGGCTAGAATCTAAAAAAAGAATTTTAAAAGATAATAAAAGTCTGTATTGAAAATATTGCAAGATGGACAAACTAATGGTATTATTCTTTTGTGATTAATATTGATATGTTTATTAAGATTACTAGTATGATTATGGTTATTGTTGAATCTTTACTTTTAAAATGAAATTGTTGTGCCTCTACCTAAAATGTATTGTGCCCACACAACACGCTGTTCAGATAGACATGGAATTTTTTATGTTTTTAAAGAAAAAATGTACCAATAAAACACACACATATATATACATATTTTCCAGAGGATGGGAATCACATCAGAAAATGCTCTTTCCTAGACTCTGCCAGCTGGAATTCCTTGACTGATCCATCTTCACTCTCATGACTTTCCTATGTATTCTGCTGGGATGGTGCAGGCCAATCCCACTTGGGATGAGATGTTTTCTCAGGTAATCTGGACTCATGCCATAAAGGGCTTTAAAGATGATCATCCTGAAAGTTTAAAAACGCCTCTATGCTTTCTCTACATTTTTTAATAAAAAAGCAACAACAGCCTGGTTTTAAATGTAGACAAAACAAAAGAGATCATTGTTGATTTTAGAAAAGGCAGGCATAGCCATATACCTCTCTGTGTTCGTGATTCAACTGTGGAAGTGGTTAGTATCAAGTTTCTGGGTGACAAGTTGATAAGCAAGTTAGCTTGATTGCTCAACAGAGAGACACTGGTGAAGCAGGCAGAGCAGCATCAGCATTTTCTGCATTGTATGAGAAGAGAACAACTTCCTTCCCCTACAATATTCTTACATATTGCATTACTCTGTGGTTTGGAAGTATTACCATTTCAGATAGGAAAGCTGAGCAAAGAGTGATGAGGACGGCAGAAAAGATTATTGGCTGTTCACTTCCTTCTATTCAGAATATGATGCTGAACCAGGGTCCGCAGTATTGTCTGGCATGCTACACATTCTCTCCATGACCAGTTTTCTTTGTTATCTTCTGGGAGGAGGCTTCGTGCTACCCAAAGCAGAACATCTAGATTCTATAATAGCTTTGTACGATATAATATCAACCTTATTAACTCTTAAGACTCTTTTTCCTGCTATATATTCAAAATGGACTGTGAATACTCACTCTCTCTCTCTCTCTCTCTCTCTCTCTCTCTCTCTCTCTCTCTCTCTCTCTCTCTCTCTCTCTCTCTCTCTCTCTCTCTCTGTGTGTGTGTGTGTGTGTGTGTGTTTGTGTGTATATACACATCCAGTTTGGTCACCACAATGTAAAAATGATTTTGAGACTCTAGAAAGAGTGCAAAGAAGAGCAACAAAGATTATTAGGAAACTCAAGGATAAAACATATAAAGAATGGTTGCTGGAACTGGGTATGTCTAGTATTATAAAAAGAAGGACTAGGGGTGACATGATAGCAGTGTTCCAATATCTCAGGGGCTGCCACAAAGAAGAAGTCAAGCTATTATCCAAAGCACCTGAGGGCAGGACAAGAAGCAATGGGTGGAAACTAATTAAGGAGAGAAGCAACTTAGAATTAAGGAGAAATACCTGACAGTTAGAACAATTAATCAGTGGAACTACTTGCCCCCAGAAGTTGTGCCCCCAACACTGGAAGTTTTTAAGAAGAGATTGGACAACAATTTGTCTGAAATGGTATAGGGTTTGCTGCCTGAACAGGGGGTTGGACTAGAAGTCCACCAAGGTCCCTTCCAACCCTGTCCAACCCTATGCATGTAGAATAGAATAGAATGTGCTTTCATGTGTATGGTTATCTATTTATTTTCTTTTGAGAGTGGACATCAGAATTTCATTTTTTAATGTGCACCAGTATGTTCACAGAAAAAAGTGACAACAAGGATTCTCTCATCTTAAATAAATTCTATCACACTTCAAGTATAACTAAAAGAGACATCTCTTTGGGAGAACACGTTTCTGAGACAGCATGCTGTATCTCTGCCTTCCTGTTGCAGGTATTTGAATAGTTGGAATTTTCCAATTAATGATAGAAAATGATGACCATCGTCTCCCAGGATTTGGCTCATAGTTTGTGATGACTGTTGTTCCCCCAGAACTAATCTTTATGTCATATGGAGTAATACAACCTTTTCTCAATTCAGGAGATGTCTCCAGTGGGACACCTCTAAGTATTTTGTTTGCTGATGAAATAGAAAAGAACTAGGGGAGTGGGTACTATTGAAATGACAGATTAATTAATTGAATGTTACACCACAGGCACATTATGTGCTCTATATAAAATGCTACAATGGAGACACATAAAATGTTCTAAGTGTTGCAGATAACCCCACGTGGGAATTTACAGATTTTAAATGAGCTGAAACCTATTATTTGATCGATGACTCCTGACTGTTATTTCGTAAAATGTTTCTTTTTTCTGGGGAAAAATAAGAGAAGGAAGTTTAGAGCCTTGTATTTAGAAATGAGTCCCACTTTTAAGCTCTTTGCCCCTACCTAAAAGAAAAATGGATTTGAGCCTAAATACTCCATTCTTAGATTTATGAATCAGCTCACGAACCAATAAATAAATTAGATAGATAGATGGATGGATGGATGGATGGATGGATGGATGGATGGATGGATGGATGGATGGAGACTAAGGTAATATACTTAAAAATTGTTCTATTAGTAAGACCGAAATTTTCAAAGAGAAAATTTCAGAAAAGTAGTAATTGTTTAACGGTGCACTATTATTTTCCCAATGCTTTTTACTATTATTTAGAGTGTGCTTCCTAATCTTATCTGACAGTTTTCTTTTATTTTTTGCTTCTCTTCCTTACAGTAATATGCACAGTTCAGTCTTACTGAATTCATCTATTGATCTTGGAAGGTAAGTGCTGCTTTAGCTATCTATAGCCTTAATCTAAGAAGCCCATCATGTAAACACAAAAGTCTCCCCTACAGCAAATCACTGTGAGATATAGGCATTTTTTTTATTATTAATAGAGAGAAACAGACAAAACACCTGGTATCAACTAACAAATGCACAGCTTTACCTTCTGTGCAAGATTGCTTGGGCTTCACAGTAGAAGCCAAGACTCAAATGAAAGAAAAATAACAATGTTGGAGATGCGTCTGGAGAAAGTTACTTGTGGTGATAGACACCATGAAATCAATGCGATAATTTAATTATCCTGCCTATAATTAAAATCTTCTTAGAAATCACATCATTAGCTACCTGGGTTATTTCTTTAAATCTTTATGTAAACTCTATCAATCATTGTTAAATCCCGCTAGTGAATTTATAGAGACATTCTGATGAGTACTATTAATCAATATGGTTAATGTTCATATTGTTAAATCAGTGTTTCTCAAACTTAGCAACTTTAAGATAAGTGAATTTCAACTACCAGAATTCCCCAGCCAGTGTATACTCTGGGGAATTCTGGGAGTTGGTTTATACATCTTAAAAGTTTCCAAGCTTGAGAAACACTGTGTTAAGCAATGGAATAAATATTTGGTTCCCAAAATAAACACTGTGTAAAGAAATGTACACAAAAGGGATGCAGTGGCTCGGTGGCTAAGATGCTGAGCTTGTCGATCGAAAGGTCGGCAGTTCAGTGGTTCGAATCCCTAGTGCCGTGTAACGGGGTGAGCTCCTGTTACTTATCCCAGCTTCTGCCAACCTAGCAGTTTGAAAGCACGTAAAAAATGCAAGTAGAAAAATAGAGTCCACCTTTGGTGGGAAGGTAACAGCGTTCCGTGCGCCTTTGGCATTTAGTCATGCTGGCCACATGACCACCGAGATGTCTTTGGACAGTGCTGGCTCTTTGGCTTTGAAATGGAGATGAGCACCGCCCCCTAGAGTCAGGAACGACTAGCACATATGTGCGAAGGGAACCTTTACCTTTATCTTTAAAGAAATGTATATTTCTTGCCAACACTTGCACTTGTTTGTTTGTTTGGACTTTTACATAGTTGTGAATAAATTCATTATTTCAGAATTGTAGATGCATTATCATCCTCCAGGTAAAGATAAAGCCCTTTAAGTCATAAAGGGCTTTAAAAGAAAGAATTAGCACCTTGAATTGCAGCGAATAGAATAGAATAGAATAGAATAGAATAGAATAGAATAGAATAGAATAGAATAGAATAGAATAGAATAGAATAGAATAGAATAGAATAGAATAGAATAGAATTCTTTATTGGTCAAATGTGATTGGACACACAAGGAGTTTGTCTTTGGTGCATATGCTCTTAGTGTACATAAAAGAAAAAAAATACATCCATCAAAAATCATAAGCTACAATACTTAGTGATAGTCGTAGGTTACTAAATAAGCAATCAAATCATACTAAGAAACAAATAAAACAATATAAATCGTAGAGATACAAGCAACGAGGTTATAGTCATAAGTGGGAGGAGATAGTAATAGGAAGGATGAGAAGAATAATAGTAATACAATCTTAGTAAATAATTTGACAGTGTTGCGGGAATTAGTTGTTTAGCAGTGTGATGGCATTTGGGAAAAAACTGTCCTTGTGTCTACCAGTCGTTGTTGAGATATGGGAATGAAAAATGTCCATTGCATTTTAAACTATCTTTAGCTTCTAGGTGATCTTCAAAGGCAGACAGGTAGAGCACATTGAAATAGTTGAATCATAGAATGACCCAGGTGTGAATGACTACCTGCAGGGCTTCCCAGTAGAGGAAAGGACACCACTGGTACACATGATGTACCTGTGCAAAGGCTCTCCTGGACATAGCTGCCATTTACTCTTTGAACAATAGCACTGAATTCAAAGCTGAGTCCAGGTGGACCCCTAAATTTTTCACAATTTGAAATTGAGACATGCCACCTTATCAAAGATCAATGATTGAGATATTCCTGCCACAACCACTCGGTCTTAGTCAGAATTGAGCAAAGTCTGTTCCTTTGGGTCACTACCTCAACAGCTTTCCTTGCACAACTCAGGGCAGAGAGGTAAAGTATACTGATGATACCAAACCCTGAAGTGATGAATGTCCTCACCCAATGGTTTCATGTATATATTAAACAAGAGAAGGGAGAGGACTGAATCTCAGCTTGCATTTCAACCTCATTTTAAACTTCTTTGTGGAACAACCTGATATGACTTCTTGTTTTGTTTGGGTGCCTGTGTGTGGGTTTTACTTTCAAGGTTGACTCAGCCTTCCATCCTTCTGAGGTTGGTAAAACGAGGATCCAGATTGTTGGGGGTAATATGCTAACTCTGTAAACCGCTTAGAGAGGGCTGTAAAAGCACTGTGAAGTGGTATATAAGTCTAAGTGTTATTGCTATTGCTGCTCCTGACCCCTGAACTAGTCACTACAAGGGTTTTGTATTTGTTTCATTTTTTGGCTGTTGTTGTTTTGAAGTGGTTTGCCATTGCTTTCTTTCCAAGTGTGAAGACAATAACTGACCAAGATCAAGCAACTGGCTTTGTGTCTCAGACAGGGCTAGAAATCACAGTCTCCCAGTTTCTCGCCTGGTTCTTAACCACCATGCCAAACTCCCTCATCACTTCAAGAACTTAAAAAACTAGTCCATCCCTTTGAAGGTCAGTACAATAAAATTAGTAAAAATCAGTTTATCTGCTGTTTGATTTACCTTTTCCAAATTGGCAAAACTGACTAATCAGTTTCCATGCTGACACTTATCATAAGATTAGTCATTCATTGAAAGATTATGAAATTGAAAAAGTTATGTTAGGATACGAGTACAGACTGAAGGTTGTAAGGAAAAAATAAGTTGAGAACTAACTACTATGTGTCTTTCAAAATATGGGATATTTTTCTTTATTAAAATAAAGATTACCTCTGATACAGTGCTTCTAGTAACATTCTCAAAGGTTGCTATAGCAACTCTTGCAATGTAAATTAGCATCAGGCTTTATCACAAGATTTTTCAGATTGCTGGATTTTAGGGACAAAACAGAGAACACCAACTGAAGTAAAAATAGCTATAGAATAACCTAAAGGGATCAGTTAATAGTCAATGGTTGCCCATTGGTGACTAGACATTATAGAGTTATTTTAACTGCTATATCTGTAAATCCAACAATAAAATGTTATTATAGTTGTAAGCTTATGCTCTTAGTTCCTTAAGTATTTCCAAGAACTGAACAAAGGCCCTTTTAAAATAGCATTAAAAAAAACTATTTGCCATTACTTGAAATAAAAATGTTAAATGTTGCAAATACAGTTATAAAAAGACTATTTTAGCCAATTTTCTTTGACTTGTACAGATGTAGTAGAAAATTAATTCATGTCACAATTTCCCTTTTGTTGAAACCATTATGTGAATGTGTAGGGTGCATATACTGTATCTCTTCAAATAATGCTGAACTACAATTCCTAGGATTTCTCAGAATTAATTCTGTTGCAGGGAAACTATGGGTTTTAATTCAGAACTGCTGGGTGGCCGAATTTGTTCCATCTTCCTAAATATAGCTTTTTTTGTTAAAATGCATGTCTGTATGATACAGATTCTACTGCTGTCAAAGAAAAGCTAACAAATAAATAACAGCCCAATCAAGGAATACCATTCCCACCAACAGCCCAATCAAGCCCATACCATTCCACCAAAACTGTCAGGGCAAGTTACTAGTATATAAAATGAGAGCAAACCCACTCCCTTGTAGCACTGATGAAGTTATCTAGTTTGGTAATGAAACATCTGCAAGAAAACATCCAAGCTCAGAGAGCACCAAGGAACCCACAGTTCAATCCTGAGCTACAAATATTCTCTTCAAAGAAAAGATCATGGAGTGATTCACATGTGCCTTGATAAGGAGGTCCATAGAGATACCATGCCCATGGACACAGAACTAGAACTTGCTTTTGAATAGAACTTAGTTTTGATTTTGTACCTGGTTTGCATGAGTGGTTTCCAAAGCTAGTGTCAGAGTTCCAAGTAATACCCCCACCAAAATAAAACTCTGAAGTTCCTCAAAGCTACATTTTATTAGAGATGTCGTATTGGCACATTTGGGAAAAACCCGAATCTGAAAGATTCTGGATTTTTCCTCACCCAAAGAAAAAATCAAGTCTCTGCCCAACACCCACAAGTCCATCACATGGTAAAATCAAACATCGTCCCAGTTGGAGATGCCTCCCAAATTCAGCCTTCCAGGTGCAGGGCATTTTGTCCTTGACAAAAGGAATGTTATTTTTTTTTTAATTTTTTAATTTTTATTAATTTAAGAAACCACAAAATACATTTATAAATACAAGTAAAACAATATAAAACAGGCATTATTTTAATGACATCTACCTATAATATCTGAATTGTTACAATATCAATATCCTATATTCTTCAGTATACATTATTTCTCTCACCTTATATAATGATATTATTTTATTGATATCTGGTGTCTCTTCCTTAAATTTTATTTGATGTAAAAATTTATTTTACTCTATTGATATCTTTTCTTTTCTTTAATTTTTCTTTCTTTCTTCTTCTCTCTCTCTCTCTCTCTTTTTTTTTTTTACTTTCCTCTAACCATTTATACCACTTTTGCCAGACCATTATTATGTCTATATATCACCCTGGCTCCATACAATTCCCCCTTCCAGTTTCCCACAGTAATAAATGTGGCAGGTCTGAAGGCCTAATGCAAAAGATGGCTTTGAGACCTGGTCTCTCCCTGTAGAGCCCTAGCATCAGTTCTCCTCATAATCACACTAAGACTTCTTTCACACACTACCTCTATCTAAGATCAGCCTAGAGTCCTGGTGATCCTTGGGGCTTTGCTTATATATTTGAAATCTGAACTCAGTTGAGAAAATATGCAGTGAGGAGCAATTTGGCAGCATATCTTCTGAAAATTCAAAGAGGTAGTTTCCATTTGCAGAAATCCCTGCTTTATCTCACCTCTCAGCTGAAAACAGAACAGTACGATTTTTCAATCCAACTGTTGTTCTGTAAAGATTTGTCCCTCACTTTTTTTTTTCCTGTAACAATGCTTTAATAATGTAACTTACATAATTTGCCCAGTTTCTGGTCTCTTTGCAAGAAAGCATATTTTGAAAGGGAACAGTGCTCTCAGGTGATCAAATGCAGGAACTGCTTAAATTCTAAAACGAAGGAGTCTTACTGTGACGATAAGGAAACACGATCAAATCTGAGGAAATTATAGCACAGTCGTGGTAAGAAGAGATTTGAAAATCATCTGCCACAGATTGAAAGTCTGATCCTGTCACAGCATATAAGGCACCAAAAAAACATTAACATTAGCCTCCAAATTTGTGTAATCAAAATCTGTGCAGTGACTTGTGCGTGTGTAAGAGAAAAAGAGACAGATATTCCTTAGGATGGCTGAGGAAAGATAAATGTGTGTTGAAATGAAGATAACTATGTTAAAGCAAGAGTTTGCCCTGATATAAACTTTCTTTTATAAGATTACCTTCATTTGTGTTTTAAAAAGCTACTTCAGGAAACTGTTTCTAATGAAAAATAACGTGACAGTTATTTCAAGTTATTATATTTATAATATACAGTCAAGTTTTATTATATAACTTGACTGTATTTCAAGTTATTATATTTTAATAACTTGAAATACAGTATAACTGTTTAAAAAAGAATTTGCCTAGGAAATTTAGTAATGAAAACTTGCATATAAAAATAACATACAGTGCAGAAAAACACGAGGAGGAGGAGGAGGAGGAGGAGGAGGAGGAGGAGGAGGAGACTTACGTGAAAGGAAGATATGGATGTCCAGTCTTATGGTTTATCCATACTGACTGATTCCCCCATCATCAGAATGATACATCATACTGTTTTGGAACACCAATCTACAGTATACACATCAACATGTATTTCTTATTTTATGTGCTTTTAAAAAGAAATACCAAAAAAAAAAAATTGAAAACCTAACCTGCAGCCTTTTAACATATTAACAGATTAAGGGAGTTGGAAGGGACCTTGTAGGTCATCTAGTCCAACCCTACTCCCCCACCCAGGCAGTAAACCCTACACCATTTCTGACAAATGGCAGTCAATCTCTTCTTGAAAGCCTCCAGTGATGAAGTTCCCACAATGTCAGAAGGCAAGCTGTTCCATTGGTTGATTGTTCTCACTGTCAGAAAATTTCTCCTTATTTCTAGATTGAATCTCTCCTTGATCAGTTTCCATCCATTATTCCTTGTCAGGCCTTTGGTTGTTTTGGAAAATAGCTTGACACCTTCTTCTCTGTGGCAGCCCCTCAAATATTTAGCCATCAAACTATTCAGTTGGAGAGATATACTGAGATATACTGATATACTGGATATTTTTATTTATAATGCTATAATTAGTGCTGCTAGAGTATGAAATTTGGCTTCAGTTTGGAGCTATAAGTGGTTTGGGGGGGAAATATGAGTTATTATGCATTGTTAGGAATTGTTTCTTTATTGCTGAGAAACCCTAAGACAAGAAAATTAGTCTGAGCAGATGGAACTTCATCAGTCTGCAATCAGATTTTCCATGCTTGTAGTTGAAACTCCAGGTTGTCAGTTTCTACTGTAATCTCCTGAAATAAAGAAGCTGTCTTTTTACTGAAGTTGATGAAGTTTTCTATTTTGTAGTAGGGGTTTAGTGGCAATTTTTGTGTTGTATAGAAGAAGCTCTGACCAATGTACATTTTCAATAGAATAGTGTTTTTTCTAGTAACGGCTCAATAAATATAGTAAGATTTATTTGTTTGAAAAAGAAAAAGAATCCTTTCATGGTCAGAGATATACTTTTTAAACAAACATTTGGTCAAAATCCAAAAAGGCTCTTTTGTCAGTCAAGAAGCTTGAGTATGATTGCAACAATATACAGAAAAAGGCATTTTCTACTCTCACATGAAGAAATGCCATTCATTAATAATCAATCAACTAGCATTCTGAAAACCTGTTGGAACTAACTGAACATTCTGTTACATGTGTCACATGAGTATAGAACAACAGTATGTGTAAATCATGCACATGTCACTTAAAACTCCTAGAAAAACATTTTGGAGAGAGCAGATTCCCATCATTGATTTTGTCACTAAAGCCTAGATGGCAACTGAAACCAGGGAAAATGAACATAATCCAAATGATTAAGAAAATGTGCTTGCTAGCAGTGATCTAACGTGAACAGATTGTTCACCTGTCATCTACCAACCATGAAGGAATGTAGAGCTGAACATTGGGGAAGGAAAGATTAAACAATTTAGGGGGGCTCAGGAGATTAGACAGTTCCAAGAAAGAGAGAAACATGGGGGGAGGGGGGAATCAGAATAATTCTGCTTTGATTTTGTCAGTTTGTTATAGCACACACAGGCAGATTATTAAGGAGGATTCAAAAACGTCTTTTTGTACATAACAACACATAAGACATACAATACCCTTGTAGGTTTTTCCGTGTTGTAAAGAAGAGAAATAGCAAGTACAAACACAGCACAAAATGGAATAGGAGAAGGCAAAATGGAAGAGTGAAAAGCTAGTGCCCTTTAGTTTATATATAGAAAGTTAAGCCACACCCAGGCTACAAGCTGTCTCTTATGGTCCCATACAACAAATACTATGTTTCAGTTACCAAACAGCCCTCATTGGCTGACCTGTTGCTATGCCCTATTCCAGTTCATGATTATGACAGATTTTTGTTAAGTATAAATTGGGATATTGTTTAGTATAGCTTCGTATTGTTTAGTTTAAAAGAGAAACTTAGATAGGTTTTAAACCTATCTACCTACTTAAACCTACTGATAGTCTTGAGAGACTATCAGTCCCAACAGACATAAATACTTTTGGCCATTATTTTGCTTGGTATGTGTGCTTTTTATGTTATGCTTTTAAATCTGTTTGCTTGAGTTACTAATAAAGATTAAGATATCTTTATTCACCAGTGTGTTTATTGTCTCTGGATTCAAAGGAACCGATTGCCTGGGCACCTGATCACTGCTTGTCATTTGGCAAAACAGAGAGAGAATGGAAACTAAGGGCCTAAAAGAAAGAATTTCCATTCCCAGTCTTTAATATGCCATCAAATGTGAGCTCCAGTTATAATTACAGTGCTCAAATTAAGCATTAAACTGGAGGCAACGGCCACACAAGAGAAGAAACTGGTTTTACTTAATGTATATTTATATTCAATTCAATTCTATGATCATACGTTTATTAATTTCCCCCATTAATCACATCAAACATTGCAATTTGATGTCAACTTTTAGAGAATTCTATGGGCATCTTCATTAGATTTTGGAGGCTGCTTGCATTGCTAAGCACACAGTTGTGGATCTGAATTTGGATCAGAAGTGGGCATATATATTAAATTGATCCTATCCATTTCATAATTTCTTGTTTCACATCTTCAGCAATTATGATATTCAGGCCTGTTTCTGCTTGCATTAACCAGCTCCTGTTATTATAAGTTTCTGGATTGTATCTATTTGGTTCATCATATTAGCACATTTTGTCCTTTTGAAGGGTCTTATCTGCCACATTATGTGTACAAATTATTTTCAATAGACAGTTCATGACCTTATAAGTAAAACATGATCAAGCAGATTCTCTTATTAGATGAAAAACTAAGCCTTCATGCTAGCTCATAAATCTCCCTGTCATTTTCATAGCTATAATCCATAATCAAAATCAACCAGTGATGATTTGGGATGTACATATTTTGGTGCACATTTTGGTGTCTTACTTTTTATCATATAAAAGTTTTTGGCTGTCTTTAAATAGAACCGTTCCTTTATATTCACAGATGGGTCCCAATAACATTTGGGTTCAATACAATTTATAGTAGATTCGTAGAAAATACCTGTTGCACATATTTTTTCTGGGGGAGGAGAGCCTGAGTTGGCTGTCCACTATCAAAAGATCTATTTTCTTCTCTTTCTTAGCCATCATCTTCAAGAAAGATAGTTTTATTTACATGTTTGTGTGTACCTTTGAGTTAGTCTTGATTCCTGGGGACTCCAAAAGTCTCTGCAGTTCTCTTGGAAGCAGTTTCTATTTTCCTTCCTCTTAGGACTGAAAAAGTCTGGTCCAAGGTCACCTAGGAGGCTTTGTACCCTAAGGAAGAACTAGAATTCCCAGTTTCCCAGTTTCTAGTCTAGTACTTTTAACCACGACACTAAACTGGGTCTCTTACATACTTAAGGTCATGCCCCTAGGTATGAGGTTTTACATGAGTTGTAACCTCTTTTACATGAAGCTATGTAAAACTTCATTTGTGGGAGCATGACATAATGTCCTCTCTGTGTGTGTGTGTCCCTCCCTCCCTCCCTCCCTCCCTTCCTCTCTGATAGTATGGGAACGTGGACTCAACTTATAACCATAATTGAAACCAAAACTAAGAGATGCATTTGTTATATAAGTTGTGTCCAATTTTGCAATCTTTTTACCAGGGTTGTTTAGTAAATCAAATGGTTGTTACCTGAATCTAGCTTCTTTGCTTGACTTTACTGGTCTGAACGCCTTGGGAAAGTTACGAATGAAAATCACGTGATCCTGGAATGCTACTACCATTGTAAATATGTGCTGGTTGCCAAGCACCTGAATTCTGATCATGTGACTAAGGAATGGCTGTGATGGTCATCAGTGCGAGAATCGATTGTAAAAAACAATTTCTCAGCACCATCATAATTCAGATGGATGTTAAATGAATGGTCATAAGCCAAGGATTACTTATATTATATTATTTTCTATATTCTATAAATGCCTTCCTGCAAGACCACAAAGATTTGGATACCTCCTAAAGCTACTATTCTGAATGTATTCATCTAAAATAATCCATGGGTTTACTTAGCGGTTGAGGTTTGAAACTCCATAAAATAACATCTTTTAACAGAATAACAGAGTTGGAACGGACCTTGTAAGTCATTTAGTCCAACCTCCCACCCAAGCAGGAGACTCCACACCATTTTTGAAATATGGCAGTCCACTCTCTTCTTGAAAGCTTCCAGTGGTGAAACTCCCACAACTTCTGAAGGCAAGCTGTTCCATTAGTTGACTATGTAGGTTCCATGATACCTAATAAGGATAAAACTAGTCCTTTATTGTCTACTGGTGGTCAACATTGCTGCAAGGAGCCCTTTGGACCTGTTCTTTGTATCATATATTTTTGTCTATTCGATAAAGTATCATTTCCTTTCAGCTAACAGAATTGTTTAAAGCTTCATTATCTGGAATTCATTAAAAATCTGCTTGCCCTTCAGCCTACCGCAGTTTTCTATTTTTCTTCTCCCCACACAATGTCCTCCACCCCAAAAGTAGAATAAGTACCACATTGTTACTGTTTCTAAGGTCACTCAATCAGATAAATATTGAAAGTAAATTGTGATTTTTATGCTAACTGTTCCACTTTTGAAAGAATTGGGCAAAGAGACTATTTATCCTTTACTGCAGGGATTTATGGATTTCCTACCTGGCTTTCTGCACAAGCTAAATTTAAATCATTCTGAACAACGAATGCTTGAAAAGGACTTAACATTTAGGACTACTGGAAGGTATGGTTTTCCTCTTAGTACCCTGACACATTCTCAACCAATCATTATAAATAGCTTTGAAAATGTCTCTAACTTGGGCAGAAAAGACAAATACATGCTGAGCCAATGAACTTTGAACATCATACTCCAGAAAATGTGCCGAAGAAACAGTTGCCATAGTTGGCTATAATATCATCACAATGCCACACATTGGTAATTTACATTTATTTCTAAACTGAGTCCTGCTGGTTGGGCCATATGGTCATGTCAACGAGGATTGATTCATTATTCCATTTATATCCCCACTTTATTATTTATTTATTTATTTATTTATTTATTTATTTATTTATTTATTTATTGGTTTGATTTATATGCTGCCCTTCTCCAGAGACTCAGGACGGCTTACAATGCATTAAGCAATAGCCTTCATACTTTTGTATATACCTACTTAGTAGGGCTTTCAGTCCCCACAAGTGATGTTCTTTTTTATACAAAGTCAGCTGATTGCCCCCACAATCTGGGTCCTCATTTTACCTACCTCGGAAGGATGGAAGACTGAGTCAACCTTGAGCTTTATTAATGAACTTTATTGTTCATTAACTCAAACCAATGTACAGTACATACCAGAGGTGAGTTTCAACAGGTTCTGACCAGTTCTAGAGAACCGGTAGCAGAAATTTTGAGTAGTTCGGAGAACCGGTAGTAAAAATTCTGACTGGCCCCACCCCCATCTATTCTCTGCTTCCCAAGCCCCAGATGATCAGGAGGAAACAGGGATTTTGCAGTATCCTTCCCCTGGAGTGGGGTGGGAATGGAAATTTTACAGTATCCTTCCTCTGCCATGCCCACCAAGCCACATCATGCCCACCAAGCCACACCCACAGAACTGGTAGTAAAAAAATTTGAAACCCACCACTGGTACATACCTATGTTCCCACTTCCTGATTTCCCACAAGAACAATACCAGAGGGGTCCTTGTCTAAAATACCCCCCTCCCCCAGCCAGCTTTCATACCTAAGGAACAACTACAACTCACATCTCCTGGTTTCTAAGGATTAAGATGTTTATTATGGCATTCAGTCTGTAGAAATTCTCAGTCATCCAGGTCATGGTTGTCCCAAAGATGGTTTTTTAAGAGGCAACTGGACTTCCTTGGGTTTTCTTTTTCTTTTGAAGATGTTTCGCTTCTTATTCAAGAAGTTTCTTCTGCTCTGACAGGGTAGTTATTATGGCATTAGTTTTTGAATCTAGAGCCCACATCAACAAATACCCAATGTGTACTTTGAGCACATTAATGAATTGTTAGATGATGATAATGTCTTGATCAAAGATCTGTTAGTTACTAGTGAGCCTCTTTTTCCTTCTAGTCATTGTGTCTTTTCATAAATAACATCAGGAAGGCTATTTACATAATTGTAAAGTTCTGGTGAAACAAATACAAGCCATTGTTTCCCTATGGTTACAACAAGAACAGAATTGATTCACCAGCCTATATTTTTTCACAACAGACAAATCAAATCCTTTCTGAAATTCCATTTCTTCCTTAGGAGCAAGAGTACAGCTGAATCTAACTTATGCCTCTAATATAAAATAGAAGCCATTAAAAAAAATCCTACTTTATTTTACTTAAAACATCAAATAGATGAAATTCCATAGGTTCATTGATCAGAATTCATCTATAAAAATGTGCCTAGCCTTGACTCTACAAATGTTGCATTCCTTTTTCCTTCATACTGATAAAGAAAAGTGTTTGTTTATTTAATTTTCTAAGAGTTCCTCTGAGAGAAATATGCATCATCTCTGCGGGGAACTGAACTTTATATAATTACGGTGCATGGTACTTTGCCTGTTGCTTAACAAAGTTAAATCTGTTTCCATACTGCAAACAATATTTGGCTTTTGAATCTGAAAATGGTTCTGAGAAGCTTAAGGAGGTGGCAGAGTTCAGTTCAAAGAAATGAACTCTGGAATGAATAACCATAGCAGCTTAGATATAAGTTTGCTTACAGCTTCATTTTTTTCCAATAATTTGTATTGCAACAAGAAAGACAAATCCAATTTCCTTCCCCACAATCCTTTTTGCTGTAACTTATCCAGGCAGAACCTACCAGTAGTGACATCCAATCAGAAGCAAGCACAGGGAAAATCAATGATTGAAATTGCAATTGAAAACTGCTTACAGCTTCATTTTTTTTCAATAATTTGTATTGCAACAAGAAAGACAAATCCAATTTCCCTTCCCCACAATCCTTTTTGCTGTAATTTATCCAGGAAGAACCCACCAGTAGTGACATCCAATGAGAAGCAAGCACAGGGAAAATCAATGATTGAAATTGAGGAGAGATGACAAGTAATTATGATGTTATCAGAAGGATGGTCATCTACTCATACCTCCTGTTCTTCTGAAGCTATTCTTCCAACTTAAGAGACACATCCCCAAGTATCGCTACCACTATTGAGACCATGTTGCCGGTAAAGGAGAATATTTGTAGCTCAGGGTTGAAATGAGGAGTCCTTGGTGCTCTCTGAGCTTGTTTTCTTGCAGATGCTTCATTAACCAAACTATGCATTATTGATGCATTGATGATGTTACCTAGTTTGGTTAATGAAGCATTTGCAAAAAAAAACAAACAACCAAGTTCAGAGAGCACCAAGGACCCTTCTGAGATCCCATTGCCCTTTAGTTTAGTTTAGTTTAGTTTAGTTTAGTTTAGTTTAGTTTAGTTTCCATATGTAATGCTGTCTACATGGGGCTCCCCTTGGGATGCATCCGGAGGCTTCAGCTGGTACAGAATGTGGCCGCGCGGGGTACTATGGGAGCGACAGGGCGCTCCCATGTGACACCTCTCCTGCGTGAGCTGCATTGGTTGCCGGTTGATTTCCGGGTGCATTTCAAGGTGTTGGTAATCACCTTTAAAGCGCTCCATGGCTTAGGACCAGGGTACTTACGGGACTGCCTTCTGCCACCTATTGCCTCCCACCGGCCGGTTCGCTCCCACAGAGAGGGCCTCCTCAGGGTGCCGTCAGCCAGACAGTGCCGGCTGGCGACCCCCAGGGGGAGAGCATTCTCTGTGGTAGCCCCCACCCTCTGGAACGATCTCCCTCCAGATCTGAGAACTATCGCTGACCTCCGGACCTTTCGTCGGGCTTTGAAGACTCATCTCTTCCAACTTGCCGGACTTGCCTGATCCCTCCTATTTTTAAATATTTTAAATTATTTTAAATTTTTAGAGTTTTAGAGTTTTTATTCGGTTTGTATTTTTAGCCTAAATTTATATTGATTTTAGTACGTTTTAACTTATTGTATTGCATTGGTTTTAAATTGGCTGTTCACCGCCCTGAGTCCGGAAGGAGAAGGGCGGTATAGAAATTTAATAAATAAATAAATAAATAAATAAATATCCTCCCCAGTTCCTGCTTCAGGCCCTGGTAATTCTCCAGTTTCTCATACTCCTTCTTCCTGATGTTGCTGTCAGGTCCCATAGATCCCTATCAGAATACTGCCATTCTGGTGAGGAGGATGCCTGGGTGCATTCTTCAGTTTATAGCCTTTTTATTTATTTATTTATTTATTTTTTATTTATTTAAATTTATATACCGCCCTTCTCCTAGTGGACTCAGGGCGGTGTACAGCCAAGAATAAAAAACACTCCAATACAAAATTTAAAATATTAATAAAAGAATTAAATAATTTTGGCCCAATAAATTTAAAAACCCAATAGGCAATTAAAATTTAAAACCCATAAAACTTTAAGCTTAAAAAAGAGGGGGGGGGTTACGCCAGCCCAGCTTGACAAAATAAAAAAGTTTTTAGGGCACGGCGGAAAGCCCGGAGATCGGGTATCGTACGGATCTCCGGGGGCAAATTGTTCCAGAGGGCTGGTGCTGCCACAGAGAAGGCTCTCCCCCTGGGTGTCGCCAGCCGACATTGTCTGGCCGACGGCACCCTGAGGAGTCCCTCTCTGTGGGAGCGAACTGGCCGGTGGGAGGCTATCGGTGGCAGAAGGCGGTCCCGCAAGTACCCAGGCCCTATGCCATGGAGCGCTTTAAAGGTGGTCACTAACACCTTGAAGCGCACCCGGAAGACCACCGGAAGCCAATGCAGCTCACGCAGGAGAGGTGTCACATGGGAGCGCCCCCTTGCTCCCATAATCCCCCGCGCGGCCGCATTCTGCACCAGTTGGAGCCTCCGGGTGCACCTCAAGGGGAGCCCCATGTAGAGAGCATTGCAGTAGTCCAGGCGGGAAATGACGAGTGCCTGAGTGACTGTGCGTACGGAATCCCGATCTAGATAGGGACGCAACTGGCGTATCAGGCGAGCCTGATAAAAAGCCCCCCTGGCCACGGCCGTCACATGCTCCTCCAAAGACAGCCGTGCATCCAGGAGGACGCCCAAGTTGCGAGCCCTATCCGTGGGGGCCAATGACTCGCCCCCAATGGTCAGTGATGGAGTCAACTGGCCATATCGGGACGCCGGAAGCCACAGCCACTCGGTCTTGGAGGGGTTGAGTTGGAGCCTGCTGCCCCCCATCCAGATCCGCACGGCCTCCAGGCATCGGGACATCACTTCCACGGCATCGTTGGGGTGGCCTGGGGTGGAGAAGTACAGCTGAGTGTCATCAGCGTACTGATGGAACTTCACCCCAAAGCCACGGATGATCTCGCCCAGCGGCTTCACATAGATGTTGAACAGAAGGGGCGAAAGGACCGACCCTTGCGGCACTCCACAAGAGAGACGCCTCGGGGTCGACCTCTGCCCCCCTGCCAACACCGTCTGCGACCGGTCGGAGAGATAGGAGGAGAACCACCGCAAAACGGTGCCCCCCACTCCCAACCCCTCCAGCCGGCGCAGCATGATACCATGGTCGATGGTATCAAAAGCTGCTGAGAGATCTAACAGGACCAGGATAGAGGAGCAACCCCTATCCCGAGCCCTCCAGAGATCATCCACCAACGCGACCAATGCCGTTTCCGTGCTGTACCCGGGCCTGAAGCCGGACTGGAGCGGATCCAGATAGACAGCTTCATCCAGATACCCAGGAAGCTGATGCGCCACCACACTCTCAACAACCTTCGCCAAGAAGGGAAGGTTGGAGACTGGACGATAATTAGCCAAAATAGCTGGGTCCAGAGAAGGCTTCTTGAGGAGGGGCCTCACCACCGCCTCTTTCAAGGCAACTGGCAAGACACCCTCACTCAAAGAAGCATTAATAATCCTCTGGAGCCAGCCTCGTGTAACCTCCTGGGAGGCCAGCACCAACCAGGAGGGACACGGGTCCAATAAACATGTGGTCGCGTTCAGCCGCCTGAGTATTCTGTCCACGTCCTCGGGAGCAACAGGATCAAACTCCTCCCAGATGACATCCTCAAGACCAGCCTCCATCATCCCACCTGTATCTACCCAGTTGGAGACCAGACCATCCCGAATCTGAGTGATTTTATCGTGCAGAAACTGAACAAAATCCTCAGCACGACCCTGCAAGGGGTCCTCCCGCGCTCCCAGATGGAGGAGGGAGCGGGTCACCCTGAACAGGGCGGCTGGGCGGTTATCTGCCGATGCAATAAGAGCGGAAAAATGGTTACATTTTGCCGCTTTTATCGCCACTAGGTAAGTCTTAATATGAGCTCTTACCAGTGTTCGGTCGGACTCGGAACGGCTGGACCTCCAACTGCTCTCTAGGCGTCTTTTCCGGCGCTTCATCTCCCTAAGCTCCTCAGAGAACCAGGTAAGCTCGGCGACGGGTCAGAGGCCGCAAAGGCACGACTCGGTCTAAAGCATCAGCGGCCGCCCTATCCCAGGCGGCCACCAACCCTTCAGCCGAGCCATGTGTCAGATCCTCAGGAAATGGCCCAAACTCCGTCTGGAACCTCTCCGGGTCCATCAGGCGCCTGGGGCGGAACCATCTAATCTGTTCCGCCTCCCTGCAGCGGGGTATGGCGGTTAGAAAGTCGAGCCTAAGAAGGGAATGATCTGACCATGACAAGGGCTCAATCACTATCTCCCCTAATTCAAGATCATTTATCCACTGACCAGAGACAAAAATCAAGTCCAGAGTGTGTCCTCCCATGTGAGTGGGTTCATGAATTAATTGGGTCAGGTCCATGGCCGTCATGGAAGCCATGAACTCCCGAGCCAACTCAGACGCCTCGCCGACAGATGGCAGGTTGAAATCCCCCATGACCATAAGCCTGGGGGTCTCAACCGCCACCTCGGCAATCACGCTTAGCAGCTCGGGCAGGGCAGCCGACACGTGGCAGGGAGCCAGGTACGCAATCAGCAAACCCATCTGCCTCCCATGTCTCCACTTCACGAGGAGAGACTCACATCCAGCTATCTGAGGTACAGTGGCCTCCCTAGGGACAAGACTTTCCTTTACCAGAACCGCCACCCCCCCACCCCTCCCCTGGGACCTTGGCCGATGGAATGCAAAGAAACCTGGTGGGCACATCTCTACGAGGGGGACCCCCCCCTCCAGGCCCAACCAGGTTTCCGTAATACCTACCAGGTCCGCACCCCCCTCCTGGGCAAGATCACAAATGAGGGGGGCTTTATTTACCACGGACCTGGCATTGCACAACATCAGCCGAAGGCCCGGGGCCTGAGAATCTGAACAACCCGGGGAGCGAGAAAGGCATTGGGGGCCGGAGCACGCGATCGCTCGCAAATAGCGAGCACGTCCTCCCTTAACATGATATGGCCCCCTGCCACCGCTATATCTGCCCCTCCCACCCACAATGCCGATGGAAGCGCCCTCCACAGTATAGGAACTAGCCCTCTCAGCCCCCCCCAATAACTGTGGGTTGCCCCCCAAACCCATCCCAGTCATACACCTGTCATTTTCCCTCCCACCCCTTAAAAAACGTGTTAAAAACAAATACAGTGAACTTTTAAAAACCCCAACGCCTTCATGCCACCTCTCGGGATCCCAGGATCCGTCCTTGAGGTATTTTTTAGCTAGGCCGGTTGGCCACATCCAGGAATGGGGGGCATTCCTGGTGCCTATCTATCATGTACTTTGATTTACCTTCCTGGGAATGTAAAGGGGGAATGCCATCTGTTTTGTATCAATTCCAAAGCCTCCAGCAAGAGAAGCCTAAGAACAATGTCTTATCATTTTCTCAGCAGTGGTGAAATCCAGCAGTTTCTGACAAGTTCTGGAGAACCGGTAGCAGAAATTTTGAGCAGTTCGGAGAACCGGTAGCAGAAATTTTGAGTAGTTTGGAGAACTGGCAAATACTACCTCTGGCTGGCCCGAGAGTGGGGAGGGAATGGGGATTTTGCAGTATCCTTCTCCTGCCACACCCACCAAGCCACGCCTACCAAGCCACACCACGCCCACCAAGCCATGCCCACAGAACCGGTAGTAAAAGAAAATTGGATTTCACTACTGCTTCTGGGAATCTTCAGATCCTGCTTCCTTTATCCTGCAATCCCTTTCTTTCAATAAAAGGTTCCTTTTGAAATGCTAATTGTTCTAAGAGTTCTACTTTCCTGAACTGGAGAGGAGAGGCAGGCTCTTACATTTGCTGTTACTTGGCATCACTGCATCTGTAACCATCACTATCATTTGGTTCTTGTTTACTTCCATGATGTCTGGGTAGTATCTGCCTATCTATCTCGATCTGAGTGTTTGAACCCATGGAGATTGCTGGTTCCTTTTCCTGGGCACCAATATTGTAAATAACCAATAATAATCTCTGAACAAGACTCTACTATTCAAAGAGATCCTTAACCTTCTAGTCTTGAAGCTTATCAGTTTGCAGTAGGGTTTTCAAAGCCATGCCAGTGGGTGGTTCCTTTACTTGTGCTGTTTCTGGAGTCTGTAGCCTTTACCTTAGGTAACAACAGCAGCAGCAAGTAACACAGCTCCTATCATGCTAACAATCTGTTCATGCTGTACAGTTTCAGCTGGTAGGCTTCAAATGTTCTGGTCCTTTTCACAAGATATAAGAAGAAACATGAATATTTGAGGCTTGTTGTCCTTCTGAGATATGAGCCTCAAAGAAAGACAGATATAACAGTAGCCAAGGAGAACCCATCACCACACAATCCAAGTGTTCTGTTTTCTCTGGGTGAGTTTCTTTTGTCATGAGGTAAAACTGCAATAAGCCTCAGGACAAGTTGAAGTTTTCAGCTTCCTGAACACATCTGATATGTTATATTTTGAAGCAAAAAGCGCAAACAAAACAAAGCTAGTATTTTTCATGCCTCATTAGGCCAACAAATAAATATGGGATTACACTTACCCCAAAGGATCAAATGACGTTGTCACAGATAACCAACTATGTATGCATCACGAATGCACATGAACAACCTCTGGGAGAAGAAGTCATTCTGCATCCCAGAAACACAGTTTCATTTTTCAGTTTTTGCTGAAAATTATTTTGCTGAAAACCGTTTTTGCTGTTTTCTCCTAATCCACATCATGAGCAGCCACATGTAAACAGAACATGCCTGCTGGCATCATGAAGTACTTAAAAGATACAGAGAGATCTAAGCAGAAAAAAAACAACCCCTTCTCTTGATGTTTCATTCAGTGGTAACACATTTAAGGCTAGTAGTATCATTTGCCTGAAGCTTTAGAAAGAACATATCCAAAGAGTGCAATAACACTATTCTCTTTTGTCCTGTCCTGTCCTGTCCTGTCCTATCCTATCCATAGCTAATACACTTACTGATTTTACTGTAGCCTACAGTCGATTAACAAATTGTTCAAAGTTCCAACTGACCTACCAGGAGGTTGCTTATGACCTAGATTCAAAGTTCCAAATGTTACACACCAGTGGTGGGTTGCTCCAGGTTTGGTCCGGTTCTTGTGAACCGGTAGTAAAAGCGGCCACCTACCCAGACGTCATCATGGATGACCTGCATATGTGCATGAGCGAAGCGCGCATGCATGCAAGCTCCGTTGCAAACCGGTAGTAAAGGTAAGTAGAAACCACCCCCTCCATTACACACATCCCTCCCATAGCCACCTGAACCTATAAATATGGCAACCAGGCCATATTTATAGCCATTTGCAACATCCCACAGTCACATGACTATGCTTTACAATGGTTTTGCTAAAACCCAGAATTTATTTCCTGGTTGTCAGCAAAACTGCACCCATAATGAAGCAGTGATTCATTTAACAACTGTAGTATTTAGTTAACCATCGCCAAAAAGACAGTAAAACTAAATGAGTCACAAGACTGTTTTACCCCCATCACGATTTACAACCCTGATGGACAGGCTCCCATGTAGGTATAAATGGGCCTATTTGCTTATTCCTTAGTTTTATGTCCCACCTATTCTCCATGACCTCAAAATGAGTTAATTGAGCAGCCTGTCTTATCAAATTGTCACTACCATCTCCCTTTGAGATTGACTGTGTGATAGTCACCCCTGCGTAACTAGGGGTGAGCTCCAGAGGTGGTATTCAGCAGGTTCTGATCAGTTCTGGAGAACCGGTAGCGGAAATTTTGAGTAGTTTGGAGAACCAGTAAATACCACCTCTGATTGGCCCCGCCCCCATCTATTCTCTGCCTCCCAAGTCCCAGCTGATTGGGAAGAAATGGGGATTTTGCAGTAACCTTCCCATGGAGTGGGGTGGGAATGGAGATTTTACAATATCTTTCCCCTGCAACTCCCACCAAGCCACTCCACGGCCACTAAGCCATACCCACAGAACCGGTACTAAAAAAATTTGAATCCCACCACTGGTGTGCTCAAACCCAGGTCTCAGCATGCATCCAACTTCTTAATTATTACATTAAACTTGTTCTTTATCACAATGTAAAAGAATACAGGACTGCTACTTAATTTGATGACATGCAAAACCAGCCATTTTGGATTTTGACTCTCACCTGCTAACAATAAATGAATGAAATCATCTTATAAAAATGGCCATGATTTGGTTACATCACAATGTCACCTTGTTTTGTTGGTTTGCTTCTGTTTTTGTTTCCGAACATTGCCTTTATTTTGCAGACTATTTATTCTGCTTTAAGAATTGTTTTATCTGTCATATGCATTATATTTGTGTCTGAAACAAAGGATGGGATTTAATCAGAGACAAGCAGCTTTTGATCCAGATTACCCTCTGCTTCATTCTTCCCCATTTAAGAATTTGAGACTGCTAAAATCTGTTGACTGGATTCTTACCATATTCTTGTGTACTCTTTTTTTCTTTACCCTCACAGAAAACATCAGCATGGTATTTATTTATGCTACCTTTTCAATCCTGTCATTAATTACTGAAGAAATATTTACCATAAATCAATCACAATTTCACTGCATTGTGCCCCCAACCACATCTCCAAAAAACCAAAAATATCACTGTGAAAAATAGTTAAACAGAACTAAAAAATAAAAAATAAAAAAAGAGGTCTGAATAAAATAAGAGGCAAGTGCCAAAGATAAAACTAACTCTCCAGTTAAAACATCTAACAAGCTGGCAAGAGAAAAAGGAGTCAGAAGAAAGTGATTTTTCCCAAATTGGCAGAAGGCAACTTGGCAAAATGTTTCATAGTTAGGATGTGCTATTTCTAAAAAGAACTCATGTCAAATCTAAATATAGTTGACCAAGAAAAAAAATATAGTTGCTGATTAGATATAAAATAAATGATATGAATAAAAATTAGCACTTCCGTTTTTTCAAAAATGCTTAATCTAGAAGATATTCAAGACATATTTCACTTACTGGTTTATATACTATGAAACGGTATACGTCTATATGTGCTGTTGCTATTATTATTATTTGAAATTAAATAAGTTTTGGTGCTAGCTACCAGTTTGGCTTGCTTCAAAAAAAAAAAAGGGTTGGATTTTTATCATAAGTGGTGGACTTGTGCTAAAACGAAAAAAAAATTGGGCAAAAATACATAGATGGCTAGAAAAGATATTAGGGAAACATGTAGATTTTAAACCTGAACTATTTTTATTAGGGATAGAAAAGTATGTATTTAGTATTACATGGTTTTAACAGCTGCAAGGATTATCTTCGTACAATATTGGAAAGATAAAGAAACATCGCACGATGAAGAGATAATTAAGAAGATACTAGACTGTGCAGAAATGGATAGGTTTGCATTGAAAATCAAATAGAAAGAAGACACAGAATATTATCAGACATGGAACTTATTTTACCAGTGGTTGGAAAAAAGAGGTGGAGAGTAAGAATGGCATTTGTATTGTTAAGCAAATTAAATACCCAGACAACATGATTTGTATTAAGCACTAAGAAATGTAATTAATAGAAATTTATTAAGATTTAATTTTTAGAAAAGGGTTGGACCAATCCATGGAAGTCATGGTTTCAATGGCTGAATTGCTTCATGGGTTATTCAGATGGCAATCTGACTTCCTCTGCTTTGGAGGTCCATCTGCTAAGAGACTAGTAGGCTTCCTTTTGCAGTTGGTTGGCCATTCTGGGTATAAACTGTTGGATTAGATGGGCCAGAGGTTCAATCCAACAAAGGTTTATATTTGTATGTTCTAAATTAAATTCACTCCAAGCTCAATTCTTGGGGACATGATGTGCATACCCATATAATTTTCTTAAGAAGAGTATGAATAGAGGTTACATTTCCTTCTTCCCTGAAATTTCTCCACTCCCATTATAACCTACAGCCCTGAGATTTTCTTATATTATTTAAATGCTAACTGCGATTAATCCTGCTTAGCTTTTTGATATTAGCCAAAGATGAGCTAATATTTTGATTGAACTGCAAGGTAATCAAACTGGTCAATCCTCAAGGAGATCAACCCAGGCTGCTCTTCAGAAGGCCAGATCCTGAAGATGAAACTCAAATACTTTGGCCATCTAATGATAAGGAAGGATTCACTGGAGAAAAACCTAATGCTGGGAAAGATTGAGGGCAAAAGAAGGGGACGACAGAGAATCCAGTGGCTGAATGGAATAACTGAAGCAATTGGCATGAACTTAAATGGGCTCCAGAGGATGGTAGAGGACAGGAAGGCCTGGAGGAACATTGTCCATGGAGTCGTGATGGGTCGGACACAACTTCGCAACTAACAACAACAGCAAAACATGAGCTGATAATCAAGCATATTGTTTTAGTAGTACAATTTGACTGAAGGAATAAGCAAACAATCAAAAACTAATAGCTTGTGTTTTCCCAAACGGTTTACATTTTTCTTCACTTGTTTTGTCTCAACTTTTGTTCATTTTTATCCTCTTCATTTTACAATTTTCCATGTTGAACACCTTAGGCACACAAACCGAAAACTGACATTTTACAAAAAGCCATGGACCTGCTAGAGAATGATTAGGGTAAAGGAAGGTTCAGAAATGTCTCAGAGCAAAACAGAGCAAAATCTGAACCTATTTTAAAATGATAGAATCAAAGCTCCCGCTAACATTAACTCAGTGGTGAAATTCAATTTTTTTTACTACCAGTTCTGTGGGTGTGGCTTGGTGGGCGTGGTGTGGCTTGGTGGGCATGGCATGGGAAGGATACTATAAAATCTCCAATTCCAACCTACTCTAGGGGGAAGATACTGCAAAATCTCCATTCCCTCCCCACTCCTGGGGGAAGGATATTGCAAAATCTCCATTCCCATCCCACTCTGGGGCCAGCCAGAGGTGGTATTTGAAGGTTCTCCAAACTGCTCAAAATTTCTGCTACCGATTCTCCAGAACCTGTCAGAACCTGCTGAATTTCACCCTTGCATTAACTATACCATTACAAAATAATTAGGATTTCATTGATCTGTGCTTTCTTCTTGGCAAATTAAGTTCACTGGTAGGGTCCCAGGAGATTGATATTATTCTATATATTTCTATCAGAAGCCACTTAATTCATTCAGGAAAATGAAAGGGAGAAAGTTGGATTTACTTCAGAATCTAATACACCTCTAGCTCTTTGTGTTCTTACACCTGCATCTTATTTGAAGACTTGAAAGCTGCTGTTTGTAAGGCTTTTCCTTCCTTTATTGTCAGAAATAATCAGCTGTTTCATTTTAAATTCTAACCATGCTTTCTCAACTAATGCATAGTGACAATGACTTCCATTCTGTTGGAAATGTGACTTCAACAGCACTTAAGCATCTCCTAAATGCTGACAAAAAGGGGCAGTGGATATAGACAAAGAGTTATTCCACATCCTCTTTTTATGTTTCCTTCTTCCTGGCCTTTATTTATGAGACTGTTGATCCCAGATCACTTCCCTCTGCCTTAATGTCTATGAAGATTCTCAGTCATTCAGGTCATGGTTCTCCCAAAGGTGCTTTTTTCAAAAGGCAACTAGACTTCGTTTTTTTTCCCTTAAAGACATTTCACTTCTCAGCCAAGAAGCTCCTTCAGTCTTGTCTGATGAGGAATGGAAGGATTTCTTTTTTTAAAAAAATAATTTTTATTAAACAGTTTTTTAAAAAACAAACAAACAAACAAAAACCAAACAAAGAAAAACAGATATTTACATCTTCTTCTTTTCAACATCTTCACATCAGTAACCCATATTTATACATTTTCTCTTTCTTATCTTAATCTATCTTTTATACATGTTTCGAGTATATCATATATATATACCGTTATAATATATTCTCTTAATCTAAATATTTTATTTACATTTAACATGAACAGGTATCTAGTTTCCTTTCCACAATTTATATCTTCCCATTTGTTTCCATATTCCTCCACCTAATTTAACCATTGTTTACTTTTCTTTTGTCCCCCCACCTTTCTCCTCCAACCATTTATACCATTTCTCCCAGACTAAGTAGTATTCTGTTTCATCTTTTTCTTGTATCTCCTTTGTGAGCTTATCCATTTCTTCACGCTCCATAATTTTTCTAATCACCTTGTCTTCTGATTTCTATTCCTTCCAGTCATCTGGTCATTTGTACTCAGAAGGTCAGTTATTAGCTCTTTCTGAGAGCTTTTGAGATGACTTGAGAGTTTATCTGTGCCTTTCGGGTGATCCGAATCAGAGTGAAAATAGGTGTAGAACCTTCTTGGAACTAGTACTTGGAACTCCTGAAAGGACAGAAATGGGAGATAGGTGGTGTTGTATTCCTCTCCCTCTGTTAAGAGGGGACTTTTCCATTTTAATTTAGATGGTCTCCTTTACTCCTCTTTCAAAGTAGTGGTCATCTCTATCCAGAAGGTGGACAATGCTGTCTTCAAAAGAATGAAATTTGTCTTTCAAATACAGATGGACTGATGAATCTTATCCTGATGGATTTGTTTTCCTATGCTGTGCATGCGTTTGTGAAGTGTTGTTTTGTTTCTCCAAATAAAAAAGAAATCCTTGTGATCAGGCACATTCGCACAACCTTTTGCTCTGCGATTGAAGACGTAGTTTGCTAGGTATTTATGATCTGCCTATCTCTTTGATGTATTTTCTTAACCAAATGTCTTCTTCACTCTAGTCATAAAATTTGTTCCATTGTCCATGTCAGATACTGTTCTCAGGAATGCTCCTATCCATACACTAATGTTACCCCGTCCAACACATTATAATTATTGCTCTCTAAGTTATATAATTTATACAATTACACCATTTCAGGAAAATATTGGCTAGGTAGAGAAACAACAAATAAAACTTTGAAGGATGATGAAAAGTAATGGTATTTAATTACACATATAGAGCCACGCAATTTCAATTAGAATCTCCTTATAATTATTCGAACTCATGCTGAGAAAAAGAAAGCATTAGTGAAGGAGATAAACAACCCCACAGAGAGCAAAAAATCTAGGAGATTCTGTGCAAGGAAAATATTGGTTGTATGCTATTTCACTTAGTGATAATAGTAGGAAACAAACTACAGCAAAATCTATGGGAAGGCAGCAAAATAGCCATCAGTACTACCAAGGTTGAGTTGTAAACTTTTTACTGCAAAGGCAGGTAAAATATTGACAGCGAAAGGTCTGGAAACTGGAACACCAGAAACCTACACTTCTCCTAGATCTACAAAGCTATAGGGAAGACCCACCTTTTCAAGTTACTCAGAATAACCAGCAGAGAGACCAAAAGGGTGAAGCCAAGAAGCCAAGAAGACTCTGAAGCCAATGTCTTCAGTGACATCTTGAAGTTACCACTTCAGATATCAATGCACAAAATTGGAAGGGTGAAGAGATTCCTACAGATGAAAATGTGATTAAGAAAATATTAGAATGTGCAGAAATGAATAGATTAACACTTGCAATTAAAGGAAAGGAAGAATCTGATTACTATAATAAATGGGATTTATTTTATCAATGGTTAGAGAATAAATATGACAGCAATGTATTATAAAGTGAAATAAGTTAAAAAGAGAAATGTTACAATAATAGATAATAGATATGTTAAGTATTAAGTATTAGTATTAAAATAAGAGTAGATATAAATAATGAATATGGTGGTAAGCTTTAACTATTGTGACACAAAAAAAATGTGTACCCAGACAACACACTGTTTAATGAATGATGAAATGTTTGTATTAAAAGAAAATAAAACTTTATATAAAAAAAGATATCAATGCTATCCAGATAACATGATTGATTAATTGATTCAGTTTCTATGGCAGCCCATTTCAATCAATGATTCTTGGCAGTTTACAATTCCAATGAATTCTAAATACAATGATAGTGAAGACTTAGCATCACAGGGCAGGAAGGAATTTTGGAGATCTTCTAGTCCAACCATCTGCCCAAGGCAGGAGTCTTTTTACCATCCCAGACCAATGGTTTTCCAATCTTTCTTCAACAATGGAGCACCCACAACTCCAGGAAGCAAGCTGTTTCATTGAGTAATCATTCTCACTGTCTGGAAATTCCTCCTTACTTTAGGGCTGGATCTCCCTCTGAGGAGCTTCCACTCATTACTTTCCATCCTGCCCTCAGGTGCTGTGGAAAGTAAATCAATGCTTTCTCCTCTGTGACGGGCTTATTTCAAGTGAAGTACCTTACCTCAGTTTAGATTCATGAAGATAAAGTAATGAATTACAGAGAGTTTAGACTGTGTATATTTCATTTATACAGCCATGTTATAAATAAGTACTGCTAAATTTTGAAGTTTTGCCCTAAAATTAGCTCTACCGGACAACTACAAGGACAACTGTTAGAAATTTGAGAGTGATAACAATATGTGGAAGACAGAACTTTGATTTTGCAACCAGTCCTGCATCCCTTAAACTATTCTACAGCCATGTGATATAGCAGAGAACCATAATTTTTATGGTGTGGGTATATATTTATGTAAGCATATGCATGTATATCAGTGGTGGGTTTAAAATTTTTTTACTACCGGTTCTGTGGGTGTGGCTTGGTAGGTGTGGCATGGCGGATGTGGCAGGGAAAAGATACTGTAAAATCTCCATTCCCTCCCCACTCCAGGGGAAGGTTACTGCAAAATCCCCATTTCCTCCCGATGGACTTGGGAGACAGAGAATAGATGGGGGCGGGGCCAGTCAGAATTTTTACTACTGGTTCTCCAAACTACTCAAAATTTCCAGAACTGGTCAAACCAGCAGAAACCCACCTCTGATGTATATGTGTGTGTGCATGTGTTTGTTTATTATTGAATTTATATCTCCACCTATTCACACATGGTGTCTCAAGGTAGCTTACAGAATATAAAACCTCATTTAAAACAATAAAACTGATTTAAAAAGAAGCAAATAAATTAATATAATATAATAAAATCACCTCCACCCCACCCCCACCCCAGCGATAGCAGGTCACATTTAATGGGCTGTATCCCACTCTGGGTTCCCCAGGCTCGCTGGCAGAACCAAGTCCTCAGTCCCTCCTGGAAGAGTATTAGAGTGGGGGACATTCTAATCTCTGGGGGAATGATGTTCCAGAGAGAGGGAGCCACCATGGAGAAGGCCCTTCTTCTGGGTCCCACCAGGTGTATCTCCCTCAGGGATGGGACCCGCAACATTCTCTGCCTCCCCACTCTGATGGATTGGGCAGATGTGACCAGCAAGAGACGGTCTCTCAGATAACCTGGTCCCAAGCCATGAAGGGCTTTAATAGCAATAGCAACAGCACTTATATACCACTTCATAATGCTCTACAGCCCTTTCTAAGCGGTTTTATAGGGTCAGCATATTGTCCCCCAACAATCTGGTCCCTCATTTTACCCACCTCGGAAGGATAGAAGGCTGAGTCAACCTTGAGCCAGTGAGATTTGAACCATTGAACTGCAGCTAGCAATCAGCTGAAGCAGCCTGCAGTGCTGCACTCTAACCACTGCTCCACCTTAGCTCTTAAAGGTTACAACCAGCACATTGAATTGTACCCAGAAGCAAATTGATAGCCAATGCAGCTCCTAGAGGTAGAGGTTCTGCACAAAACCATGCGGGCCACTGCATTTTGCACCAACCGGAGTTTCCAGATGCTCTTCAAGTGCAGCCCCATGGAGAGCACATTGCAATAGTCAAGATGGGAAGGGACTAGGGCATGAGTGACTGTGAGTAGGGACTGTTGGTCCAGGAAAGGGCATAACTGGTGCACAACCTGCAATTGTGCTGGATAAATGGACACTTTTTCTTGAAGAGCAGGCAACAGAATTTCATTTTTAATGTGGGCCAGTATGCTCATAGTAAAAAAAAAAAAAAGTGACAATAAACATTACCTCATCTCGTCTCATCTCATCTTATTTTTTGTCCTGATGTAAGATTTAACTGCTGGGACAGTGCAATATATTTAGAGGTCAGAATGGAGCAACTCAAAAATGTCCCTAGCCCTAACCTTCACCCTTAACTTCTATTATCCAGACAGCAGCTCATCCAGTTGAATTTGTATTCAGATGAAAGCTGTATTTGTAAATGCTTAAATCTCCCTGCAGGTAGTAAACAAGTCCACTGGGACTACAGTCCTATACAGAGTTATCTGGAGTGAATTTCACTGAAGAGAGTAAGTAAAGGACTATAAACTTAAAGAATGCTGGTTATTCTATTGTCCCGTCATACTGGATGCTAATCTTTTATTGGCCTTCTTTATACATTAGGGTTCTTCCCTATGTTGACAACCGATACACACAAGTGAGCAAATAGTGGGAGATCTTAATACCCATTTGAAGCAAATATCTGGATGTTCCACTTTGGCAAATAGATATGCTGTCATAATATTTCAGCTACCAATTTTAGACTTTAGTATTGCTCTACTAAACGTAATTATTGATTTTGGAATTAATATAATTTACCGCATAGAATATTGTAGGCATGGGAGAATTACTTCATAGTTTCAAAGTTCAAAGGTAGCAGTCAAATAATTTAAAATCTCATGTGAATCTGAATTAGCTACAGCAATGTTTTTTAACCTTGGCAATTTTAAGATGTTCTGGACTTCAGCTCCCAGAATTCCTCAGCTATTGTGCTCTTAATGGGCATTTCCCCATTTCCTGAACTGTTGTGTGGATTCAGTTTTGCTTGTGAAATATGATTTTTTTTTATCATGTACTAAAGTAGCAGGAAAAGAACCTTGTGAGATTGGATGTCATACTGTGCAATTGAATGTTGTTATTCTCTTTAATCTAAGAGCTAATAGACTGGGTGAATTATTGCTAGCAACTCACTACCCTTGCTGGTAGTGAGCCATTCCAACTGTGTGGGGAGGGATATAATCTGATTCATTTACATCAATATCTGAAGCATGACCATTTCTTTTAGTACAAACACTCTTGTTAAAAGCTCATTTGAGCTACTTTGAATAAAGATTATGATAAATTCTCTAATGACCTTACCAGTCATGGCAAGTGAAAAAATGGGGGGGGGGGGGTCAAAGCAGCTTACAATCACAACAATCATGAAACAAATTTCACACAAAAACACCCACCCCCCCAATCCTTCCTGACAAGACAGAGCAACAGCTACATCCAGTCCAGAGTGGGAGAATGCTTTCTCCGGATCCTGGGGGAAGCTGTTTTTGGAGCCTGGGGAGGGCAAAAAATGGGCCTACTGGAAGTTCTGGAAGTCTGGAAACAGGCCTGTTTCTGGCCTCCGGAGGGCCTCCAGACCCTGGGGGAAGCAGTTTTCGCCCTCCCGGAGGCTCAAGGAAAGCCTCCGGAGCCTGAAGAGGATGAACCCCCCCCCCCCATGGTGCAGGCAGCTGACTAGGCCATGCCCACCCAGCAACGGGACACAACCCATTGGCAAAGGATCTGAAGCCCACCCCTGGTTTGGTGCTCTCCCTTGTCTTGGAGAGACAATGGTTGGGGGATCCATTGTCTTGGAGACAATGGATCCCCCAACCCCACCCGGGCCACCCCAAATGCCCCCGACATGAGTGATGTCAAGATGGCCAGGCCCATCCAAGCTATGCCCACCCAGGCCATGCCAACCTGAGCCCCCAAGGTCAAACACAACTCTGATGCAACCCTCAATGAAATTGACTTTGACACTCCTCATCTAGACTGATAGCACGACAACATCCTTCTTCACTCTAAACACAGCAATTCAGTGAAAAGCATGCATAGGTCTAACCCTGTTGTTATTCCTTCCTGCCCACAAAATCTACTTCCAGATATGGTTGCCATATTTTGCCTACTGGCTGGGGAGAATCAGTGTTGGAAGATAAGTTTGTGTATATAATCAGCATTCTTCATTTGTATTCTTCATTTGCATAAGCTTTGACAAACTAAAGGTAAAAAAGAAAGAAGATTATTGTTAACTCAACCAGTGCCTACTTATCATTTTTTGGTTTCCAACAGAGTAGTACCAACTTGTAGTATCAAAGCTCAGGATGACTACTGCCTGATGTATAAAATATTGTAAAGCGCCCAGAACAGGTGAATTTGGATAAAATGTGCAAACTATTTTGGGAACAGCAGATGGCAGTCTGTGATCAGAACTAAGATTCCACAGTTCTGTATGCAATTTCCTTTCTAAGCAATAATTTATTATACTATTATTTTCACATTCTTTCAAAATCAATGCAGTGGATAGTTTTCCCCCCCAAATATATTTCCTATCAGTGGTGCGGGAGAGCACAGGAGAAGGAATCATGTTTTTCCAAGCATGTAGGCCACACAAAGGAATGGATGGAAACTGAACAAGGAGAGATTCATCCTGGAAATAAGGAGAAATTTTCTAACAGTGAGAGCAATTAATCAATTAACCTAGTAGAGATTCATCACTGGAAGCTTTCAAGAAGAGACTGGACTGGCATCTTTCAGAAATGATGTAGGGTTTGCTTGGGTGGGGGGTTAGACTAGTTGACCTACAAGGTCCCTTCCTTCTATATCTGTATCTAAAACTGTATCTAAAACTGTATCTGCCCAGTAGGAACACACGAAGTGGAGACCAAATTGAACCGCATCACTTTAGCTGTCCATCTTAATAATTATATGCAATATTTAATCAATTAATGAGTAAGTAGTATCTTAAGACCACCTCTTTCATATGGATTCTACTCATCCAATAAGTGAGTTACAGGCCCCAATTCATAGGAAATGTTGCCATCAGAGAACTGACTTCTTATTCCTGTAACAACATACCTTTAAAGATGTCCTATGTCTCACCTCTGCTATAATTAGGGTATCTATTAAGGCTTGACTTTTCCAGGGTGTCTTTGGGTTCTGATCAATTTGGGGTTAAAAATATCATCAATCGATTTTGGGTTTATTGTGATTGTTGTGTTAATTTGATTATGTGGACTTAACATTTTGTTAACACGGTTACTTGAATGAGAGATGGAGATTGTGGGAGATTCATTCATTCTTGGCAAAAGATTTGTTTTCATGTTATAATTGCAACCCATTAGGAAGGCAGATCCAACCTATGTGGATGAAATATGTATAGAATAGAAATTCTATTCTATTCTATTCTATTCTATTCTATTCTATTCTATTCTATTCTATTCTATACATAAATACTTAACATTATACAACATACAAACTGTGATAAACCCCTGCCCAAATCAGTGGATTAAGCAGTCATGTCTTACTGTATAGAAGCAGTTATCTAATACCTTAAAAATCATAGTAGTACTTTCAACTCTTAAAACTTGTTTTGACCAGAACTTATAAGAGCTGTGGTGGCGCAGCACTTAGACTGCAGTGTTGCAGGCTAACTCTGCTCACTGCCAGGAGTTTGGTTCCTTTGATTCTGACCAGGCAGGTAATAGCTATTGCTATTCCTCCTCCTCCTCCTCCTCCTGTACAAAATGAGATTGATTAAAGTAAAAGTTCCGAAACCCTCTCCAACCCTACAGAGTCATTTCTGATTGCAACTCCCCAATGGCTCTTGTTAGAACTTGGGAGTTGGAAGAGACCTTGGAAGTCTTCTAGTCCAACCCCCTGCTTAGGCAGGAAACCCTGCACCACTTCAGACGAATGGTTATCCAACATCTTCTTAAAAACTTCCAGTGTTGGAGCATTCACAACCTCTGGAGGCAAGTTGTTCCACTGATTATTTGTTGTAACTGTCAGGAAAATTCTCCTTAGTTCTAAGTTGCTTCGCTTCTTTATTAGTTTCCACCCATTGCTTCTTGTCCTGCCCTCAGGTGCTTTGGAGAATAGCTTGACCCCCTCTTCTTTGTGGCAGCCCCTTAGATTTTGGAACACTGCTATCATGTCACCCCTAGTCCTTCTTCTGTCAGACTAGAAATACCCAGTTCTGTCAACTATTCTTTATTTTATATTCTTTCTTTCTTTCTTTCTTTCTTTCTTTCTTTCTTTCTTTCTTTCTTTCTTTCTTTCTTTATTTATTTATTTATTTATTATATTTCTATACCGCCCTTCTCCAGTAGGACTCAGGGCGGTGTACAGGCAAGATAACGACATAAGCACACAGGCATCATAAAATTAAAATTAAAATTATTAAACAATTTGGCTTGATAGAATTAAAAACCCAGACTTAAAATATTTGATTAAAAATCATTTAAATGGTCAGCTCCGCCTGTTGGAACATCAGGGTCTTGAGGACACGGCGGAAAGCACGAAGGTCTGGGATGTTATGTATCTCCGGGGGCAATTCATTCCAAAGGGCAGGAGTCCTCACAGAGAAGGCCCTCCCCCTGGGGGTCGCCAGTCAGCATAATTTAACTGACGGCACCCTGAGGAGTCCCTCTCTGTGAGAGCGAACTGGTCGGTGGGAGGCTATTGGTGGCAGAAGGCGGTCTCGTAAATACCCAGGTCCTAAGCCATGGAGCGTTTTAAAGGTGGTAACCAACACCTTGAATTGCACCTGGAAGAGCATTAGAAGCCAGTGCAGCTCGCGCAGGAGAGGTATTACATGGGCGCAACTCATTGCACCTATAATCACTCACGCGGCCACATTCTAGACCAGTTGGAGCCTCCGGGTGCTCTTCAAGAGGAGCCCCATGTAGAGAGCATTACAGTAGTCCAGACGGGAGGTGACGAGGGCATGAGTGACCATGTGCAGGGCATTCCGGTCCAGAAAGGGACGCAACTGGCGGATCAGGCGAACCTGATAAAAGCCCCCCCTGGCCACGGCCCAGATATGGTCTTCTAAAGACAGCCATGAATCCAGGAGGGCAGGAGGACTATTGGACTATTGCAAGCCCAATAGTCAGCGATGGCACCAGCTGACTATACCGGGACACCAGAAGCCACAGCCACTCGGTCTTGGAAGGGTTGAGTCTGAGCTTGTTTCTCCTTTTAGCCTCCAGTCCCCTAATCATCTTTGTTGCTCTTCTCTGCACTCTTTCTAGTTCTGATTTCTTAATTCTAATGAATCCATACCTTAAAGCAGTGACCAATGTATTTGGAAGCATAACATTAAACATGGACGACAGATGCCAAAATCATGTATGTCTATAGCACCAGTTTTCAAAGCAGAACGTATAACTCTTATAAGTCTACTCAATAAACTTGACAGCAGTCCCAATAGGGAAGGAAATTTGTGTCTGATGATATTAAGCAGGGCAGAAAAACAATAGAGACATTTCATCAGTTTTGACAGGTTAAAATAATATGACAAATTCCTATTAGTTATTGAATGCTTGGGTTTTAAGTATCACTGTATCACTACATGATTAAATTGTTCCATTACTAAATAGAATAGAAACTTCTCCCAACTTCATTTTAGATTTTTTTTGGCCCAATTTTATTATTTTTTTAATAAATAATTCAAGGTAGCAAACATGCATAATACTCTTTGTTCCTCTTATTTTAATTGAAATGGCAGAACCGATGTTCCCGTGTCTTCCAGAGAGATGCAAAGCATTTCAGCAGGTGGTGCTCCATTTATCACTGAGGTTCAAAGGGAAAACACACTTTGCTTCCTCATTTCTAAGCTCCAAAGAATAGAATTGAGATCAAGGGATGATTTCCAGCAGGATTTCCTAACTCAAATCTCGTTTATCCACACTGGAATTGTTCCAGCAAATTCATGCAATACATACATACCTTTTGAGAAGGAATCACTGCTAAATTGTTTTCATGGTACACACCTATTCAACGAACACTATTGTAAATATTTTGTGAAAAGAGAAAAATAATGGAATAACAGAGTTGGAAGGGAGCGTGGAGGTCTTGTAATCCAACCCCATGAAATCCAACCCCAGTAGCGATGTAAGGAGGTCTTGTAATCCAACCCCAGTAGCAATGGCACCCACCGCCATCACTATCGGATCAGGCGATCCAGTCTGAACCAGGAGCATTTTACCCCTGGTTTTAGCCTCTAGTCCTCTAATCATTTTTGTTGCTCTTCTCTGCACTCTTTTTGGAGTCTCAACATCTTTTTTAAATAGTGAAAACTAAAACTGGATGCAAGTGCCATTTTACTGAAGCATTATAAAGTGGTAGAAACACTTCCCTTGATCCTGATATTATTCCTTTGTTAATGCTGAATTGGCTTTTTTGGCAACACTCCTGGCTCATTCTTAATTGATTGTCCACTCAAACATCCCTTTCACAGCTACTACTATTGAGTCAGGTACCACCTATTCTATACCTGAGTATTTGGTATTTCTTATCTAACTGTAGAACCTTACTTTTCTCACCATTGAATTTTATTTTGATAGATAGAGCCCAGTGTTCAAGTCTGTCGAGATCCTTCTGTATCTTCTAGAGTGTTGGCTATTCCTGCCAGCTTGGTGTCATCTGCAAATTTGATGTGTTCCCCCTCTATCCCTTTGTCTAAGTCACCGATGAAGACATTGAAGATTACTGGGCCTAATACAGACCCTTGAGGTACTGCACTGCAGATGCAGTTCCATTAAGGACCACACATTGACTGTGGTTGATCAACCAGTTACAAATCCATATTGGTACCTATTAAGTTATAAATTGGAAGAAGGAAAAGTCAAAGAAACAATAATAAGTTGGGCTAGGAATTTTGGACACACTATAGAATTGGAAAAATGGGAAAAATTGTGGGGGGAAAATTATAAATTGACTATGGCAGTAACATATAAAGAAAACAGCTATAAAATGTTTTATGGATGGCATTAAGCACCAGCGAGATTGGCAAAAATATACTCCAATCTATCACCTAAATGATTGGAAATGTGGCCATAAATTAGGAACATACTACCACATGTGGCGGATGTGCCCCAGTGTTAAAAAATTTTGGTATAAAACCAGAAGGTGGTTAGAAGAGATTACACTCCAAAAGATTGATTTCAAACCAGAGTTGTTTCTTCTAGGAATGATTGATAAGAAAATGAAGAAAGGTTTGTACTACATAACATTGCATATACTAATGGTGGCCAGAATTGCTCTGGCACAAATATGGAAACAGATCAATACACCACTTGAAAAAATAGCAATTAAAAAGATCCTCAAATGTTCTGAAATGGATAAAATGACAGTGGAGATTAAAGAAAGAGATGATTTGGACTACTATAAAGTGTGGAATAGATTGTATACATGGCTAGAAAATAGAAATCAAAACAAGAAATAAGAATGTAAATTGAAATTTGATTAATTGGAATCTAAAAATATTGAATACTGGTAAGGATAAAATACTGACTATGTTAATAAATAGGATGTAAATATATATAACAATTTAGTTTCTAAGAATGCTCAATATGGTTACACAAGAATAAGAGAATGATTTGGAACATTGAATTCAAAAGTAAAAATAATTATCGATGCAGAAAGTTGTAAAATATTATATAATGTTGTTATTTATGTTTTGTATTTTACCATTTGGTGTATGTGTATGTTCTTTTCTTTCTTTTTCTTTTTTCTTTTTTTTTTTTTGTCTTTTTCTATTATGATTTAGTTTTAAAAATGTAAAATCTTCAATATTTTTTTTTTAAAAAACCAAATCCATATTGGATCTTGCCTTTTCAAGGGCACTACATATCCCTTGCAATCTACAATAGGCTCATTTTGGTTCACTTGAACCTGTAAAGACTTGGTGAAGAATGGGCTGGCTGCACAGATACCTTCATGAGGCATTCAGATCAGAAATCCAAAGAGAAATAACATTTGCATCAATTGAAATCTAACAGTAGCTCTCTACACAATCCAGAACCTGAATAAATGGAATCCTCGATCACACTGGGTCCATCACTGCGCTTGTAACTCTTCAATGGATCAGGGATATTTTTTTAAGCATTTTTTTTTTTCAAATTGTCCCCTAACAATGACAGGAGCATCATACCTGAAAAAGCTCCATTGGATGTTTTTCCTGTGAAATAAACAAAAGCATGAGAAGATGAGAGGCTGCAGACCACTGGATTGGTAACTGAACAATAAAAGGCAAGACATTCACATCCACACCCACATATACACACAGACCAACAATGTATAACAAAATAGGCCCTAGAGAAACCACTCTTCATCCATGAGAATTTCACTGTAATTATATTCTCCTTCGGGAAAAAACAAATCTAAACCCATTTTCTTTTCATGAAATTAAATGAGAACTCGTAGAAAAAGAATATAGAAACATAGTTGAACTTGACACTAAAAACTTGTTAACTACTACTAACTCCCCAACAGAGCAATGTCTTGACGACATAAGCTTGTTGAAAAGACCTTTTGGAGTAAGTTTGAAGTAATATGAGAACATTATTATTGGATAAATAACTGTTGGGTTTAAATGACCAAATATACAGCTCCTTTACTTGAATTGTTAGACTTGCATTATTGGAAGAACAGACATTGCAAGCAGGTGACCATATTAGCAGCTGGTATACTTCAGTAGGTCTCTTCTCCACCTGGTTTATATGGGTTCCTGGAACCACCTGGAACCAGATGCTCCTTGCAAGGCCTCAGGGACTTCCAAGACCATAACTCTCATTTAACATTGGTTCTTCTGAAAGTCTGTAGAGATCCTCAATCATTCAGGTCCTGGTTCTCCCAAAGGTGCTTTTTTTTTTTCAGGAGGCAACTGGACTTTCTTGTTTTTTGTTTCTTTTGAAGACTTGGCCCTGAGGACACGGATAAGCTTCCAAGTGCTTCAACAACCCTCTAAAACAGGGTTTCTCAACCTTGGAAGCTTGAAGCTTGAAGATGGGTGGACTTCAACAATGTCTTCAAGCTTCCAAGGTTGAGAAACACTGCTCTAAAAGGATGCAAATGTCCAGCTGTCTGCAAGGAATATAAATCCTTCCACTCCCTGTCAGAGCTGAAGAAGCTTCTTGGATGAGAAGCAGAAGGTCTTCAAAGGAAAAAAACCAAGAAAGTTCAGTTGCCTCCTGGAAAAAAAAAAAGAAGAAGCACCACCTTTGGAATTGGTTCTTCTGCACCGTGTCTCTTCTTCTCCGTGTCTCAGAAAGGTCCCAGATCGCACAACCGCTCTCGATCCTCATGGTTGGATTCATTCAACCACACTAAAACGGGGTTGGACTGTTTCTAGTCCTGCCTGTTGCCCGAACCCTAATACCTGCTTACCAAGATACCTTATCGGCCATGCACGAGGAGCCCGCAATTGTATTCCTTTAGCCCAGCGTTTAGACGTCGTGTGAACCCACTCGCGATTGCAAACCGTTTGATCTTCGAGGACCGCATCATCATGATCAGTTTCCCAAATTCTGCTTCTAGATCTCTTGCAACGGTTTTGTGTCCCCAAGAGACTCGCTCGCATTTCATTCACCGCCCTTCGAGGGAAGCGACGGTTGGTCAAGCTAGGATCTCGCAAAGAAGCCGGGCGTATTAAAAAGCCCCCCCCCCCCATCCCTCCGAGTTGGGGAAACCGCGCGTGCTCACGTGATCAGCCCAGCCGTTCCATTGGAACGCCACTCTCCAAGTTGAGAGCTGGAGGGGATCGGCGGTGGGAAGCGGGCGCCCGGAGAAGCGCTCTGCAAAGCCAGCGGAAAGGGCAAGATTTTTGGGGGGAGGCGGGGGAAAAGCCAGCCGGGCAAAGGGGAAGCCGCTTGATCGCAGCAGCCCAGATGTCCTGGGCCGTAAGAAGGGAAGCAGGTGAGTTGGGAGTCCCGTTGCGCTTCTCAGCTTTGGACGGGAAAGTGCGCCCTTTAGTAGTTGGAGTAAAAATGAGTCATCTTTCTCTTCTTTTGTCCCTTCCTTCCTTCCTTCCTTCCTTCCTTCCTTCCTTCCTTCCTTCCTTCCTTCCTTCCTTCCTTCTTTCTTTCTTTCCTTCTTTCCTTCTTTCTTTCCTTGTTTCCTCCATCCCTCCCTCTTTTTTTCTTCCTTCTCATTCTTTGGGTATTTATTTTTTCATGTCTCAGTTTGCCTGCATTTATATTAGACTGATAGTGGCAAGCTTGTTCAGTAGTAAGATATAGAGAGCTCAGTGATGTTCACTTCTGGGGGTGGGGGGGGATGCACCATCAGTTGCAATCACATATAACTGTAGCATTCTCTGGTCTCTAGCTTGACTTTTTTTTTTAAAGTCCTTAAACATCAGTTTAAAGCAAGTTCTGTCACACACACACACACACACACACACACACACACACACACACACACACATATATATGTATATGTATATGTATATGTATATGTATATGTATGGGTAATGGGTATGGCTAGCTGATGAGAACTAAATAGCTTGAAATAGATCTATACTAGTCTCCCTTTATTTCTTTATCAGCAAATATAAATTTATATATATTGGAATTGATGCATCCGTTTCTCAGACTGAGAAACTTGCAAAGCGTTAAGGTCAAGAGATTGGCTTCCCAAGAAAACGTGCATTGGACTTTACAGTCTCTGGATCAGTAAGGGCTTATGCAGCCAGAGGTATTAGATGATTTTGCTGTAGCTTGAGATAAAACTGTAGTACACTGTGCAGACCAGTTATTAGTCTTCCTTTTTACCAAAAATAAAAAAATACACAACTTCTGTTATTTTCTTTTACCAATTATAATAAGTGAGTATGATTAAAAGCTGCATGAATGGAAAGAGACATTTGTTGACATTATTTTCATTAAACATCTAATAGTTGTTTCTAATTGGAAAAAAAAATCTCCTAATACAGGCAAGGCATATTATAAAGCTCGGTAAAAGAATGGCTTGCGATTACAATATGCACAAAAGGAGATGGAGAGTTGAACTACTAATTAAAAATAAATGAGCCAATTTTATCGGCACCCTTAATGTAAATGCAAACTCTTCCTAGAGTCATAAAGAACCTGCTCACATTACTGATAAGAGAACCCCTTTATGTTCCATAGGACTTACTCTCTAATAAGTGAGCATAGGGCTGCAGTTCCATGGGAAAAAAATCTCCTAATACAGGCAAGGCATATTATAAAGGACATATCTGTCCTTATTACAGAAGAAATGTAATATGCTTCAAATTAAGTCAATGGTCAATGTCCCAGTTTAAGTATGTTTCAGCAATTTTAAAGGTATTTTGAGATTTGAGTAATTATTGAATGTCATACTATGTGACTTTTCTTCAGTAGTACTGTATATCAAGGATAACATGAGTAATTTCAATTTGTGGCTCTCCTAGTTTAAAATAACTAGCCCGGTTTTTGGAATTCCCCCCTCCCTCCCTCCCCTGCCTTATGCCTATTAAAGAGATCAAAAATAATCACATACCATTTGGATTGAACACAACTATGACATTTGGATTCCAGACCCCTCCACTCCCTGCCCCAATCAAAGATGCGACTGCTTTTTATAATTTTAGAAAGTATCTATTATTCATAAAAATCATCAAGGTATTAATTGTCCATTTTGGTTAGACAAGGAATAACCAGTTGAAGGTATGCACAAATGTTTTCTTTGTAAATGTTTGCACAAACATTGTGCAATATGGAATATGGAAGACAGGTGATGATTGAATGGCTGGCCATTTGCTGGGGAAATCTGAGTAAAAACCTGATTGCAAATATAAAAGAGAACAATTTAGGCAAAAGGAAGTACTTCCAGAGGTATAAAAAGTGATGTTACTTAAAAAGAAGCATTTGGGGATCTCAGCATCTGTCAACAAAAGATCCACTGAAAACATATCAAAGCTACATGATTACAATTGATGATGAAGTGAAGAGTGATTGATTGGTCTTGCTTTCTCTATTTTATGCATTCCATTCATATTTTATGTGTTAGATTTAGGACATTCTTGGAATCAGGAAAAAAAAGGAGGCATTCAAACCATGACAGATGAGAACCAGATGAGCATTTCAACCATACAGTGTTTTTTAAGTGAGACATCACTCCATTCATTAGGAAGTCTACGAGGAAAAGGATGAAGGAACTCAATCAGATTCTGCCTTAATGTATTCACTAATAAATGAACATTGTATTACGCTTGTCTAGATTCCCAGAGTCTGTAATATCACCCTTTTTTCTGGACATTAATAGTGACACTTTCTGTCAATCTACCCTCCTTGGTCAAGAGCCAAGGTGGGGCAGTGGTTAGAGTGCAGTACTGCAGGCTACTTCAGCTGACTGCTAGCTGCAGTTCAGCAGTTCAAATCTCACTGGTTCAAGGTTGACTCAGCCTTCCATCCTTCTGAGGTGGGTAAAATGAGGGACCAGATTGTTGGGGGCAATAGGCTGACTCTATAAACTGCTTAGAGAGGGCTGTAAAAGCACTATGAAGTGGTATATAAGTCTAAGTGCTATTGCTATATGCTGTCACTAGGAACTTGATATTATCCTAAATGATGATATATGGTGTACTTCCTATTTTTCATCACAACTGTTGTTTAGGGTGGGTTGGTTTAGAATTCATCACTGGTCCAGAGTCACCTACAAAACTTCCAGAGTTGGATGTCTATAGAAATTTTCAATCATTCAGGTCATGGTTGTCCCAAAAATGTTTTTCCCCCCCTCAAAAGGCAAGTGGACTTTCTTGCTTTTTTTTTTCTTTGAAAACATTTTGTTCTCCAAGAAGCTGAAAAAAAACTGAAGAAGCTTCTTGGATGAGAAGCAAAATGCTTTTTTTAAAAAAAGAAAGTCCAGTTGCCTTTTGGAAAAAGCACCTTTGGGATTCCAGAGTTGGAAGTGAAGTTGAAGCCAAGACTCCCTTGAGTTGAATGTCTACATGAGGTCTAACCATGTAGGCTTCCTATATGATTTAGAACAGCCTTGCCTGGTACCCTCCAGATGGTGTCACCCGGTGCAGAATGCTTTTATAGATGACCTTTTTCAACAGCACTGGAAATTGGGAAATGATGAGGGAAAATGTGAAAAAATCTGAGGTTTAAAACCACAGATGACCTTTTCTGCAACATTGAAAATAAAAAAGAGGCACAAAAAAATAGATAAATCTGTGGTTTAAACCGCAGATTCCCCCCCCCCCCCAGTCCTGTTGAAAAGGTTTACATAAATACTTTTATATCTGGTTGCTTTCAGCTCCACGACTGGTTTCAAACATCTATATCCACTGCCAAGCTCACCAACATTCTTGCATCCACAAAATTCAGGCTCAAAAATCTAAATGCTTTTGTTGGAAAATCACGATGCTTTTCCATATTACATATATATGCTCAGATTTAAGATTATCATAAGCTGCTTCTGTGAAGGGAACAAAGACATGGAGGTTATAAAGAACCATTGTTTAGTTTGTTTGATACCTTCCAGATGTGTTGGTCTTCAACACTAAATAGGCAAAGATCTTTCTCAAGTTCTCATAGGTTGGCGTTAGTGTCAGATTCCATAATTACGTAGTTTAGCAATGAATGAAAATAATGGTTATAGCCCTGATCCTTAGGATATTCTGAGAAAAACAGACTTCAGAGGATAATTAGAACTGCAGAAAAAAACAATTGCTACCAACCTATCTTCCATTGTGGGCCTGTATACTGCACAAGTCAAAAAGGACTATGAAAATATTTACAGACCCCTTGCATCCTGGACATAAACTGTTTCAACTCTTACCCTCAAGACGCACTGCACACCAGAACAACTAGACACAAGAACAGGTTTTTCCCGAACGCCATCACTCTGCTAAACAAATAATTTCCTCAACACTGTCAAACTATTCACTAAGTCTGCATTACTATTAATCTTCTCATTGTTCCTATCACCCATCTCCTCCCACTTATGACTGTATGACTGTAACCTTGTTGCTGGTATCCTTACAATTTATATTAACTGTTTCCTAATATGATTTGATTGCTTATTTATTCCCTATGACTATCATTAAGCATTGTACCTTATGATTCTTGATAAATGTATCTTGTCTTTTTATGTACACTGAGAGTGTATGCACCAAGAAAAATTACTTGTGTGTCCAATCACTTGGCCAATAAAGAATTCCCTTCCCTTCCCTTCCCTTCCCTTCCCTTCCCTTCCCTTCCCTTCCCTTCCATTCCATTCCATTCTATTCTATTCTATTCTATTCTTTAATTTTTTTCCCTTTAACTTCAAAATCAGCTTTCATCATTAATTTAACACTTTTCTATAGGAGACCAAAAACTGCTGCTGGAGCTGAAGGATGAAGTCACCTCCTTGCTGCTTGTCCCTTTCTTCTGGGGCCTCTGGAGAGGAATTAGGTGAGAGCACATCCTTTGATTCTTTGGAATCCAGTGTCTTCTGTAGTGAGGAAGGGCCAGGATGCTTGCTACAGCACATACCTCCATCCTTGGACTGCATGACCGTCAACGTTGGAGGTGCCCGCTTTGTGCTGTCCCAGAAGAAGCTTTGTTGCTATCCGGACACTCGGTTGGGCAAGCTAGCAGTAATGGTTTCAGCTGCCCGGGATGTTGCCTCCAGCCTTTTGGAACTCTGTGATGATGCCAACTTGGTGGAGAATGAATATTTTTTTGATCGGAACTCTCAAGCATTCAGTTATGTCCATAACTATTACCAAACTGGCAGGCTACATGTAATGGATCAGCTGTGTGCACTTTCCTTCCTGCAGGAGATCCAGTATTGGGGGCTGGATGAGCTCATGATTGATTCCTGCTGCAGGGACAGGTGAGCAATTTTGGGGGGTGGGGGGGGCAGAAATCCATCCAAGTGGTTTATTTAATTTGGTTGTAGGAAGATATGAAGGCAAAGTTAACACAAGTTAGAGAAACATATACCAGCAGTTGGTTCAGCCAACCACCCTAGATAATGGCTTAGGACCTGGATATTTACGAGATTGCCTTCTGCCACTGATGGCCTCCCACCGGCCAGTACGCTCCCGCAGAGAGGGACTTCTCAGGGTGCCGTTGGTCAAATATGTTGACTAGCGACCTCCAGGGGGAGAGCCTTCTCTGTGGGGGCTCCCGCCCTCTGGAATGAATTGCCCCCGGAGATACGTATGATCCTCAACCTACGTACCTTTCACCGTGCTCTTAAGACCTTACTGTTTCAACAGGCTGGGCTGGCTAAATAATGAATTTTAATGGGTGTTTTAGGTTTTGAGTTTTAATATAGGGCCAAATTGTTTAATATGTTTTAAACTGTTTTTAAATTTTGTGATATATGTTGTTTTACTGTGGCTGTGCACCGCCCTGAGTCCCTCAGGAGAAGGGCGGTATAAAAATTTAAATAAATAATAAACAAATAAACAAACAAACAAACAAATAAATAAATAAATAAAATAGCAACAGGCATATTACATCTGTAATGAGTTAGTGGTAATCAAAAAGAAAAGCAATAAATGTAAAATACAGGGTAGCAGACTGGAAAAGTTAAAGCCTTCAGGTTTGCTAATGAATAGAGGCAGAAGAATATTAACTGAGCCCTGTATGAGAGATACATATTTTTTTTATGTAATAAATTCAGATTTTTTTTAAAGTGTTGTGGTAGATGAACCTGTTAAATAAATTAGATGTTTCTCATAATTAATTTTACCCTTTTCTACCATCATTAACTTTCAAGAGGGAAAGTGGTGGCCTACACAATTCCACAGGGCATGTTGGGAATAGGGAAAGCTGGTCTATTAAGAAAAGTGTTTACTGTATATATTTTGTCATATGCAGTATAGTAAAATAAGGGTAGAGAATCTGATACATCTATCTGTCCCATAGGTCAACAGCTATAATTGAAAGTGCTTAGCTCATGTTACAAAGTTATTCACCAGCATTGCATTTTAGTGCTTGAATATATAGTATTTTAAGGATTATAGAGAGACAATATGGTCTACTAGCTATACGCACTGGTGTAGAAACCAGGAAATCATGAGTTATATAGTTTTCTGTGATGGGCCAGTTGATCTCTCTTAGGCTTAGGAAGAAAGCAATGGCAAACCACTACTGAAAATGTTGCAAGGAAAACTGCATGACTGGTCCAAGCAATCACCAGATTCAAGGCTGATTCCTACGCACAATATTATACAGTTCATTCTGATAAGCCTTTTTGACTTGGGCTGCTGGCATGAAATTAAAATAATGATTCAGGTTTTTTACAAGTCAGTAGTGAGTTTTGAAAAATAAGTTTTCTCAAACTAGAAAGAATAGAAGTAGCCCAGAAATGAATCACTGTGATTTGTAAACAGTGATTTTCTCAGAGAATCCTCTCTTGACCATCATGTTCTCTGTCTTTAAAAACAGTTTTAAGGACTATACCAGGGGTATCAAACTTAAGGCCCGGGGGATGGATCCGGCCCATGGGGTGCTTAGATCTGGCCTGTGGGGGCCACCCTGGAAACAGCAAAGGACTGGCTCACAGTGCCTCTGCCAGTGAAAATGGAAAACTCTATTTTTGCTGGCAGAGGAGGCCATCACAGCTGAAAACAGATCTCAAGAGCCTGTTTTCACTGGCAGAGCGCTTGGGCCACCACAGGCGCCCCCAACACAAGTGACATTGAGCTGGCCATGCCTACCCTGGCCCCCTGAGGTCAAACACAACCCTGATGTGGCCCTCAATGAAATTGAGTTTGACGCCACTGGACTATACAAATAAAGATTTAAAAAACCTGTCGGTATTTCATATTATGAGATTAATCAAGGATGGGTAATCGTCATCCTGATTTCAGAAATCCTTTGTAAGCAAGCATTTATTTATTTTATTTTTATTTATTTACTTATTTCAAATATTTGATAACTGCAATCTATCCCTTTACCTCAGTTTACCACTGGAATGAAATCTGGTTCCATTAGTTTTCTCCTAGAATGGGGTCTTGATGGAAAAAATGATGTTCACTAAGTTAAATTGTGCTGATGTTGAACTTGGATTTGGTAGACTAGATCCATCCTTGTGTTACCATCTATCAAAAATATCAAAGTTAATTCTTACTCCACATGTAAATTTTAATCTCTACCTGTTTTAATTGTTTATTTGAAATGACTACTATTTCTTTAAGCAGAAACTTCACATGGCTCACTATAATAATATATGGGAAAAATAAAACCAGATCCATAAATATAGTAAATAGCTATTGGAGAATACCAACTTAAAACCAAGTCAATGTTGATATTTGAAAAAAAAAAGCAACATAAACCCAAAGAAACCCAAGTAAAGTCACAAAAATGTTATTAAAATTCTGGGAATGTCTTCTGAAATGCAAAAGTTCCCACTGATGAGTCGCATGTAGGTATTCCAAAGTAAATGTGGATGTTTGGCAGGGATATTGCCTTGATGAATGATCAACCTTTATTCCAACTCAAGTCATACAATGATACGGGTATTAGTTTATGGCAACTCAATTTTTACATCTCCCTGAAATTATTCCACATTAATCCTTATCAGAATTATCTTGTACTAGAGCAGCTTGCAGAAGTAAAATTAGATCTGAAATTGCATATATAATATGGCTGGGGGGAAAAAATCCCACATTTTCTTTCTCAATTGTGTGTTGCAACTTCCTCGCATCATTTTCAGTGGTATTGTGGAGCAACCCCTGTGATTAAGTGTATGGTGTCTGTATTTATTTTGATAAGTGAGTTTATGGTGAATTACTTAAAGAACTTAATTGAATTCTTCCTTTATCAAGACTTAATTACATTTATGATGACTCTCAAATGCGGCCTAGCTGCATGAGAATACCTTGGATAACAATTCTGTTTGCAATTCAGCTTTGAAATATATCATCTTAACATCCCACTTGTTATTCAAATTGAATATGCTGTTGCTTGGGAATTTTTTCCTATTCTTTCTCTAAAACTCATATTAGAAGTTACTGGTTCTTTCTTCAAGAACTTTAAACATTTTGTGCCTCTTTTTGTTGTCTGGCTCAGCTTATAATGAGAAAAGGGATCCTTTGAGAAAAATAATCCAGGATTCATTCCCAAAGTAGAGGTGGTATTCAGCAGGTTCTGACCAGTTCTGGAGAACTAGTAGCAGAAATGTTGAGTAGTTTGGAGAACTGGTAAATACCACCTCTGACTGGCCCCGCCCCCATCTATTCTCTGCCTCCCGAGTCCCATCTGATGGAGAAGAAATGGAGATTTCACAGTATCCTTCCCCTGGAGTGGGGTGGGAATGGAGATGTTACAGTATCCTTCTCTTGCCACGCCTACCAAGCCACACCCACCAAGCCATGCCATGCCCATCAAGCCACTCCTACAGAACCAGTAGTAAAAAAATTTAAATCCCACCACTTTTCCAAAGGTAATCTTAACCCAAGTGTCTCCCACCATTAACAGACTCTAGTAACGTTGCCTACCATGGAAGTTCAGAAATAGATATCTCAAAATGCTTTCTACTGATTTTACGTATGGACTTCCAGTGGTGTAATATTAGTTTAGTTTAGTTTAGTTTAGTTTATTTGAATTTATATACCGCCCTTCTCCTTACGGACTCAGGGCAGTGTACAGCCAATTAAGAACAAACATATAAAAGTTAAAATTTCATAAAATAATAATATAAATGGCCATAAAATTTAAAACTAACATATTTAAAATATAACTCTAAAATACTAAAATGTTCTAGGAATCAGGCTAGGCTGGCGAGCTGAAAGAGATGGGTTTTTAAAGCCCGCCGAAAGGTTGGGAGGTCAGAGATTGTTCTTAACTCCGGAGGCAGATCATTCCAAAGGGTGGGTGCTGCCACAGAGAAGGCTCTCCCCCTGGGGGTCGCCAGCCGGCATTGTCTGGCTGATGGCACCCTGAGGAGGCCCTCTCTGTGGGAGCGAACCGGCCGGTGGGAGGCAATTGGCGGCAGAAGGCGGTCCCGTAAGTACCCTGGCCCTAAGCCATGGAGCGCTTTAAAGGTGATTACCAACACCTTGAAACGCACCCGAAAGTCCACCGGCAGCCAATGCAGCTCGCGCAGGAGAGGTGTCACGTGGGAGCGTCCCGTCGCTCCCATAATCCCCCGCGCGGCCGCATTCTGCACCAGTTGGAGCCTCCGGGTGCACCCCAAGGGGAGCCCCATGTAGAGAGCATTACAGTAGTCCAGACGGGAAGTGACAAGAGCATGAGTGACCGTGCGTAGGGAGTCCCGATCTAGAAAGGGTCGCAGCTGGCGAATCAGGCGGACCTGATAAAAAGCCCCCCTGGCCACGGCTGTCGTATGATCCTCTAAAGACAGCCGCGAGTCCAGGAGGACGCCCACGTTGCGAACCCTTTCCGTGGGGGCCAATGACTCGCCCCCAATAACCAGCGATGGAGTCAGCTGGCTATATCGGGACGCCGGCAGCCACAGCCACTCGGTCTTGGAGGGGTTGAGTCGAAGCCTGTTTCTCCCCATCCAGACCCGCACAGCTTCAAGGCACTGGGACATCACTTCCACGGCATCGTTGGGGTGGTCTGGGGTGGAAATGTACAGCTGAGTATCGTCAGCGTACTGATGGAACTCCACCCCAAAACCACGGATGATCTCACCCAGCGGCTTTACATAAATGTTGAACAGGAGGGGCGAGAGGACCGACCCTTGTGGCACCCCACATACCAGGCGCCTCGGGGTCGACCGCTGCCCCCCTGTCAACACAGATTGCGACCGGTTGGAGAGGTAGGAGGAGAACCACCGTAAAACGGTGCCCCCCACCCCCAGTCCCTCCAACCGGCACAATATGATACCATGGTCGATGGTATCAAAAGCCGCTGAGAGGTCTAACAGCACCAGGATAGAGGAGTACCCCCTACCCCGGGCCCTCCAGAGATCATCCACCAACGCGACCAATGCCGTTTCGGTGCTGTAACCAGACCTGAAGCCGGACTGGAGCGGGTCTAAATAGACAGCTTCATCCAGGTATCGGGGGAGCTGCCACGCCACCACACTCTCAACAACCTTCGCCAGGAAGGGAAGGTTGGAGACAGGACAATAATTAGCTAAAACAGCTGGGTCCAGGGAGGGCTTCTTGAGGAGGGGCCTCACCACCGCCTCTTTCAAGGCAGGCGGAAGGACACCCTCACTCAAAGAAGCATTTATAATCTCCTGGAGCCAGCCTCGTGTAACCTCCCGGGAGGCCAGCACCAACCAGGAGGGACACGGGTCCAATAAACATGTGGTAGCGTTCAGTCTACCCAGGATCCTGTCCACGTCCTCGGGAGCCACAGGATCGAACTCAGCCCAGATAACACTCTCAAGACTGGGCTCAGTCACCTCGCCCGAACTAACCCAGTCAGTGGCCAGCTCATCCCGAATCTGAGTTATTTTATCATCCAGATATTGAACAAAATCCTCAGCTCGTCCCTGAAAGGGATCCTCCCGCGCTCCCGAATGGAGGAGGGAGCGGGTCACCCTAAACAGGGCGGCTGGGCGATTATCTGATGACGCGATAAGAGCGGCAAAGTAATTAGACTTGGCCGCTTTTATCGCCACTAAGTAAGTCTTAATATGAACTCTTACTAGTGTCAAGTCAGATTCGGAGCGGCTGGCCCTCCAACCACTCTCTAGGCGTCTTTTCCGGTGCTTCATCTCCCTCAGCTCCTCGGTGAACCAAGGAGCTAAGTTGGTTCGGCACCGGGTCAGAGGCCGCAAAGGCACGACATGGTCTAAGGCCCCACCGGCCGCTCTATTCCAGGCAGTCACCAAGTTCTCGGCCGAGTCGTGTGTCAGTGTCTCAGGAAAGGGCCCAAGCTCCGTCTGGAACCTATCAGGATCCATCAGGCGCCTGGGGCGGAACCATCTGGTCGGTTCCGCCTCCCTGCGGTGAGGTGCAGCGGTCAGAAAGTCGAGCCGAAGGAGCGAGTGGTCAGTCCATGACAAGGGTTCTAAGCCTATATCCCCAATATCAAGACCACTCAACCACTGCCCAGAGACAAAAACTAGGTCCAGGGTGTGTCCACCAATGTGAGTTGGGCCCTGAATTACCTGGGTCAGGTCCATGGCCGTCATGGAAGCCATGAACTCCCGAGCTATCTCAGATGTTTCGCCGATAGATGGCAGATTGAAATCCCCCATGACCATAAGCCTGGGGGTGCCAATCACCACATCGGCTACAACATTGAGGAGCTCGGGCAGGGTCGTTGCCACGCGGCAGGGAGCCAGGTACGCGACTAACAAACCCAGCTGCCCACCAGGACCCCACCTCACAAAGATGGACTCACACCCGGCTATCTGAGGAACAGTGGCCTCCCTCGGATCCAGACCTTCCTTAATAATGACCGCCACTCCCCCACCCCTGCCCTGAGCTCTCGGCTGGTGAAATGCAAGGAAACCTGGCGGGCACATCTCCACGAGGGGAACCCCGCCCTCGCGGCCCAACCAGGTCTCAGTAATACCGGCCAGGTCCGCACCCCCCTCTTGAAGGAGGTCACAGATCGGGGGGCCTTATTTACAACGGACCTGGCATTGCATAATTAATTGCATAATTAATAGCTGACTGTCCTACACAGGTACTTCAGAAGGAAAGAGCTGAGTGAAACTTTGGATATCAAAAAAGATGCTGAAGAAGTGGAGACCCAAGTTGAAGAAGAAGATTTCTCTGGAAGTCTCTGTTCTACCACCAGAAAAAAGCTATGGGAAGTCTTAGAAAAACCAACTTCTTCTGTTGCTGCCAGGACTTTTGGCACAATCTCCATGGTTTTTGTCATCATTTCAATTGCCAACATGGCTTTGATTTCAGTGGAATTGACCTGGATGCCAGCCCAGCTACTTGATACCTTGGAGTATGTGTGTATTGCTTGGTTCACAGGAGAACTTTTGTTACGCTTTCTCTGTGCGCGGAATCGGTGCCGCTTTTTAAAGAATGTAGCAAATATCATAGACCTTCTGGCTATTTTGCCCTTCTACATCACATTGTTGGTGGAGAGCTTGCGAGGCGAACGCAGCTCCCAGGAGCTGGAAAACATGGGACGTATTGTGCAAGTGCTGAGGTTGCTGAGGGGTCTGCGCATGTTGAAGTTGGGCAGGCATTCAACAGGTAAATCCATGTGGTATTGGGAGCCTCTCATTCTTCTTTGGGGACTTCAGGGAAGGGGGGGGGATGAATCAAAAAAAACTTGAATTACAAAATAAGGTAAGATTCCCAAAAGCTGCTTGTACTTGTACTATGTTGTGGTCTGCCAGCAGAGCTGGCAGCAGATTCAGATAGTGAGGAGGTTGGGGAGGAATCTGATGAGGGCTCTGCATTGGAGGCCAAGAGGGGGCCATGTGACAATTATCAGCTGCCTTCGGAGTCAGACATCAGTGAGGCAGACGAACAGCTGGAGTCTGTTCCCAGTGTGCACAGGCACAGAGTTGCCAGATAAAGGGAACAACTACAAAACAAGGGTTGACTTGGGAGTAAGGCCACAGGTGGATGATGAATGGCCCCTCCCAGAGGGAATAAAAGAGGAGCGAAAGGGGAATGGAGTTTGCAGGAGACAATTTGTTTCCTTAATTGGTTTGTGACTCTCCGAGACTCCTTGCCAAATTTTGAAGATATCGGCCTGACAGCTCTCCAAGCCAGGTAAGATCTGTGACTGTAAATTCTCCCTTGAAAGACTTTGCTGGATGTGAATGAGAAGAATTCACAGTAACTTAATAAAAAGAGGTTTTTGTTGGAACAAGGAGTCTGCTTCATAGTCTTGAAAAACTTAGATCAAAACATACTATTCCAATTCACCAACCCCAAAGGTGCTTTTCCAAAAGGCAATTGGACTTTGTTTTTTTCCTTTAAAACATTTTGCTTCTCATCCAAGAAGCTTCTTCAGTTCTTAAACACCTTTGGGACAACTATGACTTGGATGAGTGAGAATCTTACTTTTGCCTTTTCATTGGGATAGCCTATGCAGGCATTATTTTAATTTTTTTCCCCAATTTCTAATGACTTTACCAGAAGTGCTCTGAGGCTGGATTTTATAAATGAGTTTCATGGGGGGGGGGGGGTACTTGGGGGGTAGGGGGGTCAGGCCAAGTTGAGCTGGGGGTTCCTTCAAAGATTTAACTCACCTATTTTTAGTGGAAATAGATTTCCATCCCAAGCAATAAAATCAAGACTTCAGATTATGGTGGGTGCAAATCTCAGCTGGCATGCACACCTATTTCTTTCTCTGAATTTATTCCCAAGGCAAGGTATAAGTGAAGGGTCCTTGCTATTCTCTGAGCTCAGTTATCTTCTTGCCAAGGTTTCATTACCCAGACTAGGTAATATCATCAACATTAGCACTAGCACTGATGATCTTACCTAGTTTGGGTAATGAAACATCTGCAAAAAAACAAGGACCCTCATTTCTGCCCTGAACTACAAATATTCTCCTTTATTGGTACAAGGAATAACTCTTAAATAGCTGGAATTGTAGGTAAAGATTAAGGATTATAAGCATTCTATAGCTCAACCACAAAAGGGTTTGAACAGTGTATGCATTTGGAAGATCTTCTGGCAACAAGCTGAGCTTGTTGTATTCATTTAATTTGGGCAACATTTGTCAAAGACTCAATTGTTTACCATTGTTCCAATCAGCTCCATTTTTTCCCTTCCTCGAAATGTAATAGCTTATCTTAAGGAAGGTAAAGAGGACATGGTGGCTCAGTGGCTAAGATGCTGAGCTTATTGATCGAAAGGTCGGCAGTTTGGCGGTTCAAATCCCTAGTGCTGCGTAATGAGGTGAACTCCTGTTACTTGTCCCAGCTTCTGCCAACCTAGCAGTTCGAAAGCACGTAAAAAATGCAAGTAGAAAAATAGGGACCACCTTTGATGGGAAGGTAACAGCGTTCCATGCACTTTTGGCATTTAGTCATGCTGGCCACAGACCACAGAGATGTCTTCGGACAGCGCTGGCTCTTCAACTTTGAAATGGAGATGAGCACTGCCCCCTAGAATCGGGAACAACTAGCACATATGTGCAAGGGAAACCTTTACCTTTACCTTAAGGAAGGTAAGTACCAGTAGCACCAGAAGCTGCATCTCTTCTATCCAAGGTCTTGGATTAGCAATAGTGAAAGGGAATTAACAAACATAATATAATGACATAGGCCCTTCAGAATGAAAAGCAGAAATCTTTCTCTCTAATTGACCACCTGTTCCTTCTAACCGGTTTTTCTATATGCAAAATCTGTTCCTGCCTTTGCTCGCTGATCCTTTCCCAAATATTTTTCACAATAGTGTCATTTTGCTTGTTTTTCTGATTCTAATATAATGAATGCTAATGAGTCTGAGGTAAACCTTTTGTCAAAAAGAAAAAAGAAAAACCTTAGCAGAAGTATTATTAGTCGACCTGCCTGCAGCAATTTACCAAATTAAGTAAGCAAATTAGAAAAAAAAAATAGAATTTGGAATTAAAATGTCAAAAACAAGTGCAGGGATTTGTGCTAAAGAAATGGGTTTTAAAGGGTTACAGTCAGAAAATCATCATTGGCAAATACAATTAAAGTACACCCAAAAAGTAGATACTGTTAGTCAGGAGATGGGAACAGAGGGTGGGCACTAGGGAAATATGAGCCAATCAGTTGGTACCTTATCTGGTTGCTAGCATCGTTGACTCTCACAACAAAAACAGACAATTTAATTTATCATCATCCTTTAACTTACAACATATATTCTCTTCAAATCATTTTTCTTCTGTTAATTAGAAAATGAAATCCAAAAGCCTTATCATTTGTTCCTTAAAAAGTTCTTCTTCTTCTTCTTCTTCTTCTTCTTCTTCTTCTTCTTCTTCTTCTTCTTCTTCTTCTTCTTCTTCTTCTTCTTCTTCTTCTTCTTCTTCTTCTTCTTCTTTCTTCTTCTTTTTTTTTTTTGGATAACTTCTCAAAAAAATCCTTCAAGACTTTATCTGGCCTCTTTTATATATCCAGTAAAAAAAAAATACCCAAATCTCTTTTCTAGTTTAGTGATTATCTTCTTTAGGCAATAAAACATCTTACCATTTGCTTCCTTACCATTTCACTTATCTATACTAGCAGAAAATTTCAAAGACCATTATTCATAAATATCCAACCCAAGTCTCACTGATAGGATATTTTCTTCATTTTTTAAAAAAATGTAAAATTGTAATCTTTATTAACCTCTTGCTCCCTCTTGTGTCCACTCTTTGAAGTTCCATTATATCTTAGTTTTCACTTCAGAAAACCCAAACAATTGTAACTTCCCATGAGAAGGATTCAATTAATTTAAGATTATAGTTCAGACTCCAACTAGACTCTTAATCCATTATTAATTATGAAAATCAATATTCTAAGCACCCTTTAGTTGTTTGAGGCAAAAAAATATTCTATTTATCTCCAATCTTTGAAAATGTATTAAAGATTCTTTCTCAGGAAAAGGCGACTCACCCAGTAATTGCAGCAGTATTTGTTGTTCTTCCAAAGGATCTTAATATTTCCAACCCTTCCCCTCAAAAAATTCAAAGTGATTAAATGATCAGACTCAATCAACATTTATGTCAGTGGTTGGTTTCAACCGGTGTTACTACCACTTCATACATGTGCTTCTCGCATGCTTTGTGCACACTTCGTACAAGCACATTGTATTAAGGAACAGCTGAGACACGGCAATCCGCTCTGCCGTGCCTTTCAGCTGGGCTAAAAACAACCAAATAGAAGGTATGTATAACACGGGGGTGGGCGGGAGGGCCAAGCTAATCATCAGAGAGAACCGGTTCACTCTCACCTCAGCAACTCCGCTACCAGCTCTCTGAATTGGGGAGAACTGGTAGCAACCCACCCAGGGGCATTTACATCTACTACTGGTTCGCAGCGGGGCTGCCTTGTGCACACACACACGCTCTTCTGCCCAAGTGCAGAAGTTTCTGTGCATGCACAGAAGCATTTTGATGATGTCGGGATCGGTGGGCGGAGCCTCCTGCCGGTTTTACTACCGGTTCTATAAAATCGATGCAAATCGGGGGCAACCCACCACAGAACCCCCCACTGATTTATGTCCTTTAAAAAGGCTACCTTTATGACTGTGAGCAAATATGGTTTCTCCCTCAACTCCCAACTACTGAACCCATAAGTCAATTGCAAAACAACGATTCCTGCAGTATACTCACAAGGAATGGCTGTATGGAGTCACATGGGCTATCTCAAAGATCGTTCCTTGATCCAGAGAGAATTTCAGTAGTTGGAAGCCTGCATCCCCTACCTACCGGTCCCACTGCATAATATCATTCTGCTGTAAAAGAGAATGTTTGTTTACCATGGTTCTCAACAGGAGAGGAGAGGAAGTCCCCCCTCTCTCCAAGGAGGATTATTCTTATTTGGTTATCGAATAACCATGCGTGGATGAAAATTTATTCTCATGAGAAAACAGCTAGGAATCGATGGGAAGGTTAGGGAGAGTCTTATTTCTTCTTCTCCTTTCCAGCATATGGTCAGATTCTTGCTGGGAAGAAGATTTAAATGGCAAAAGGAAAAATCGGATGATTATTGATGAAGCAGGAACTCTTATCAACTTCTGGATAAATTCCAAACCAATAAAGCTACTGTAAATACGATCCAGCAGTATGATGCTGTTATTAAAGGGCATACGAAAATGCAGATTATTCAAAAGTATTTGTATAGGAAGAAATAGTTTCCCTTTGAGCATTCTTTGATGCCTACGCATAATAAAAGTTGAATCTGTTTTTCTACTTCAACTATTAAAGCAGAATGGTGGGAACTGAGTTTAGTAATGTCAAGGAAACAGTGCCTTGGCCTTATGCAGGTCATTTGATAATGTGAGACATTGTGGTTGTTGTGGCCTTACTCTCTTACTAAACAATGAGCAAAACAATAATGTGAACACCAGCAATAGAATTGTTTTGTGTTAGGAATTTGAGGGTGATATGAATTTTTATTGTTTGAATAAAAGAATGGTAGATTTCTTTGTCATTAAGCATTGACTTTTGCCATTTTTTTCTTATTACAATTGTGTAGTTTTTAAAAAATGTGAGGTATATTTAAGATTAGAAGTGGATGTATATGATTTTAAAAGTTGCAAAACTTTTAGTTTTCATGTGTTTTTCCTGAGAAGATGTTAAATCTTTTATCTAAGAGCCAAAGACAAAGCACTTTTTTTTTTACATCAGGCTCATGAATTTTTATGATTCAGTTAATAAGCCAGCAAACAACTGTAAGATAATAATTTAAATGAAGCCTTTTTATAGAGCCTCAGCTCTAGACCTAGCATAGTTATGAAGTCACATATTGAGAAGGATTTCAGATACATCAAGTGCTTCCTTAGAAAATCTGATGTGTAGATTTCCACTCCAGAATTTCTCAGCCAGCATCACCATTGCTAAGAATTCTGGGAGTTGAAGTTCACACTACTAGAGGGCATCTAAGTATGTATGTGTGTATGTATATGTATATGTATATGTATATGTATATGTATATGTATATGTATATGTATGTATGTATATATATATATATACGATTATATATATATATACGATGTTTTGATGAGGTCTCACTAGGTTGGTGTCTTCAGCTTCGTGCTTATGCAAGGAAAGCATGATCGGAGCTGCCATCTCTCTATAAATACTGGTGGGGAGGTGTGGGGTTCTGGCTTTGTTGCTGTGAGCGGGTTGGTTGCCTTTGTTGTTACATCTTGATTGGTTGATGGAGTTAATGTTTGCAGATTAGTCAGCTGTTTCGTAACCTCCTGTGTGGGTGGAGTCCTTGATGTGTGCCCATTAGTCTTTTGTGTTTTAACGACCTGGGTAATAGGCTGTGTGTTAACATCCTGAGTTCTAGTGTTGTGATATCCTCAATCTTTGTGGCTGGGACTCTTTGAAGATTAACACAAAGATTAACACCGGACCCAGATAACACATGACACCACCACCAATCATCCTCACCAGATTCAAACCCAAACTCATCCCATAGATGAAATACAACCACTATCCAGAAGCCAGGCCATGGCGGCATCACCAGTTGCTACATCCCCCGCTGATTCCCCACACAAAGCAAACTGACACACGCTATGAACACATGGCAAGACCTCAAACTCGTAGCCAAAACAAAGCTTGGGATGCGGCATCACAGCCATCTGCTCAGGACATTACATCAAAAAACTCAGGATATCACAACACTAGAGCTCAGGATGTTAACACACAGTCCATTACCCAGGTCGTTAAAACACAAAACACTAATTCTTATTTAATCAACATATTTAAACACATTTTATATTTTATTTTATTCTATACATTCCTTATTTTTAATTTATATCCATTGATACCAATTTTCCCAAGTTAAGTAGTAGTCCGAGTCTTCCTTTTATTTAATTCTAAAGTAAGTTTGTCCATTTCTGCACATTCAAAAATCTTCTGGATTATTGCACAGCAAGACAACCTTCTTTTAATAGGGTGATAAAATTGGTACTTTATATGTTACTTCTCCCAGCTGACATCTATAGATGTGTCAAGTCTACAATTCACAGAATTCCTAGCCAAGTTGGAGACGGATAATGTAAAAACCCAATATATCTGGAAGAATGCAAATCGGAGAGGGAATCTTCCATTTACTGCTTAAGAGAAAAGATAATTTGATTGCATGAGCACCACTTCTTCCCACTCTGCTTCACTGCTCAAGAAGAAAAGCAGTATCTAGCAAGAGGATATCTTGCTAATTGAAATATTGTTTTATGTTTTAGGTTTGCGTTCCCTTGGGATGACCATTGCCCAGTGCTATGAAGAGGTTGGCATGCTTCTCCTTTTCCTCTCTGTGGGCATCTCCATCTTCTCTACCATAGAATACTTTGTTGAGCAAGGTATCCATGACACAACCTTCACAAGTGTGCCTTGTGCTTGGTGGTGGGCTACCACCTCCATGACAACCGTTGGCTATGGAGACATCAGGCCAGATACAACCATTGGCAAGGTTGTGGCCTTTATGTGCATATTATCTGGAATATTAGTCCTAGCTTTACCAATTGCCATCATCAATGATCGCTTTTCTGCCTGCTATTTTACCCTGAAGATAAAAGAAGCTGCCCTTCGCCAGCGGGAAGCCCTAAAGAAGCTCACAAAGAATATGTCGAGTGACTCTAATATCAACATTAATTTGCGAGATGTATATGCTCGAAGTGTAATGGATGTGTTGAAGTTCAAAAGCCGAGAAAGAACAAGTACCAGGAGCAGTGCTGGTGATGAGTTTTGGTTTTGAAGACACACACACATACATGCATACACACAGTATGAGAGTTGCCTAAGGTGGTAATAGCTTTAATAACAACACTGAATGCAAAGCTAATGGTTCTTTATTTTCCCCCATGCAAATCTGCTTATCTAAATTGCTGAGCATATGAACAACTAATATAGTCCAAAGGCACATTAAAAAGTAAAACAAAACAAGAAAAATACTCTCAGGGTACATAAATGCGAATTCTCTTTTAATGTTTTCATCTTTCATTAGAAAACAACATCTATCCCAGTGGATTAATATTCCATTCTTTGGCTGTAACCCTTTTATGCTCATTCCATTATGAAAAAAATAAAAAATTAACAACATAAAAATATGTATTGCTGCATTGGTATGAAATTAAAATAAAAGAAAGAAAGAAAATGCCTCCTAAAATAGTAGAAGTCAATCACTGACAAGCAGCATATTCTAGGAGTAGTAACAAAAATATAACAAAAGAATTCTTATGGGAATATCAACATTGGCATCTTTCTACTAAGTCTGTGTACGGAAATTCTTGCTTTGCTTCAACAAAATACTTCGAACAGCAGAGGTGAGGCTATTTGAGATGACACTATTCTGCATGGTACAATACACTTTGGGTTCCTGCACAAGTAGTAACCTCTCCTGGCTACTGGAAGGGTAAAAGGTCCCAGAAGCAAATAAAGCCAAACAAAAAAGTAACTTTGCTTCCGTCTATTGCAGGGGTCCCCAAACTTGGCAGCTTTAAGGCTTGTGGACTTCAACTCCCAGAATTAAAGCTGCCAAGTTTGAAGACCTCTGGTCTATTGCAACAAGAGAACTAAGTTCCTTCGTAAAGCGATTTTGAATGAATATACCATTCACAGCATTACAAACGCTTTACCCATCTTAATTTTTTGTACAATGCAGGGGGGGAAAAAGCTAAGGAGTGTTTGCAGTTTATATGTTGGTCTTTCCATCGTATTAATGGTCTTTGCAGGACATTAACAGCACTTCTCTGGGGAGGGAGGGAGCTGTATTGAAATATATGCTAATATGTGTTTTCTTTGGTATGCTTCAAATGAGTTGGCTAAGAACCCCCATGTACATTAGCGGCTGCTCTTTTATAATGCAATTTGAATTCCTGCTCTCACTAAGGGATTTGCCACTCAAGTCCAGGATTTACTGCTAAGAGTCTAAACTCATAATGTGCTTCATTATGAATGTGCTTCATTCACCTGTTCTTCACAAATAAATATAGCTTTTTACATGCCAGATGAGGCATATGGGGGTATGTGCCTGTCTGTTTGAAGTAGATAGGTTTCAGAAATGGTGATTCTGAAAGGAGTGTGTGACTTTTCAAGCAATGAGTCAGATCCAAGATGTGTGAATGGAAAGGCACCATTCATTCACAAAAAGCGCTAAGATCCCATGGAAGTTTCTTCTGAGAGCAAAGATGCAACTTTCCCCCAAAATCTTAAGCAGCTTCTTATGTGACTTTTGATTGTACCACAAACAAGGTTATTCCTGCTGGATCCCAGTGTTACTTTCCAGTGGTTTCCCAGTGAATGAGTCCACCAAGCCAAAACCAAAACAATCACATTGTGGCTTAGTGTAATACAGGGGTGTCAAACTCAATTTCATTGAGGGCTGCATCAAGGTTGTGTTTGACCTTGGGGGGGCGGGCAAGATGGGCACAGCCAGCTCGACGTCACTTGTGTCAGGAGGCCCTGTGGTGTCCTGAGCACTCTGCCAGCAAAATCGGGCTCCTGAGCTCCGTTTTTGCTGGCAGAGGCACTGCAGGCTGGTCCTTTGCTATTTCCAGGGGGATCCAGTGGGTCAGATCTAAGCACCTCGCAGGCTGGATCCAGCCCCCAGGCCTTGAGTTTGACACCCCTGGTGTAATAGGTCAGTTCAAATGAGCCTTGGTGATGCAGTGGACTAAATGCTGTTAAAGTAGCACTAAGTTGCCAGCTGCCTGCAATTACTGCAAATTCAAATCTCACCAGGCTCAAGGTTGACTCAGCCTTCCATCCTTCCGAGGTAGGTAAAACAAGGACCTGGATTGTGGGGGCAATAAGCTGACTTTGTATAAAAAAGAACACCGCTTGTGGGGGCCAAAAGTCCTACTAAGCAGGAATATACAAAAGTATGAAGGCTATTGCTTAACGCACTGTAAACCGCCCTGAGTCTCCGGAGAAGGGCGGCATATAGATCGAACTAATAAATAAATAAATAAACAAACAAATAAACAAATAAACAAACAAACAAACATTTTCCCTCTAATGCTTCTAAGAACCATAGATGAGGTATAGGCCCTAAAATAGAAAAGGTGACACATTGTCTCTCTGTTCTTCACTTAATCAAGCCACTAAGTACTCTTAAAATATCCAATCATCTTCTTTTTTCCTGTACATTCCAGATATATTTTTAGTCCCAAAACAAACAGCTTGTAGAAGCTGCTCCTTATAGCAATGTTGAAATTTTATACAGGCAGTCCTTGACTTACAACCACAAATTGAATTTAACATTGCTGTTGCTGAGTGAAACAGTTGTTAAGTGAATTTTGCCCTATTTTACAACTTTTCTTGCCACAGTTGTTAAGTGAATCCTGCAGCTGTTAAGTCAGTAACACGCTTGTTAAGTGAATCTGGCTTCTCCGTTGACTTTGCTAGTCAGAAGGTTGCAAAAGGGAATCACATGACCCCGGGACATTGCAACCGTCATAATTATGAGTCAGTTGCCAAGTGTCTGAATTTTGATCACATGGCCATGGAGATGCTGCAATAGCTTCAGTGCCATTGTAACTTTCAACAGTCACTAAACAAACTGTTGTAAGTCAAGAACTATCTGTACATGATTAATTGATATAGTGGATCCTATTAGCTGCAAGCTCTTGGTGTGTGATCAGGAGGATGTTGCTTTTTCTGTGTGGTTTCTGTTTCATCAAGACTCTTCCTGCCTAGTCTCCTGTGTATGACTGATGACTGCTTTCAGCACCCCATCACCATTTCTATGTTACATGAACGCCGGCTGGCACCGAATCAATGGTATCATCTGTTGGCATTTCCAGTTCCAAAAGCTTGGGCACAGACTGTTGCTTGGTTTCAATTCTACATATCAGGATGGTGTCAGCACAGTTGCCTCCATAAATTCATGCTGCCTTCTGGAGTTCCTGATGGTGAGGACACAAATAGGATTGCACCACACACCTGAGGTAAAAGTTAAAAAAGAATAACAAGCAACATCTTTTCATTTAAGAAGAAATGTACAACCATCTGGGATATCTTTCATTCAGACAGTTAGGAGTTGAAACAAAACACTGAGGTATCACCTCACCCTTCAACACAGCAGTGAGCAATGGAGGGCCTGGAGTCTTTATGTCCCTTCAGTTCCTTTTTAGGAACTGTCTGTCAAGACCAGTCTGATCATGATTGCAGAAAACTGACAGACAACAGCTTTTCTTGCCATTTTTGTGTCACGGGACGACAGATTACTAATTCTCTGATTAATAATCATCAAGTAATAATTGAATAACTTGCAGCATTTGTAATTGTAGGAAGGAAAGAATTCATCCACATTATGACAGCCATGGAATACACTTGGGCAAATTTTAGGAGTCCCTCCCTTTCCCTGAAAGGATTGTGACCGGTTCACTCATCATCACAAATGTAATTTCCTTGATTTTCGCTCAGTATCCTCTATACTTTTATTTATTTATTCAATTTCTATAGCTACCCATCTTAAACAAGTGATGCTGGGTAATGAACAATCATAAAACAATTACAAAACAGTTACAATATAGTACAGAATGGTTCCTCAGGTAACCCAGTCCCAAGCCATAAAACCTGTAAAGGTGACAAGCAGCACCTTAAATTGCACTCAGAAACACACAGGCAACCAATGTTGCTCACTCAGAATGACCTCATTTTGCACCAGTTGAAGCTTCCAAATGCTTTTCAAGAACAGCTCATGTAACAGCATGCTACAGTTATCTAGACGAGGTCATGAGGAAGTGAATGACTGTGAGCAGGACTTTCTGGTCCAGGAATGGACACAACTGACATACAACCCAAAGATGTGCAAATGCTGTCCTAGCCACAGATGCCATCTGTTCTTCTAACAGGATCCATGAATGTAAGAGGACCTCCATATTATGCCCCAGGCCCATCTGGGAAAGTGCTACCCCACCAAGAACCAAAGGTGGAACAGCCTTGTTGCTTGAGGGTCCAAATATCCAAGCTACTCATTCTTGTTTGGGTTGAGTCGAAGTCCATTGTGCCCCATCTAGGCTCCTAAGTAATGGTGGGACTCAAATAATTTAATAACCAGTTCTCTGCCCTAATAACCAGCTGGGTAGGTGTGGTTCGGTGGTCATGTGACCATGTGGGCATGGCCAACTCAATGTCACTCACATCAATGGGCACATTGCCTTCGCTGTTACAATGTAATAAGGGTTAACCAGGGAGGCAGTTTCTGTAAGCAGGGAAATAAAGATTAGGCTAGAAACAACACCAGAATGTTTCCTTCCTGCCTTCCTTACAGGATCAGCCCGGTAAAGTGGAAAAAAAACAAAATAAGATTTCTTCCAACAACCGGTTCTCCTTAGAAACTGCTTAGAAAGTTAACAACTGGTTCTCCCGAATAGTTATGAACTGGCTGAATCGTACCACTGCTCATAAGCCTTCATGCACTGGGATGGGACATCCATGGCATCATTCAAGGAGCCCATGCCAGAATTCTAACTCTTGATTTCTCCTCATTCAGTTCCACATTTTAATCAAACTTCTTCATCAGCACCCTTCAATCATATTAGAACTACAAGTCCCAGAATTCCCAGCCAATCAGCATTTTTGACAAAGACTGCAGGTTTCATCGAACTGCATTTTTGTTTGGTCCAGTACTGTTTGATATTCAAATAACACCAGGAAAAAAGGACCCTGACAAAGAAATGCAAGGAAATGAAATGAAATTTCATAACTTATAGAGGTTTTTATTATACAAGTCCTCTTGACTTTAATTAGATTGTCCTTTTTTAGACACGGTCTGTCATTTTAAAAATATCAGTGTATCTAGCATTCTTTTTTTTTTACTCATTTTTATGAATATCACGTTCAGTTGCCCGATACATAACATCAGAAGAATCGAAGTAGCTGTCACAAAACAAGCCATGTTTCCTTCCCCATGTAAAAAGAATCATCAAATCATAGACCAACATTGGTGGAAGGAACTTATTAGGCCATTATGTCCAACCATTTGTTTGAGGCAGGATTGAAAATTAAAACATTTCAGGTAGATGGCTACCCAATCTTAGCTCATCTACCCATCTGCTCAAGACCTTTACAACTCTGTGTAATTAGTGCCACTGTTGAAATTTATATATATATATATATTCTGTAAATGGGATTTGAAATATCATTATTATCAGGGGTGGGCTTCATAAATTTTAGCAAGGGGCTCTCTGCCCGGTTGCTGGGTGAGCGTGGCCATGGTGGGCGTAGCCTAGTCAGCCTCCGGCACTGTGGCAGGGGGGCTTTTTTGTGACCCTGGGCTCGGAAGCTTTCCTTGAGCCTCCGGGAGGGTGAAAATGGCCTCCCCAGGCTCCGGAGGCCCTCTGGAGGCCAGAAATGGGCCCTTTTTTTGCCCTTCCTGAGCCTCTGTGTGCACCCTGCACTTACCTACATCCAAAACGGGCCGCATGGTAACTCCTGGGAGGGGTGGGGTGGAGGGGTGGGGCGGGGAGGGGCGGGGCCAGCCAGTAGTGGGATTTGGGGGTTTTCCAAATTGCATGGAATCTAAGTTAGAGGTTTTCCCAAACCCGTGTGAATCCCCAGCATCCCACCCCTGATTATTATCATCATCTGAAATGGTTCTGAATAAAGATCAGGGATGGGTTCTAAAAGTTTTTACTACTGGTTCTGTGGGTGTGGCTTATTTTGTGGGCATGGCTTGATGGGCATGTGACAATTCTTTAGGATTTAGCAGAGGTACTGGTCTACCAGGTTTTTAACTGCTTGCAGAGCTGTACCGGTCTACTCATTTGTTTTTGGAGGCACTGGTCTACCCATTTATTTTTGCAGACACCGGTCTACTCATTTATTTTTGCAGGCACTGGTCTACCCATTTATTTTTGCAGGCTCATTTGTTTTCTTTTAACACTGATCAGCTGTAAAGCGGCCCTTTGAAGCCCCAGGGCAAGAGTTTAAACAGTTTTTTTCCCTCTAGCCAATCATCTGGGACTCAGGAGGCAGCAATAGATTGGGGGTGGGGCAAATAAAAGATAAGAATAATGCAGGGGGGCCGGGGGAGCAGGGGGGGCGAACTGGTTCGGTGATGTCATATCATCACTGCTACTGGCTCGGTGGAACCGGGCCGAACCGGGAGGAACCCACCACTGACAAAGATGTTTGGATTGAAATTTCAACAGTGGCACTAGTTACACAGAGTTGTAGAGGTCTTCCCTTTGCCTATTTTGTTTATTTTTAGATTTTTTTATTTTTAATTGGAATCTACCTTCTTATAAATTAAATCCATTTTTCTGTACATTGCATTCCAGGACAGTGGAAAATAGATCTTGTTCACCTTCTGCATGATATACCTTCAGCTGCCTGAAGGCAACTGTTATTCTCCACACCCCAACCCTTCTTGTACCTTCTAAAAACTAAAACCTTGCAGTTCCCTAAATGTTACCATAGAACCTGTCAGATGTCTTTGGCCTTAATAGCTGTTTTGGGGCAATTGTTTATAACAGGCAGAGCCAACAAAAGGTTGTATCATCTTACAGTGGTTGATGTCCACTTCCCCTTGTGAGTCCATTGCCAGTTCCAAGTATTAACTGCTCTTACTTTTCTGTGATGTTATTACTGTTTCTTTCTCTCGCCAAGCATTTTGACTTCTAGGTCATGCTACAGGCAGGGCGCAGCGGGAGTGTGAGGGTTCCGACAGATGCCCTAATTAACTCATGAGCCTCGAGCCAAGTTTCAAAAGAAATCCAGTTATTTACTAGGAGCAACATGTCAGCAACTACCTGAGCGAAGTCACCTCTGTCGCACATAATTTACAGCTCAACTCTGAGACTGTTTCCCCCGTCCTCTCAGGCTGTGTCATAAATCAATTCTCCAATGAGGCACTTTCACAGGCTAAAGAAAACACTCTCATAGGCCGGCTCTGGTAATCTGAGATCCAACCTTGAGAAAGGTATGCATGGAATGTGCTTTTGGACATGGCAAAAGCACATTCTTGCCCATGGCAACTCGAGAGCAGACCAGAAATGCTTTGCAAATTGACAGGGAGCTTTCAAGAGATTACTAAGTAGTGACTATACTGGTAAAATAGACCCTCTCAAGGAAGGAGAACTAATTGAAGGCACCAAACCAGCCCTCCTGATGCCATCAGTCATGGCAAATTGGAATCAGATCACAGTATTTAACTCATAACCAAGCTATTTTTTCCTTCCTTAGTTCCTAGTTAGTTAGTCAGTCAGTCAATTAGTTAATTAGGTCCTTAGCTACTATAAAAAAGAGGTTTAGCTTTGTTATCGTTATCTTTTGGTAGAGTATCTGCAGGGCATGGTGAATTAAATGAAGATGGCAGCCATGACAGTGCAATTGAAGATGTGATTATTGTTGCATATACAAGGCACATTTTAAAAAAAACAGATAACGCTTCCATCTCATTGATGTGGCTGCCATCTTGTCTTGCCTTGAAGACATTCCTGCTTTTTTAACTTCCCAGCTTTGCCCCTCACTCTGGAATTTCCTATAAACTTTCAAATGTAACTTAATCTAATCCTACTTAACTTTTTTAAATACAATCAGTATCTGCTTGATGCCATAATTGCAAAATGTTTTGAGATTCCTATAATTCATAGTCATAATTTTTCTTTCTATTTTCCGCCAATAATTTTTAATTATTTATTTATTTTATGCCATATATATATAGCTGGCCAATTTATATTTATATGGCCAGCTATCTCACACAAAACTGACTGTGGGCAGTGTACAACAATGAATTAAGAAGAAAAAAGAAATAATTATCCTCTTTGAAGGCCAAAACTTTACATCCACTCTGAAAGGGTGTGTGTGTGTTAAGAAATTCTATAATCTTTAAAAAAAAAAAGTTTTGAAGAACTATACAAGGAAGTATTAAAGCCATTGTTATCAATCACCTTTTTGCTTGGTATATAATTTGTCCTTTGAATTTAGCATCACAAGAATCTTATATTTATTCCATAAATGGGATTTGAAATATTATTATCATCATCTAAAATGGTTCTGAACAAAGATTTAAATGGATCATTTTTCACTAGTTATTTCAAGAGAAAGATCAAAAGGAAAAAAATAATTAATTTGGTTAAAAATTACACTTCACTTTTCATTATCTTGCAATTATGAAACAAACAACTGGTTCCCAGGGTCATTTTAACAAGCAAGAAACAGAAGCTGTGGAAAATATGAACTCATCCAAAATCTGTAATGCAACTTATATAAATTGTCAACAACAGTGAAAAGCAAACACAGTAGCCAAGAAGATTTCCAATTACTTTGGAATAATTGTCATAACAAGAGAGTTCCAAAGAAAAGACAGAGCGTCATATGAAAGGAGCCAGACGGAATACATATAGCACCAAAACAGAATTGGCAAGTGGAATAATTGAACAGAAGACAAGAATAATGAAGATAATGTAATGGTGCATTCGTTTGTGTTGACTGATTTTGCAAAGAAACAAGTATTTTGATTTCTTTGGCAGCAGGAGGAGAATAAAAATCATCTGCCTCTTTGTTGGCTTATCTTTGGGAATAGTTACACTTATTTTCACCAGAAAGTAGGTTTCAGTCAGTGTGAAGATCATTAAACTGAGTGGTATGATGGCCTAGTGATAAAGACGCATGCCCCCCACTTGGAAGATTGAGAGTTCAATCATAGGTAGTGGTAGATGTTTCTTGCCTAGGGTAGAAAGAAAAAAAATCTGCTGCAAACTCCATGTAGGCATCAGGAAGGGTATCCAGCCAGTAAATGCTCAGCTCCATCCAGTTGGCCCGACTCTATCCTGAATTAAGGGATTTCAGGGTCGTACTAAAAAGGAAGTTTTAAATATCATTAAACCAAAAACATAGTGTTACATAGGCTATGGCAGTTTTGTATCCTCCTCTAAATAAATAAATTATCATTTTGGGGATACAAGATTACTCTATTGTTCCCTTCAGAAGATGCTTCTGATAGAAAGAAAAAGAGAGAGGGAGATATCTATCTTCTGTCTATCTATCTATCTATCTATCTATCTATCTATCTATCTATCTATCATCATCTCTCTCTCTCTCTCTCTCTCTCTCCCATCCACCTACTTACCTACTTACCTACCTAACTCATTTCTAGGGTTACTGCTGTGAGCCTTATTCAATGGTCTTAATATTACAATCTTCCAAACTTGATCCATGTCCTAGATGTTCTTATTTCAAGCACTGACAATATACGTTTGCCTAGGTTTATATACAATCCTTGATTGCCTAGAGGGGTTCATGAAATGGCATGCACATTTTGTTTTGAACTCTTCCATCAAAATGTTTCAAGTTGCGAGAAGACAAAAGAATCAAAACATTTTGAGTGTTCTCACAATAGAACACAATGAGAACTAAGGACAGCTTTTTAGATCCTCTGTTGTGCACCGTAGTTCTGTAAGAGTAAACAGGTGGCAATCCTTGTTACTACTCTGCCAGCTTGAAATACAAACAGATGATTTTTAAAAACATTTTAGAAAGCATTAGAATAAATGGAAACACAGTTCTGATCTTTCTCAATGAAAAGTCTGTTATTTTTTTAATAGAATATGTTATCAGATCAACCATCATTCTTCTTATTTCAAGGAGAAGTCCTTTCCATAATTTAAATAAGCCCTCTGGCACTGAGCTAATAGAATACAAAAGAAAAGAGGTAATATCTTTAACATTTCTTTCAAATAACACATCTTTCAGCCTGAAAACAAACAAAAAACAAAAGCAGCCAGACATCCAGATACAGATAATACTTCCATTCCTGAGATTGTCTTAATGTTACCAATACTTCAATTTTTCTCTTGGCACTGCAGTTGCAGTTACATAGCAAAATCAAGATCAAGTAACAATTTAGCACATCTTTTTTTAGTCTGCCTATCTGCTAGGTGCAAGACAATAAAGGGAAATGTTACTTTATGCTAATATTTTTCCGTGCATTTGGGGATGAAGAATAAAAGTACAATAAAAATGAAATGGTTTGCTGATGTTCTTAGCTGCATGAACATTAAAATAATAAAACATAAGAACATGTACAAAGTGAATACAGAATCAAAGCTTAACCAATCAGTCTTTGCTTTTTAAAAAGCTTACTGGAAATTCAGCCTCAACGAGATATTTAAATCATAGTTCAATACAGCAAGTAAACTACTCCATGGCATTAAATTTGTATGAGAACATGAGATAAGTCCTGCTCATAATTTCCTCTTAAATTATAAAGGCTCAGGCTGAAATGTAGCAGTGCATCATGGATTATGGCATTGTCATCTCTCTGTGGATGCTTCTGTGCTCAGTCTTCATCTTAAATCATGCCATATGGATCAGAGGTTCAGCTGGAATCCCGGTGATGTCATTCAAGGCCTTTGACTTGAATTATCCTGGTCTATGATAATAAAACTTTAACATCTGAAAGCTCCAGTTTGCCTTTATTTCTGTGTGTTTTTCATAATGCGGGAGACTTGGGCTTCAGAATGAGAACTCTTCAAGAGAACTCTTCAAGAAAATTCTTCAGGTTCTATGTTATTAAGGTCCTAACGAATCACTTGACTCTGGCTTTCTTAAAGTTTCAGTCAAGGCAGGTATTGGAACAATAGTTCTTATACTGAAAGGTAATCTACTCTGTGCTTTTCTGCACTGAGTATCCCAAACCTGCCTTGTTGATTGACTTTGTGTGATCCCCAGTCCTTAACTACTGATAGGTTTGTCAAAGTCCTCAGCCTGGTAGCAATCATTTATGAATGGAATTTCTAGACATATTAATTTGGAAATGAGTACGTCCAAATTGGTCTATTGGTGAAGGGGCTGCTCTGGTAACCATTAGACTGTCTCACTTTAGCCATGAAAACCAGCTGGCTGACTTTGGGCCAGTCACTTGGTCTAACCCCAATGTACTACACAGGGTTGCTGTTGTAGGGAAAGTAGGCAGTGGAAGGAGTATTATGTATAGTCACCACTTTGAACTGTGTAATAAAGGCAGGATAAAAATCTAAATAATTAACAAGTCCTCATTATGATGGACCTTGATAAAATAGGTCCAGCCATAAAGGGGGTTGTACTATCTAATCAAGTGATGGCGAACCTCTGGCACACGTGCCAGAGGTGGCACCCAGAACCATCTCTGTGGGCATGCACGCTGTCACCAGCTGTTCTTCTGGTTTCCAGTGTACACATGCATGCCAGCCAGCTGGTCTTTGCGGGTGCCGGAGTGCCAGAAAATGGCCAAAAAACAGGGCATTTTTCTTGGGCTGGAAAATGGCCAAAAAACAGGCATGAGCACACCGGCCAGTTGGTCTTTGGGTCTCCTGTGCTCTGGCATGTGTGAAGACCATCTGGCCGGCACGCATGTGGGTGCTGGAAACCTAAAGACCAGCTGGCTGGCATACACCTGCACACCAGCCAGCTGGTCTTCGGGTTTCCGACGCTCCATCACACTCACATGCATGTGCATGCACGCACGTTCCGGTTTGGGCACTTGGTGCCAGAAAGGTTGGCCATCACTAATTTAATCTGTCAGAAAGTAGGATGTCTCCCAAATATTGTGACCCAATGCAATAATCTCTGAAGCGGAGAGGATGAGAAGAGAGTGTTAAGTACGCCTTAAGCATATAAGGAGTGTTTCTACTCAGCTTGTGTTCTCATTTGTTCAATGTGCGAAGAAAACGTTTGCATAGATAGTGGAACACAAAAAACAATTATCCTTAGTCAACTTTGGAGAAGAAGAAGCAATAAACAAAGATATGGGTGGGTTGATATGCTTATCTCAAAAACACAGCTCTGAACTAAAATAACGGAGAAAGTACTTAGCACCCCCTTTTTTTCTTGGACCTTTTGAAAAGTGAAATCACTTTCATTTATGCTCTATGTTTGGGTGGTCAGAACATTTCAACAAAAACCACAGAGAAAAGGAACGTTTGTAAAAAAAAAAAAAAAACCAAAAAACCCCAAACCATAAACATACAGATGAAATCACTGCTCCTGTCACAGAAAGAAAAAGTAAGTGTTAACATCATTAATCAGAAGCTGAAGGCCAAACGTTAGAGATATGCTTGCATTTCGTGAAAATGTGTGTTATTTTTAAAATCAAGAATACAACAGTTGAATAATTCAGATTAACTCCTTCATTGTGTCTTGTGGCTTTCCTTATTACAAGTCGAGTCTCTACCACTTATTATGGTTCGTTGCCCAGCCAGCCAGATGTTTAACTTGGATTTGGCATTTTTATCTACCTATCGAGGGACCTGGGATGGACAGATGTTGTTATTTAATGATACTTAAAGTCACAAGGTATACTGTAAACTGTACCAAGTAAAGCTGCCTTTTGCAATTAACTGGTGGTGATTTTCTCAATGCCAACGGTGTTCAGGGGTTGTTCCAGATATTTTGGGATTATAAAATGCATTTATATTTACCACAGCATTCTCTTGGCCAAAGAATACCAGAACAGGTCAATACCATTTCACTTCTCCAGAGAATGTTGCTAAATGTGTTAACTTCCTTGTAAGGCCTTACAGCCCTGACCTTACAGTTCATTTTCGCGAACAGAAAAGCCGATAAAGACTGAAACAGTTTCTCGGCTTTGTAAACACTGAACATGTGCAATGATTTTGAAAAATAAGAATAAAAATGTGACTTTAGCAGACTCATCTTTGCCAACATGGCTGGGCTAAAAACGTTGCTATGACAGCATCATCAGCAAAAGGAACATTTAAAAAGATGTTTTCGTAAGTGAATTTTCCATATATCTCAAGCACTGATGCCGTTTTCAGTACTTGTGGACCTATACTTTATTGTTGAAGGGAAAGAGAACTTTCTAAATTAACAACAATTAAGAAACATCCCTGGGATGCATTCATACGCATCATAGAATCTTTCAAAAGATTATTTATGTGGGAAGATTTGAGATTAGTAAAATGTTGATCATGGATTAACCTCTTAGCACAACTATCGAAAAGTTCTAAACTGCATTATGTCTATGAAGATTCTCAGTCATCCAAGTCATGGTTATTCCAAAGATGCTTTTTCAAAAGGCAAGTGGGCGTTGTCATTTCACTTCTCATCTAAGAAGCTTCTTCACTTCTGATTGAAGAACTGTTGTTGGATTAGAAGTGAAACATCTTCAAGGGGAAAAAACAGTCCACTTGCCTTTTGAAAAAGCACCTTTGGGATAAACTGCATTACACCCGTAAAAACTGTAGAGTAAGGCTTGGAAGACAGCAGACAGCAATAATCCTGGAAGGCAGCAGAAAAGCTTGGATGCTCCCATGTGTATGACTCAGAATTTGCAGAATTATTCTACCCACTGTAATCCACAGGACAGTTCTACCAAAGCTCTTGATTTCCCATGCTATTCCAACTCTTTTAGACATTTCTGTCTCTATTACAGTAGACTGGCAACAGGGCGGAGCAGGTGATCAGTCTGGGCTATGATAACAAGATCTGGTTGATCTTGCCCTTGCACATCATGGCGTGCTGATGTCAGCCCTGAAGCCATTTTGGGAGCATCTTCAGAGCTGCCACAGCAAGGCCAGTTGGAGCTGTGGGAACATAAGGGGGGATATAGCTGGATGTGTAGCCAAAGCAACATTCTTTCGCAAGGGATCCAAGGATGCTCTTCCAGGTGATAGAGAGGCATGGACCAAAGCCAGCTAAGACGGTGGCTGCAACCTGGTTGGATGTGTGACAGACATGAGACCTGGGGAAAAAGAACTTTGGGGTTTGATTTGGATGGGAAAAACCTCAGGTCCTTCAGAGTCGGGTTTTACCCAGATGCGCCAATATGACATGCCTAATAAATCTGTACTTTGACGAATATGCCTGCCTTGGAGTTCTGATTCGGTTGGGTGTGTTAACTGGAACCCTGACAGCTGAAATGGACAGAGGTTTCTTTTCTTTCTTTTCTTTCTTTTCTTTCTTTTTTTTTTTTTTTTTTTTTGATTTGATTTATATGCCACCCTTCTCCGAAGACTCAGGGCAGCTTACAATGTGTTAAGCAATAGCCTTCATACTTTTGTATATTATAAAAGTCAGCTTATTGCCCCCACAAACTGGGTCCTCAATTTACCTACCTTAGAAAGGATGGAAGGCTGAGTCAACCGTGAGCCTGGCAAGATTCGAACATGAGTAATTGCAGACAGCTGGATGTTTAATTAGGGTGCTTTGTCTGCAGAGCTATCCAGGCTCTCTTTTTCTCTTGCTGATGAATACAATTATTTATACATAGTTTTTATCTTCCAGCTTCTAACCTTAATATGCTCTTTATAATTATATTATTTGTTCCCTATGACCATCATTAAGTGTTGTACCTTTTGATTCTTGACGAATGTATCTTTTCTTTTATGTACATTGAGAGCATATGCACCAAAGACAAATTCCTTGTGTGTCCAATCACACTTGGCCAATACAGAATTTTATTCTGTTCTGTTCTGTTCTGTTCTGTTCTGTTCTGCTCTGCTCTGCTCTGCTCTGCTCTGCTCTGTTCTATTTTCTTTTATATATCAATATATATCATACTATTTTCCCAATTTGTACTTATTCCCTCCCCCCACATATTGGGGTTCTTCATATTCACCTGTTTATGTTTAAACAGTACTATTCTCTCTTTATGATACTTTGCACCTGCTTCTTGTCCTTCTTATCCATGTAGTGCAGGCAAGGTTGTTGGCTGGCTCCTGTGAGAACTGGTCTGCCATGGGCTACATCTTCATTCTAGCAATTGCTCCAGAGTCATTAGATGCCAAGCCTTTTATTTTCTTTTCCCAGATGTTTGCACACATGGATGCCTCCCCTCTCCCCTCCCACTTTATTTCCTTTTACATTAACACAATCCAATTTTTTTTCTCTCCCCCATCCCAATGAGTTGCTCTGATGCCACAATCAAAACAATAGGAAGCAGGTTGTGATTTTGTTCCTACCTTTTTCTTTTATTAAAAAAAGGTGCATTTTATGGCAAGAAAGCAATGATAGTTTGGCTTCATAGAAACAAAGGTGTAATATTTCTGCTTTACAATTTAAATATTTTTTACAAAGGAAAAGAAAGGAAGTTTATCAGAACTATGGGCAATAAGTAGGAAGGCAAGGGGAGAATGGAATAGAAACTGAAAGGATAATCACTAAATTATGGTTGCAGGGAGCTAATAGGTTAATACTGTATGTACAAAATATGCATATCTATATATTTGGAGTGGTGCGGTGGCCTAGAGATGGAGCTCTCACGTCACTATCAGGAGGCTGTGAGTTCAATCCTACGTAGAGACAGATATTTCTCTTTCAACACAATGAGAATGTATCTGCTGAATAAAATTCCGCATTGGCGACAGGAAGGGCATCAGGCCAGGAAGGGCAGCCAGCCAGTAAACATTCTGCTCCATTAAGTTTTCCAGACTCCACCCCACTAAGGATTATGGGGTTATTAAAAGGAGATGATGGATATCTATACATTCATTTTCAGGATGCATACCCTGCACTTCTTGACAAAATCTGCAGTCAGTTCAAAACCCTCAACAGAGAAATCTTTTTGAAAATGTTATTTTTAAACACAGTTACTCTGATCAGGGTTGAATGGCATGGACTATCAACCGCAAGATTCTAACAAAGCTGCAGATAATACAGCAACCCTGGCCCAAATGGCTGTACAAGGAAAAGATCTGGGAGAAGAGATAATGCCTACATTGTAGCCAGTTGGAGTTGGGCTACAGCTAGATTGGAAAAAAGCAGTGGAGAGCATACCTGCCTAAGGCACATCCTGCACTTTTATGGACCACGTGATACATTTGCTTCAGTATCTATCCCTAGTTTTTCACTTTCTCATTACAAACAGAATGGGATACAAATGTTCTTTTATTTGCTTCAGAAGATGATTTTTGCAGAAGCAGATTATCAGGTGAACCACCGAAATCACTGAGATGGAGCATTCTATGTATTAAACAAATAAATATGATTGTAGGGGGCTAATATACTAATATGTCTAGAATATGCATATCTGTATATTCAGGGAACATACCCTGCAACCAGGGGTGGGTTCTACTTTACTACCAGTTTGCATCATACCCACGTGCGCTATTCGGCGCGTGCGCATGCACAGATCACCTATGATGACATCCGGGTCAGTGAGCGGAGCCTCCTGCCGGTTTTACTACTGATTCTTGCGAACCGGTCTGAACCAGGGGCAACCCACCACTGCCTGCAATCCTTGAAAAAAAAATCTTCAGTCAGCTCATAACCACAACAGAGAAGTCTTTTTGAAAATGATATTTTCAAACACAGCTACACTGGTATTTCTTATCACAGCAGCATTTCTTTAAAAGATCCCATTAAACAGGCTAATTAGAAATACATGTTTTTCCTTTGAGTACACAAATCTATCTCAAAAAAAAAAATCTGTTTAAACAGCCCTCTGGTTTTCAGAGAAAACTTTCAAGATAAATCTATTTTCTTTAAATGGCAAGATCTCCGATATCATGATGACATGTTTTCTAATACCATCCAAACACCTGTCAGTTGGGTTAAGCATGTCTCAGAATATGAGCCTCAGATAAAGATAAAATGTGCATCCACACAAAGGAAATGTGTGAGTAGCGAACAAACCACCACAAAATACAAGAAGGGTTTCAAAGGAAAGATAGCTGGAGGAGCATCGGCCAGATTTTGTTTGCTTATTTTTGTCCAAATATTTTTTTTTTATTATTTCAAAACCAGCCTTCCAAAAGGCTATTACGGAAGCTTATTTTACCCTCCAAAAATGGAATAGAATTAAACAAACCAAAAGAACAACCAGGCAGCTCGTTTAATATGCCATCCTCCAATCTTTGGGAGAGCAACAAAGTATATCAGGCAGTACAGAGGATCCTCAACTTACGACCACAGCTGACCCCCAAAATTTCTGTTGCTAAGTGAAACAGCTGCTAAGTGAAATTTTGCCCTATTTTATGACTTTGCTTGCCACAGTTGTTAAGTGAATCTCTGCAGTTGTTAAGTGAGTAACACGGTTGTTAAGTGAAACTGACTTCTCCATTGACTTTGCTTGTCAGAAGGTCAAAAGGAGATCGCATGCAGGGGTGGAATGCTGCTGATTTAACAAATGGTTTTGGTGAGCACGTGCTTGGCACTGAAAATAAAGCATTTAGAAGCTCAACTGCTTACCTTCCAAGTCAGCAATGGTAAGTAGAACAGTGAGGGGGGGGGGGGAATCAGCTGTGCAGCGTGATTGAGATGAGCTAGAAAAAATAGAAATAAAAAACAGGATAGGGCAGAGGTGGGTAGTGCTGATTGTCAGAGCTACCTGTTTGAACCGGCTGAATTCCACCTCTGATCACATGACCCGGGGACACTGCAACTGTTGTAAGTAAGAACCAGTTGCCAATCATTTGAATTTTAATAATATGACCACAGGGATGGCTGCAATGGCTGTGTGAAAGGCAGTCATAAGTCATTTTATTTCAGTGCCGTTGTAACTTCAAACGGTCACTAAAGGAACGGCTGTAAATTGAGGACTATCTGTATAAACTTGCTCTGCCTCACCAACCATTCCTAAGCCTGACTTGTTTATAAAGCTGGTGAATAACACTGTCTTGATGATTTACTGTGGAGGAAGTGAAGATATGGTGCAAGGCAAGTTCCTTTTCTTGTTTTAGGATATGGCTGTTAGAGGAGGTGAGTTTCAAAACATGGCTACAGAGGGGGATTTAGCCATTGGAATCTGATCTGTGGAAAGAGGTTGGAAGGAATATAGAATAACAGAGTTGGAAGGCACCTTCGAGGTCTTGTTGTCCGCCCACTGCTCAGGCAGGAGACCCAGGGGTGAAATCCAGCAGGTTCTGACAGGTTGTGGAGAACCGTTAATGGAAATTTTGAGTAGTTTCAGAGAATTGGCAAATACCACCTCTGGCTGGCCCCAGAGTGGTGTGGGAATGGAGATTTTGCAATATCCTCCCCCCAGGAATGGGGAAGGAATGGAGATTTTGCAGTATCCTTCCCCTGCCATGCTCACCAAGCCACGCCCACCAACCTACACCACCCCCACCAAGCCACACCACACCCACCAAGCCATGCCCACAGAGCTGGTAGTAAAAAAAATTGGATTTCACCACTGAGGAGACCCTATACCATTTCAGACAATTGGCTGTCCAATCTCCACTGTAAAAACTACAGTAATGGAGCACTCATAACTTCTGAAGGCCAGATGTTCCTCTGATTAATTGTTCTCACTATCAGGAAATTTCTCCTTAGTTCTAGGTTGGATCTCTCCTTGATAAATTTCCATCTGTTACTTCTTGTCCTGCCCTCATGTGCTTTGGAGAATAAATTGTTCCCCTCTTCTTTGTGACAGCCTCTCAAATATTGGAAGACTGCTATCATATCACTCCTAGTCCTTCTCTTTGTTAGAATGGGTATATCCAGTTCCTGCAACCATTCGTCATATGTTTTAGCCTCCAAACCCCTTAATCATCTTAGTTGTTCTTCTCTGCACTCTTTCTAGAGTCTCAACATTCTAGTAGAACGTTACAGTGAAAATTCAACTCCTAGTTCTTAAATAAGTTTCTCAAACTTGGCAATTTTAAGACATATGGATACCTGATCCACAGGGGTAGATGACAGAGGACACTTTAACTGATGGCAAGAGTCTCAATAAAGCTAGAAAGGCTGCAAATATTTTTTATGCTGTCAAGATTTCTGTCATTGTTTCATCCATTTACTTAAGATAAGAGTTTCATCTAAGATTCTGTCTCTATATGTGCAGAATCCAAAGGCATTTTTTTTGCTGGGAAATAAATGAAGTAAAGGAGCTATGAAAATGCTTGCCTAGGTGGACACAGTTGGAAGCAACTTAGAAAGCCACCATGTGAGCCTAGGAGAAGATACGGCTTTTTGATTTAGAAATAGGTACTCATAAGAGAACCAGATTGGTCCAGTGGATATGATTCCATGCTAGAAAACTAGAGACTATAAGGTCTAGTCCCATCTAAAAGCCACTGTGAAAAATTGGGCCAATGACTTTCAGCCAAATTCATCTTACAGAGTTGTTGAGAGGAAAATAGGAGAAGGAAGATGTGTTGGATATGTTAGTCACCTTCAGTTATTATGGAAAAATAATAAAGGTAGGATAATCCAGCTGGCTGGCTGGATTTATATTAATTTATAAATTAGCCAGCCATAAATCAATTTTAAAAATTCTGCAAAAGAGTGTTTGGAAGATTGCACAGCCCTCTGAGAAGGCAGCTCATATTTTCTTCCAAAAAGTTAAATCTACCTCCTTGCAAACAAACAGATACAACTTTTGCTTTTAAGATATACAAAATTCTCCAAAGTAATATATCCTTGTAAGACAAGACAGAAAAAAATAAAATTTCTTTAACATTTTGGGCAATTTAATATTTCTGCATTCAAATGTTGAGACACTGAGTCTCGGTAGGGTTCTTTTGACAGAATATCAGCACATTTCCTGTTTATTCTCTGCAGAAGCAAATCTTATTACTGTCATTAGAGGGATGCCAGATTTTCATAACCTATCAACTTATCAAATTTGCAGATAACACCAAGCTAGGAGGAATAGTCAACACTTCAGAAAGTTGGCTCAAGATCTAGAAAAATTTTGACAGATTTGAACATTGGGCCCTATTCAACAAAATGCAATTCAGTGGTGAGAAAAATAAGATTTTACACTTAGACAAGAAAAATCAAAAACACAGGTCTAGAATAGGAACTATCTGGCTCAACAGAAGTAACTGCAAGAGGGATCTTGTAGTCACTTAAATATGAACCAGCAATGTGCTACAGCTGTCAAAACAGCCAAAACAATCCTAGGCTTCATTAATAGAAGGATAGATTCAAGATCACATGATGTGTTAATGCCTCTTTAATGCCTTGGTAAGACCACACTTGGAATATTGCATCCAGTTTTGATTGTCACAATATATAAAAGATGTTGAGACTCTAGAAAGAGTATAGAGAAGAGCAGAAAATAGGGGACTGGAAGATAAAATTTATAAAGAACAGTTGCAGGAGTTGAGTATATCTAGTTTAATGAAAAGAAGAGAAGAGGTTTAACTCTATTCTTCAAAGCACCTGAAGGCAGAACAAGAAGCAATGGGATGAAACTAATAAAGGCCAACCTAGAATTAAGGAGATATTTTGTGACAGTTAGAACAATTGATCAGCGGTTCCAGAAGTTGTGGGTTTTCCAACAGTTGAGTTTTTAAAGAAGAGATTGGGACCACCATTTGTCTAAAATGGTATAGATTATCCTGCTTAAGCAGGAGGTTAGATTAGAAGACCACCAAGGTCCCTTCCAACTCTGTTAGTCTGTTAAACTGTCAGGGTGATCTAGGAGTCCTAGTGGACAACCACTTACTGTAAGTATAAGCCAGCAGCAAGCTGCAGCTGCCAAAAAAAAAAAAAGGCCAATACAGTCTTAGGTGCATCAACAGCCATCAAATGTTGATTGGAATTTTTTGCATCTCGGATCTGATAGCTTGAAAGTGTGCCACCTATATTGCATTCAGACTAGACTTGTTTCTTTGGAATGCCATACCAAATACTTACATCTATCTAGGATTGTATATCCTAGGCCTTTTGGGGCAATGCCATGCAAACTAATATAAATTTGTGAGCAATGAAATGTCTACATGCTGTAGCCAAATCACCTTTTCCTTGTGGAAAAGCCATGGTTAGGGATGCTCAAGGTTTTTCCTTGATTAGCAAATAGTTATATGTAGATCATTCTCTCCAATGTGGCTATTTCCTGTTCTTATACTGTTTCCTCCCTTATTCAAGTGCTTGCATTGTATTTTGTATTAAATGATTTTGTTCTATTCTGCAAAAGTTAACTACCTGAGCAATAATTCACAATGGAAAGAAGATACTTTGGATAAAGGATGAATAATAGAGCATGCAACGAACTTAAGACATTTGCAGTATTTTTAATTGCTTAGGAGCATTAGAGGTTTCCTTGGGTTCCACAACAGCCAAGGTAATATTGCGATAAAAGGATTGAATTGCAAGTGGGGAAATACAAATTCAACGAATGACTTCGAGCAAGTTATCCTCTCTCAGCCAAATACATGTCACGATATTGTTGCTGTGGGCAAGAAATTAAAGGTTCTCTTCTTTAGCCTGCAAACTTGAGATTGCAGACAAAAGTCAGTATATCAATGTAAAAAATAATAAGCTTATGAAGCATACATATCCATCATGCTTTTGATTTTCAGGGTCACTAAAGGTATGTAGAGAAGAAGTGTCAACAAAGACAACAAAGTTGATGACAAGAATTTTTGGTGATAGATATTCCATTTTTTTTTCTCTCCCTCTTACTTTTTGGCCAGGTCTGTTTAGATAACAAAGCTTAAAGAAGGAGCTATCTTGCTTTTGTTCTTCTGCAAAATGATCTGACACAAATGCCAGGCAAGTTAGTGCTATTTTTTTTCAATTAATTATAAGTAACATGCTCTGAAATAATCTGCTCCATAGCTGTCATAGTGACATTTTTTCCCTTTGTGGAGCTGGGGTGGGCGTGGCCTGCGCATGACGCATCCATCCCACAGGCCACCAGTTTGACACCCCTGGTCTAGATAATGAAAGACCGGTGAGAGTGGTGCATTATAAACAAATTTTTTTCCGGCAACTTTTTAGGTCTGAAGCAATATGTAGGACAGGTGGCAACATCTGACTGATATAGTTTGGGTGCAGAAATTAAATAAGTTCAGCCTTGGTTAGACATGCAGAGCAAACTTGCGTAGAATTTGGAATTCTACTATCCGAGTATTTTTTTAGATTTTTTTAAAAAATCCCGCCTTTATTAATTTTATAACTCAAGATGATCAGCATACCTAATACTCCTTCTTCCTCCTGTTTTCCTCACAACAACAACCCTATGAACTAGTTGGGTGGAGAGTGACTTGGCCAAAGTGACCAGCTGGTTTTCATGCCCATGGCTGGACTAGAACTCACAGACTCTTGGTATATAATAGAATAACAGAGTTGGAAGGGACCTTGGAGGTCTTCTAGTCCAACCCCCTGCTTAGGCAGGAAACCCTATACCACTTCAGACAAATGGTTGTCCAATCTCTTCTTAAAAACTTCCAGTGTTGGAGCATTCACAACTTCTAGAGGCAAGTTGTTCCACTAATTAATTGTTCTAATTGTCAGGAAATTTCTCCTTAGTTTGAAGTTGCTTCTCTCCTTGATTAGTTTCCACCCATTGCTTCTTGTCCTGCCCTTAGGTGCTTTGGAGAAAAGCTTGGCCCCTTCTTCTTTGTGGCAGCCCCTGAGATACTGGAACACTGCTTAGTTTCTAGCCCTAACCATTAGACCATTCATAAAGAAGGTAATGACAAACCATTTCTATATACCTGAAGAGAACACACCGATGTGTACGTGGTCACTATGACTAAAACTTCACTTAAGAAGTCTGTATCCTTTTTTAAAAAACTGATTTTTGATTGCATTATATAGTAGGCTATCTGTCTTTCTCAAAAAACAAAAGCCTAATGGAAAGAAATTGCGCATAATTTATGAGAGTCTATAAAATGTCTTTATCCTCTTATTTTCTAATGGCAATGTTAGCGTTGTGCATCAGTGTGAAATGTACTTCTGAGAGGCTTGATTATCAGAGCAGCTTGTACCCCAAACAAACCACTGAGAATAAATGCAATCCAAAATCAATTACTAGCTGAGGAAAGCAACATTTTAAAGTTTGTTGTTTTCCTTTGTGTATATCATTGGTGCCAGTGTTATGTCTCTCTCTCTCTCTGCGTCTAGCCTGATAACAGACAAGAATTCTTGTGGTTGCTTAGATTCTCCCAATGTGCATTTTGGCTGGTTCAAAAACAAGTTTAAACAAATGACCCAAAATTCTTTAATGACCTCTTCGATGAAAACAGGGGATATGTGCTTTAGCCTGTTGCTATTTATTCCGTATCTACTCTTTATTTTCTGCATAGTTTATATACATCTTAACAAGTTGTAGCATTTTTATTGTGGCTTCATTTCAAATTTAATTTCTAAAATACTATATTTTTCTAAAACTTTGGAGCTGTTTTGCATGGCCATCATTTATGATAGAATGTTCCTTATGGCATTCCCAGAATTTTTTATGATACAATTTGTCAGTTTTGGCAATTGATGGAATTGTGTAACATATATAAAACATTCTGTATCCGTCCTCTTTTTAACAGGTTTTTAACAGATTAACAGAGTTGGAAGGGCCCTTATAAGCAGGGGTGAAATCTAAAATTTGTTACTACCGGTTCTGTGGGCATGGCTTGATGGGGGGGTGGTAATGTGACTTGGTGGGCATGGCCAATTTTTTTTTTACTTTTAAAACCATTTTTTACATGTAAAACCATGTAAAAATGCTTTCAAAAGACTCTGATGATCCCAGCTGAGTTGCCTGATTGGCAGACAACTCAGCTGGGATTGTCAGAGCTTGGATCGTCAGAGCCACTTAAAAGAAAAAACTTTTTTTTCTTTTAAATGGCTCTGGCAATCCCAGCTGAGTTGCCTGATCGGCAGGCAACTCAGCTGGGATCCTCAGAGCTTGGATCATCAGAGCCATTTAAAAGATTTTTTTTCTTTTTTTTCTTTTTTTTTTATTGAAAGATTTTTCAAAATTTTACATACATAACCGCCCTCCCCCTTCCCTCCCTAACCCTTCCCCACCCTTCCTCCCACCACCCACCTCCCTTACCTCTTACCCTCCCCAGGTTATATTAATCAACAATCATAAGACAACCTAATCTATAGATGTTGTCTATAACATCTTACAACTCTCTAATACTTTAATTCCCCATACATCATACTAAATTTAATTATATAATAACATAACATTCTTATGTTTATTCATAACCTATCTGCAATTTTTAATCCGATATTTCCTTTGAGTATAGTCTATCCATCTTCTCCACTCTCACACATATTTTTCATTTAAATAGTCCTTCAAATACGCCGAAACTTTCACCATCTCTGCTAAGTTTATTACTTTTAATATCCACTCTTGGATAGTATGTAAATCTTGTTTCTTCCAATATTGAGCCACCAATAATCTTGCTGCAGTTATTAAACTCAAAATCAAATTAGTCTCTGTTACCATACAATCCATAACTATACCAAGCAAAAATAACTGTGGTACAAATTTTATCCTCTTTTTAAAAATATTTTGTAAAATCCACCAAATATTAATCCAAAATACTTTGACCTTTTTACATGTCCACCATATATGAAAATAAGTGGCATCTTCACAATCACATCTCCAACATTTGGGTTGAACATTGGGATACATACAGGATAACTTTTTTGGATCTAAATGCCACCTATAAAACATTTTATAAAAATTTTCTCTCAAGTTTCGAGCTTGCATAAATTTTACATTTCTTACCCATATATTCTCCCATGTTTCCATCATTAATGGTTGTTCAAAGTTTTGTGCCCATTTTATCATACAATCTTTAACTAATTCTGTTTCCGAGTCCATTTCTATCAATATATTATACAACCTTTTAATTTGCATTTGACTTTGGTCCCTAATTTGTTAAAAATATGGAACGCTTCACGAATTTGTGTGTCATCCTTGCGCAGGGGCCATGCTAATCTTCTCTGTATCATTCCAATTTTAGTATATGTGCTGCCGAAGCAAGCACAAAAGATTTTTTTTCTTTTTAATGGCTCTGGCGATCCAAGCTGAGATCGGCAGGCAACTCAGCTGGGATTGTCAGAGCTTGGCTCATTAGAGCCATTTAAAAGAAAAAAAAAGGCTCTGATGATCATGCGGCTCAGCTGGGCATGGAGGGCGGGAGCAGGGATTTTTGCTACCGGTTCTCTGAACTGCCTACCGCCATTGCTACCTACTCACCTGAGCCGGTCCGAACTGGGAGCATTTCACCCCTGCTTATAGGTCATCTAGTCCAACCTCCCACTCAAGCAGGAGACCCTACACCATTTCTGACAAATGGTAGTCCAGTCTTTTCTGGAAAGTCTCAAGTGATGAAGCTCCCAAAACTTCTGAAGCTGTTCCATTGATTGATCATTCTCACTGTCAGAAAGTTCCTCCTCATTTCTAGGTTGAATCTCTCCTTGGTCAGTTTCCATCTATTATTCCTTATCTGGCCTTCAGGTGCTTTAAAGAATAGCTTGACCCCCGTCTTCTCTATGGCAGCCTCTCAAATATTGGAAAACTGCTATTCTCTCAAATGGGATAAATTTTATAGATTTGTTCCACAGTTCTTCCCGTTATTATATTGAAACTGTTTCTCTGAAGTTGTGCATCCAATTTATTATACATATTTTAATTTGTTCTGTCCCTTTTTCGTATTTAAATAAAAGTTTATATGCGCTGATAGGTTGTTTTGATTCTACACCATCACATACATTCTATGCAGAATATAGATATTTCCAATTCTGTCTTTTTTCTTAATGCCCCATACTTATTTCTGAGATCAGATTTTACTCTTCTAGTCATTTTGATGTCAGTCATGGTAAATTCCAGACTTTACTGAGTAATTTTTGCTCCAGAAATTCATGGTGTCTGGGGAGATCATGTTTGCATATGTAATTACACTTTTCTTATAATACTGCAATTATCTCCAACATGAAAAGCATCTGGGGACCAACTAATGGTGAAATTGTTTGACTTGTTATTTTTCTTGTCAAGTTTCTATACTTTCATCAAGCTTTGTCTTATAATGTGCCCTTTTAGATTTCTTTTGTGTCTGTGGAACACATTTTTTACTCCTTCTATCTTTGTTTAATTTTCTTTGAGTCAATTACTGAGTAATCCTTTACCATACCAATTTGAGTTGGTCTGAGTTGAGAGATCTTTTGAAAATCTTTTTTTTTTCATTTTCCATGTTTATTGCCATTTTCAGTGACTTTAAGATGTTGCAATTCTGCTTAATATCCCCAAATTCTGGTTCAATTTTGAGGACAAGCTGCATAATTGGCTTTGTAATTCTTATTTTCAGGAGTAAGGAGGCATTCCTATACTTAGCTATACCAGTCCCACCCCTCCATTTAGCAGATCAATGCTCATGTCTAAAGTACTATTGAACAGATGCTTCATACAGCCACAAATACTTGTTATAAAAGCCAAAAGAAAATTGGCAAACAAACTATTATGAATGTTTATGGACATAATTTTTGGAATTTTGAGAACATGGTATATGATGGGCACAATAAGTTAAAAATACACATTTATTAGTCTGACCTCAAAACAAAGCACAAAAGTTCTGCTCTATCATTTTTTTTACCTAAGAAGAATTCCCTGTTGCATTTTATTGGAAATAATGATTATGCTTAAGGCAGATATTTTTGTCTGCAGTGTGGTGACCTTGGATGCATTTGAAAAAGCTAAGAAGATTTAAATTTGATTTACGTACCTATAGCAATCTCCAACCTGAAGACTAGAATGGAAAGTTTTATTTTACAAAAATCATGAAAGATCATGTCAAACTATTATAATTTGATTATATTGTTTTACATTATAATCAAGAAATCACATGGATATAAACATAATTAACAAGGAGTTGAGCTCAACTTGAGGGATTCCTGACTTTATTTTTATTTATTTTTTTAAGTTTACCATTTAATTCCTTATACTGAAAAGACTCTTTTAAAAAATGTTTCATAAAGTCTGTGTGCACTGGTGCTTGTGGGAGTCTCAGGAAATAATTTTTACTTATCATCATTTGTTTATTTTATCTGAAGATCCTATGAGAGGAAAGTGTGTTCTGTGCAAATATTTTTGTCCTCTCTACGTTTCTCTTAGTCATTTTTTTAAGCAGGGATGAAAACATGTTATTCTTCTTAAGAAACTGTTTGAAACCATCAGAAGCAATGGCAAAAACAGTTTCATTTAAATCCTTTAGTATATCCATTTTGGAGGATTGTATTTATGTAAAGTCCATTTTTAAGATAGTGAAACATATTCCTAAGAATTTATACTAATTATCCAATTCAGTTTAGTAAAATAAGTATTTAGGAAGCAGATTTTACAGAAAGTTGACTTATAAATGCTTTGGATTCTGCCCTCTTTTTTTGAGTATAATATCATAATGTAATTTAGTTAGCGTAGCACTGAAATGAAGCTACCCAAAGCTTCTCCAACTGCAGAGTTTAATACCAACTCTACATATTTAGATCCTCTGAAATCTTCTAAGTAGTTTCTGTCAATCTAATCAAAGAATGACATGTAATGGATGGAATGTTATAGTTCAGTTTAATTAAACGTATTTCTCTCAGTCAAGAATTATATGCAACAGTAATAAGAATTAAGGTATGTGTTTTACATTATTATGTGCCTATCCCTGTGGTTAGCATTTCTCTGCCGTAATTCCGTAGAAATGCTGCTCAAAATCTATCCCTAGTGGCAGTCCCTCGCTTTATCTAACTTTACTTTGTACCCATTATTTCTTCTGGATGGTTCATTCTCACATTACTTCAGTAAACATGGAATGCAGGAATCTTTGATTTTTCTCCAAGCACACTTTTTTACAATTATGCATCTTGAGCTATACCCGTTAATCATTTAAAAATCCCAATAGAAGATAATATCTATAGCTACCGGATGGACTATGAAGTCCTTGATACTCCCTGAGCTTGTTGTTTGCTTGAGGGTGTTTTGTAACTTGCACATAAACTGGGAGAGATCCCACACACTCACTTCCACTGATGATATCGCTGGGCTGGGTAATGAAATATCTGCAAGGAAAACAACCAAGCTCAGAGAGGACTCCACATTTAGGAGTTGTTTAGGAGTCGGATGGCCTATAAAATGAATAAAAACTTGTTACATGGGTCATAGAAGAGGTGCTTCTCTGTGTAAGTTGAGGGTTGAGATACAGTTGCATGTCTAAACATCCCCCTGGTCCTTTCAAATAGTCCTTGGTGTGGTCATATAAAATATCTTCAGGTATGAGCATCAGCCCATATCTTCAAGTTCTTCCACTTGCCTGTGAGAAGTAGACATTTGTAAAGCACAGAGGGGGAAAAAGTGATTCAAAGGGTACCATGAATTTGGATACCATTTGCTTTTGCCAATTTAGAGGTACTGATGCTGAATATAGAAATCATTGCTGTGATTTAAATAAACTCACCACAGTGGGGGGAAATTTGGCTGGCGATCAGTATGCCTATAAGTTTGCTTTCTGGAAGCAAGTTTGAGAATTCTGCTCTTTTCTTTCTTTATTTAAAGATAGGTTTGTCCAAGTCTTCAAGATGAATTTGAACAGAACCTACTTTTGCTTCCAATGTAGCATTACTCTTTTTAAAAATAGGACCCAGGCCACCCAACAATACAAAATGGTGCCTTGAAAGAGTGAATTAATAACTGAAATGATACAAGTGTTGTTGAGATGTGATTGTGATACCATGTTTCCCCTGTCTTATTTTATTTATTTTTTTGAACCCCGAAATAAGCACTTGGCCTTATTTTCTGGGAGGTCTTATTATTTTGAGGCATGTGGAGCAAGATGGGGCTCCTCTTGCCATCTTACCTGATTTCCAGCTCTCCATTTAAATATTTCTGGGGAGGGCTTATTTTTGGGAGGAGGCTTACTTTAGCACACGCACTCAAAAGCCGGATTGGGCTTATTATCAGGGGATGTCTTATTTTCGGGAAAACAGGGCAGTTATAAAGTTGGAGATAATCGAGAAACATTTGCTAGTGCAGCATGGAACCTGATGGTCTACAGTTATTTTAGTCCACAAAACCCATCATTCCCAGGCAGCATTGCCTTTGACTGACTGTGCTGTGGCCCCTCAGCGGCTTGTGCAGTTAGTAGCTGATTCCGACAATGAGGAGGCTGGTGTGGTGCTGCACCAGCAGCCTGTGTAGCTGACGCTCGAGTCAGACAATGAGGAGGTGGAGAAGATGTGGTGCCAGAGGCGGGGATTCAGCCAGGGCCTTCCGAACCTCCAGAAGCTCCATAAGTGAAGAGGAAGAAGAGGAGGAGCCTGTTCTCGATGCATGAGTGCGCGGAGCTGTTAAAAGGCAGGAGTGGCTCCTCAGGAGGAGGTCTCCTTGAGAGTAAGGCTTGGGGCTAATAGGCCACTGCCCTAGCCTATTTAAGGAAGGACAACAACTGATGCAATTTGCAGGAAACAACTTCATTCATATTTCTTCTGTGAAGGAAGGTTTCTGGGTTCATATGGACCATGGCCTGATAAACACACAAATGCACTAAAGCATGCAAGAGAGAGGAGTCTTAAAAAAGTAACTGGTTTAATAATAAAAACACATAAAAACAAAACCTACAAGAAGGCATCAAACAGCCTAAAAGATTCTCCTCTCAGCAAAGTCCATTAGTTCTAATCTTCTTCTCAAACCTGGGAGGTTCTCTGGGTTGTTTGTCAGTCTTCTCAGGAGCACGCCAGTGACTCAGCTCTTTATAGTGACTTCAGCTCTGGAGGTTCTCTCTGAGGGTCTGCGTGAGAGTCTCTCTGCTGGCTGCAATCCTGCTGCTACTTATATACTCATCCACTGACCTTTGGAAAGTGCAGGAAACTCAGAGCCAGGAAGTTGTGCTCTGATTGGTTCATTCAAACTATTCAAACCAACCAATCAATTAATTGCAGCAATATACTAAGAGGTTTTTCTTGTGACACCTTCGCGTCTTGTTTTCAGAAACATTTGATTTGGCTTTTGTTTCTCTCTTGTCAGTTTTCCTGCAAATTGTTTCTGGGCATAACCACAGTAAAATTACGGTTATCTGAAATATTGTGCCTCAGAATTGAGTTATTATTCATTGGATTCTTGTTGGCTGTTAATGAAATCAAATTAATTTCATTAAAAGACTGATTTTAATGTTCAGAAAAGACTGATTTAAGCTGTACTTGTGTTCAAACAACTACTAAGAAAGCTCATTAGTAGTCCTTAATTAGTAAACTAAGGTTTGTATGGACTTTGTGTGTGCTGCATTCTTTGGGATCCGTAGCTGGAACAGAACAGACTGAGGATTATGGAAATAAAGTCCAGCCCATGTTGAGTAAGGTTATGTTAACTTCAGAAGAATTCCATAGCTAACTTCCAACTAGGTACTTTGGACCAGTAAGGATTTGTGTCTTACAAGTATTTCTAACTTCCTTCTTTTGCTTTCAATCCTCTAGGATGAAAAACAGTATTTCTGAAAGTATTACATTTTCATAATAAGTACTAATTACCCAGAACAAAATTCCATTTAATTATAAAACATGAGTGAGATATGGATTCTTTTGATCTGTGAAGCAAAATGAGAACATCTGCTGCTATTTTCCTGCTTCTTCTATGTTTAGTGTTTGTCATTTTTGCACCTTGTGGCAAGAACACTGAGATCTACTAAGGTGTAGCTTTTATGTAATTGCAGGAGGTGATTGCCTTCATCCATAATATCCTTTATTATTAGATTTTCAATCAGGATATGAATCATTTACTATACTCTGGATCATTAAACTTTAAATTTTGGATTTCCTTTTCCTCATGCACAGTTCCTCCAGAATATTTGTTAGACAGGGAAGCGCTAAATCTTACTTTCTAATGAAAGACATATTAAGTTCATAGTAAGCAATAAATCTTATTGTGTACATATTAATACATATTAAGCTCATGCAGGATTTCTAAATCCTACCTTAAGCTTCTTTGTGAACGTATATTTCTTCAAACTATTCCTACAGTCTCTCTTCAGAGGCTCTGCTTATGTGAATTCCCTATAAAATTCATATTATCCTTAGTTTGTTAAATGCTGAATAACACCATGTGGCTGGGTTCATCGAGCACATTAAGATGCAATTATTTTATCCACCACAGATAGGTTCACAGATTGCACTAAGTCAAAAATGACAACTCAAGGATCATATTAGGCTTTGAACAAGAGGTTTAAGAGTTAACTCCAAAAACAGATAGGGAGAAGACTCAAAGAAGGGCATTTTGATGAATGACTGGATGTTTTGAAACCGTTATGAGCAGTGGTAAGATTCAATTTTTTTTTACTACAGTTCTATGGGCATGGCTTGGTGGACGTGGCATGCCTTGGTAGGCGGGACTTGGTGGGCGTGGCAGGGGAAGGATACTGTAAAAATCTCCATTTCCTCCCAATCAGCTGGGACTCAGGAGGCAGGGAATAGATGGGGGCAGAGCCTGTCAGAGGTGGTATTTACCAGTTCTCCAAACTGCTCAAAATTTCCGCTACCGATTCTCCAGAACTGGTCAGAACCTGGTGAATACCACCTCTGGTTATGAGCCTCTTGCTAAGCCTTTACAAGTTTTAAGGTTTCTGTTTTGTTCCTTAGAACCCCTTGCTACCTATAACAAGCTGATATTTTTTTTCAAAACTTCCCTCTTGGCAGGAGTATGAAGAATGCAAAAGTAATGCAAACTTTAAAGAAAAGAAACATCTGTAATGGTATGTGTGGATGGCTTTGGGACAGAGGTGGGTTTCAGCAGGTTGTGACCAGTTCTGGAGAACTGGTAGCTGAAATTTTGAGTAGTTCAGAGAACCGGTAGTAAAAATTCTGACTGGCTCTGCCCCATCTATTCTCTGCCTTCCAAGTCCCAGCTGATCAGGAGGAAATGGGGATTTTGCAGTAACCTTCTCCTGGAGTGGGGAGGGAATGGAGATTTTACAGTATCCTTCCCATGCCACGCCCACCAAGCCATGCCCACCAAGCCATGCCATGCCCAGCAAGCCACACCCACAGAACTGGTAGTAAAAAATTTGAAACCCACCACTGCCTTGGGAGATGAAGAAAAGAGATGCCGCCTAGGAAAGAATCAGGCAAGAGAAGAGGGAGCCCCTAATGGCTTAGAGGTCAGAGAAAGAAACTTAGAACTGACCCACTGCAATTGATCAGATGTTAAAGGTGGCAACAGAAAATGTATATATTCAGATTGGTAAAGTTCTGTTAATGTACAGTAGCTTTACATTAAATTAGATTTCAGAGGTGGGATTCATTTACCTTCCCTACCAGTTCGCAAATGTGAGTGTGTGTGCCTTCTGCACATGTACAGTAGTCGGGCATTATGTCCAGCCAGGTGGGTGGAGCCTCCCGCACTCGCTGCTACTGATTTATGTGATCTGGACAGAACCGGCTGAATCCCACCACTAGTTTAATTCATCTAGTCATGTTTCCTGTCTGACCTACCTGGGAGTGCTGAATACGCAAAGCAAGTCTCCTTTTTGCTATATCTTGATAAGGGATTTTGACTCTGCTAGCAGCTGTAAGAACTGACAGCCAGAACAGATAGTATCAGGTAGACTAATTAATCTAATTAGATGTGATAATTACAAGATAGTTTCATGTGACTCAGAAAAGTCAATGGGTCAGATTCCAGAGGTATCCTTCTTTGAATAGAAAAACATTTTCCACAGGCAGAGGGATCCAGAATCTTGTTGGAGAATGTAGATCTGCTGGCAATTTTTTTCCCCCTATTTCTTCCATCACTTGAGCTTTTCATATTACTTTGCAAGCTGTTCTAGAGAATTCCCACTGTCCAAAGAAGAGTTTTAGAAATGTAATGAGTTGCAGGGAAGAAAAGGAATTGGAAAAGTCAATTCAGATCCAAGTCTGATGTCAAATAAATGAAAGATTAGTAATTAGGATTTACATCGGATAATGAGTTACATCCTATTCAACAAGTTGTTTTATTGAATGTTCTAAGCAGCGTTGAACAAAACAGTAATGTGGCTTAAATCTCACATCCATACCAACTTTTTTTTTAAGGTTAATCTACAGCAGGGCTGTCAAACTCCCTGTCCATGGGCCAGATGAGTGACACGCTGACCATGCCCAGTTTAGCAAGGGGAGAAAAGTCCCGATATGATGCCACTGTGATGACGTGAGTTTGACACCCCAGATCTTCAGGGATTGCAATTACTTGTTCACTGTTGGGGAGATAATTTATGATTGAACCATATTCTCAATCTAACTATGGCTGAGAGCTGAGAATGTAGACTTCAGCCCTAGATTAATGGGGAAGATACACACATCTGAATGCAGACACAATGATCTAATCAGAACTCTCGACATCCCTATAACTGGAAAATTTGTACTAGATTATCATAATTTGGCCAAACAAAATTACTGTCCTTATATAACCACATCAATTTAATTTGGTCAGGGCTGATGATAGAAGCTCTGGTTCCCATCCATGAATAATGGATGGGCTCCTATCCCATCCATGAATGATGATCCATGAATGATTCTCTCTGCTGCACAGAGAGAAGAACTAAGAAATTCAGTTGAGAAATTGCTAATGTGTTATGAATTCTCCTGCATATTTCAAATAATGAAGGATTATTGTAGCAATGGAAAGGCACAGGGAGCCATTAGCAGTTGTGCAGAGTTAAAGAAGAATCTAGAGTTTGAAATAATATTAGAATTTGAGAAGTTTTAGCAGTCATAAATTGAAGATCTGTATCTTGTCAGAACTCTGAGGAGACACAAAGTTCAAAAGAGAATTAAAAACGAAAAGTCCCAAAAGTGCTTTTTTCAAGAGGCAACTGAATAGAGAGGTGGGAAATAGAAGATTCATACAAATGACCAGCTGTCTACAAGGAATATAAATCCTTCCATTCCCTACCATCTAGTCAGACAGAGCTGAAGAAGTTCCTTGGATGAGAAGCAAAACATCTTTCAAAGAAAAATGAGACAGTCCAGTTGCCTTTTGGGGGGAAAAAAGCGCTTTTGGGACACTGTATAAATACCACAGAACAGTCCAAAGCTCACACTCTGCTAGAGAGAGGTTTCCTGAAGATGGGCTCCAGTATGCATTTGAAAGCTTGGAAGACAAAACCTCTGGTCCTGGTGACCAATTCAAATTGTACTAAATTGTAATTGTACTAAGCTATTTCTATTGCATTCTGCTGTTCCTGCCCATAGTATTTTCCTATGCCACCTTCAGAGATTCTTCTTGTAGGACTTCCTTCTTTTATCTCCCCTTTCCATAACTTTTTTACTGGTCCACCCTTTTAAATGGCTCGTCCAATTGTACTTGCCCTTCTTTAGCCATATCCCTGTGAGAACCTTTACAATTAGTTCCGTAACATCCTTTGAAAATAGTTTACAGATTCCATTTCAATATTAGGTGGAATAAAGAGCTCAGCTTCATAACAAAGCACAACAGATTTAAATGTGGGCGTTTAAATAAATGTTGTCCTTGGATCACGCTCCTCTCTCATTCTAACTTATTTCTCCTTCTGCTTCCTACTTTTCTCCCACCCCCAACCCCCATTCTGAATATGCACACTATTGTGATACTAATCTTTTTTTTTTCCATTTTATTTTGGAAATCAGACTGCCTTCGTCTTAGCTTAAGCATCCACCCATCTCTCACAAAAACCTCTATCTTCCATTGTATTCTAATGCAGAAAGAGTTACAGATAGTAATTCTGCAAAATCAACTCCTACAAAAAAAGAGAGGCAGAAAAGTCATCTGTTTTATTCTTCAACTTACATCTACTTTTCACAGATGGCAGTATCTATGTGAGATTTTCCCTTGCCTGGCAGGATTGCTGAATAGGATTCTCATAATACCCCTTGATTTGGATGAGTTACTGATGCCTCAAATATGGCACTGACTGATAAATTATTGTAATCAAAGAAAAAAGAGGGATACAATGGATAATTAATTTTCTTACACATGGGGAAGTTCAGGGGTGGGCTTCAAAAATTTTAGCAAGGGGTTCTCTGCCCGGTTGCTGGGTGGGCATGGCCATGGTGGGTGTAGCCTAGTCAGCTTCCTGCATCACAGCAGGGGGGTCATTTTTGCCCTCCCCAGGCTCCGGAGGCTTTCCTCAAACCTCTGGGAGAGCGAAAATTGCATTCCCAGGTTCTGGAGGCCCTCTGGAGGCCAGAAACGGCCCTGTTTCCACCCTTCCTGAACTTCCAGTAGCTCTGTTTTTCGCCCTCCCCGAGCCTTCACATACACCCTGCACTTACCTGCATCCAAAACAGGCCACATGGGGGCTCCTGGGAGGAGAGGGGTGGGCGGGGCCAGCCAGGAGTGGGATTTGGGTGTTCTCCAAACTGCACAGAATCTTAGCTAGAGGTTCTCCCAAACCCCCCGCAAACCCCCAGCAGCCCACCTCTGGGGAAGTTTAACAAGAATAAAAGCTACATAAATAGATGTCAAGTTGATCAAAAACTTGGGTAAGATAATGTTTGGAGTTACATCCTAAAATGAAATCACATGGGATCTCCAGGAGTGAGATAGCTGAAAATTATAGGATTAGCCACATTTAAATGTTTAACATTTGATGCTATTACATGCAAACATGCTCTCAGCTAAAAGGATTTACCAACCCCTGGAGTATGCTCTTATAACTATGATTGTGGGTTTTTTTGGTGAAAAATAACTCTGAAATCCATAATATGCAATTTATTAGCATTTTCCCCCCTGAAGAAAGCCATTTGTGGAAATGGGTGGCACTCCCTTTCAGCCCAAAGTTATTTCGATCGAATATTCATGGTTCATCACGTAGAAAGAAATCAAGCTGCTGTTTTTAGCTTGTTAATGAGCTTTTATATTTCATAAGCTTCTTTAGGGGAGGGGATTATATGAGTAAAAACTCTTCAATAAATAATAGTATGCATCGTTCAGACATCTAAATTGCATAAAATTAAAAAGCTAAAAGCAATCTAATGCATCTCTGTCAACCAGTAACTTCTGTTGAAGTTCTACTCTCAGTTAAAAGTGTTCAAATATGGCACGAGGATTGTATCATTTCTTTTTTTTAATTTTTTAAAAAAGTTTTTTATTAAGTACACATTAAAAACACTGGACACAGTATGACCATCCTGGTTTTGTCGTATCCATACATATTTTTTAACATAACAACAAATATAACTAGATATAACTATCTATCATACATTGCTACTTTGATCTTATAAACATATCCCTTGCCTTCATTTGCATATTTGTCAAAATATTATCCCATGTCAGTTCTACAAACTTTCACTCTTTTTTGTTCCAACTCCTTTTCTCCTTTCCAACCATTGGTACAATTTGTTCCAAATTTTATAGTATTCTGTCTCATCCTTATTTTTAAGTTCTAGTGTCAGCCTATTCATTTCTGCACCTGTCAGAATTTTGTTTATTATTTCTTCTTCCAGGGGGGATTTCCTCCTTTTTCCAGTATTAAATCACTCTTACTGCTGTTATAACATGCAGCATTGGGTATATCAATCCTTTATCATGTTTCTCTTTTATAATTCCTAGTAGGAATAGTTCCTGTTTCAAATCTATATTTTGATCTAGTATCTCTTCCAACCATGTCTTTATCTGATGCCAAAATTCCCTAGCTTTTGTGCATAACCACCACATGTGATGGAGGTGCCACCTGTAGAACATTTTATACAGATTTTCTTTGTAGGCTGTAGCTAATGTTAATTTCCTGTTTCTCTCCCACAGATCTTGCCATTTGTCCAGTTCAATATTATAACCAACATTTTGGGCCCACACTACCATAGTTTCCTTCACTTGTTCTTCTACAATTTTGAATTCCAATAGATATTGATAAATTTTCTTTATCGCCTTTTCATCCATTCCTAATAAAATTTTATCTAGCGCCGTTAATTCTTTCTTAATACCCCGTTCTTTTCTATCCTCCACATAGCATGATTTGATCTGTAGATATGCTCGCCATTCCAATTCTACCCCTTCATCTTGTAAGTCTTTTCTAGGTTTTAGTTCCCCTCTTTCATTTAAAATATCCTTGTATGTAACTACTTTCCCCAGGTTCACAAAGTTTGGGTGCATTAACACTTCTAAAGTAGACAGCCAGGCTGGGATTTCCATATAGTTCTGTTGCTTAACTTTTGTCCAAACTTCAAAAATGGCTCATCTGACATGATGCCTTTGAAAGTACTGGCTTGCTTTATGTCTGCCATCCACAAGAAGGCATGCCATCCTATTTACATATCACATCCTCCCAATGTTAATAACCTCTGTATTATTAGGACTGTATCGTTTCTATTATTTGTATCCACATGCAATGTAAAGTATGCATTAAGAGTGGTCAGTTATTGTTTTTTCCTTAAGAAAAAAAATTGCATTAGCTAGCCTCCCCCCTCCCCCCAAGATTCAGTACAATGGTCCTTTGTGAAGGAGTCTCAAACACTACAGAATGTTTCATATCTCCCAAGGAGATATAGAACCATTGTGATATGGGGAGAAGGAGAATGGATTCCATTTCTTGTGGACTTCAACTCCCAGAATTCTATGCTAACTTGGGAATTCTGGGAGTTGAAATCCACACGTATTAAAGTTGCCATGGTTAAGCACCTCTAAATTAAACCATATGGCAACTTCTGTGCTATAATTTCCAATAGTAAAATTCTGACTTTGGGAGATGTGAAATGGAGGCACAACAGATGGACTTGATTAGTATGATAAGAGAGGTACCAGATCTGCAGAATGTTCAGTCTTCCTGGTTTAGAAATATCACTCTGCCAAACAGAGACTTTTCTGGAGTAGATTAGTTCATTTCCTCTTAATTTCATTAGATGGGAGGGCAGAATGGATATATCAGCACGACCTTAGATCCATCTCTAGCTTTGACTTTGGAGATAGGATTACCTCCTTTCATTATTCCATTAGCAGTAGTAATCATAGTCACATGCATTAGCTTTCGTGTACAGAAATATTTTCACTCTGTTCTAAGCAAATTCCACATACTTTTTTCTAGTGCCCATTTTCCTCCCTAGTCCCAACTCTAGAATGCTAAGACATTAATAACGTAGCTGGAGAGGCACCATAAAAACTCAAAATGTAATGGTAAGTAAAATTCAGAAATTAAAACTCTCATCTAGATTTTAAAAAACCAATCAGGGCAAATAGCAAAATTATGGCCTCACAATTTTTTCTCCAACATATGAAGACAGGTACATATGAAGGCAGCTACAATTCAAATATTACTGTGTGGATAAAGGAGGAAGGCCAAAATTAATATACTTTTTCTAATTATATAAACAATTTCCTCTCTACTGTGCAAGACTAATTATCAAGGGTAATAGGTCTTTAACTACTTCACATTTCTGCCCCGGTGTTGTTGCTAGTGTCTGCTTTCCCTGAACAAAATCTTTCTTACATTAAATGCAGACAAGGAGCAAGAAGATGGAGTAATAAAATGTCCTAAACAATATTATCAACAATACGTCCTCATGATTAATTAACAAGAAAGCAAAGCGATATTTGCATAAGAAGCAATGCTATGAGACAGAAATCAGTTTATCTTTGTTCAGATAGAAGCGACACTAGAAACAGTGTTTATGTTTTTAATCAAAAGACATTCCCATTCCTATTTTGCCTTTTATAACATAACTAATTAGGAACTGAAATTTGGCTGTAGAAGCTGCCTGCTAATTTCAAGCAGTATCTACAGTTCGGTAGAAAAGCAGCCCCAAATTCCATTCTTCCTTTTAATTTTATTGTGCATCTCCCTTTTTAAAAATTATTCTTCCAGTCCTAGCTGTATCAAAGAAGAGAATCCTTCTTTCTTCCATTATTTCTATTTCTAGCTCATTTATTTATTTATTTATTTATTTTATTTGATTTATATGCCGCCCTTCTCCGGAGACTCAGGGCGGCTTACAATGAGTTAAGCAATAGCCTTCATACTTTTGTATATTTTATACCAAGTCGTCTTATTGCTCCCACAAACTGGGTCCTCATTTTACCTACCTTAGAAAGGATGGAAGGCTGAGTCAACCTTGAGCCTGGTGAGATTCGAACTTACAGTAATTGCAGACAGCTGGTATTAATCACAATGCTTTAGTCTGCTGAGCCACCAGGCCACCAGGCCCTGCTGAGCTCATGGTAGAAAGCTGCTCATATTTTGCAGAGTTTTCCCCATAGTCTACAGAAAAGGGTCCAATACTATAACTATTCTTGATGTGATGGATTTTGCATCAGTGGTGGATTGCCCTCGGTTTGGACCGGTTCGTAAGAACTGGTAGTAAAACTGGCGGGAGGTCCCGCCCACCACCCCAGATGATGTTATCAGCAATCTGTGCATGCGCAGAAACAAAGTGCGCGCACAATCCCATTGAAAACCAGTAGTAAAAGTAAGAAGAATCCACCCCTGTTGTGCACCTGCAAGAGCAGTAGGGAAGTTTTGGCAACATAGAGCTTTTCCAGAGAGAGTCCTGGATTAAGCAACTCTGCAGTCCTGCACTGCAAGAGGGAGGAGGGAGAGAGTAATTATCATACCCTAGAATCTCTCAGAATATATCAAGTAAGTTAGTTTGACAAGACTCTTCAATCTCCAATAAAAATTGAATTTCACTGGACTTTGCAGTGTCATCTCTGGATTGGGCTTGGCACTTTATACAATAGTGGCCAAAATTGTGGAAACCTTTTGGGAAAAGTGTATTTTTGAGATCTGATGGCTAATAACACCACTGTTTTCGGGGAGTGTCAAGATAATCATATTCCACTGCTGGAATGGCCTGGGAGTAGCCCAGACTGTAACCCAATTGAAAATTTATGGAGCCGATTAAAGAAACTTGTTAGTCAGAAGCGGCCCAGCAAAAAAACCCAGTTTATAGAAGCAATCATTCAATCTTGCTTTCACATTATAACAACTGAAGAACTAAAAGGCACAATTCATGCTAAAGGTTACCCAACTAAGAATTAACTGATGTGATAATTTTTGTACTATATATCTCATTTTTTCTATGGTGATAATTTTTGTATATTTTGTTTTTTCTACGTGTTTCACTTTTCTTCTTTATACTGTAACTGCTATTCTAATAGCAAATCCTTCGTAAAAGTTATTGCATTACATTCTTGATTAAATTATCTTTCCATTGATATATAATTTTATGATACTACTCCCCCCAAAAAAGTAGTATTATTAGATAGTTTTAGAAAATACACTTTTCCCGAAAGGTTTCTACAATTTTGGCCATTACTGTAGTTCTCAAGAAAAGGAATAATTTAGAAAGTACAGATCATGGGTGGGTTCTACTTACCTTTACTACCAGTTTGTAACGGGGCCACACGCATGCTCTTCCACACATGCGCAGAAGCATTTTCATGATGTCAGGGTTAGTGGGTGGGGCCTCCCGCCGGTTTTACTACCAGTTCTATAGAACCGGTGCAAACCGGGGGCAACCTACTACTGGTACAGATTGTTTGGGATGGGTGATATGAGCTTCAACTTCAAAGACCTCTTCAACTGGAGCCTTCTATTGCCAGCTCCTTTCCATACCAATTAAAAGTCATATGTTATATTGTTAATTTAAATAGGATCTTTGTTGTCTGTCTGTCTATCTGCTTCTGTCCCACCTCCCATTCTCTAAAAGGCATGTATTGTTATACTCCATATGATGTTATGTGATAAATGACCCACCTACTTTTGGGATGCCCCCCTCTGAGGTCTGATCTGCATGACCTCCCCTCACCCCAAATAACTTGGTTGCTACTTTAACAATCGACAACTTCCTTCCATGCAAAAAAATGAAACATACCATATCAGTGAGCTATCTGCAGTTGGTGTTAAATGTCTGTGTTTAACACCAATGGTTAAAATGCATGCAACTGACTTTGACCAAAATTACACAGCTGACCAAATTATAGATAGGACAGTCTAGTAATTAAAATGTGCTCCTTAGATAGGGGAGCCACAAGTTCAAACCTGTTCAGCAAAGAAAATGAGAGAAGTGTTTTTACAGTGGATACAACAATTCTTCCTTACCTCTACTTATCACAAAGGACTTGTGCAAAGCACTGGTAGCTGCTATTCTTATTATGAAACTTGATCCATTTAAACTGAGTTCTGAACAATGTCAATTGTTCTTAAAGTATAATTTGCATATGTTCTTGTTGTTATATTTGAGATGTTAGTTTATCCATTACTGCAATCTCCCTAAAATGCATTTATTCGTTAATCCTTTGCCATGTTCATTAGGTGGCTGCCATTGTCTGCAATATGAATTTAAGAAGTATAATGATGTCTTTCATTCCATTTCTATCTTATGAGCCATGATGGCGCAGTGGTTAGAGTGCAGTACTGCAGGGTATCTCTGCTGCCTGCTGGCTGCCTGCAATTTGGTAGTTCAAATCTCACCAGGCTCAAGCCTTCCATCCTTCCGAGATGGGTAAAATGAGGACCCAGATTGTTGGGGACAATATGCTGACTCTGTGAACTGCTTAGAGAGGGCTGGAAAGCACTAAGTCCAAGTGCAATTGTTATTAGCATTTTCACATTCCAACATAATGCAATTGTGTTTGTTACAGAAAGGGGTAGCCTGGTCATGAATGGCTAAGAACACAAATAATTTATGAAAGCTAAATAAATAAATATTTCATTTCTTTTATTTTTTTAAATAATATTTTTTATTAAAAGTTTTTTTAAAAACAAAAAGAGCTTTTACACTTTTTCTATTTCAACAGTTTCGCATCATTTTTCGCCTTATTTTTCCTATATCTTTTATACATATTCTTCTAATATTTATTTATTTATTTACACATATACATAACAATACTCGTGTACCCACTCTATTTCTACAGTTTTTGTTTCCTCATATTAGCAATTATACTTCAACTCCTATTTCGACCATTATTTAATTTTTCCCTTCCTTTTATCTCTCTGTTTCATTTCTCTATTCCTTCTAGAGCAAGGAAGGAAACAATTTCTTCCCTAATTCATTGTCCTTCAGGAGTGTTATGCTCCACATCCCATCATTTGCAGCTAGTAAGAAGAAACTTAGTACTCCCATAGTGTTGTGTCCTGAAAAAAATGGTATTAGGATTATATTACAAGGTTAATTAGAAACGCTGATGCTATGTTTGGGTCCAAGAAAAGGATAAAATACCTAAAGAAAAAGAGTTAATTATGTCTACTGCAGATTGGTTAATGAAGAAGGACAGCGAAGATAATGAAGCAATGGGCTTTAATTAGAACAAAATTCCAAATGGAGAGTGGAAAGCAAATGTCACTAAAAAAAGATGATTACGGGTGATCTAACCTGATCATAATTAATATGAGAAACACAATTATGAAATTTACCGTAGGTCTAGTTCACACATTCACCATTGCTATTCAACGTAACTGTCAATTAATTTGTGAATAAAAGCTCATTACCTATAGCTCCTCTCCTCTGGCCAATTGGAATATAAAAATAGGGGGTCTATGACAATTCGCCACAGGCAACTTGCCACAGCCAATTCACCACGGCTAACTTGCTGCGAGACAAGAGTTACACTAATATCAAAGAAATTGTGGAATAGAATGATTAAAGAAAGGATACAAGCGGAGGGACAAAATGAAATGTGAATGACAAAAATTAAAATATTTTTAAATTTATTTTAAACCATTACATTGAATTGTAAAATTGCCCCACGGCAAGTTGGCCGTAGCAAGTTGTCCCATTCCATAAGAATGGTTAAAGAAAGGATTTGCACAACTGAGAAAAGAGTTGCTGGCCGAAACCACACTTGGGTACCAATGGTGACTCAGCCAATTATTTACATTTTTTTTTCCAACACAGATGGGCCTTTTCAAAGGCACACATTAATGCTTACCCCTCTACAATATTTAAAGGCTCTGCTTAAATGTAAAAAGGAAGTTATAGAATTAGTGGCTCACATTCTTCTAAGATACCCTTGTCTGAGAAAGCTGAACACCTCCCCCCCAAAAAAATCTGTTTATGATGTTTTAAATGTGGATGCAGTGGCTCAGTGGCTAAGACACTGAGTTTGTCGATTGAAAGGTCGGCAGTTCAGTGGTTTGAATCCCTAGTGCCACGTGACAGGGTGAGCTCCTGTTACTTGTCGCAGCTTCTGCCAACCTAGCAGTTCGAAAGCACGTAAAAAATGCAAGTAGAAAAAATAGGGACCACCTTGGGTGGGAAGGTAATAGTGTTCTGTGAGCCTTTGCATTTAGTCATGCCGGCTACATGACCACAGAGATGTCTTCGTACAGCGCTGGCTCTTTGGCTTTGAAACAGAGATGAGCACTGCCCCCTAGAGTTGGGAACAATTAGCACATATGTGCAAGGGGAACCTTTACCTTTACCTATTGCTGAACGATAAATCCCCTAATATTTTGGCACAAGTTGCAAGATTTTACTCTGAAGCCATTAAAAAGCACGAGTGTCTAATGGATGAAAAAAAAATATCAACAAGCTTAGCAAGGCAAAATTCTATTTTTTATCCACTTGCATAATAGAGATGATGCTTTTGTTTTATTTTTTCTTACTTACTGTGATGTGCAGCTCAACAAAAGTACATAAACTTTATCGAAAATAGGTTTTATAGGTTTACTTAACTAAATCAGCTCAACAGGTTTTAAAGGCTAATTTTTAAATACTTAAATTTACTTACTTTGTCTAATAGATACAATGAATAGCCATGTTGCTTTTTTTTTCTTTTATGCACTAGTCACCGATTGAATAAAGTTTGTTCCCTTTTTGTTCTGTTAGACTTGTCCCAATGATGATTTTTCCAAAAGGCAACTGGACTTTTTGGCGGTTTTTTTTCTTTCAAAACATTTTGTTTCTCTTCCAAGAAGCTTCCTCGGTTCTTGGACGAGAAGCAAAATATTTTCAAAGAAAAAAAAAAACCAGAAAGTCTTGTTGCTTTTTGGGAAAAGTACCTTTGGAACAACCATGAGTTGGATGACTGAGAATCTTCATAGACATTCTGTTCAACTGGCAATCGCTCTGTTTCAGTTGTTAGAACAAAACAAACTGACATCCTCTTCAGGTTTGAAATTAAATAGCTGTTTTCCTCCAGAAATTATTTGTGGTTGGCAGATTCTGGGCTTCTACTTGAGAGGCTTCTTACAGACAAATTTCTTCATCAGGTCCTTACAACCCTTCCCTTAACATCTCTCAGGACTTTCTCAGCTTTGCCAGAGATTCCTTGTTCCCTTTTGTGAAAATATTCTTGCACTTGATGTCTTTTAGTAAAACTGAAGCCCAGTCAGGCATTCAAATCACCCATGATTTCAGTGGTGGGATTCAGCTGGTTCAGGCCGTTTCGGGGCGAACCGGTAATTAAATTGCTAGCTGGTCCCACCCTGCCCCACCCCTTCCAGGAATCCCCACGCATCCCATTTTGGCTCTCAGGTAAGAGCAGGGAGGCCTCCTAGACCCAAATGAGGCATGGGGGGGTTGGACACTCCCCACAGCCCATTTTCACTCCTAGGAGACTTCAGGGAGGTCTCCTAGGCCCAAAATAGGGCACAGAGGGCAGAACACCCCCCCCCCTGCGGCCCGTTTTTGCTCCCAAGAGGGTGCAGGAAGCCGGGTCCTGCCTGTTACATTCTCTGGCCATGCCCACCATGGCCATGCCCACCCAGCAGGTCATTAGAGCAGAGAACCAGTTGTTAAATTATTTGAATCCCACCACTGATTATAATCCTGGGAAAGAAAAAGGGACAAAATACAAGATTGAGGGAGATTGTCTATGGTGGTTCTAAATCACTATGGAGACCTTTACACATTGAAAAAGTAAAGACAACTAAAGTCAAGTTCAGTCAAGCTGGTTACTACACTTACACATCCATGTAGTTTTCTTGACAACATGAACGACCTTCCTTATGCTACTTTTCTGACTTCTCAGTCACATCAGCCTAGGATTTCCAGATGTTTTCTCGTTCAAGTACTAAGTATTTTCAACCCTGCTTTGCTATTGTTTCTCCTCCTTTTCTTCTTTCTCCTCCTTCTCCTGCTCCCCAAGGATGGCTAGATATTGTTACCTGATGTTCCAAGGCACGGGTGTCAAACTTGATCATGTGACGTATTTTTTGCCTTTGCGGAGCTGGGCTGGGCATGGCCTAGGCATGATGCATCCAGCCTTCGGGCCTCCAGTTTTCTAAGGGATGCCTAGAAGGAAGGGGGATGGATTAACCAATGTAAATAAGGTGAACACAGCCATGCAACTGAAGTCCCACCCATTTATGTGTGCTACACGTCTTCACTTTTTTTGATCAACTTTCTGCACATATCAATGGCAGATCTTTCATCAGCCAATTCATAATTGGCAACAGAAGAATAACATCAAGGATTAAGTACACACCTAATATTTAAAATAAATCTAAATATTCATTTTTTAAAAATCATTGAAATAAATGTAAGGGTTGGAAATTTTGATCTACCTGCCATTCCCAATTCAAGATAAAATAAAGGTTTACTTTCATTATTTCTTAGAGGAAAAAATTACTCTGCAAATACAGTACATAGAAGTGCTATTTTTCTTCCCTATTGAAAACTCAGTGAGCAAACGACAGCTGGATGGGTAGGGCCTTTGCACTATTCCATCTAGTACACCACATAAGGCCTTCCTTGGAACAGAAGGTCCTTTCTAACTTGGTTACCTCTCCTGTGAATTCAAGCACAAATTGCATTCTCTGTGGAGCTGCTATTGAAGACAACCTCAAGGCTACATCAGAAGGCAGTGACTTGAATGGTGATAGGTATTTTACAATACCTCTGCTACTTCAAGGGTTAGCTTATTACTTTGTTTCTGGGTGCAGCTAAGGTGCAAGTAGTGTGAGATTTAAACCCCTTTATGACTTGGGACATTGGTATTTATGGGCCACCACCTCCCAATTGTTTCTGCCTGCCTATGTTTCTTAGATCCATTCTATTCATTCAAGGAATTCCATCATCAGGGGTCATAGAGTTTCTCTTGAATCATTGATCTGATTAGCCCAAACCTTGCTGGGACTTAAAAAAGCTATTAAAAGCTTGCCTATTTTCCCAGCCTTGCTGGCTGCTATGTTCTAAACTGTTTTCTTCTCATTTGAGATGTGATTGAAATTGAATTTTTATTGCTCTTTGACATTAAACCGATGTGTCTACAATGTTGTATAGTTACTGATCCCTGTATAAAAGTAAAGATTCCCCTCGCATATATGTGCTAGTTGTTCCCAACTCTAGGGAGCCGTGCTCATCTCCGTTTCAAAGCCAAAGAGACAGTTCTGTCTGAAGACATCTCCATGGTCATGGGCCTGGCATGACTAAATGCCAAAGGCACATGGAACGCTGTTACCTTCCCACCAAAGGTGATCCCTATTTTTCTACTTGCATTTTTTATGTGCTTTCGAACTGCTAGGTTGGCAGAAGCTGGGACAAGTAACGGGAGCTCAACCCTGTCACGTGGCACTAGGGATTTGAACCGCTGGACTGCAGACCATCTGATCAACAAATTCAGTGTCTTAGCCACCACGTCCCCTTTGATCCCTGTATATTTTAAACTTATTTATTGAAAAGGGTAAATAAGCTGTTCAGAGTCAATATTGATTGGTGCAGTGTATATAAGTCCAGTGAATAAATAAACAAATATAAAATGACCTATTTCCTGGGCTCCATCCTCATAAGCAATGAAAATCTGTAGCTACTCTAAATGCAAGTCTATTAACCCAAGTAAACTAAGTTGGGTCTACTACATTAGTGGGTTGCCCCCAGTTCGCATTGGTTCTATAGAACCGGTAGTAAAACCGGCGGGAGGCTCCGTCCACCGACCCCAACATCATCAAAATGACTCGCTTGCGCATGGCTCCATTGCAAACTGGTAGTAAAGGTAAGTAGAACCCACCCCTGGTCTACTAGTATCCTGGTTGCAAAGAGCAATCAATGCCATGTGTTTCATTTTTTTGCTCTGAGTATATTAATCACGCATATTACATGTTGACCCTAGGCCCCCACTGTACTTTGACATCTAATAAGCAATTAAAAGCAGCAGCTCTAAGTCACGCAGCTGGACCAGATGATTGGAAAATTGACTTGCAAATCATTCTGAAATTTTCTTTTTCATGCTCAAGCCTCTTGGTACAACATTAGCCTTAATTCTACTCAAATCCCAGGGGCAGGCTGAGCTCTAGGAGGACACTTCAATGATTTATGTTGACTGAAGATGTTTCAGATGAAAAGCCGCCATCTGGCAACATCAACTCTGACTACTCAAGTTGCAATTTAATTTTCCCACATGTTTTATAGTTACCTGGAATTTCATTGCCAGAAACTACCAAGATTGGCTATAGGGGGAAAAACTAGATTATTGGAAAGATAATTTCAATAACCAGCTACAGGACTGAAAGCATCTTTAAAATATCTCCAGCAGCAGATAATAATCATCTTTAACAGCATCAGAATTATAGCAGTTGTAGATTTGGAAAGCCAAAATAGCAATTGTGTTACAGCCAGGAAGATCTTTCTGAAACAGACATTTGGCAGAGGAATCTGAACAGGAAATTGCTAGCAAGTCTTTTTCTAGTAAAAAAAAATCCCTACATGTTGGTGCTACAGCAAAAAGCCTGGATTCTGGGCACTTAAAGATGCCTTCGTTGGAAGATGAAATTACCATCTAATTGTCTGCAGGAATATAGTGGAATAACTGACCTATATGAGGGAAATGAGTAGTAGAGAAAATAAATATTTCTCTGTTTATTTTAGAAATATGTCCTGCCTTTCTTACAGGAGCTTAAGGCACAGTAAAGTTTGTTTATCATGAATAGCAATTCTGTGAGGCTGAAATTGAGTAGTCTGCTCAGTCACCAGAAAAGTTCCATGTCTGTTAGCAGACTTGAGCTTCTCCAGACATAGTTCAAACCACAAACCATGCCCCTACAAGCCCATTCAAAGTTCATTTGCTCGTAGTGATGTTGGAGGGGTTGAGTGTGTGCAGGTGTAGTATTGCAGCATTGTGATGCAAACCAGGAGTGGATTCTACTTACCTTTACTACCGGTTCGCAGATTACCCATGATGACATCGTGGCAGGTGGCAGAGCCTCCCACCGGTTTTACTACCGGTTCTATAGAACTAGATAGAACCGGGAGCAACTCATCACTGATGCAGACCCCATTCCTTTACTATGTGCACAGCAGTGTTGCATGGATTTCCAAAGGGATGGAGCTTGCCCAGCATAACAGCTTTCTTCTTTCCTACAAATGAAAGAAGAAGCTACAGATACTGGTGTTTGCCTATTATCTTCTAAAGCATAGACAGCACACACATTGTCTAAAGGACTACAGAAAAAAGTGGTATAGTTACTGAAATAATTAATCCAATTAATGAGCTTGGTGGAAGATTGTAAATTACTCCACTGAAGTAGAGTTTACATATTCTGTGTAAATTCATGCCTAAAAGCTGAGAGATTGGATTTAGATTTAGATTTTTTAGATTTTATTGAATTTATATACCACCCTACTCCCGAAGGACTCAGGGCGGTGTACAGCCATAAAATAAAACATATAAATACAAAATTTAAAATAGACTAAAATGAAATTAAATGATTTGGCTGAAAAATTTAAAATCCCAATAATTTAAAACAAATTAAAATTCCCATTTAAAAGGGGGAAAAGACTTAGGTCAGGCCGGCTTGATTGGAGATAAAAAGAAAGGGGTCTATTCAGTGGTGGGCTACAACCGGCTTAACAACTGGTTTGGTGAGCACGCTCTTTGCCTAACCCACTTGCGCGCAGCATTCAAAACACAGAAATTTGACGTTCAGCTGCTTACCTTCTAAGGCAGCCCCACTAAGTAGAACAGTGAAGGCACGGAAATCAGCTGTGCTGCGCAAATCAGCTGATCCAGAAAGAAGGAACTATAGGACAGGATAGGCGTGTGCAGGTGGGTGGGGCCAGCTGATTGTCAGAACTACCGATTTGGCTGAACCGGTCCGATCGGCAGCAGCCCACCACTGGGTCTATTTTACTAGAGGGAAGGGGACATGCTAATGTGATTCTCTTCTCCCTTGTAGGATAAAGAGGAAAATGCCTGAAGAGAGATTTGGATATTTACCTTTATGCATCTATAAAATGTGCCCTGTTTAGTTTTTTAAAAAAATACTATATTAGCAATAGCACTTAGACTTATATGCCACTTCATAGTGCTTCACAGCTGTCTCTGAGCAGTTTAGAGAGTCAGCGTATTGCCCCCAACAATCTGGGTCCTCATTTTACTGTCCTTGGAAGGATGGAAAGCTGAGTTAACCTTGAGCCTGTCCGGATTGAACTCCAGACAGTGGACAAAGTTAACCTGCAATACTGCATTCTAACCACTGTTAGAATGGCTCCTGTTATTCCACCAAATAACCATCAGAAGAGCTAACATTAAAAACGTGCCTGATGTTAATAGCAAGATAAAACCAAGTAAACTAATTAAAAAAAAGCAGTTCATTAATTTGGGTATAATAAATCTTCTTATCAAGCTGAGTAAAAGGCCATTGTTGTCAGCCATTCAGTCATTTCTGACTTTCAGCTACTCGTGGATCAGAACTCTCCATGCTCCTCTGTCTCGCACCCTCTCTTTCAGAGATGCCATGGTCATTCCAGCGTCATCCTTTATAGCAGGGGTGTCAAGCTCAATTTCATTGAGGGCCACATCAGGGTTGTGCTTGACCTTGATCATGGCCAGCTAGACATCACTTATGTCAGGGGCACCTGTGGTGGCCCCAGCACTCTGCCAGCAAAAATGGGCTCCCAAGCTCTGTTTTTGGTTGCAACGGCTTTCTGCAACTCTCTGCCAGTGAAAAGGTGGCTATCCCGAGGTGGCTCTGTTTTTGCTGCTCTGTTTTTGCTGGCAGAGGCACTGCGGGGCGGTCCTTTCCTGTTTCCAGGGTGGTCTCACAAGCCAGATCTAAACACCCCATGGGACGGCTCTGTCCCACAGGCCTTGAGTTTGACAGTCCTGATTTTATAGACAGCAGGTACTAAGGCAGCCCCTTCTCCTTTTTCTGATCACTCCCAGCATGATTTTCGAGTGACTCAGCTGTCATGGCAAAAGGCTGAATACATTTCACGTCATTTGTGAGAGCTACACTGGATGCCGATTTGCTTCCAGGTGCAATTCAAGGTGCTAGTTATTACCTTCAAAGCCCTACATGGCTTTGGAACCAGATTATTTGAAGAACCGTCTTTTCCCAAACACATGTATGAATGTATTTTCCCCAATACATTTACTCAACTCACCAGGAAAGCAGGCTATATTATCTAAGCAGGACCAAGAAGAGCCTTTCCTGTGGTGGCTCCCTCATAATGGAACTTCATCCCCATAAAGTGCTCCAAACTTAATACTCTTCTGAAAGGACCTGAAAACATGGATTTGCCAGTGGGTCTGGTGATCCCAGGTTGATTTGGATCCCATCATCCCATGTTTGAATGTTGTCACCCGCTGATGTATTGGGTTTTGTATTTGAGGTGTAATCCTTGTAAGGGTCCCAGAGTCACCATGGATAAGTTGGGCAGCATGGATAGAGTTGGGCATATAACTTTCTTTAATAAATAAATAAATTTCTATAAATTAAAATTTCAACTACCCTGCTCTGCTAAAGCACATATAACACATCCCTAATCATCAAGATCATCTGTTACTAATGGGAAAGGTGGAATGGTTCCTCCTGAACGTGTACTTAAACCCCAATCAAGAAATCAAGTCTGATTTCATTAAAATTTCACTGTAAGTTTTGCTGATATGTTTATTATTCAGGAACAAGCAGGTGGGCAATGCAATCCCAGGGTTTTAATGTTATTCACACTCCATCTTATGGCCAATTTAGGAATATTCCTGCTAAAAGATTAATGTAATGAGATGATGCCATCACTGCAGCAGTGGGTTTCGCATTGTGTTACTACTGGTTCACCACCCGCGTGTACGCCCAGTTCGCATGCATACCTGCTTCCGCGCATGCTCTTTGCTCACATGTGCACCTTCCATGCATGCGGCCCACCTCAAAAACATGACTAAATAGGATGGCATAGAGCCGGGGCGGGTAGGCAGGCCCAGCCACGATTTCTGTTACCGGTTCAGGCGAACTTGTCTGAACCAGCTGAATACTACCTCTGCATCACTGGCATGTAAACAAAAGACCCTCAACTTTTTAATTTATTTTTGCAACCTTAAAAGTGTTGTGTTCAAAGTGTATCCCATTACAGGAATTGTGAATTCTATATTTAATCGGTATATTACATACAATCCCATGTGACCCCCCCTCCTGCGTGAGCTGCACTGGCTCCAGGTGGTCTTTCGGGTGCACTTCAAGGTTTTGGTTACCACCTTTAGAGCGCTCCATGGCTTAGGACCAGGGTACTTACGAGACCGCCTTCTGCCACTGATAGCCTCTCACCGACCAGTCCGCTCCCATAGAGAGGGGCTCCTCAGGGTGCCGTCGGCCAAACAGTGTCGACTGGCGGCCCCCAGGCCTTCTCTGTGGGGGCACCTGCCATATGGAATGAGCTCCCCCCGGAGATAAGGAGGATTCAAGACTTACGCACTTTCTGCCACGCCCTAAAAACGTTTCTATTTCAACAGGCGGGTCTAGCCTAACTCTCCTTTTAAACTGGGTTTTAAAAATGTTTATATAAATTAGATGTTTTAAATTTTTTGAGCCTTAATTATTTAATTTAATAGCTTTTAACTTTTGTATGAAAATGGTATTTTATTTTGGCTGTTCACCACCCAGAGTTCCTCTGGGAGTAGGGCGGTATATAAATTTAATAAATAAATAAATAAAATAAAATAAATAAATTTCATTACGAATTACATAGAACATTTCAGATTCTGTACAGGTAGTCCTTGACTTACAACAGTTCGCATAGTGACCGTTTGAAGTTACAACGGCACTGAAAAAAGTGACTTATGATTTTTTTCCACACTTATGACCATTGCAGCATCTTCACGACCACATGATTTACATTCTGATGCTTGACAACTGGTTCATATTTATGACAGTTAAAGTTTCCCAGGGTCACGTGATCCCCTTTTGCAATTTTGTGACAAGCAAAATCAATAAGGAAGCCAGATTCACTTAACAACTATGTCACTCACTTAACAACTGCAAGTGGTTCCCTTAATCCATGTGACAAGAAAAATTGTAAAATGGGGCCAAACTTATTTAAATTTCTCACTGAGCAACATAAATTTTGGGCTCAATAGTCATCATACATTGAGGACTATCTGCACAGGCTTCCTCTGCATTATTTAAAGCTGTAGACTTAGTATTAAATTTAAAAAATGAGTGGGGTTTCAATTTTGCTGCTTTGACAGCCATTTGGACATGTTGGACCCTCCCTTTATCCCCAACCTCATGTCTACATCTGCTTGAACCCTTTCTGTTAAAAGGGATGATACCTTTGACACAATGATGGGTTCCTCCTGGTTCGACCCGGTTCCGCCGAGCAGGTAGCGGTGATGATATGATGTCACCAAACCAGTTCTGCCCCCCCGCCCCCTCCCCCACCCCACCCGCATTATTCTTACCTTTCATTTGGCCCCACCCCCAATCTATTGCTGCCTCCTGAATCCCAGCTGATCAACTAGAGGGAAAATAAACTGTTTAAACTCTTGCTGCCCTTCAAAGGGCCTCCCTACAGCTGATCAGTGTTAAAAGAAAACAAATGAGTAGACAGGTGCCTGCAAAAATAAATGGGTAGACCAGTGCCTGCAAAAATAAATGGGTAGACCAGTGCCTGCAAAAATAAATGGGTAGACGGATACAGCTCTGCAAAAAGTTAAAAGCCTTTAGCAGTACCTCTGCTAAATCCTAAAGAACTGTCACATGACCATCAAGCCACGCCCACAAAATAAGCCCACAAAATAAGCCAAATAAGCCCAGAGAACTGGTAGTAAAAAAAATTAGAATCCACCCCTGCTTTGACAATAATTTAAATGATGTCCAAATTTTAGATAATTTCTATTTGCCTATCCTTTTTTTTTTTTTTTTTTTTTGATAATTGTATATAAGGATCTGTAAAGCCACCACTACAGTTTGGAGGGTCCCTACAGTTTGGAGGTAAACCCTTCTTTTAATTAAAAGCATAAAATTTGGAGTAACAATATGAACATCCCATAATATTCGGGACAAGAATAGGAAAAACTCACAAGAATTTGCAACTCCCAAAACCTTATGCAATTACCCTGCAGTAGATGGGCAACCCATATATGTTTTTTTTTAAAATTTGATTTATATGCCACCCTTCTCCGGAGACTCAGGGCAGCTTACAATGCGTTAAGCAATAGCCTTCATACTTTTGTATATTTATATTTATACAAAGTCAGTTTATTGCCCCCAACAAACTGGGTCCTCAATTTACCCACCTTATAAAGGATGGAAGGCTGAGTCGACCTTGAGCCTGCCTGGGATTGAACTCGCCAGTAATTGCAGCAGATGGATCTTAAATGCTGCCTTTGTAGGAGGCATTACTCCCCTATGCTACTCAGGCTTTATTTATTACATAAATAAAAAGTTTGTCACTATCACAAAAAAATTCACCGTTTTCCCCCAGAAATATGATTGAGTGTAGCAATCGATCAGACCACAGCATGTAATTATGTCATTCTAATTTTTATTTATTTATTCTTCTTTGTGATATTCTAATAAACACTTGTCTAAGAAAAGTTAAAAATTCAACCACAATACAAAAAGTTAGAAACCTGGTTTAAATTTAACAATAAAACCAATACTAAATTGTTGTCATTCACAGCCTGGTGGAAGATGCAACTTTATAGATCACCAAAATGCTGAGAGTCAGGGCAAAAGACAACTTTCAAGGAAGAAGAAGAAGAAGAAGAAGAAGAAGAAGAAGAAGAAGAAGAAGAGGAGGAGGAGGAGGAGGAGGAGGAGGAGGAGGAGGAGGAGGAGGAGGAGGAGGAGGAGGAGGAGGAGGAAGAGGAAGAGGAAGAGGAAGAGGAAGAAGAAGAAGAAGAAGAAGAAGAAGAAGAAGAAGAAGAAGAAGAAGATGATTTTAACCTAACCCATCCTATATGTCATTATCAGGTCTGGTTTGCAAGTTCTCACTAAATGTCCATCTTTTGATGCATGCAAATCAGTGGTGGGAGGCTCCATCCACCTGCCTGGACATCATCACATATGCTCTGCACATATTCTGTGCATGTGCAGAAGTGCCACGCATGAGCAAAACAAGCAGTAGTGAAGGTAAGTGGAACCCACTACTGATGCAAATATGTATGTATATCTATGTGTGTGTGTGTGTATGTGTGGAGTAAATATTATATATATATATATATATATATATATATATATATATATATATATATATATATATATATATATATATATATATATATATATTCATACATAGTTTATACACACACACGTATGTATGTATGTACGTATGTATGTATGTTAGATCATAGGCATGGTAAACCAAGCATATTTATTTGCTAATCAGAATCATTCAATCTCAAGCTACATATATATGAGACCGATTCTTTAAAATAAAAAATTCTTCAAGGGGTTTTTTTTTTTCAGTTGGGCTCCATTATGTCCCCTCAGCCACAGCAAATGTACTAAAATATTGACAGAATAGGGTCAGTGTGCAATCATCTTGCTACTCTGGATTTTATTTCATTTCTAAGCATGCATCTTAAGCATTGTCTGCTTCCGTTCATCACCAATTCAGGGCAGGCTGTTTTACGTCACCCAGAGCACTGCTGTTGCCAGGAGCAAAGCAATGGAAGCTGTACCGAATGTGATTTTCATGCGTTCTAGAGAGAAATTCATAGGAGCCTGGAGGTAGCCAATAGGGTAGCAGGCTGATGCAGCTGTATGAATGAAAAACGGCTATGCTTTGTGCTCTTTAAATGAACCAGGTAGTTTCTTATGAATGGCACATTGTTTCTGGAGCCCAGTTCAACTTTATTAGGATGGGATGAGAACGTGTGGTAAACAGGGATGAACTTCAAAACTTTTCCCTACTGATTCTGTGGGCGTGGCTTGGGGGGCATGGCAGGGGAAGGATATTGCAAAATCTCCATTCTCACCCCACCCTGGGGCCAATCAGAGGTGGTATTTGCCGGGTTTTTTTTTTTATTTGATTTATATGCCGTCCTTCTCCGAAGACTCAGGGCGGCTTACAATGCGTTAAACAATAGCCTTCATACTTTTGTATATTTATACAAAGTCAGCTTATTGCCCCCACAAACTGGGTCCTCAATTTACCGACCTTAGAAAGGATGGAAGGCTGAGTCAATCTTGAGCCTGGTGAGATTCGAACTGGTATAATTGCAGACAGCTGGATGTTAATTACAGTGCTTTAGTCTGCAGAGCTAAACCAGGCTTCTTCAGTTCTCCGAAGGACTCAAAATTTCCGTTACCAGTTCCCCAGAACCTGTTAGAACCTGCTGGATTTCACCCCTGGTTGTAAATACTGGGCAATAAATAAAAAGGAAAGGTTCCCTTAACTTAAGCTCAAACATCACTTTAGTTTCCTTTGGCAGGAATAAAGAATTGGTTTGGCATTGCCTTTTTCCGAGGTTCATTTTTTTAAAAAAAAAATTCCTAAGTCAGTTATAAGTAGTGCTTGACTTACAACTAATCATTTAGCGAATGTTCAGTTCTGAGGGACCTCCCTATGGCTACTTAGGACTTGGATTCAAAGTTCCAAAACACACAGCCCGGTCATTTGATTGCATTTTGGGCATTTACAACTTTTTTGCATTGTCCCGCAGTTACAGGATCACAATTTATGATGTTCTTCTATCAGAAACCAGTTTCCAGCAAAAAAACCCCATCCATTTGGACAATTGACTCACTTAATGACTGCTGTAAAATTGGGTGCAATCAGGTGTTGATCAGTTTAATGACTAGCATGACTTATGACCATAATTCTGCCCTCAATTACAGTTGTAAATCAAGGACTACGTGTACCAATCTGGGATTGCCGAGTGGTTTCCCATCCAGTTAATAACCTAATTTGAGCCTGTTCAGCTTTTCAGATAAACGAAGATGTGACTTTCAAGATTCAATATTTCACCTGCCTAGCAACTTAGGTCTTTGCAGAAATCCCAATGGTTCCAGTTTCTTGTGTTACTTGCCTCCAAAACCTATTGTGAGTGGCTGTGTTATGAATACTGCATATAAAGAAACAGAAATATAAATTTACAGATCTGCAGTGAGAGTCTTCTGCCCGAACCAGGAGTGACCAACCTGGTACTCCATGCACAACACCTTTCAGAAATGTAAAAATCCAACAAGGGTATATTCCCTAGCCATAATGGATACCAGCATTTGAAATGCAGATTTACAGACGGCTATTACGTATAAGCTGGGTTGACAAAATCAGAAATGAGGAGGTGATAAGCCGCCTGGGAAAGCAAAGGGAAATCATCAAAACCATTAAAAAGTGAAAGAATATTTCGGATATGTGATGCGACACCCGGAAAAATACAACATACTTCACTTAATCCTCCAAGGAAAGATTGAAGGCAAATGAGGTCCAGGCAGAAGAAGAACATTATGGCTTCGAAATCTAAGGGACTGGTTTGGACAAAACTCAGCAGGACTTTTTCATGCGGCTGCTGATAAAAATAGGATTGCCAACAAGCTTGCTGACATCCGATGATGGATATGGCACAAGAAAAAGAATGGGATACCCCTTCAACCATCCTCAAGTTCAACCCTGAAAAGAGACTAATGGATTTTTTAAAAAGTGATCTTCTCACTGCTCAGTCTTTTAGGCTGATCTTACAGCCATTTTCATATGAGCTCAAACGGTTTTGCAAAAATAAAAGCTGGGTAGCGGCAAATGGTGTTCACCATGGCAACAGAGCAAAAAAGATGCAAGAAAAAAATCATCTTCCTCTTTGGCTTCCTCCATTTCAGATTTACGAAGTCTTAGTCTGTGTCTGAGATATTCCTTTATTCCATGTCTCAACCAGATCATTTACATGGTAGTCAGTCAGGAAAATGAATAGATAAGCAGATAAGCCACAATTGTGGCTGCCAGTTCTAAAAACTAAGAGACTCTTTATTAGAGAAAAACAGATACTGATATTTTATATGCATATGGCCTCAACTTTAACCCAAATCTGCTTGGAAAGCAGATAATCGCAAAAATGTCCACTGTAAAATTAGGGACTTGCTATAGGTCATGGTGTAGAATATTAGTCTTTAATGAGCTAACCATGAGAGTCAAAATAAAATACCTTTGAATGGTTATATATATTCCTTGCTATCTTCATTTCCCATCTCACAAAGATTGCTATTTACCATTCTCAAATTCCTTATTTATATATATATATATATATTTGGCCACTGAGAATTGCTGATGATCTGAAAATCTAACCCCATGGATGTGCAGCCTGCTTAGCTGGTGAAGTGGATGATACAAATTTAATATCAGTCTTGTACAGCATAGTTAAGAATCTGTAACTCTCCATATTTATTTATTTATTTATTTATTATTTCAATTTATAAACCGCCCTTCTCCTTGCGGACTCAGGGCGGTGAACAGCCAGAATAAAACATGGTATACAAAAGTTAAAAACAATTAAAAATTATTAAATATTATTCGGCCGAGAATTAAAACAACCCAATTTAAAATCAATGTCAAATTTAAAAACGGAGGATGGGATCAAGCTAGCCCAGCTAGATGGAACAAATGGGTTTTAAGGGCCCGATGAAAGGTCCGGAGATCTGGAATCCTGCGTATCTCCGGGGGTAGGTCATTCCAGAGGGCGGGCGCTGCCACAGAGAAGGCTCTCCCCCTGGGGGTCGCCAGCCGACACTGTCTGGCCGACGGCACCTGGAGGAGGCCCTCTCTGTGCGAGCGTACTGGCCGGTGGGAGGCTATTGGCGGCGGAAGGCGGTCCCGCAAGTACCCAGGTCCTAAGCCATGGAGCGCTGCTGAGCTTCAAATTCCAGCAGTCCAGCATGACAAATTACAATGTGCTGGGAGTTGTAGATCAGTTTTATTTAGAGAGACCCAGGATGCTCACTATTCTTGTTGAATTTAGTGTTAGACATTCAGTCTATGCTGCCTTTTATATTTACTGTTATTTATATTTACTGTTTCGGCATGTTTTCTTCTATTATTTTTTTTTCCCTAACTCTACTAGCTAAGTAATCTGCTTTAAGGACAGAGGCAGGTGACTGGCAAAAAGATTACTGCACCACTGAGGCAATTAATTCTTGTTCAGAACTTGGGTTAAATCAACCCACCCTCTTTTTGTAATATTTTTTTTTGTCGTGTGTTGCAGGTATTCCTTTCAGGTTTGAAGTGCTATTGTTTGTTCTATTTGAATCTGGGCTAATTGCTGTTTTTAATGTATTGCTTAATTATACACTGGTTTTGTAGGACATAAATCACCTTAAATGCATAGCTGAATGTTGACAAGCATTCCGACTAGACAGTTTCAACATAACCAGAAGCTGTTGGAACAGAATCGCAGCTGACTGATTTATGTTGCTTGGAGAGCTATCTACCCTGTCCTTGGTACTGAAATGCCAAAAGGTGAGTAAATCCCACAAATTCATGTGTTGATTTAATGAGTCAGGGTGGAAACAGACTAAATCTGGATCGAAACTATGTTTGCTGTTTGTGTAGCACTGATCTGTCTTTTTTAAAAACAACATTATGGACATTTCCCTACGCCACCCCCCTATGTGGATCAAATGTAGCCCACTGGGGACTCTTAAGACCTCAAAATATCTAGAGGGCATCAGTTTGCAGAACACCGTTTAAACCCAACAAGAAGCCATCACACTTAGTTTGTACTAATAATGCCTTTCACAAACCTCTGCATTTTCCAGAAGAAATTTGGAAAGGCGTCATTTCTCGATGTTTTTTAATTAATCAAGGGCATTTGGCTTGAAGTTGTCAGATAAAATTAGCACTTGCAGAAGCAGCAGAAGAAAGAAAAGTGTGAACAAATAGCAGGCTGCCAAAGAAAAGTTCTGTTCCCCCCAAAAAAGAACAAAGGTGGGAAAAAGGAAAATATGCCTATTTCAGAAAACTTTGGAAACCAGACATGTAAAATACGGTTTTTATAGGTAGCCCTCATTAAGTGACCACAATTGGGACTGACAGGTTGGCTATTAAACTGAGCAGTCACTAAGTGAAATTGTGACTGTTCTTATGATCTTATTTCAACTTTCTTTTGCTTTACAGACGGAAGGATATAAACACACAAGTTGGTCACCAAATTACTTTTTCATCAGTGTCCTAACTACAAATAGTCAGTGTTTGAGGCAGCTGCTAAATGAGGACTACTTGTATTGATTTTCAACAACCTTTTTTCCTTCACTGGATTCCATAGACAAATAGGGTCTGTGTGTTTTTTTTAAATTTAGGTTTCCTGGATTTAAACTAATTCATTATTTAGTTTTAACATAGATTATACTGAACTCAAATATTGCAGTCTACATGTTTGTTGAAATTTGGGAAAGACACTATCTTCCAAAAGGTAGCTCTTGGACTGAGCGCTTTACCTCTTTTAATTACTGATCCTATGCCATTCCTCAGTGGTGGGTTTCAAATTTTGGGTTTCAATTCTGTGGGTGTGGCTTGGTGGGCATGGCATGGCTTGGTGGGTGTGGCAGGAGAAGGATACTGTAAAATCTCCATTCCCACCCCATTCCAGGGGAAGGATACTGCAAGATCTCCCTTTCCTCCCAATCAGCTGGGACTCGGGAGGCAGAGAATAGATGGGGGTGGAGCCAGTCAGAGGTGGTATTTATCGGTTCTCTGAACTAGTCAAAATTTCCACTACCGGTTCTCCAGAACTGGTCAGAACCTGCTGAAACCCATCTCTGCCATTCTTTTTCACTTTTTTAAAAAAATGACATTTATTAATTGGGAATATTTGACAAATTGTTCACTGTAAATGTAATAAATAATAAAAGGCCATTTGTAAATGCATATCAAGACACTTATCCCTATTTCACTAATATTAATATTTAATATTAGTAAGGAGGAGGAGGATCCAACATTAGATTAGAATAGAATAGAATAGAATAGAATAGAATAGAATAGAATAGAATAGAATAGAATAGAATAGAATAGAATAGAATAGAATAGAGATGGGGATGGGGATGGGGATGGGGATGGGGATGGGGATGGGGATGGGGATGGGGATGGGGATGGGGATGGGGATGGGGATGGGGATGGGGCAGGGGCAGGGGCAGGGGCAGGGGCAGGAGCAGGAGCAGGAGCAGGAGCAGGAGCAGGAGCAGGAACAGGAACAGGAACAGGAACAGGAACAGGAATAGGAATAGGAATAGAAGCTGGAAGGGACCTTGAAGATTTTCTAGTCCAGACCACTCTCAAGGAGGAGATTCTATACCATTTCAGATAAGTGACTGTCTAGTCTCTTAAAAACCTCCAGTGATGGAGCACCCATGATTTCTGAAGGCAAAGCTGTTAATTGTCTTCACTGTTAGGAAGTTTCTCCTTAATTCCAGGTTGCTTCTCTCATCGATTAGTTTCCAGCCATTGTTTCTTGTCCTGCCCTCTGGTGCTATGGAGAATAATTTGATCCCCTTTTCTTTGTGGCAGCCCCTCAAATACTGGAATCCTGCTCACATTAGCTAGGCTTATACGTTTGTCACTGCCCTATCCCAATCCTCTTTATGGTGATTTGGACCTCTATCTTGCAGGGTGTGGTACCCTGGATGTCAGATCCCAGATCCTGCTCTATCTGTCTCACTGCCCCAATGAATCTGGGAAAGAAAACAGTGATTGCTTAACCCCACTGCTTTGCCTGGTCATGGATGTTATGGGGAAGTTCAAGAAGACCCAGTGTGCTCTAGTAGTTAAGGCACCAGGCTGGAAAGCAGGAGATCATGAGTTCAAGTCCTGCATTAGCCATGGAAGCCAGCTAGGTGACTTTGGATCAGTTTTTTTTAAAAAAAATTTTATATGCCGCCCTTCTCCGGAGACTCAGGGCAGCTTACAATGCGTTAAGCAATAGCCTTCATACTTTTGTATATTTTACAAAGTCAGCTTATTGCCCCCACAAACTGGGTCCTCAATTTACCTACCTTAGAAAGGATGGAAGGCTGAGTCAACCTTGAGCCTGGTGAGATTTGAATTTACAGTAATTGCAGACAGCTGGAGTTAAATTACAATGCATTAGTCTGCTGAGCTATCCAGGCTCCTGAGAGTTATTCTCTCTCAGGGCAAACCAACTCACAGGAGAGGAAGTTGCACTGGATATGTTCACTGCCTTGAGTTATTTGTAAAAAAATAATAAAAGTGGGATACAATAAATAAATAAATAGGTAAGTAGGTCGGTCAGCTGGTCAGTATGGCTTCTTGAATAGCTGGTACCAAATGGGCACTTAGCCATTTCTCATCCTAAAGTTCATACATAAACCATACATAAATCTAAGTTCTCTGAGAATCTCTGAGAGCTACAGAAAGAACTGCTTATTCTCTAAATAAATAAATGATAAAGAGGAAGAGATGACACACTCATTGATGCAAGTTTACTTCATTTGTCAGCATAACCTAAATGAGAAAAGATTTTAAAAATTTGATATGCATCTAAATTATTCAAGCTAGGGAAATGGGTTTATTTTTGCTCAGGTTTCTCTTATCTCCCACTAGTTACAAGGCAAAGAGAAGGTTGAAGGTTTCCTTGTGGGATTAAAGATTTTGTTTTAACTGGGTTTCTTCCTATATGAGCCTGTACCAAATACTTCTCTCAAATCTTACACTCAGTTATAAACAAGATGAAAAGGCATTGTGGTACATTAAAGAGAAGACAATAAAGCCTACATGGCTAGAGAATAGAACAGAACAGAACAGAGCAGAACAGAACAGAACAGAACGGGGTGGGGTGGGATGGGGTGGGATGGGATGGAGTGGAATGTAATGGAATTCTTTATTGGTCAAGTGTGATTGGACACACAAGGAATTTGTCTTTGGTGCATATGCTCTCAGTGTACATAAAAAGACAAGATACACTCATCAAGAATCATAAGGCACAACACCCAGTGACAATCATACAGTAAAATAAGCAATCAAATCATACTAGGAAATTATCAATATCAATATAAATTGCAAGGTTACAAGCAACAAAGTTATAGTCACGCAGTCACAAGTGGGAGGAGATGGGTGAGAGGAACAATGAGAAGACCAATAGCAATAGTAATGCAGCTTAATGTGAATAGTTTGGCAGTGTTGAGGGAATTATTTGTTTAACAGAGAGATGGCGTTCGGGGAAAAACTGTTCTTGTATCTAGTTGTCTTGGTGTACAATGCTCTATAGTGTCGTTTTGAGGGTAGGAGTTGAAACAATTTATGTCCCGGATGCAAGGGGTCTGTAAAATACTGGATTACCTGAAGTATGAGCTTTTTCCAACAGTTTCTACCCATCCAGTCTGATCCAACAGACTGGCCATGCTGGAAATCCCATCATCCAAGGAGTGTCAACCGGCAGGAACTAGAAGATGGACTTTTTCTGCTATACCCGTCACTGTATTTTTATATTTACCAGCAGAGCTATTATTTCTGGATTTGCAGACTTACTGTAGTCATATTCCTTATCAGCACCTACAGCACCTACTACGCATGTCATTGCATTCTTTTGTACTTCTTCTAGAAACTTTCCTTTGTTCTCCAGCCAGCTAAGGTCAGGCTGGGGATTCTTTGCCAACATGTAATCTAATTTAGATAGTGAGATGTTTTTATTTTCTTACAATAAATATGAGTTTAATTAGAAAATGTTTCTTCGGTTTTATTGATCAAAGTATGCAGAAGGATAAAAGCCACGATCCAATTCAAAATGAGGGCAATTACCCCACGCAAGGTAACGGGGCTGATTGCCGCTCTGACAACCCCTCCTTTGTTAAATATTCTCCCCTTAGAATTTAGAAGGATCTCAACCCTGTTGGCTTTTCATAATGCTTTAAAAACTTGGCTATGTAGCCAGGCCTGGGGCTCAGAATGTGTTTAGGGTTCAGTTATTTGGATTTCCCAGCTGATATTTATACTTATTTATTTTGTGGATGTCTTTGTTGTTTTAGAATAGAATAGAATAGAATTCTTTGTTGGCCAAGTGTGATTGGACACACAAGGAATTTGTCTTTGGGGCATATGCTCTCAGTGTACATAAAAGAAAAGATACATTCATCAAGAATCATAAGACACAACACTTAATGATAGTCATAGGTTACTAATAAGCAATCAAATCATACTAGGAAACGAACAGAACAATATAAATGGTAAAAATACAAGCAACGTGGTTATAGTCATAAGTGGGAGGAGATAGATAATAGGAAGGATGAGAAGAATACTAGTAATGTAGACTTAGTAACTAGTTTGACAGTGTTGAGGGAATTATTTGTTTAGCAAAGTGATGGCGTCGTTTTGACGGTAGGAGTTGAAACAGTTTATGTCCAGGATGTGAGGGGTCTGTAAATATTTTCACAGCCCTCTTTTTGACTCATGCAGGTTCTCAATAGAAGGCAGGTTAGTAGTAATTGTTTTTCTTTTCCTGCAATTCTAACTGTCCATTGAAGTCTGTGTCTATCTAATTTGGTTGCAGAGCCAAACCAGATAATTATAGAGGTGCAGATGACAGACTCGATCATTCCTCTGTAGAATTAATGTTTATAATTTTTAGAATTGCAAGTCACCCAGAGTCAATTGGCTGAGTTAGGAAGCTATAGAAATTGGATAAAATAAAATAAAAATAAATAAATTGGGGCACCATAACTCAACTGTTGCAAAAGCCTATATTATTCCTGAAGAAAGGAAAGCTGCATTTCTGGAACAGCCATTAGAGGGTACTAGACGCAAGCAGTCAGCAGAAGTAATGGCCTGTTATACACACACTTCACTGCTAAATACTAACAATCAAGCCAATGTTAATTACCCAATCAGATATTCATCCAAATTAAGGATGGGCAGTGTTCAAAAATGATTGGTAAGAAGTGTTTCTAACCACACTTCGCAGTTCTTTGCTATTCATTAAAAACAGTCCAACTCTTTTTAGCTTTTCCATGAGGTTGAAAAAATATGATCAAGAATCTCATCCATTTAGTTGAATGAGTTTCTTAAAGCAGCATTTCTTTTCAGAATTATGGAAAGTTTGGAAAAAGAGGGTCTGTTTTAATGGAGGAAAGTTTTTGCTCAAGCAAGATCCAAGCAATTGTTCATACCACTGTATTTGCAACTTTCCTGATGAACAATCCTGTATAACTGCAGCCACAATCCAATAGCAACCACAAATCAGGGGTGAAATCCAGCAGGTTCTGACAGGTTCTGGAGAACCGGTAGTGGAAATTTTGAGTAGTTTGGAGAACTGGCAAATACCACCTCTGGCTAGCCCCAGAGTGGGGAGGGAGATTTTGCAGTATCCTTCCCCTGCCACGCCCACCAAGCCATGCCCACAGAATCAGTAATTTAAAAAATTGGATTTCACCACTGCCCCAAATGAAATATATAAGTAAGCACCCTTTAATATTAAGATTACCATGGACACAACCGTGCCGTTATCCTGCCAGGCTTAGCCCATACCTCCTTCTAGGTATAATCTATATTTCCCCTATATTTTCCTTGCAGCCTGGGCTCTCCTCTCTAAGGGTTAATCAAGCCTTACCCTGCTTAGATTCCCAGCTCAGACATGCAGGAGTATATTGGGAGTGGGGGCAGTGGTGGGTTCCTCCCGGTTCAGCCCGGTTCTCCCGAGCTAGTAGTGGTGACTATATGATGTCACCAAACCGGCTCTGCCCCTGCCCCATCCCCGCACCCCCCCCAGCCCCGTGTTATTCTTACCTTTTATTTAGCCCCACCTCCAATCTATTGCTGCCTCCTGAGTTCCAGCTGATGGCTAGAGGGGAAAAAAAACTGTTTAAACTCTTGCTGCAGGGCTTCAAAGAGCCGCCCTACAGCTGATCAGTGGTAAAAGAAAACAAATGAGTAGACCGGTGCCTGCAAAAATACATGAGTAGATCAGTGCCTGCAAAAATAAATGGGTAGATTGGTACAGCTCTGCAAGCAGTTAAAAGCCTGATAGACCAGTACCTCTGTTAAATCCTAAATAATTGTGACATGACCATCAAGCCACGCCCACAAAATAAGCCATGCCCACAGAACCAGTAGTAAAAAAAATTAGAACCCAGCCCGGGGGGGGGGGGAAGTATAGGTGGGGAAGAGGTTGTTAAAGAATTCTTGAGGGCAGTCACAATCTGCCCCACCTCTTTTTAATGTGTGTCGTATACAGGTAGTCCTCACATTGTGACCATCACTGAGCTCAAAACATCTGTTGCTAAGCAAGAGGAATTAAACTAATTTTGCCCCATTTTACGGCATTTTTTTTGGCCACAGCTGTTAAGTGAATCACTGCGGTTGTTAAGTTAGTAACACAGTTGATTAGTGAATCTGGTTTCCCCATTGACTTTGCTTGTCAGAAGATCGCAAATGGCGACCACATGAACCCATGATACCGCAACCATCATAAATAGTTGCCAAATGTCTGCATGTTGATCCTGGGACCACAGGGATGGCGCAACTGTGATAAGTGTGAAACACGGTCAGAAGTTGCTTTTTTAGTAATTTCCAACAGTCACTACATGAACTCTTGTAAGTCGAGGACTACCTGCCTTAAGTGATCTCCCCCACCCACATGGACATCCCTGCCAGGGCCCTTGTTTCTCACCTGCCAAGAAGCCACGGGAAGCCAGCTACAAGTGGGGAGGCTCAACCAAGAATATAAATTGGGATGGGTGGCATCAAGAAGCAAAGAAAAATTAGAGGCAGCCGCTCTGCAACTTGGCGCCTGTTTCTTCAGGGCTAACACAAGCGGAGCACATTGCAACCGCCTTCCCAGACTGAGGAGCCCCCCCACCAAATCTTCCCCATTTACTGTGCATCCCCTCCTTTTATCTCAGAAGGCACTGAGACAGACACAGACTTCATAATTAGAACTGCAGAAAAAACAATTACTACCAATCCTGCCTTCCATTGAGGACCTGTATAGTGCATGGGTCAAAAAGAGGGCTGTGAAAATATTTACAGACCCCTCACATCCTGGACATAAACTGCTTCAACTCCGACCCTCAAAGCGACGCTATAGGGCACTGCACATCAGAACAACTAGACACAAGAACAGTTTTTTCCCCAAAACCATCACTCTGCTAAACAAATAATTCTCTCAACACTGTCAACTATTTACTAAATCTGCACTACTATTAATCTTCTGATCGTTCCCATCACCCATCTCCTCCCACTTACGACAGTATGACTGTAACCTTGCTGCTGCTGTCCTTTGTTTCCTAATAGGATTTGATTGCTTATTTGTTCCCTATGACTATCAAGTGTTGTACCTTATGATTCTTGACGAATGTATCTTTTCTTTTTATGTACAGAGAGCCTATGCACCAAGACAAATTCCTTGTGTGTCCAATTGCACTTGGCCAATAAAGAATCTATTCTATTCTATTCTATTCTATTCTATTCTATTCTATTCTATTCTATTCTATTCTATTCTATTCTTAAAATTTTTATATTTAATATTTTTAAATTTAAAAAATTTTAAATTTATTGTGTTTTGTGTTTTTACTTAGGCTGTGCACCGCCCTGAGTCCTGCGGGAGAAGGGCGCTATAAAATTATGATTAAATGAATAAATAAATAAATTCTATTTTGTGTCAAAAGGCGGCCGGCACGATTCCCGTCTCTCTCCCTCTGTCTCCCTCACTCTTATCCCCCCCCCCCCACACACACACACACCGGCAGCCGCAATCCACCCAGCCCGGTCGGAGCCAGCATCAGCCTACCGCCTGACGCTAACCAACAGTCAGCAGCGGCGGTGGCGGCGGGTGAGTCGGACTCTCCACGTGTCAGGGCGGGGCTAGTGGACGGCGAAGGCGGGGGCTGGGGCTGGCCGGAGCTCGGGCTGCGGAGCGCCAAGCACGGGTTCGGGCGGCTGGGAGCGGCTGCGGCATTGGCAGCGACCCGCTTTCTCTCCTCGCCTTCCTTCGCGCCGCCAGCAGCCCGGACTGTCACCGGGCTGTCACCGCCGAGGCCAAGGCGTGATGGGGCCCCTCAAGGAAAGCTGCAAGGTGAGACGGCGACGGGGGGGACGGAGCAACGGGGTGGGGGGGGGGATTTACAAGGTGGGAGAAAAACCAGGTGTAGCCAGATCTCGTTTCCAACCCGCCCGTCTGCCTGCGTATAAGCTACCTAAAGAGTCGTGCCCAGAGGCACACGCGTGCATATACGTTCTTCGGAATGGGCAGACGCGTGGATATATAGGCAGAAGAGATCTCGGCTTCATCTCACCCCCCCCCCCCGCCCAACCTCCCTCCGTCCACGCAAAAGTGCCCCTCGAGAAGCGGCGTTCAATGAATGGGAGGGGGCTACTCTCGTCCGTCACCCTCGACCGTGTTTGTCAGCCCTTCGTCCCTCGATGGGAGACTGCATGGGATGGATGGATGGATGGTTGGATGAATATTTGGGGTGGTGGTGGTAGGGGATGGGGCTACAGGGCACCCTTATGGGGGGGTAGAAACTGAACCTGATCCCTCCCCAGCTGAAGGTGTGCATCCTTCACGCAAACACACACACACACACACACACACACACACACACACACACGCTGACATCATTTTCTGTGGCTCTGCCTCTGCTGCGGATCTTTCCTTAGAATGGGTGGGTGGGATCAAACTCAAAAATAAATAACGTCAGCCGAAAGCTCATAAAGGTACGTGGGGTTGGGGTGGTGGTAGGGTGGGGTGGTGGGAAAAGGGCAGTAAAGAATGAAGCGCAACATATTACATCAGCTCAAAGCCGGATTGTCTCCCACCCCTTTCCCTGGTGAGGCCGAGTCTTTCGGGATTCCAGAGTGGTGGTGAAGAGACAGAGAAGGACTCTCTCTCTGATAATTGTGTTTTGAGTCCCTCTTCCAGCTGATGCCTAGCATAATATATTGATTACTGTTCCTCCCTGATGATGCTGGGCCCATTTGGGGAACAGTTTCTTTTGAAAGGTTAATGTATCTTCTTTCTTTGCATCTAACATTGTGGGTTCATATCTAAATAAATCCTCTTCCAAAGAAAACAAAGCCAAGATCAATTAATATAATGTGATATTTATTTATTTATTGATTGATTGATTGATTGATTGTTTTCCAAGGTGGGCTGAAATATATGTGGATTTACTGCAGAAGAGCTAAAGGAAAGGAAGTTGATTTGTATAAACCCTAAGAGGTTTTTGGATGTTGCAACAATTCTTTGCTCAAAGATTAATCGTCAGTGAAAGGCCATATCTTCAACTGGAGCCCTGTCATGAGTGGTTCCCTATCAAACATTCATAACTCAGTAGACTCAAGGACTACTCTTGGCTTTGATCATGTGCCAAAAGGCCCATTGCCAAAATTAGACAGAAATGACACTTGATTTAATGAAACATAAATGAATGATTGATAATCATATTATAGTAATGATACAATGATAATTATTGATTGATAAATCAAACGATAATTCGATAAAGGAATTGATGAAATAAAGACTAAGATTACAGAACTATTACCACCCTATTAACATTTGGAGATAACTACTAGAGAAGCTCTTAACTATGGCAGCCCTTGAATTTCAGCTTGTTTGTTTGTTGTTTGTTTGTTTATTTATGTATGTATGTATGTATGTATGTATGTATGTATTTATTTACAAGGTGCTTTTTCAGGAGGCAATTGTTTTTTCTTTTGAAGATGTTTCACTTCTCATCCAAGAAGCTTCGTCACTTCTGACAGGATAGCAGGGAATGGAAGAATTTATATTCCTTGCAGACAGCTGGTCATCTGAATCCTCTTAGCAGGTTGTTGAAGCATTTGGACATTTATTTGTGTCCTCAGGATCATCTGAGTAGTGCTCCTGGTTCCTGTAGTCTGCAATTTTTTCCTCTGGGAATCCATTCCTACTCTTACACCATTCAAAGGGTGTCCATCCCAAATTGTAGAGCTAAAAGTCTTTTAGATCCTTCCATTCCCCACTATCCTGTCAGAGCTGAAGAAGCTTCTTGGGTGAGAAGTGAAATGTCTTCAAAAGAAAAAACAAGAAAGTCCAGTTGCCTCCTGAAAAAGCACCTTTGGGACAGTAGGGATTGATCCAACTTTCAATAGAAGAGAATATCTATAGTTCTGATATGAACTGTGGAATTCTCGGTGCCCTTTGAATGTGGTAGCTTGATTGCAGAAGTTACCCATTACCCAGCTAGGTAGCATCATCCATATGAGTGTCACTACTTTCTTTTCCCTTTAGAAGGATCACAAGATGCAGGACAAGGAATTTTGCCGCAGCCGGATTCCTCGCCTGGTACTTCGGCCTCATTACCCCCAGCAACATTTCCAATACCAGAAGGTGTCTCCAGCATCCGAATCCCCCTTTTCTGAAGAGGAAAGCAAGGAATTCAACCCTTTAAGCTCATCTGGAAGGTCTGCCAGGACAATCAGCAGCAACAGTTTTTGCTCAGGTATTAAAGAAAGAATGTTCATCAATTAGGATAATGGGCTGTTTTTATACTATCATCATTGAATGGTCTTAGTGGTCTTCTAATCCAGCCCCCACCCCTCCCCATGCAACTTTCATTTACTGTGTTTCCCTGAAAATATGATCTACCCTGAAAGTAAGCCCTAGCTTGATTTTTAGATGTGCACCCAATATAAGTCCTATCCCCAAAATAAGCTCTAGTTAAGACCCCCTGCCCATTCTGAGGTGTACAGGTAGAGCGAGTTGCATGGGTAAAAAGCTAGGGGGGATGGGGGTGGTGGAGCTGCCCTACTTACCAGGCCTCGCACACCCTGACACCGCCTCGCCTTGCAGGCTCACTTCACCTGTGGCTGCTTGCTTGCATGTGTTGCCCCGGCCTCCAATCCAGAGCTCTGTTATTGGCTGCTGAGGGCTTTCTGGAAGGCCTCTGACAGCAAAATGGAGCCCAGAGGCGATGCACATGAGCAGCCGCAAGCAGCTACAGAAGAAGTGGGCTGGCAGTAGGCTCAGTGCTGCCGCTGCGAGGTGAGTCAATAATTAGACATTCCCAAAAATAAGACCTGATGCCTTTTTTGGTGGCAAAAAAAATAAGACCGGGTCTTATTTTGGGGAAAACATGGTATATGATTATCTTGGTCATTTAGAAAGAAAGAGCTTTCAACTTTCTTTCTCGAGTTCATCATGAAAGGTTTACTTTTACTAAAGCCAAGTGGTTACAAGATAGGGAAAAAGCCAGATCTGAGGTTTGCGTACAAAATCTGCCTCCTTACTTTCCCTGGTCCTCCCTCCCCCTTTATCTCCTTAGTGTCTGATTGAATTCAAACAGGTTGTTTGGTAATGGTCTTGGCGGGCTCAGTGATGGTCCACATTCCATTCCCAGACTTGTGAGGACTGACCAATGTCTCTTGCAGACACTTGCAGTGGTTTTAGTTTCTGGTTTTACCCCCCTCATTCCCTCCCTCTGGATTTGTGGCAGTCTGGCATCAGCAAAACAGAAATGAGGTGAAGCAGGATGACAGCACTGACAGTGGCCCTCTCTCCACCACTGGGGATAATCTGTAAATCAGCGGTTATAAATTTATCAAACCTCCATCTAAAGATGTCAAAGTATGGGTAGTTTTCAACTTATGATGTTATTAACAACTGTTCAGCATTATGGTTGAACCCCAAAAATCTACTTACAACCTAGTTTTGAGGTTCCTGCAGTCACATGACTACATTTTGGACACTTAGCAACCAGCCTGCAGTTACGGCTGTTTGCAGTGCCTTATGGTTAGATAATCATAATTTACAATGAATTTGTCAGAAACGAGCATTTACTTCCAATTTCCAACACAAAATTCCTCATAATGATAAATGGGTTTGCTCAACAACCATCACATTCACTTTATAAGCAGCATATTCATTTAATGATCACTGCGATACAGGTTGTAAAATCAACTCTAGTCACATGGGGATCTGTTTTACACACATCATGATTTATGATGGTTTGCCAAGCTCCATTATGGTCATAAGTTGAAGATGACCTGTATGGAATTCATTACCAGAAAGATAAACTGATGATCCTTATTGAAGGATTGAAAACTGGCCTTTATAATTGTGGGAGAAAATCATCTCCTTTCCACACTATACAATTCTGGCACATTTGGAAGTATAAGCAAGTGCTATTAATGTTGCTGTGATGGGCGTGGCCTGTATAAAACACCTATTTCATAGAAGGGAAAACTGGTCAAACTATTGGTCAAATCAAGTAATTTGTCTAGGAATCTAGATGCATGCCAAAATTTAAGAGCAGAGCACCCGATACAGACCGACAACTTTGAATCCAGCCATTTGCCCATCTATTACCCATCTATTGCCCAAGAAAGAAAGATTTGTAAAGAAGTTGCCCAATAGACATGAGGTTTGAGCCTCATAGCTGGCCAGAGAATTCTGGGAGTTGAAGTCCACAAGTCTTAAAGCTGCCAAGTTTGAAGACCTCTGCAGTAGACCATCTCTTTGAGCGCAGAAGTCTTTCTCTCATTTTTGTATCCTTCCCTGGACACATACTACTGATACTAGAGGTGGTATTTAGTTGGTTCAAACTGATTCGGGGGGAACCAATAGCAGCCCCGGTATAATGCTGTCCTATTTAGCCATGTTTTCAAGGCCGAGTGCATGTGCAGAAGGCACTCACATGAGCAAAGCGCAAGCGCGGAAGGCCGGGTGCATGCGTGGAAGGTGCACGTATGAAACAAACATGCAGGTGTATGGCGAGCCAGTGGTAAGAATATGTGAAACCCACCTCTGATTGATACCTCTCTGATACCGATATTCAAACATGCATGTGTAGAACCTTTTCCTTTCTTCCAACCCAGGTCTCTCAGTGACTTCCTTCCCATTCCATTGGGTCAACTTCTTCCTTGTCTTCACCTTTTTATAGGATCATTTCCTGCTTTCTCTGAGATTCCTCCTAACCAGTGGTGGGTTCCTCCCAGTTCGGCCCACTTCTGCTGAGCTGGTAGTGGTGACCATATAATGTCACCAAACTGGTTCTGCCCCCTCCCCCCCCATTATTCTTACCTTTTATTTGGCCCCACCCCCAATCTATTGCTGCCTTCTCAGTCCCAACTGAGGGCTATAAGGAAAAAAACTGTTTAAACTCTTGTTGGGGCTTCAAAGGGCCGCCCTACAGCTGATCAGTGGTAAAAGGCAGTTTGGTGGTAGACTGGTGCCTCCAAAAACAAATGAGTAGACCGGTGCCTGCAAAAATAAATGAGTAGAATGGTACAGCTCTGCAAGCAGTTAAAAGCCTGGTAGACCAGTACCTCTGCTAAATCCTAAAGAATTGTCACATGACCATCAAGACACGCCCACAAAATAAGCCATGCCCACAGAACCGGTACTAAAAAATTTAGAACCCACACCTGCTCCTAACCAAATGGTGGCAATGGAGCCTATTTTTCTCTTTTTCCAGAGGATAAGAAATGGTCCAAGTCTTAGTTTGCACACATATTTTTTTTTTCTTAGTGATATGAGAAAGGTCCACGGCTTCATACTCACCATGTTGCCTTCTCCCCAAGATAGAAAACTGCAAAGGATTTGGTGATTGTGAATAGACCAGCCTTAACCAACCAATTCTAGATGTGAGAATCCTAGGAGTTGAAGGTCACAAGGTCAGTCATGAAGATCGAGGTCACACATTAATTTCAGTTCAGAAGATTTGTTGCTCAATCTTGTACACAAGAATCTAGTCAGCTAATGAGCAATACTTAATTGGTGCCAGATAAGGGTCAATGATATTCAAGAGGGGTTGGAATTGGGTCATTTGTGGTAACATAATGACTCTAGGCTGATTACTCACTTAACTCCTCCCTAGTTCTGCCCGCTTTTCTCCTACACATACTAATTATGGTAGTGTCTTTTTAAAACTCTGGAAGGACTGGGAAGAGATGTCCACATATGGGTTCATGTGCAAAGGAGCAGGGCTTTGGTTATGCAGTTGCATCCACCATCTTGGTCATTTTCCCCCACCATCCACAGACAACCCTGTCTATGGGCTAAACATCCTCCAAGTTCTTTTTTTTTTCCATTGCATTCAGTATCTTTTTCTACAGGGATTTTCACCCACTGATGCCTACTTAATGAGACTGTGACTGGAAGACACAGAAATAATTATTCAAACGTTACTTTAAAAGGTTAATGTTGCTACTTTGGATAAAAAGGACTGCTTTAGCCAACCATTTCAAATATTGAATTATCAATACCATCAAAAAATTAACTATTTATAGTCGCTTGGGAGCAATTGTTCCACTCCTTGCCAATTAAACCTATGGAGAATCAGTTGGTTTGGTGAGTGATAACCATCATTTAGTTTGTCAAAAACATGCTTCCCAAGAGGCACAGCTTGTTTATTGCTTGCTGCTTCCAAGTGTTGTTATGCTTCAGTACCTGCAGTAGAGCTAAAATAATTGTTGATGATATGTTCCATTGGCTAAAACTACGTACTGCTGTTTGAATTAGTAGACAATTATTTTAAAATCTGCCTGAAAAGATGGCATAGCTCTTTCACAAACGTTGCTGGGGTTTACACATTGTGGACAGATGTTTGATGTTCTTTGGTCACCCTGTATAAAATATGTGGCTTATCCAGCCTTGACCAGCTTAATAGATTCCAGATTGCCCTTCCTGGCTGGGGGATAAACATTGCTGCCCAAGGGCATCAGGATGGAAGGAATTAAAAATTTCTGATTTTATAATCTGTTAATGCTGGTTAACTTATTTAACTCATTAATATTGATGATCCACCAGAAACAAACTCTAACCCAGAGGTCTTCAAACTTGACAGCTTTAAGACTTGTGGACTTCAACTCCAGAATTCTCTAGCCAGCATAGCATAGCTAGCTGGAGAATTCTGGGAGTTGAAGTCCACAAGTCTTAAAGCTGCCAAGTTTGAAGACCTCTTTGTCTAACCCATTGTAAGTCAATGATCAAATCTGTCAGCAGAGATGATTCTGGTAGCTGTAGTGTGCAAATGAGAGAATATCCTTCTCTTCTTTGTAGATGATTTTGAAGGGTGCTGTGGATTCAGTTTCTGAAAGGGGCTTTAGAACATGACCATTATACCTGTCAGTAGCATATTTCAAAAATTATAACTCTGGAAGGTACCCTTGTGATCCTGCAAAAAGGACAACTGTGTTCCAAATAGATGCTTGTTTGCATTCCCAGGTCTTCAGAGCTCATTTTGGAGATTAGAGTCAAATTTCTACTTAGCCTTAAGGCTTAGGCTAGGATGGAGCATGAATGGTTCCCTGGCTAGTATTGAATGTCCAATGTTATCCAGCAAACCTAACCAACATGTTACAAATAGGAAGAATGAGTTTATATTTCACTGACATCAAGAGTCCAACAGGTTGCCCAGTGCTGGATTAGTGGATTAGAACTGGAGAATGCCAACTTCAATCCAACTTCACCGTGAAGTTTACTGGGAGAACCTCAGCCTCAACTGCCTTACATGGTTGATGTGAGGATTAATTTGGAGGCATTACGCAAATTTAGATAGCATACTAAAAAGCAGAGACATCACCCTGCCAACAAGTGTGTATAGTCAAAGCCATGGTTTTCCCAGTTGCAATGTATGGCTGTGAAAGTTCGACCATAAGAAAGACTGAGGCCAAAGAATTGAGGCCTTTGAACTATGGTGAAGACTCTTGCGAGTCCCTTGGACTGCAAGGCAATCAAACCGGTCAGTCTTAGAGGAGATCAACCCTGACTGCTCTTTAGAAGGCCAGATCCTGAAGATGAAACTCAAATACTTTGGCCACCTAATGAGAAGGAAAAACTCACTGGAGAAGAGCTTAATGCTGGGAAAGATTGAGGGCAAAAGAAGAAGGGGATGATAAAGAATGAGGTGGCTGGATGAAGTCACTGAAGCAGGAGGCGTGAGTTTAAATGGACTCCAGAGGATGGTAGAGGACTGGAAGACTTGGAGGAATGTTGTCCATGGGGCGATGGGTCAGACATGACTTCTCAACTAACAACAAATGTGATATCTTGAGATACTTGAGGATGAACAGAAAGATATAACAAACACATGGCATAAATGGAGGTATTCTTCTATAATAACAACATAGCAACTGGTTCCATACAAGTAAGATTTGGGAAGTCTTGCCAAATGAGAAATATGACAAAACAGAAGTGACTCTTTAATTATGTATGTTGCAAGTACACCTAGTTTTCTGTCCCTTTAATTACAATGGCTTCTACCAAAGAATTTAAGAATGAATAAAGATGATGGAAATTCCAAACAAGTCCCTACAGGAATTCTTCAGAGAGAGCAATGGCTACTAAATAATTCCTGGTAGTGAAAATTATTCCTTCTCAATGTATTCATCCGAGGCCTGTATGATTGTTTAGCCTTCTGAATTGATGCAAACCAGTTCAGTACAAATGAGTCTAAATCAATTCAAACAGTTCTAAGTGTTTTCCACACTAATATTTTAAAAGATCATTATTAATATGAATCAAAACTGATCCAATCAGAGATTTGTTCTGAACTGATTTGGACATCCAAATTTTCCAAATCAATACAAACATTCTAACTTAATCAAATGCCATTAATTTGATTCTATAATAGCCACCTATTTTTCAGTACTCCAGTATAGAAAATATATTGCAAGTAATGCTTTTTTTTTTTTTTACTATTCTATGAAATTCAAACTAGAATAGCACTATTTCCAGAACACATACCATTTGTGTATCACAATAAAACTGTAACAGAAAAGCATACTTTTTAAAAAAATTTGATTTATATGCCACTCTTCTCCGGGGACTCAGGGCGGCTTATAATGCGTTAAGCAATAGCCTTCATACTTTTGTATATTTATACAAAGTCAGCTTATTGCCCCCACAAACTGTGTCCTCAATTTACCTACCTTAGAAAGGATGGAAGGCTGAGTCAACCTTGAGCCTGGTGAGATTCGAATTTACAGTAATTGCAGACAGGTGTTAATCACAATGCTTTTAGTCTGCTGAGCTACCAGGCTCTTTTGATGAATGTGAATATGCCTAAGCATAACATAAATCTTGCAAAATTTTTACTATGGCTTCAAATGAGAGGTACGCAGAAACTAAAATTAAGATTACTTAAAACATACCAAATTATATAGACAGATGTGCTCTAAGAATATGAGAAAATCATGCCATTCACTCCCAGTCTAGTTAATTGCTTCGGATGGTAATGTGTCTGTGACAGAATGCAAATTGGTTGCTTATACTTTGAAACTTGCTAGTTAATTGTCACATTTATGATGCTTTCAGCCAGTGAACTGAACAGTTACCTCTGGATGTCAATCAATCTAGATTAACTCATCACAGTTCTAGAATAAAAGAAATATTTTCAGTTGCTGAGCAATGTTATGTAACCTGCCTTTGTATCTTCCAGAATATATGGTTGCATTGCCCTAGGTACTTGTGTAATAGATGGAAGTAGTTCTAAATTTTAATAGAGGAACAGGCTGAGCTGGAGAGCAGTTAAATATTTATTTATATTTATTTATAATCAGACTTATATGCTGCCCTTCTCCATGAAGATTCAGGGCGGCTCACAACAATAAAACCAGTCCAGATTAAAATTCAAACACTAAAACTAAAATTCCCATTAAAACCCCATTCAGTCCAGGCCAGCCTGGAGAAATAACCATGTTTTAAGGTCACGGCGGAAGGAGCGAAGGTCGGGGGCTACCCAGAGCTCCAAGGGGAGCTGATTCCAGAGGGTAGGTGCACCCACAGAGAAGGCTTGCACCCTAGGGGCTGTCAGCTTGCTCCCTAGGGGCTGTCATTGCCTGGCCGATGGGACCCTAAGTAGGCCCTCTCTTATGTGAGTGCACTGGGCGATGGGGAGCTGTTGCTGGCCGCAGGTGTTCCGCCAAATACCCCGGACCTAAGCCATGTAGGGCTTTATAGGTGATCACCAACACTTTGAACCTCACCCGGAGGGCAACCAGTAACCAATGCAGGTCACGCAGGAGGGGTGTGACATGGGAGCATCGGGACACTCCCATCACTACCTGTGTGGCCGCATTCTGTACCAGCTGGAGCCTCCGAGTGGTTTTCAAGGGTAGCCCCATGTAGAGAGTGTTGCAATAGTTGATCCGGGAGGTGACAAGTGCATGGGTGACCATGCGTAAGGCATCTCGGTCCAGGTAGGGGCGCAACTGGTGCACCAAATGAATCTAGGCAAATGCCCCCCTGGTCAGAGTCGTAACATGGTCTTCTAAGGTCAACCATGCATCCAGGAGGATGCCTAAGTTGGGTGCCCTGTCCACAGGGGGCAACACCTCTCCCCCTATGACCAAAGATGGAATATTCCCTTGGAACCGAGACGCCGGTACCCACAACCATTCCATCTTGGCAGGATTGAGTCGAAGCCTGTTCCTCCCCATCCAGAGCCGCACTGCCTCCAGACAACGGGACATCATGTTGAGACCATCACTGGACTGATTCGGGGTGGATATAAAAAGTTGGGTATCATCGGCATATTGATGATATCCCACCCCAAAACTACGGATGATCTCCTCCAGTGGCTTCATATAGATGTTAAACAGCAGGAGAGAGAGAACTGACCCCTAAGGGACCCCACATGTGAGGGGCCTCGGGGTCAACCTCTGCCCCCCCACCAACACCGCTTGTGAGCGCCCAGAGAGGTAGGAAGAGAACCACCATAAACAGTGCCTCCCACTCCCAATCCCTCGAGGCATCGCAGCAAGATACCATGGTCGATGATATCAAAAGCCGTCGAGAGATCTAACAGGACCAGGAAAGGGAAATATGTCATCAGTCTGGAACATTTTATGCTCCCACAAGAGATCTAAGTCCAGCTCCCTCCCTCATGAATTCTATTGATCCTTATCTCTAGTGCCAATGTAGCTTTGACTGTTAATTACCAGATTCCTATGTATAGGTAGTAATAATAACCTTTTCTGTGCTTTGAACTAAGTGAATTCTCTTGGTTATTTGTGCCTGACAATTTTAGCATCACAAGTTGTTGTCTCATCTGCATTTCAGCTCTAGTCCTGAGGATATGGCTTCAGGCAATGCTTTTTAGAAGAAGTAACATTGCTGAATTCTGTAATTGAATGTTTGCTTGATTTGCATTTCATATCTATTCTTTGGCAGGTGACCTCATAAGTAACTGTGGCCTACACATGAAAAAAGAAATGATAAAAATAAGATTGCCTTGCAAAATGTTCATGAAGATGTTTAGAGGTAGTATTTAGCATTTTGAATAAAGTCCTCTACCTGTCCCCAACCTGTTAACCACTAAATGTACTGGAATGAGAATCTCCAGAATGCCCAACCATCACTATGTTGACTGGGAGCTCTGATGTTTATAGAGGGGTCAGCAACTTTAAAAACTCAAAGAGCCACAACCGGAAGCCCCCCATTCAATTCTGGAGCCAATTGGATGTCCAGTTCTCCCACCATAGAGTCTCCTCCAGCGCGGTGTCCTTTTTCCTCTGCCAACCAGAAGTTCTGTTCCCCCACCATAGAGTCTCCTCCTAGCATGGATCCTTTTTCCTCTACCTGTCCTAGCTGAAAGCCCTATTGGTGACAGGGAGCCACAGCAGAGGGATGAAAGAGCCATATGCAACTCCAGAGCCACGGGTTGCTGACCCCTGTTATAGACCAAACCATTTGAGCGGTATCAAGAGGGATCTGCAACTGATGTTTGAGAGATTGCAGAGATTGGAAAAAGAAGGCAACCACATAGTAATAAACAATCAAGAGATAGCAGGAGATGAATTAACTCATGGGTCCCCAACCTCAGTAGGAAATGACGGGCGAGCTTGTGTGTGTGTGCATACTTGTGTGAGTAACAGGCAAACACATGCACACGTGCTCCATTTGCATGAGCAGTAGGCACTCATGCCACTTGCACAATTGGAACTGGGAGCACAATTGAGTCCAAAATTTCTGTTTCTAAGGAGACCGTTATTAAGTGAGTTTTGACCCATTTTATGACCTTTCTTCCCACAGTTGCAAAGAGAATCACTGCAGTTGTTAAGTTATAATACAGTTGTTAATCGAATCTGGCTTCCTCATTGACTTGTCAGAAGATCGCAAACTCTGATTACATGACCCTGGGACACCACCACTGTCATAAATATGAGTCAGTTGCCAAGGATCTGAATTTTGATCATGTGGCCATGGAGATGCTGAAATGGTTTTAAGTGTGCAAAATAGTCATAAGTCATGTTTTTTCAGTGCCATTGTAACTTGGTCACTAAACAAATTGTTGTAAAGCAAGGATTACAAGTAATGCAGTAGTCAAGTAATGTGTTTCTACTAGATGAGCATTAAGAGTTATGGACATAATTCTTATATCCTTCGTCTTCATAACTGAAGCTGATACATTTTTCTTATAGTGTCCAAGTTTCTGTGTTTGTATTAGATGAGCATTAAGGGTAATGGACATAGTTCTTATATCCTTCATCTTCATAACTGAAGCTGATACATTTTTCTTATAGTGTCCAAGTTTCTGTGTTTCTACTAGATGAGCATTAAGGGTTATGGACATAGTTCTTATGTTCTTGATCTTGCCAAATTGGGTGAGACTTAACATGATGAGGTGTACAAGGTTGCAATTACGATTTGGACTTTTCTGCCCAGAGGAAGGGCAGAAAAGGTGTCAACTTAAAGGATTCTTAAAGGATACATCCAGAATTGATGTGTGCTGCAGAAGAGTTGACATTCTGTTAATCTGTTTTTAAATGGCTTCTGTTCTTCAATAATGCTCTGATCACACAATGTGTCCACAGTTGAAACTTGATGCCAACCTTTCTTGGCAGCACCATCCAGGCTCAGCTGTGCTGCAAAAGAGGTGTTGGTAGAAGGAATTATACTAGGACATAGTTGTTCAGGCAGTTGAGGGGAGAACATTTCCATTTTTCCAATTCTCGTATCTGAATCCCATTAACTAGATTTCACTAAAAACAAATGAACAGGCCTTTTCCAACTGGGTATGAACATTCTGAAAAACTGAATAAATAGGAATTGGATACTCTTCTCTACCTCCTCCACCCCTTTTCCACCCTTAGGTTTGGATTTCAGCTGCAGGATTCATATGTCAAGCTGAGAAAAAACATTCACCAGAAACATTCAGCTGGCTCGTTCACTTCAGATTATTTTCCAGTATTAGTTCTGTTTTCATTATAAGTTGCATAGCCACTTTGGAACCATTTTTCATGTAGACTGAGGCATATTGGCTACCTGAGCTTTAAGGTAGCTGTTCCGAATAGATGAAATAAAAAGTAAGTTCTGCTCATTTTGGAAAAGCAAGATACTAAAGGAAATATATTTAAATGTTCCAGTAGTATAATATTGTCTATCAGATCCCTAAGCCTATTATTAACCTATCACAGTAGATATTTTTAATAAGATATGCCATATATTCTTTGTTATGCTGTATTCACTGCCTTGCAGATTAGTAATTTAATTTTAGCGAAGTAGTTGCACCTCAAAAATGGCACACAATCTGATGCCTAGTGAATACACGAAATCCACTTAATTAAATGTTATACAGTATATTGCAAAGAATGGGTTAATTCGCACACATGCATTTGCTAGACAGAGGTAGTCCTTGTTTAGCAACTGTCTCATACCTTAATCATTCATAGTTACAACGGTGATGAAAAAGTAACTTTGCCACCAGTCCTCACATTTACAACCTTCACAAGTCTGTAAAGCAGGGGTGTCAAACTCAAGGTCCGCGGGGCCAGATTTGGCTCGTGGGTTGCTTAGATCTGGCCCGCAAGGCCGCCCTGGAAACAGCAAAGGACCGGCCCACAATGCTTCTGCCAGCAAAAACGGAGGTCGTGAGAGCAGTCCTCCTGGGCTCTGTTTTCACTGGCACAGTGCTGCAGGAGGCCGGTGCAGATGAAAATGAACCCCAGGAGGGGCATGCCCTCCCCCCCAACAAGCTGTGTTTTGGTTGGCAGAGTGCTAGCAAAACAAACTACTAGCAAAAGACATTTGATCACACGAGTGATGTCAAGCTGGCCACACCCACCATGGCCACACACCCCCTGCCCCCCTGAGGTCAGACACAATCCTGATACGGCCCTCAATGAAATCAAGTTTGACACCCCTGCTGTAAAGCAAAGGGAAGCAGAAGTAAGATCACAAGCACAGTCGCAACTACACTTAGCAACCACTTTGCTTAACGATTGGGTTCCCTGTTCCAGTTGTGGTTGCTAAACAAGGACTACCTTTTTATCCAGTTAGATATATATGCATTTATAGTAATTTTTAAATCAACTATATTTAATAAATAGAAGAAAGTGCAAAGCAACTGTGTGTTCTGTGTGTTCTGGAACAAGAGAATGGAAGGGATCAAGGTACAAATTTTGCCAGAATGTAGTAGTAGTAGTACTTTATTGTCATTGCACCAGAGGTGGGTTTCAGCAGGTCCTGACCAGTTTTGGAGAACCAGTAGTGGAAATTTTGAATAGCTTGGAGAAACAGTAAATACCATCTCCGGCTGACCCCACCCCCATCTATTCTCTGCCTCACGGGTTCCAGCTGATCAGGAGGAAATGGGGATTTTGCAGTAACCTTCCCCTGGAGTGGGGTGGGAATGGGGATTTTACAGTATCCTTCCCCTGCCACACCCACCACGCCATGCCATGCCCACCAAGACACGCCCACAGAACCGGTAGTAAAAAAATTTGAATCCCACCACTGCATTGCACTTCATACAATGAAATTAAATTAAATGTGTATATCATATATAAGAAAAACTATAAAAGATAAAACAAAAACACATATCCTTCACATTCTATGCAATTGAATTGAAAACCCCTGATATTGCATTAATATTGCACTATACAGTAGAATTCAGTATAGTTACTGCTCTGGGATAGAAGCTGTTTGTTTGTTTGTTTGTTTATTTATTTTATTTGGCTTATATGCCACCCTATCTCCAATGGACTCAGGTCGGCTCACAATGATAAAATTCACAAGCCATAATACAGAGTTAAAATCTGATTAGACCCACCAAAATTTAAAACCCTTAAAACCTCATCAGTCCAGGTCAGGGAACTTGAATAACCAAGTTTTTAATGTGCGGCGGAAGGTGCAAAGGTCAGGAGCCAACTGGAGCTCCAAGGGGAGTCGATTCCAGAGGGTGAGCGCACCCACAGAGAAGGCTGTACCCCTGGGGCCGCCAGCCGACACTGTCTAGCCAACAGTGAGGCCCTCTCTATGGGCGCGGACCGGGCAATGGGATATCGTTCCTGGCTGCAGGTGGTCTGCCAAATATCCCTAGCCCTAAACCATGTAGGATTTTATAGGTCATCACCAGCACCTTGAATCTCACCTGGAGGGCAACCGGCAACCAATGCAAATCATGCAGGAGGGGTGTAACATGGGAGTATCGGGATTCTCCCGTCACAACCCGCGTGGCTGCATTTTGTACCAGTTGAAGCCTCCGAGTGGCCCTCAAGGGCAGCCCCATGTAGAGAGCGTTACAGTAGTCAATATGTGAGGTGACTAGCGCATGGGTAACTGTGCATAGGGCATCTCAGTCCAAGTAGGGACGCAACTGGCGCACCAGATGGATCTGGGCATATGCCCCCCTGGTCACGGTCGTTATATGATCTTCTAGACTCAAACGTGAGTCCAGGAGGACACCCAAGTTGTGTGCCCTATCTACACGGGGTAAAACTTCACCCCCTATAGCCAACGATGGAACCTCTCCTATGAACCAAGATGCCGGTACCCACAGCCACTCGGTCTTGGCAGGGTTGAGTCGAAGTCTGTTTCTACCCATCCAGACCCATACTGCTTTATTGTCCTGTACCATCTGCCAGATGGTAAAAGTTCAAAAAAAGGGTGCCCAGGATGAGATGGATCTTTAAGAATGTTTTGAACTTTCTTAAGGCAGCGGGAGCTATAGAGCTCTTCCAAAGAGGGGAGAGGGCAACCAATGATCCTCTGGGCAATGACATTGACCCTCTGGAGCTCATGTATAATGAGTGCTGAAATAAATCTGTGGAGGTATTGACTTACCTACAAGCAATTAAAAAAAAAATATGTTAACACCAGTCCTGGTTGCAGTTTTCCGGGGCAGATAGACCACAAATGGTTCCAGAAGATAACATGCAGCTGCATTATGGGATATAGAAAATAGGCTACCTCCCACCTTAGCCATGAAACCCATCTGGGAGCCAGTCAGTCTCTGTCAATCCAACCGTAAGAAAAGGAGTAGTAGAAACTGGGGCGGAGTTAAAAGAGGGATCAGCCTAGAATCCCTACATAGTCTCAAGCAGTACTAGTTGAACCCAACTCCCCTTGAATCCCATTGGCCTTTATCTAACTCCAAGTGGGTGGTAACTGTTAATTGACAAGATTCCTGTGGATAGGCAGTTTACCAATAAATCAGTTTAATTGGATGTGTAGATCTTTTGTACCTGACACCAACCCACCTCATAGCATTGTTGCAGTGAAGAAAATAGGAGGAGGAAGGTATACAGGTAGTTCTCGACTTATAGCCACAATTTTATGTTATAGCCACAAATTTATGTTGCTAAGTGAAAAATTTGTTAAATCTGTTTTGTGACTTTTCTTGCCACATTTCTTAAGTGAATCACTGCAGTTGTTAAATTAGCAACACGGTTGTCAAATGAATCTGGCTTCCCCATTGATTTCGCTTGTCAGAAGGTCACAAAAAATTATCATGTGATCCCCGGACACTGTAATCGTCATAAATATGAATTCAGCACCTGAATGTAAATCACATTGTCATGGGGTGGTTGCAATGGTCATAAGTGTGAAAAACAGCCATCAGTCACTTTTTTCAGTTCCGTTGTAACTTCAAACTGTCACTGAATGAACTGTTGTACAGTAGTGGCCAAAATTGTGGAACCCTTTTGGGAAAAGTGTATTTTTGAGGTTTGATGGATAATAACACCACTTTTTGGGGGGGAGTTTCAAGATAATCATATTCCACTGCTGGAATGGCCTGGGAATATCCCAGACCTTAACCCAATTGAAAATCTATGGAGCCGACTAAAGAAACATGCTAGTCAGAAACGACCCAGCAATAAAACCCAGTTAATAGAAGCAATCATCAATCTTGGTTTCACATTATAACAGCTGCAGAACAAAAAGACTTAGTTCCTTCCAAGGGAAGACGTTGTAAGGCCTCAATTCATGCTAAAAGTTACCCAACTAAGTATTAACTGACGTGATAATTTTTGGATATCTCATTTTTTCTACATGTTTCACTTTTCTTCTTTATACTGTAACTGCTATTCTAATAGCAAATCCTTCATAAAAGTTATTGCATTACATTCTTGATTAAATTATCTTTCCACTGATACATAAGTTTATAGTACTACTCAGTGGTGGGATTCAAGTAATTTAACAACCGGTTCTCTGCCCTAATGATTTCTTCCAACAACCAGTTTGCCAAATTGCTCAGAAAGTTAACAACCGGTTCTCCCGAAGTGGTGCTAACTGGCTGAATCCCACCACTGGTAGTACTCCCCAAAAAAGTGGTATTATTAGCTAGTTTTAGAAAATACACCTTTCCCAAAAGGTTTCCACAATTTTGGCCACTACTGTAAGTCAAGGACTACCTGTATGGGATAAGTTATATGTAAAAATAATAAAGGTGGCATACAAATAAATAGCAATATCATTACCATCTCAATAGAGCTTGTTTCTGAGAAGAAATGAAGAACAGGATTGGCCTACAATTTTTTTTTTCTCAAGGATTCATGGAATCAAAGCAGCAGTCTGCCATCCTGTTCCCCACAGTGGCCAGATAGATGCCTCTGAGATAATATACAAAGAAGTCTGACAGGGTGTACTGGATGCCGAGATTTAATTTAGCAGTCAGAGCTGATGGCTGCTGTCGGATGTGTCATCCTGGACAACTTTTTTGGCCTATCCTTTCAGGCAAAAAAAAGTTGTGGAGATGTGTCTTTTGTCTTTCATTGATCCATTAAAAGATGGCATCTTTTATAATAGAAATATGCTGGCAGTGGATAATGGGAAATATAGTCCATATGTACAGCATATGGGAAATATAGCTCATATATGTCTTTTTATATATATTTCATATCACTTTAATTGATATTGGGCATTTTTATAGCGCCACTGAAGAACTCTGGGCACAGGGGCTCTGCAAATCAAATCAGTCAATCAGTTGTGACTTTTCTTGCCCCATTTCTTAAGTGAATCACTGCAGTTGTTAAATTAGCAACACAGTTGTTAAGTGAATCTGGCTTCCCCATTGACTTTGTTTGTCAGAAATTCACAAAAGACAATCACGTGATCCCAGGACATTCCAACCATCATAAATATGAACCAGTTATCAAGCACCCGAATGTACATCACGAGCAGATTTGATCAGATCGTGATCGAAATCATATTCTGGAGAAAGCCATTTCAGGAATTCTTCTCACCGTGTCATCTAAATATTGACTTTTTAAAAAGGAGGGGTGAATTTATTTCCTGTATATCTCATTGTTTTAAACTTGCAACACAAACATATGTTTCTAGTAAAAAAGTCATTGATAAGAATCTGCCACTGGGCTAAGATTTTGTGAATGTTAGAGGCTAAGCCTTGTTAATTTAGAAAGTTTCCCAGTGAATATCCTAGAGGTAGACTGTACATAAGTTCAGCCTTTAAGCCTCTGCCTGTCACCTGCATGATTGTTTTTTTGTTTTTTGTTTTTTGTTTTTTTTGGTAGCATGAGCTCTTCTGATAAGTGATTATCCCCCATGCCGGTGTCCTGATGCCTACTTGGGAAGCCAAGTCAGTGACCTTGACTCTTGTCTTCATCTGTTTCGCTCATCAATCATCCTATCCGTTATGTATCCTTCCTGCCCCCATCACCTGTTTTCTTTTCTACACATAGGAATCAAGGCAGCGCGTTGAAAACAGGATCCAGCCCAAATGCTAAAGCAGCGTGAAGCCAATTCCTTTAAGCCGAATCACTGTTGTGTCATGAGAACTTTTTTTATTAAGGCACACTTTCAGTGTACTTAGGAACAAACCTAAGGGACTGGTGGCTTATTTCATTCCATTCTTAAAAACTTCTTCAAGGGAATTGTTTTATCTTGTCACCAAGAAATAGGAAAAAGCAGTAATAATTTAACCTTTACAATTGAATGGTGGAGAGCACTTCACTAGATGTAGCTGCTGGCCGCCCGACATAAAAGAAAGCTAAGGAAGGGAACTAACTATGCCTGCTAATATTTTTATCCGGCACAGTGAAAACCTCTGGAAAATATTTATTGATGCATAAAAAAACTTAGATCACTCTCTATCAAAAACAATATCTTGCAGCTCAACCCACCTCAAAGGGTTGTTGTGGGGAAAATAGGAGAAAAATTGACTGCTTTGAGTTTTGAGTTAAAAATAATAAAGATGGATCTTAAAAATTGTAATCTAAAATCTAAAACCCTCATTCCAATGAGTTTCTTTTCTTCTTGGCAAACTCTGATCTTTATTTAAAATAGGTACGGCCGACTTGCCATGATAAGAGTTTCTCAAAAAGCAGGATTAAAAAAACCCAAATGGGATAAATAGTATGTTAAAACTCATAACAATAATTGTAATGCTGATAGAGAGGCACTAGGAACAAAAGCTTTTGTGAAGCTGTGGCCTCAAATTTTGGGGGATGGATCATCAAAAAGCAAAAAAATAATAATAGAGAAGATCCATGCTAGGTTGCTCATCAGAGGGAGTCATCCTAAAGCTGAGGTCCTACAACATAGAAATCACTCTTTGGCATCCTCCTTTGGAGGGAAAAAAAAACATTTGTACTATCCTTTTTCTATTTCCTTTAACAATCACGTGAGGAGAACAATGAAACCAAATACTGCATCCTGCTCAATCAGATTCAGGAACGCCAACTGGCAGTCAGAAAACATGACAAAAATTCTTTAATTTCACAACATATAGACAGATTTAACCATAGTTTCAATTGAGAAAATGTGACAATCCTACGGTATATCAGGCCAAGTCCAAAATGGCCAGGGAATTTTCTAGAAGCCTGGCACTCTGACAAATCAGCCATCAATAGATACATAGACATTAACATCTATAGACTATGCAAAAGAGACAAGCAACCAGCCCAAAAGAGAAAAAGACTCCAGCACCTCTCCAGTTATCAGCACTCAGAACAGCATGGATTAAATCCAAGGTTAACTTCAGACCAACAATCAAGTAAACAATTCCCCAGTCAAGAAACTGCCAAAGAGCCCAACCAAAGAATCTCAAAGACTGCCTCCATCCATCCAGACAGGCAAGTCACCAGAATATAAACTGACAGCAAACAGCACTCCTTACTACCGTAGCACTGATGATGTTACCTAGTTTGGGTAATGAAATGTCTGCAACAGAGGTGGGTTTTAGCAGGTTCTGACCAGTTCTGGAGAACCGGTAGTAAAAATTCTGACTGGCCCCGCCCCCATCTATTCTCTGCCTTCCAAGTCCCAGCTGATCGGGAGGAAATGGAGATTTTACAGTATCTTTCCCTTGCCACACCCACCAAGCCACACCCACCAAGCCATGCCATGCCCACCAAACCACATCCACAGAGCTGGTAGTAAAAAAATTTGAAACCCACCACTGGTCTGCAAGGAAACAAACAAGCTCAGAGAGCACCAAGGACCCCCTCATGTCAACCCAGAGCTACAAATATTCTCCTTTATTAGATCTCTTGCAATTCTGAGATATACGAAGCTTCTGCCACTGTGTACATGAGGCTGGTTTATTTTTAAAAAATTTCAACAGAGCGATTTTCCTTTAACTCATCCTGCTTCAACCTGGGATTTTGCGACCCCTTTTGCCACTCTTGTAAAGTAAATCACTGCAATTGTTAGATGAATCAAACAGCTGTTAAGTGAATCCAGTTTCCCCCCATTGACTTTGTTTGTCAGAAGTTGGCTGCGGAGATTGCAGATGGTGATCGCATGATCCTTGGATGGTGCTGCTGTGTCAAATACTATTGCCATGTGCCTGAATTTTGATTCTGTGACCATGTGGATGCCGGTGAAAGCATTGTAAGTGCGAGGACCTGTCATAAGCAGAGGTGGTATTCTGCAGGTTCTGACCAGTTCTGGAGAACCAGTAGCGGAAATTTTGAGTAGTTTGGAGAATCAGTAAATACTACCTCTGACTGGCCCCATCCCCTTCTATTCTCTGCTTCCCAAGTCTCCCGAGTCTCAGCTGATCACACCCACCAAGCCACGCCTACCAAGCCATGCCACGCCCACAGAATCTATAGTAAAAAATTTTGAATCCTACCACTGGTCATGTCACTTTTTTCAGTGCTGTTGTAACTTCAGATAGTTGCTAAACTTGACTGTAAGTCAAAAATACCTGTGTACATTTTATCACAACTTAGTTTGAGGGTTAAGGATGTAGGAACTGATTTTCTGTAAACACATCAGCGGACAAGACCTGGATTGTCTCTGTTTATTATCTTGAAATCTTGACATCAGAGGAATGGGAGTGGAGCAGATAATAGCATGTCTTTAATTCCATGAGAATTGAGGATGTGGATGGGCTTGTTTTGCTAAGAAGTTAATTTAAATGCTTTATTATGCCACAGCCACCAACCATGTTAGAGCAGATACTAGCTAGGAACGGTTTGTAACTGATGGCCTGGTGGGGGAAAAAAAGGAGGAGGGAAAACATTCTGTGCTGTCCAAAATTATGTGCTGCCAAGTTGCACGAGCTGCGAGTTGGCAGATTTCTTCCTTTCTTTCTTGTAAAAAAAAAAAAGAAAAGAAAAGAATGCTATGATCAAGCTAATAAAACTGGGAAGCAGGAAGTGATCCTGTTAAATTCATGACATGCTGTCATCCCCCAGTCTTCTGCTTCCCTTTCCTGTCTATTTTTCTGCAAAACTTATGATGGTACATTTAGCCAGCGTTACTCTGAAGGACAAAGTTATCTCTGGTTACATTTCTTTTCGTTCCCACTTGTGACTTCACAATTTCGTCATTGTCATTTCGAAGCTTCTAGAGATAAGTCATTCTCCATTTTGAGATAGTGCGTGTTAGCAAGTCAGGGGCAAGTGGTAAGATCTGGCCGCTTAACTTAGAGGTGTGGGAGAGAAAGTTTTCAAGAATCACTCGAGAGTCAACCCGTGGGGGCAGCCAAGTGCTCATCATGATTTATTGGGCAGTCACTTAGGAAGGTGAAAGTGTGAAGGCGCTGTGGCAAGAGGGATGTAAGCTGGTCACAGGAGCTTTTGAATGGAGATCTTGGCAAATAATGGTAAGCTTTGCATTGGGGTAAAGAACATTTTCATTTGTGCCAAATGTCTTCGTGAAAGTAAGAGCTGCTGCTCAGTGAGCTGTAAGTTGTGATGGCTGATTTTAGATTTTATCTTGAACATAAACTCGGTAGCTTTAAGGAAAGCACATTTTTGCTGATGTTGTTATTCCCCCCCCCTTTTTTTTTGATGATCTGCAGTTTCCATTAATGATTGTCTTTCTTATGATTATGGGGCTGTTGAAAATTATATTTCCAACTGCATGTGTATTCAAAAGGGGTTGCCTAATTGCTAAGTAAAATCATGTACAATTGTTGATCGGATGTTATTGCGTTTTACTGCATGTCTTTTAGCAAACTTTGTTTGAATGCCTAAACTGTCTCTATATGTATCTGTCCAGTCCCTTCATCTACATATGAATGAATTTCAGTTCAGTCAGTTTTCTTTCTTTTTGGTTTAATGGTCAGTATAAACGTAGTCTTCATTTGACAAGAGGATTGAACTGAAGCCATATTTATTTCAGAACTTGGACTTCAAATGTCCAGCCTTACCAATACAAGAAATCTGCTAGTCCCTCATCCTGCCAGGTGTTCATTTACCCTGCACTTAAAAAACTCACAACTTTTGAAGAGTCTGCTGTTTGAGCAGCCTGTGGTTGATCAAAACCACATCATATGGATTTAGCTTCTAAACAGTTGTGGAACAAAGATGGTCTTCTATACTTCTTGGAGCATAAACAAATTTGCTCTTACAATTCAACAGACTTTTTACATAAGGATTTTTTGTGTTATGGATTGGGTGATTTCATTCTCACCTCCGACCCCGACCTACCAAAAAATATTTTTAGGGCTAACTAAAGGTAGTCCTCAAATTACAACCACAGGGCAATTCTGGGACCAGAATTTTCATTACTAAACAAGGCAGTTGTTAAGCGTGCTGCATCCAATTCTCAACTCTTTTTGCCATGGTTGTTTAAGCAAATCACTGCAGTTTGTAAGTGAACCCAGCTTGTCCTATTTACTTGGCTTGTCGGGAAGGTTGCAAATGGCGATCACATGTCCCTAGGGATACTGCAACTATCATGAATAGATGCCGGTTGCCAAGGACCCAAATTTTGATCATGCGACTATGGGGAATCCTGCGATGATTGTAAGTGTGAGGACCAGTTTGTAAGTCACTTTTTTCATTGCCCTCATAACTTTGAATGATCGCTAAACAAATTGGTTGTAAGTTAAGGACTACCTATATAGGCCTGAATCCAATGCTATAAAAAAAATTGATTCAGGATTCACATTTCTGCTGAAGTGTTTTTATAGAGGCTGGTAGCATTTTAAATTCTTAAATAGTGTAGAAAGTTAGCACCTGCACCCATCACACTCCTAGAAGAATGAAATATTAAAAAGGTAGAATAGTATATTTCCCTAAAGGGAGAAAAATGCTCTTGGAAAGCAGCCCCCACCCTCCTTAATAGCTCACAATAGATGTCAGCACTTAAAATATAAACAGATAGATAGCTTTATTCATAAGCAAATACCCTCACCCAAGATTCAACAAAGGTAGAATTAGCCCTCAGGCACAATAGGAATTGCCCAAGGCCCCTTCATTGCATCAGCAGGCTAAATTTCAACCAAACTTAGCTCAGACAACCTACAAAGCCAGCTATGACCCCTACATAACCCTACAACACCCAGTAGAATACATGTTCTTGCACAGGAACAGGAAGTTCAAGTGCAAAGCCCAAGAGAAGATATACTCTCAACTCCATGTGGTCAGCTGTCCAGAACCACCCATGTGGTTCTTCATCATCAATAAATGGATCCTCTTTCCAATAAGACTCCAGCCTCCATTTTGTCTCCAGTGCCCGACTTGGAACTAGACCGGGATATTTCTTCCAACAATAGCTTATCACAATTTTGCATCATAAAATTTGGTTATGCAGAATAAGAACAAAGTCTAGCTTTCAGCAATCTAGCGTCACTGTGTTTAGGGGCAGGAGTTCCATCTATATGCACATGATTTTAATATGTTAATTTATTTGTGCAAATAATACATTTTAAAAAATAATAAAAATACAGATATCCTGTATCAATGTGGTACAATCAATGTACTGCCATAAATAGAAATGTCAAATCAGCAATATGTAAACTGAGTTCAAAACTCTACTCAGCTATCAAGCTTATTTAATAATTTTAATCCAGTTAATATTATTTGTGGTAACCTCCTTGAGAAAGTTGTGATGGAAGTTAAAGGATCAAAATATCAAAAATATATTTGGAAGGTAGAGAAATAAGAAGGTTTATGTAAAATAAGCATGTGTTAACTTCTGTGTATGGAAATAATAATTATTGAAATGCAGAAGGTCTTCATTTTAAGGGAAGGATTAAATAAGGAGACCCGTGTATCACCTCTGCCTGCTTGATAGTAGCAGTACCGGTGATTAAAAATAATCAACAATATCACCAATATTGCCAAAAGAAAAACAGAATAATTAGTATTTCCTATCACAGTGTAATAATATAAAACATTTCTTAATATTAGCACAAGCATAATCTAAGAGTATAGAAAATAAGGAGAAGGTTCTTTCGTTTTATCAAGAGAAAAGAATTGAATTAAGGATCTTCCTAAATATTAAAAGAAGTGACTCCAGATATTCCAAGGGGGTATCAAATTTCAGAGAAAGTGAACTATGGAGGCAATATCTCTATACATTTTAAAAGCTGCTATTCTCTCTGAACCACAGTGGTGCAGTGGTTAGAGTGCAGTACAGCAGGCTACTTCTGCTGACTGCCGGCTGTTTGCAATTTGGCAGTTCAAATCTCACCAGGCTCAAGGTTGACTCAACCTTCCATCCTTCCGAGATCAGTAAAAGGAGGACCCAGCTTGTTGCGGGCCATATGCTGACTCTGTGAGCTGCTTAGAGAGAGCTACAAAGCACTGTGAAGTGGTATATAAGTATAAGTGCTATTGCTAAGGTGTATCTATTTTAAAATAATTCTGAAGCTGACAGTCCTTCACACAGAAGGTATCTCCAATCATAATATTCTACTAGTTGTTCAGTTAGACAAACTATGATGGTTTTGTTGGAACTTTTATTTCCTCCTAGAATCTGGAGGATGATTAACTGGAACTGATGGAATTTCAGAATTGTTTTTGATGATAGCCAGTTTTCTTTCACTTCAATAATATAATTAAGAGAAATTGGTGATCTGTTGATACTATTTCAATCTTTTGAAACCATCCAGAGATTCACAGGGAAATTCAGACTTATTTTCTATCCAGAAAGATAAATCATTCCTCTTATACCCAAAGATGACCTACATACCTGTCATTGTAATGCATATTTAAAGCTGACCAGCCGCTGTAAGGCTGTGGACTAGGTTGATGAACTGAGGATGAGTCAGCAGGGTTATTGCCGCTTTAAGAGAGACGATGAGTCAGCAGGGTTATTGCCACTTTTTTAAAAAATTTGATTTATATGCCGCCCTTCTCCGAAGACTCAGAACGGCTTACAATGTGTTAAGCAATAGCCTTCATACTTTTGTATATTATACAAAGTCAGCTTATTGCCCCCACAAACTGGGTCCTCAATTTACCTACCTTAGAAAGGATAGAAGGCTGAGTCAACCTTGAGCCTGGCGAGATTCGAACATGAGTAATTGCAGACAGCTGGATGTTTAAGTAGGGTGCTTTGTCTGCAGAGCTATCCAGGCTCTCACTTTAAGAAGCTGTCTATACAAGGGAGGCCATTAAAGGGTGCCTCTCTCTCTCCTCATGTATCTCTCTCCTCGTCATGTTCTATCTGCATTGTAGCTCTCCGTGTAGAGTTGAAGGTTGATTGCTTGCCTGGTATGTGCCTACCACATATATGTCTGTATATAGAAGTCTTGTATATAAACCACTGTTTATAATGACAAAACCTCTGTGTCAAGGGTGAAATCCACCAGGTTCTAATAGATTCTGGAAAACCGGTAGCGGAAATTTTGAATAGTTGGAGAACCGGCAAATATTACCTCTGGCTGGCTCCAGAGTGGGGTGGGAATGGAAATTTTGCAATATCCTTCCCCTACCACACCCACAGAACCAGTAGGGAAGAATTTTGAATTTCATCCCTGCTCTGTGTCCTGTATTTTGCTCCTGGGTTGTCTCAAAATAGTAGTCACGCTGTAAACACTCTGACAAGTTATGGGCCCAGTCCAGAGAGAAGGCCAGAGTGAGTAGAGAGAGGAGAAACCCAGTGGGAGCTTGCACCAAAGCCAGAGAAGTTGTGCAACATGGTTTATAGGGGTTAGTGGCTAGTGAAAGAAAGCAGGCAGCATGGCCTCCATTGGCATAATGGGAGGAAGTGTCTTGGTGTCTCAGCTGAATGAGACAAACTACCTCTACTGGAATGTGAAGATGGAGATGTACCTGAGAAGAGAGGAGTTGTGGACGATAGTTACTAATCCACCAGCAGTCCTGGATGATGGGGACCAGAGAAGAAATGAAAAGGCATATTAGCCTTCCTGCAATTGGCATTTTGATGTACAGCAGTGTAACCTCTGTCTAAGTCACAGAATGACTTTGACCTGAGTGATCGACAGTGCTGGGAGTTGTGCAGCTGCTGTTTTGGTAATGGTGAAAATTTTGATCCTGCAGGAGTCATAGTGATCAAATGCTCATCTGATACTAATGTACAGGGAGGAAAAAATGTCCTCTGGCAGAGTGGAAGAGGGAACATGACTATATTGATGTATGTTTTCTCTGTGAATATTTGGAGAGGAGAGAGAGAGAAAGAGCGTTATATGCCAGCCTGGTATTCATTATATAGTTTGATAAAAATAACAATACGGTGATTGGTAAAGAGGGATTGTATGCAACAGATCCTTGGATTGTCTGTAGCTTGAATTCAAAAGCCTGCTGAGTTATTGGTATGTATAAAGGTCACTAATAACATGAGCCAAGTGAAGAATGATTTTCCTTGCCAAGATCGCTTTGTTCCTATGATAAGCAGCTTGATGTCCATGAAAGCTGCAGAACTGAAGCAGTTTTAGTTATAATAGAAATCAGGGCTGGATCCAGGATTAAGAAGACCTATTAAATGTTGTTTGGAATACCCCTTTTATTCAGATGAAAGCTTTCCTATATTGTTGCTGTGAGTTCTCCTTATCACCATTATCTACATTTTCCACAATGGCCTATTAAAATGGGAAGAAGGGAGGGAGGGAGGGAGATTGGCTGTGTTTGGGTTTATGGAGATGTTAAGAGATAGACTTGACAAGGATGAAAGCAAAGGGCCTGAGACAGTGGTGGGATTCAAAAAATTTTACTACCAGTTCTGTGGGTGTGGCTTGGTGGGCGTGGCAGGGGAAGGATACTGTAAAATTTCCATTCCCACCCCACTCCAGGGGAAGGTTACTGCAAAATCCCTATTTCCTTCTGATCAGCTGGGACTTGGGAGGCAGAGAATAGATGGGGGCGGGGCCAATCAGAGGTGGTATTTACTGGTTCTCAGAACTACTCAAAATTTCCACTACCGATTCTCCAGAACTGGTCAGAACCTGCTGAATACCACCTCTGGCCTGAGAGCAAACTGACCCATTAAGATAATAATGCATAGGTCTGTCCATTCCTTCTGCTGCAAACTGAGAAGCTCTCAATTTGTTATAACTGAGCTGAGAAAGCGATCAAAGGGTAAACAGGATCTACTACGTATTTATGGAGTCATATTGTTGATTTTCTCCCATTCTAGACATTTTTTGGCTTTTAGAATTCATAATAAGAGCTGCCTTATCAGGAGTGGGATCCTTACACCTACCATCTTTCAGGTTTCAAGTTCATCTGGGAAAAGCCAATTGGAAAGGTATCCCAAAATTCTAGCCACTTAGCCCAATCAGAGTAACTTTTTAAAAGCGTCTAAGCATTTCAGTCCTTGTAAATTGAATTCCAGTATAGATTCAACAAATGTGTAAATCGTCTATTGATTAAAACCAGGATTTGCAAACTAAGCAACTTTTAAGACTTGCAAGAAAATTCAGAATTCTGAGAGTTGAAATCCACAACTTTCAAAGTTGCCAAGTTTGAAGAGCCCTGATTTAAACTGTGGAGAACATAATCTGCTGTGTAATTCGAAGAGTCCTGCCTATAACCATTTTAAGATGTTTCTTTCTGAATTAATAGGACTTCAAATTGGAAAAATGAAAGAGCCTTTACCTTTCTTGTGTAAGGAACTTCATCCTTGTGGGTTTTTTTTCCTTTTCAACCCGACTTCTTGATATTGCAATTTACCTAATAAAGCACAATCCCTAATCGTGTGGAAATGTTCTCAATGCATGTACTGGATGTTTTAAAGAATGAGGCAATGATAAGGATGTGAAAGATTAGTGACTGTGGTGATGATAGTGGTACAGATAACTGAATCTTAAAGAATTGAGGAAAATCAGCAAAGCGGTAAGTAATAGAGTGACTCTTGTAAGCAGTGTTTCAGAGTGAGAAGGTGAATCTATGAGGGTTTAACTCAGGGGTAAAATCCAGCAGGTTCTGACAGGTTCTGGAGAACTGGTAGCAGAAATTTTGAGCAGTTTGGAGAACCGGTAGTGGAAATTTTGAGTAGTTTGGAGAACTAGCAAATACCACCTCTGGCTGGCCCCAGAGTGGAGTGGGAATGGAGATTTTCCAGTATCCTTCCCCTGCCAAGCCCGCCAAGCCACGCCCACCAAGCCACACTATGCCCACCAAGCCACGCCCACAGAACCGGTAGTAAAAAAAATTGGATTTCACCACTGGTTTAACTGTTTTGGTTTTTTTTAAAGAAAAGCATGGAGATTTGTTGTAGCCACCAGCTTCAAAATGCAAAGATATGGAATTGCTTTATTTGGTGCAATGTTTCTCAACCTTGGCGACTTTAAAGTGCATGGACTTCTACTCCCAGAATTCCCTGATTAGATTATGCTGGCTAGGGAATACTGGGAGTTGAAGTTCATGGATCCAAAAGCTGCCAAAGCTGAGAAACCCGACTTGGAGGCAAAAAGGATGCTTCTTGCATTCTCCTTTCCTTTCAGCATAGACCAGGGTCCATAATCCCTGGTCCGTGGACTGGCCAGCACCCAGGCCATGCAAACAAGCAAAGCCCCATCCGTGGGATGCAAGCAGTATGTGAAACCATGCCCCCTCCAGTCCATGGAAAAACCTCTGCACAGAATCAGTCCCTGGTACCAAAAAAGTTGGCATAGAGGACCTAGGATCCAGCGGGAGGGTTTCACATTTTGTTACTACCGGTTTACCCCACACACCTGCCTTCCGCACATACACCTGGCCTTCCGCATATGTGCTTTGTTCGCATATGTGCCTTTCACGCATGCGCCCGGCCTCAAAAACATGCCTAAATAGGACGGCATAGAGCTGGGGTGGGGCAGGCCCACCCGTGTGATTTGCGCTTCCAGTTTGTCTGAACCAGTCCAAACTGGCTGAATACCACCTCTGCTGGGATCACATGAGTGGAATGTCACAACCATGTGATGGGCACTTTCTAAGAGGCCAAAGTTAGCCACTCTTGTACATGAGAAACAAGCCGTACATGCTTAGCATTGATAGAAGACATTCATGTTTGCTCAATTTACTTCACCTGTTTCTTTGGTTTCAGATCATTTATTCTTGTTTTAAAATTGATGTTTGACCAATCCCTTCTCTGTTTACTTTGACTAGAATTTTGCCAGGCATGTTTGTGTATGCAATCAAAAAGTAGCTTCCGTCTTGGTTGCTTTAGATCTTTTGAAAACCACCTGTTCTCCCTTCGTGGGATAAAGGGAGACTTTCCTTCTCTAAAAGAGAAACATGGAAAATATGCTTGTAGCAGGAGTGGGTTCAACTTACCCTTTACTATCGGTTTGCAACAGGGCCTCCCGCACATGTGCAGAAGCATTTTGATGACATCGGGGTCAGTGGGCGGAGCCTCTTGCCGATTTTACTACCAGTTCTAAAGAACCAGTGCGAACCAGGGGCAACCCACCACTGGCTTGTAGGCTTCAGATATTCTTCCTTTGCTAATGTAAAGGTGCGATTCAAGGTGCTGGTCACCACCTTTAAAGCGCTCCGTGACTTAGGACCCGGATATCTACGAGACCGCCTTCTGCCACCGATGGCCTCCCACTGACCAATACGCTCCCACAGAGAGGGGCTCCTCAGGGTGCCAAGCAATGTCGACTGGCGACCCCCAGGGGGAGAGCCTTCTCTGTGGGGGCACTTGCCCTCTGGAACGAACTGCCCCTGGGGATACACATGATCCCCGACCTGCGTACCTTCCGTCGTACCCTTAAGAACCTACTTTTTCAACAAGCTGGACTAGCTTGAGAAGAATTCGGACTGGATGTTTAGAAATTCAATTAAATAAATAAATAAAATAAATAAATAATGTACAAGGAGTCCTCAACCTATGACCACAGTTGAGGTCAAAATTGCTGCTGCTAAGCAAGACAATGTTAAGTGGACTTTGCCCCATTTTATGACCTTCCTGTTAAGTGAGTCACTGCAGTTGTTAAGTTTGTAATACGGTTGTTAAGGGAATCTGGTTTCCCCACTGATAAGCATCAAAATTCAGATGCTAGTCAGAAAGTTGCAGAAGATGATCACGTGACTCCTGGACATGGCAAGTTGCCAAGTCAGTTGAATTTTGATCAGGGGACCATGGGGATGCTGCAACATTTGTAAGTGTGAAAAATGGTTATAAATAACTTTTTTAGTGTTGTTGTAACTTTGAGCGGTCACTAAACAAATGGTTGTAAGTTGGGGACTATCTGTAGTACTTTGTAACACCTGCTCCATTACGATGACTATGATCGCGATTTAACACTTATTGCTTGTATGTCTACTGAGAGCTTATGCACTGGACTGGAGACAAATTCCTTGTGCGTCCAATCACACTTGGCCAATAAAGAGTTCTATTTTATTACTCAGTTTGGCCATAATCTCAACCGTGTCAGTGGTCATTAGATCTTGCAAGGCTTTTCAAACTTTCAGCTTGTATTTGTGGCATTCCCAGTGTGTTTTCCCACACCATTGGTTGTATACAGTGCATGAAGCCAGGAACTGGTTCTTTGAGAAGTCCTTGGATGGCATGAACCTAGGCACCTATTTCCCTTTCCTATCTCCATCCCCATGTCATCTCTTGAGGGGCTCTTGAGTTGCCATAAGTAAGGGGGATGGAAAACCGATGTAACAGCATGGCAGCCAAAAACAGATGCACATTCTACACTTATCTCTCTCAAGGCTGTATCCCAGGTTTACTCACAGCTGTCGGAGGGGAGTGATCTCTATAACCCATGAAATTGCTCCATTGGGGAATGTGACTAATGACACACTTTGGGGTGGGAGGGAGAAACAGGGTCATGATTGGAGTGTAAATTACATAGGGTCAGAGCTGGCTTCACTTGGGACCATGCCGACATGAAGCTCTTAACAAATAACTGGATTTCTTTTGAAGCTTGGCTCGAGGCTCATGATTTAATTAGGGCATCCATCGGAACCCTGACACCCTGTTTTGAATGAGTGAGGTGGAAAATGAACCCCTTTTGCCTGACATTCACTGCTGACGGGAACTTCATTTTTTTGTCCTTCTGTGTTGGAGAGCATAGTTCAAACATGAACTAGAAGCTACTGCTGTGGGGATTTAAAAGATGCTTATCAGATGGTGACACAGCAATGTTCCACTGAAAAGAAAAAGGCATTCAACTCCAGCCAGGACTGTATGCTTCATTGCTTTACAGAATGCCTTTACAGAGTGAAGCTGGGAGAGTGGAGGAGAAGGAAGAGAGAGATACCCAGCAAGTAACTTTTGCCCCTCTCTTGTTTTCAGATGACACAGGTTGCCCCAGTAGCCAATCAGTATCTCCAGTTAAGACTCCACCAGATACGGGAAACAGTCCAATCACTTTCTGTACAAACAGTGATGGAGGAGACTATGCCAGAAAGAAATTTAATTCAGGAACAGTGGCAGATGGAACTCATCAGCCGGCTCGATATAAAAAGGAAGCAAAGACAAACCTCATAAAGCCAGGTAAGAAGTACTAAATTTTTATTTTTTTGAAAAAATGTATTTTTTTTTCTCCTTGCAAGATAAACTTTATTGAACTATAGCCATAAAATTCATTTACAGCAAATCCAATAGAGAGTCTGCATGTATACGTATTTGTAATCTTGTGGATATTTATCATTTAGAAAGAGCCTTTGGCTTTAATGGTGTACTTTGGTGTTCTTCGTACTTCGTTTAAAGTATTCTTTTTAAACAAAGATCTACTTGGAAATGACATACAGAATGAAGTATGCATGTTGTATTATGAACGGTGATGTTTTTTTAAAGCAGAAACTGGGTAGCAAAAAGGCAATGCTTGAAATCTATTCTTAATACGAGGTAAGGTTTAAATGCTGTTGTGATGCCAAGAGATTTTGATTACCAATCACTGATTGTTCATTGATAAAAAACTAAACTGGTCTTGGTAAGATTTAGTTTGAGCTTCTTTCATCTCATCTAGATTCTAACAACTCTCTTACATCACTTCAGGCTTTTTATGGCATTTATGGGGGTGGTAATATATATAGGGACGAGGTGGCTCAGCGGCTAAGACGCTGAGCTTGTCAATCAAAAGATTAGCAGTTTAGTGGTTCGAATCCCTAGTGCCGTGTAATGGGGTGAACTCCCGTTACTTGTCCCAGCTTCTGCCAACCTAGCCGTTCGAAAGCACATAAAAAATGCAAGTAGAAAAATAGGGACAACCTTTGGTGGGAAGGTAACAGCATTCCGTGCGCCTTTGGCATTTAGTCATGACAGCCACATGACCACGGAGACATCTTTGGACAGCGCTGGCTCTTCAGCTTTGAAACAGAGATAAGCACTGCCCCCTAGAGTCAGGAACAACTAGCATATGTGCGAGGGGAACTTTTACCTTAATATATAATACCTCTTGGTATCACAACAGCAAAAGAAAGTGATGGTCAAGGGATCTTTGCTCAACTTTATCTGCTAGGCCACCCTACCTGAACCCAGATTACAGCCTTGGTGTCTGTAATTCATATCTCAGTCTCCAGGTATTTAGACTCATGTGCTCCATGTCAATAACGTTTGAAGATTATTTGACAACTACAAATGGTCCAGAATACAGTGGCCAGATAAACTGATGAAATCCAACCAATATCAGATTAAACCAACTTTGAGATTATTCACAAGCTTCTGGGTGAAATTTGGAATGCTGATCATTAAGATCCATAATGGAATGCTACCAGGTTACATCAGGCACTGCCTTACCAAGGTTAATTCTGGCTATCCAGTCCAAGCATCTTGAGAGTTCCTACAGACAGTCCATATCCTATATTCCTCAAAAGAGGACATGGGACATGGATGAAGTATCATTCTGACTGTTCTATAAGATATCCTCCCATCTGCAATATATGTAGCACTCTTGTTGCTTTTTTGCAAAGCAGTAAACACACTTTTTGTCTTATTGGATGAGTGTCTGAACTCAGTTGTTAATATAGGTAGTTTCTGATGAGGTGAATTGTCAGACAGAATTCAGACAAATGTCTTCACTATAAATTAACATCAGAAAATCTCTGATAACAAAACTAATGGGAAAAATACAATACTGTGCAATGCATATGTATTAAGTAATTATCCTACCACTTTAACATTTGCAGCACAATTCTGTGTATATCTTCAGAACAGAACAGAACAGAATAGAATAGAATTCTTTATTGGACAAGTGTGATTGGACAAGGAATTTGTCTTGGTGCATACACTCGGTATACATAAAAGAAAAGATACATTCGTCAAGAATCATAAGGTACAACACTTAATGATAGTCATAAGGAAACAGTCAATATAAATCTTAAGGATACCAGCAACAAGGTTACAGTCATACAATTCATAAGTGGGAGGAGATGGATGATAGGAACGATGAGAAGATTAATAGTAATGCAGACTTAGTAACTAGTTTGACAGCGTTGAGGGAATTATTTGTTTAGCAGAGTGATGGCGTTCGGGGAAAAAAACTGTTCTTGCGTCTAGTGGTTCTGGTGTGCAATGCCCTATAGCGTCATTTTGAGGGTAGGAGTTGAAACAGTTTATGTCCAGGATTTGAGGGGTCTGTAAATATTTTCACAGCCCTCTTTTTGACTCATGCAGTATACAGGTCCTCAATGGAAGGCAGTTTGGTAGTAATCTTTTTTTCTGCAGTAATTCCCAGTGAGTTTAATTTCATAACATCATAGTCTTTTGACCTGATTAAAGCCATATTTAGTCATTCCTGGGGTAGATCTGTTGAAATTGATGAGATGTGGGGTTTTATTCTAAATAAGGTGGCTCCACCTTGTTAAGATACTAGCAAATACAGCTGCAGACTGGAAGTTTCAAATGAACTGAAACCGAATGTGCCTCTGAATGTGAAAGACTGTTAACCATTTTTAGACTCATTAAACAATCACGGCATCTTTTAAAGTTTGAATTGTGATCATTTATTTGCAGAAGGAGTTTACAGTCTATAGGATGCTACGGTAGACTTGGTTACTGATTCAAGAGCATCCCATTCTATCCTTGGGGAAATATTCTGCAAAAAAAATTTGCAGAAATTGACATTTTAAAAATTGTGCTTGAATTGCTGCTTTTTGTTCTCAGCTGCAGAGATCAGCAATCTGGTACAAATAATGTTTGTTGCTTAAATACAGAATGTGCTCAGTTGAATAGAGGGCTTGTCATGGGGAATAATTGACTGTTTGGGGATAATAGCTTTGCAGCACACCTACTAAAATCCTGCATTGTTCATTCTTAATTGAAGATTTCAAAGATAGCTTTCATTTCCTGGTTAAGCTGTTATCGAGAAATGTTCACCCATTTTCATGTCTACTTATTTTTCAGTTAACTGTTTTGGATAATCACATGCAGATGTGTTATCAGACATCTCTTATCCATATGTTTCTATCACTGATTCCAGCTTTGTGGAGTGTGTAAGCCCATGCTTCAGGTGTTTGTCAGGAAGGAAACAGAAGGCAATGTTTAAGGCACTGCTGAAGTTATTGATGTTAAAGTTACTTCCATGGAAGTATATAAATAAACCAGCTAAATTTCATTCAGTTCACTAGGTTTCGAATACATTTAGTGACCACAACTGAGACAAGCTACCGTATTTTTTGGATTATAAAACACACTATTTCCTCCCCCTAAAAGAGGGTGAAAATTTTGGTGCGTCTTATATACCGAATGTAGCCCGCCCACTCACTGGCTCCCCGGAAAATGGGATGCACGGAGGCAGCAATAGGCTATGGCAATCCCTGCAGCCTGAAACCCTGATCTTCGGGAGGCCGGTCCAACCAACAATCACCTGCTTGTGCCAATCAGGCTGTACTGAAGCTGAAATGGGCTGTTTGCTGCAAGGAAGCAAATTGGTGGGAGACAGAGGCAGATTTTTTTTTCTTATGCTAATCAGGTTGTGCTGAAAATGAAAATGAAACAGGCTGTTTGCTGTTTGCTGCAAGGAGGCAGATTGCTGGGAGGCAGAGGCAGATTTTTTTTTCTTGTTTTTCTCCCCAAAAAAGGTAGGTGTGTCTTATAGTCCGGAGCGTCATATACTCCAAAAAATACAGTACTTGGTCATTAATCAAAGCAATCCTTAAGTAAAACTGTGAATGTATAAGCGCGGTGGTGGCTCAGTGGGTAGAATGCAGTATTGCAGGCTAACTCTGCTCAAAGCCAAGAGTTCGATTTTGACTGGCTCAAGGTTGACTCATCCTTCCAGGGTCGATAAAATGAGGACCCAGATTGTTAGGGGCAATATGCTGACTCTGTATACTATTTAGAGAGGGCTGTAAAGCACTATACTGTAAAGCACTATACAAGTCCAAGTGCTATTGCTATATTTATGATATGCCTTCAACAAAGGATATAAAGGCAAGGACTGACTGCAAAGTTATTTTTTCATCACTATTCATAACTGCAAATGATTTCTAAACAAGTCATCACTAAGCGAAGACTAGCTGTAATGTGTTTGAAATACAAGGAGGCAAATTCTCATGAAACGTTGGAAAAAAACTTTGTGACAGTAAAAATAATTTGATAATGGAATCTATTTATTATCTATCTATCTATCTATCTATCTATCTATCTATCTATCTATCTATCTATCAACAAGTACAAGGAAACAAGTAACAGTATAGACATAGACATGGACACATGAAAAAAATTGGCACAAATAAAAGGATATAAATAGGCAAAACATAGCCATAAACACATAGAATGATTACATATAAATGGGGACAGTAGGGCAGGGATGGTAGGCACTCTCGTGCATTTATGCACACCCCCTTAGGGACCTCTTGAGAAATGTGAAAGGTCCACGGTAGACAGTTTAAGGTAAAAGGTATGGGGGTTAGAGAGACTAACAACAGGATCAGGTAGAGTGTTCCAGACATTTATACTCTATTGCAGAAGTTATATTTCCTACAATCAAGATTAGAGTGAATTACATTGAGTTTGAATCTGTTGATAGCCCTTGTGTTATTACAATTGAAATTAAAGTACTCATTTACAGGTAGAACGTTTTTGTAAATAATCTTACGAACTAAGCATAGGTTGGAATGTAGACGGCATAGCTCAAGGCTATCCAGACCTAAAATTTCAAGCCTGGTGGTATAGGAAACTTTATTTTGAGCAGAAGATTTGAGTACTCTTCTAGTAAAATATCTCGGGATCTTCTCTAATGTATTGATGTCTGAAATACAGTGAGGATTCCAGGCAGGTGAACAGTATTCAAGGATAGGTCTGGCAAAGGTTTTATATGCCCTAGTTTGAAGTATAGCGTTACCAGACAGAAAACTTCGTAAAATGAGATTGACAACTCTTAATGCCTTTTTTGCAATGACATTACAGTGAGCTCTGGGTCTTAGATCTTTTGAAGTGAGTACTCCTAGATCCTTGACAGAGTTTGGGTCAACTTTTAGATTTATACATTATACAGCAAGGTGGTCAGCTCTCTGTATAATGTATATACAGAGAGCTGTATATTCAGTGAAGGTTAGAGAGGCTCTTGCCACTATTTCTTTTTCAGGTAGTCCTCAATTTATGACCATTCATTCAGCAACCCTTAGAAATTATAATGGTGCTGAATGAAAGGATTTACGACCAATGCTCAAAATTAAGGCTATCGTAGTGCTCACACAGGTATGTGATTGGAATCTGGGCTTTTGGAAACCCAGTTGTACTTACAATGAGTTGCCAAGCCCTGTGAAATCATGTGACTGCCATTTGCAATCTTTCCTCAGAATATCAACAGAGAAGCTGGCAGAGAGGGTCATAAGCAGGGGTGAAATCCAGCAGGTTCTGACAAGTTCTGGAGAACTGGTAGCAGAAATTTTGAGCAGTATTTGAGAACCAGCAAATACCACCTCTGGCTGGCCCCAGAGTGGAGAAGGAATGGAGATTTTGCAGTATCCTTCCCCTGCCATGTCCACCAAGCCATGCTCACCAAGCTACACCACGCCCACCAAGCTACACCACGCCCACCAAGCTACACCACGCTACACCACGCCCACCAAGCTACACCACGCCCACCAAGCCATGCCCACAGAACCGGTAGTAAAAAAAAATTGGATTTCACCACTGGTCTTAAGCCACTTCCTTTGTCTGGCATAGACTGCACAGCATGCCAGTTCTTCTCCCTCCCTGGAGACTTTCTAGCTCAAGCAGGGAGTGCTGGCATACTATAGCAGTGTTTCTCAATATTAGCAACTTTAAGATATGTGGACTTCAACCCCCCCAGAATTCCCCACATATGGATTTCAACCCCCAGAATACAGCACGGCTGGCTGGGGAATTTTGAGGATTGACGTCCACAAATCTTAAAGCTGTTAAGGTTGAGAAACATTGTACTTATAAGCCCTGTGCCAAAAAAAAAAAAAAAGGGAAGGGTTGGCCATTGCTTCTTTTGGGATTTTTCTCACAAGTTCACTACTTCTGGTTTCCTGCCAGCTTCCCCAGTGACTTTGCTTATGGGAAGCCAGAATTGAAAGTCTCAAATTTTGATCATGTGATCATGGATTGCTGAGATGACTGGAACTTTGGGGGCTGGCCGTAACTATCACTCTTTCAGTGTAGTTGCAAGTTTGAATACTCACTGAACAAGTAGTCCTTAAACAAGGACCACCTGTATTTGTTTATCATATCTCATTAAATTAATGTCCTTTCTTCTTTTTTTCCTTTTCGTGGGTTGCTATTCTTGCCCCCTCCTTTTGCCTTTTGTTCAAAAGCTTATAGCAAGGAAATAATTCAGTCATTATTTTGTACACAAATTCCTTTGAAGCGTAGCCTACAGAAATCTCAGGACCTGCAGTGTCCTAAAGCTGTAGGGTTTCCTCCAGAGACTTCCAAACAGTGCTGCCAAATAAGAATTTTTAAAATACTAAAAGAGAAAATATATTTAATACTTGACTAAGGAGGAGTAATCTTAATTGTATTTTAACTTTCATCTAAACAAATAAACTTTACTGCATTTAAAGGCCAAATGCAATTTTAAGCCAAAACAGTTGAACATTCAGCTCTAATATATTTGTCTTTAGGGATTTGTGATGTTGGGATTTTTTTGTGTGCTTCTTACTAGATTGTCTCCTTTTCTAAGTAGTTGATTGACAAACAAAGGGAGGACAGAATTGATTGTTGTTGTTAGTTGCGAAGTCGTGTCCAACCCATCGCGACTGTTCTGTCCCCGTCACACACACACACACACACACACACACTCAGACAGACAGTCGGGGTTAAATAAACTGGCAGGCAACCAATTAGTCCGATAAGACGCTTGGCAGCAATCCCAGCAGCTGCTTGCCAAGACCTTTTATCAACTTAGAAGAAAATTCATACCACAACAATTGTCCAGGAATAAATCTGAAGCCGAGATGCAAAGTGACTCCAAGGGATTAGTTAGTTTTGTCCGTCACAGAGTCTGAATGCTTAACTCACCCCCTTTTATAGCCTGTGGGGTATGGTCCAGTGAGTCAGCTAATCATGGGCACGCCTTTTCTTCTGTCGCGCGCGCCTGTCTCTGCGACGCTGGCGAGGGTCCAGCCAAGACTCATTACCCTCATCACTGTCCAGCTGTGGCTGCAGGGACGTGCTTGGCTCTGGGCCTATCTCTTGCCCTTCGGTGTCCTCCGGAGGCATTGCCAGAGAGGAGGGTCCTCCTCTCCCCTCACTCTCAGAATCCTCTCCTGCTGATGACACAGGCTCAGGCAACGGAGCCACAACAGCGACTCCATGGACAATGTTTCTCCAGGCCTTCCTGTCCTCTAGCATCCTCTGGAGTCCATTTAAACGCACGCCTACTGCTTCAGTGACTCCATCCAGCCACTTCATTCTCTTTCATCCCCTTCTTCTTATGCCCTTAATCTTTCCCAGCATTAGGCTCTTCTCCAGTGAGTCCTTCCTTCTCATTAGGTGGCCAAAGTATCTGAATTTCATCTTCAGGATCTGGCCTTCTAAAGAGCAGTCAGGGTTGATCTCTAGGACTGACTGGTTTGATTGCCTTGCAGTCCAAGGGACTCACAGGAGTCTTCTCCAGCACCATAGTTCAAAGGCTTCAATTCTTCAGCGCTCAGCCTTTCAAATGGTCCAACTTTCACAGCCATACATTGCAACTGGGAAAACCATGGCTTTGACTATATACACTTTTATTGGCAGGGTGATGTCTCTGCTTTTTAGTATGCTGTCTAGATTTGCCATAGCTTTCCATCCCAGGACCAAGCATTTTTTAATTTCTTGGCTGCAGTCCCCATCTGCGGTGATCTTGGAGCCCAGGAAAATAAAATCTGTCACTACTTCCATTTCTTCTCCATCTATTTGCCAGGGATTGAGAGGGCCAGATGCCATGATCTTAGTTTTCTTAATGTTGAGTTTCAAGCCAACTTTTGCACTCTTCTTCACCCGCATCAGCTCTTTAGTTCCGCTTCACTTTCTGCCATCATCTGCCTATCTAAGGTTGTTGATATTTCTCCCGGCAATCTTAATTCCAACTTTTGATTCATCTAGCCCCACCTTTCTCATGATGTGCTCTGCATATACGTTAAATAGGCAGAGCAGAATTGATAACAGTCTCTATATTGGAATTACAAGTATTCTTTACGCTTTCAGTAGACGTGCCCTTAATTTTAGGGAATTCAAGAGGGCCAAACAGACATCACAGCTTGATATATACATTATAGATGGGTTTTTTTAAACCCTTATTTTACTTGTGTTTCTTCCAGCACATTGCTGCAGCCACTAATCACCAGTTGCACAGAGAACAAATAAAATAGATTAATTTGCTCCTAACAGGCCGCCTTTTCCTATTGGTCTGGGTTCTTTTGACTTGCTCTATCCCTTGTCTTCTCTAGCACCTTCGTCAAAGGGAATGTGGGCCTTTTGATGAAGCTAGCCTGCAGAGCATAATAATAGGATGCAACTGCTACTCATGAGAATACTCCATTGCTGATAGGCTACTTTTTAGTAGAGTCAGTTGCTATGGTACTGGCTAGGTTTGCTTACCAGTTACTCCGATGTGAGGGGTTACTAAGTGATCTGTCTCCATGGAGACACCAGGATAAAAACTATGCTCCACGGAATACTTAAATTACACATCCCTTTACAAGAGAATCTCACAGGCTTTTCTTTTTGTGAAGAGTTTGCCCCCCCTCCCCCACCACCACCACCATTCTGGAAACCTTGAGTAAATACACAATCCCAAATGTAAGCAAAAGAGGCCAACGTTGTTTAAATTATCTTCTGTGTAAAGTCTCGTCTTTGTATTTTTTGAAGAAGCTAGCTCTGGAAATCGTGCACAGAAATGATGAGAGATTTTGATGGGGAAAGTTCCCTGGTCTTTTTGGCCTCAGTGTGATTGTTACAAAGACAAAAATCAATCCCCATGTTCTGTTCTGGTGGCATCATAAAACTACTAGGAGATTAAAGTAAGAAGGGTGTTAAAACTGAGAAGAGGGCATGCAGAGGAAAGGGTGCAGCTATGCACGTAGACAATAAATTGATATATTTATTTGTTCGATTTATATGCCGCCCTTCTCCGGAGACTCAGGGCGGCTTACAATGCGTTAACCAACAGCCTTCATACTTTTGTATATACCTGCTTAGTAGGGCTTCCCCCCCCCCCCCCCCGCGGTGTTCTTTTTTATACAAAGTCAACTTATTGCCCCCACAATCCGGGTCCTCATTTTACCTACCTCGGAAGGATGGAAGGCTGAGTCAACCTTGAGCCTGGTGAGATTTGAACTCGCAGTAATTACAGGCAGTTGGCAACTAAGTGCTACTTTAACAGCATTTAGTCCACTGCGCCACCAAGGCTCTTGGTGGTGTTATAGGAGTGTTTCTGAAACTTCGAGACAACAAGAAAAGGTGAGATACATAAAGCTGCCACAGAGCTAGTTGCTATGCTTTACAGGTAGTCCTTGACTTACAACAATTCATTTGGTGACCGTTCAAAGTTACATCACTAAAAAAAAGTGACTTATGACCTTTTTCACATTTATGTTCATTGCAGCATCCCCATGGTCACATGATCACAATTCAGATACTTAGCATACTGACTCATACTTATGACGGTTGCAGTTGTCCCGGGATCATGGGATCACCTTTTGCAACCTTCTGACAAGCAGAGTCAATGGAGAAACTAGTTTCATTTAACAACCGTGTTTCTAACTTACCAGCTTCAGTGATTCACTGAACAACTGGCAAAAAAAAAAGTTGTAAAATGGGGCAAAACTCACTTAACAAATGTTTGACTTAGCAACAGAAATGTTAGACTCAATTGTGGTCATAAGTTGAGGACTACCTGTTTTATTATTCAGAAAAAATTATTCTGCCCAACCCCTCTGTTACATTTTTTTCTAGTTCAAACTGAAAGCTTTGTGATTCATGGGGGAAAACATAGTATTTTAGGACATCTTTTCCTCTTTAACAATCTAGGAAAACTTTGAGCCAATATAAATATGAAACTGGACCTATAAACACTTCACATAATCTGTGGTTTATTCTAAAATATCCAAAAGGTTGACCCAGAGCATAACTTCAAGCCTGCTTGTTTACTTTTCTTGTTCTTCTGCATTACTGAACATTTTTCCCATGTCATCACACACTATAATATTTTTCCAAGTCATTACAGTATAAATCCTGTACACATAGAAGTCTCTGTCTGTATTTGTACCCTTTGCTGGGATATTTTAACTCTGATTTATTCTTTTCAGTAGTTAACCCCTACCAGTTAGTTAATTCAGTAAATCAAAATTAATATTTTATCACATGGCATCCTCAATGCAGATAAGTTTCTTCATACAAAGAGCAATAATATGATAGTTAAGTTGAATAGAAGAAATGAGGTATGTCTAGTCTAACAAAGAGAAGGAGTAGGGGCAGGGGTGGGTTCTAAATTTTTTTACTACTGGTTCTGTGGGCATGTCTTGATAGTCATGTGACAATTATTTAGGATTTAGCAGAGGTACTGGTCTTCCAGGCTTTTAACTGCTTGCAGAGCTGCACTGATCTACCCATTTATTTTTGCAGGCTCTGGTCTACCCATTTATTTTTGCAGGCTCTGGTCTACCCATTTATTTTTGCAGGCATCAGTCTACTCATATATTTTTGCAGGCACTGGTCTACCCGTGTATTTTTGCAGGCATTGGTCTACTCGTGTATTTTTGCAGGCACTGGTCTACCCATTTATTTTTGCAGGCATTGGTCTACTCATGTATTTTTGCAGGCACTTGTCTATCATTTGTTTTCTTTTAACACTGATCAGCTGTAAGGCGGCCCTTTGAAGCCCCACACCAAGAGTTTAAACAGTTTTTTTCCTTCTAGCCATCAGCTGAGACTCAGGAGGCAGCAATAGATTGGGGGTAGGGCCAAATAAAAGGTAAGAATAATATGAGGGTGGGGGGAGGCGGGGAGGCGGGGGGAGAACTGGTTTGGTGATGTCATATCGTCACCGCTAGCTGGTCAGTGGAACCGGGAGGAACCCACCATGGAGTAGGGGTGACATAATAGCAGTCTTTTAGTACTTGAGAGACTGTCTAGAGAAGTGGGGGTCAACTTATTCTCCAAAGCACTAGCGGATAGAACAAGAAGTAATGAATGGAAACTTACCAAGGAGAGATCCAAGCTAGAACTAAAGATAAATTTCATGACAGTTAGAACAATTCATCAATGGAATGGTTTGCCTCCAGAAGTGGGTGCTCCATCACTGGAGGTTTTTAAAAAGATATTGAAGAGCCATTAGGATCTCCTGCCATGGGCAAGGGGTTGCAATAGAAGACCTCCAAGCTCCCTTCTAACCCTATTATTCTATGTTCTATGAGTCAATTCTCTGTGATCCTTTGTCTACACTCTACAGGAAGCTCATTAGAGGGGAGATCCAACCCTATTATTCTATGTTCTATTGCTATCACGAATCTTCTTATTCATGGTAGTTCACTGAAGAGATTGAGATATTAGCTGCAGAACATGCTACTGGCTGCATTCCAGGGGTGTCAAACTCGATTTCATTCAGGGCCGCATCAGGATTGTGCTTGACCTGGGGGGGGCAGGGGGCATGGCCAGCTCAACATCACTCATACCCGGGGCACCTGTGGTGACCCGAGTGCTCTTCCAGCAAAAACAGGCTCCCAAGCTCTGTTTCTGGCTGTGATGGCCTTCTGCAACCCTTTACTAGTGAAAACAAGCCCGGGAGGGCCACATGTGGCCCACCCGAGCTCCGTTTTCACTGGCAGAGGCAATGCAGGCCGGTCCTTTGCTGTTTCCATGGCAGCTCCAAATTTGGCCCATGGGGTGCTTAGATTTGGCCTGTGGGGCTGCCATGGAAACAGCAAAGGCCTGGCCTGCATTGCCTCTGCCAGTGAAAACGGAGCTCAGGTGGGCCACCTGGTGAATCTGGCCCATGGGCCTTGAGTTTGACACCCCTGCTCCATTCCATTTAATTTAATCCAGAAGAGCAGTCTTCTAAATAAACACTTTTAAGACTATACTATGAAGTCAAGGTTATGTGGTATAGGTTCATCTGAAAAAAGGACCAGTGATGCACTAACATCAATAGAGGAAGAACATGTGCCTTTGTCACTTGTTTGGGTTTTTTAAAAAAGTTAATGGCAAACACAGTGGAGATTTGATGTGCCTCTAAGCTATCCTTTCTTTTAAAAAATCTAAAAAAAAATGTACCACTTTAAAGTTAATGTTTTATCTCTGAATTTGGGGAGTGTGGTTTTAGATGGCTGGAAGTGGACGGTATGCCACTGGCTGCCCTTTCTAAATCAAGTAGATATTTAATTATTTATTATGGGAATTTATATGGCTCCAACCCAGTGGTGAAATCCAATTTTTTTTACTATCGATTCTGTGGGTGTGGCTTGGTGGGCGTGGCTTGGTGGGCATGGCAGGGGAAGGATACTGTAAAAATCTCCATTCCCACCTCAATCCAGGGGAAGGATACTGCAAAATCTCCATTCCCACCCCACTCTGGGGCCAGCCAGAGGTGGTATCTGCTGTTTCTCCGAACTGCTCAAAATTTCCGCTACCAGTTCTCCAGAACCTGTCAGAACCTGCTGACTTCACTCCTGCTCCAACCCATCTTAATCAGATTGAATAGGTGGCTAAAGTCTGTAAAACCTGGAATATATAAAAGCAATAGAAAAAAACAATACAAGACACTGGGCAAAGAAAAACTTAATCAACCATAGCAGAAAACACAATATAAATTTCAGTTTGATTGCAGTTTTGGGCTTAGATCCAGAGTTCCTTGGGAAATGAAACTGTATAGCCAATAGAGTTGGGGGTCATACAGGAAAGAAAGAATCATCAAAAACCTACTGCCAAGCATGATTTTTCTCCCAGCTGGAAACTCTTCAATATCTAAAAAGAAGTCGTTTTTCAGGTTAAGGAACACTTTGGATTGTTTTTAAGGGACTGTATCTTTGGAAACCACTATTATAAAGCACCAGGTACATTAGCATGTCAATTGATTCCATTATTCCTACTAAACAATAGGAACCCAAGCAAACAAATAGCTTTCAAGTTCAAGAAATGAATTAAAATGTTTTTTTATTATTACAATAAACTTCTCTCCAAACAAAAATATTCTCAGGATGGCTCATAACAATGAAAAAGAAACCACTTATCTTATTTATTTGCTTAATCACTTAATTTGTAGAAAAGCTATTTTTATCTCGATTCTTTATTCCTGGGGAAATGTTAAAATATCTGAAAATGGGATCTGCCCTTCCACTTTTGCAAAATTGGAGGATGGGAAAGTTTCAAGGCAGGCAGGATGATGGTGGTGATTCATAGTGAGGCTTGTATGTCGTACGTTAATCTTTTGAGTTAGAATTTCCATCCAAATTTATTCCTCCCTTTTCTTTTTTCAGGAAGCGAAGCTGATTTTAGTTCATCGAGTAGTACAGGAAGCATTTCAGCTCCTGAAGTTCACATGTCTGCTGGTTCCGGAAACAAAAGATCATCATTTTCCCGCAAGTATGTCACAACATTTTACCCCATTTCATTTGGGTTATTTATAGTGAAGTGTGGACATTAGAAATATTCCTTGACTTACGGCCACAATTGAGCCCAAAGCTTCCGTTGCTATGCAGGACCATTGTTAAGTGAATTTTACAACTTTTCTTGCCACAGTTAAGTGAATCTAGCTTCCCCATTGACTTTGCTTCTCAGAAGGTGGCAAAAGTTGATCTTATAACTCTGGGATACTACAACATTCATAAATACATGCCAGTTGACAAGCATCCAAATCTTGATCATGTGACATGGGGATGCTGCAACGGTCATTAAGTATGAAAATTTTGAAAAAAGTATGAAAAAAATACTTTTTTTCAGTGCTGGTTTAACTTTGAACAGTCATTAAATGAATGGTTGTAAGTCAAGGACTTATCTGTATTAGAGCATTGAAGAGAAGGAAAATCATTTAAATGACCCCTTCTATCCATGCGTGTCTTCCACAGTTGCATCTGTGATCTGTAGTAGAAAGAGGAATCTAACATTTACATGAAAATTATTATCTTAAGATACTGTTAGGCACAGGATTCTCTGAAATCCATTTTTGTATTTCTGAGAGACCCTTTAAACATTGTTTCCATTTTTGGTTCATTTTCCTGCCTGTTTTGAAGCAGAGGACACCTGAAAGCTGAAGTTTAAAAAATAAAGTATGCTCAATGTTGTTCTTAAAATTAAGAAAACAGCCCCATCCCTCCCCAAAGCAGTGTAGGATTTAAAATATATCTCCGATGTGAGAGGGTCTCAGCCAGTGGTGGGTTTCAAATTTTTTTACTACCGGTTCTGTGGGTGTGGCTTGGTGGGCGTGGCATGGCTTGGTGGGTGTGGCTTGGCTTGGTGGGCGTGGCTTGGTGGGCGTGACAGGAGGATACTGTAAAATCTCCATTCCACCCCACTCCAGGGGAAGGATACTGTAAAATTCCCATTCCCTTCCCACTCCAGGGGAAGGATATTATAAAATCTCCATTCCCGCCCCATTCCAGGGGAAGGATACTGCAAAATCTCCATTTCCTCCCGATCAGCTGGTACTTGGGAGGAAGAAAATAGATGGGGGTCTAAATACCACCTCCAGTCAGAGGTGGTATTTACCGGTTCTCTGAACTACTCAAAATTTCCGCTACCGGTTCTCCAGAACTGGTCAGAACCTGTTGAATACCACCTCTGGTCTCAGCCACTTTTCTCAGTGTCCCATCAACTGCAGCTTTAGGACCTCTCAAAAAATATCAAAGGCAGCTTCAGGCCACTAAAAGATTATCCAAAACTCTCTTAAAGTTATAAAACTACAGCAGAACACTGATGTCATGGGTTCTGCACATTGATTTTATAACCCAACAAAGTGAATAATAAATAATAGAATGTAGAGAACAAGGAAACAGTTGGCCTTGTTCTCTTCACTATACTCTCTTAATGCCATTAACCCTCTGCCAGCACAACTTTCATCCCATCTGGTTTTGTCAGTTTGAGTAGGTGTTTTGTTGCATGCTGAAAAGTTGTGCAAAGTTGTGACTCCTTTGGGGCCACACAGCATTGAAAGCTACAGAAAGTATCAGGTTTATTTTATTTTATTTTATTATTTATTAAATTTGTGAAAAATCTCACCGAGGTTGGGAAATGCAAGTCTGAAACTTCTGTAAGTCCTCAGAAGTTTAACAACAATCCTGGAACTCTAGATAGTCCCCATCCAAATTCTAGCAAGAGCCTATTTTGATTGGCTTTCAGGCTCATTTTCCACTTCCACTGGGATCTTTTAACTTAATGGGTGACAAATACATCACAGCAAATGCTTTCATGAATAAATGGTCCATGTCAACAGCTAAGTGTTTTGAAAAGGACCAAAAAAATGTGAGTAAGAATGAAAGAATTCTTATTTTGTATTGCAAAGTAGGGTGTGGGAGATGCAGGCCTATAAGTGTTCATCCAGCAAAGTTGTATCTTCTAGCTGGGTGTGTCTGGCCTCAAAAAAATCAAGCAGGTTGAACCTGGTAGTAGCATTCAATGGAGTTGTAGGAGATGACTAAATTGATCTTGAGAGAGGGATCAAATGCATCATCAGTTATGAGTCCCTACAAGCCTACAAGAGATCTGTGTACAATCCACCGTGAATTCCTTATCAATCGCCAAATTGCTTTGGCTGTTAGTAGTTCAGATTCTTGTAGAAAGTTTAAGTTTACACTAAATCTTGATACCCATTTGAACTGCCTGGATCTCTGATTACCCTGGCGATTGATAGGAGGTTTTTTTTTACTATAACTTTATGGAAGATATTTTGCTTTGCTTTCTTTTAGGAAGTTTTTCAACTTCCCAGTGTAGCTTGTACCCTTGAAATATCCTATCCAAGGGCTAAACAAGAAGTTGAAAATGTCCTGAAGGAAATCAAAGGAAAGCAATGTCCATGTTGTTGTCAAGAAGACTTTATTATCTTTACAAGCTCAGTTCAAGGGAACTTTCACTTTTCAAGCCGCTAATATTGCATTCATTTGTTGGATTTTTCAGTTTTATGGCCAAGAGTTACTTTTTTCAGCTGCTGCTGATGATCTGTTTTACATTTAAACACACATGCTCATACATTCATACTATTTTCACTATGTTCTGGCCAAGTACAAATTGTGGTGATGATTTCCCCTCTTTCTAACAAAAATTCTTTTACAGTGAGAATTGGTTTGAATTACATGAAAAACATGGCAGTTTCCATTCCAATCCTTCTTTGTCTCAGAAGGAATTCTGGATGTTTGAGCTGGAGCTGTTTATCATGATGACAAATCCCAACAAACTAGTTGAGCCAAGGAAGCAAAAGGGGTCCTTGGTGCTGAGTTTAAACCAGAAATACTTTTTGTTGGGGATCTTGCCTGAAACTTATAACAAAGAAAATATATATTTAATTATTCCTGTATTAATAGCAGCTAGAATTGTATTTGCACAATATTGGAAAAGTGAAGAGATTCCTACTGAAGGGAAGGTTAGGAAGATTAGGAAAATTTTAGAATGTGCAGAAATGAATAGACTAACACTAGCAATTAAAGAGAAAGAACATTATTATATGATATGGGAAGTATTTTACCAATGGTTAGAGGGGGGGGGGGGAGGAATTGGAAATAAAGGAAGAAGACTATAAGAATAGAAAATATATTAAAACAGAGATAAAAATAAAATGGCAATTGATAATGAGTATGATGAGAATAACTATGCTTAATGTTATTATTGTATTTGTACTAGAAGATATGTTATGAAGGAAATGAAGAGTTACACAAGGTATAATTATTTAATGTATATAATTTGTGGAAGGATGTTGCACAGAAATATTTGTACTCAGACGACACACTGTTTAAGGAGACTCAGGGTGGCTTACAATGCGTTAAGCAATAGCCTTCATACTTTTGTATATACCTGCTTAGGGCTTTCGCCCCCCTTCCCCCCAAGCAGTGTTCTTTTTTTAATAAAAAGTCAGCTTATTGCCCCCACAATCTGGGTCTTATTTTACCTACCTTGAAAGGATGGAAGGCTGAGTCAACCTTGAGCCTGATGAGATTCGAACTTGCAATAATTGCAGGCAGCTGGTGTCACTTTAACACCACTTTAAGTTGCTGCGCCACCAAGGTTTTTATTAGTACCAAGGAAGCAAAGCAAGGAAGACAGAGATTAGGCTTTTACTTTTCCACCAAAGTCCTAATTTGCGTCCTTTCTAATGGAGCCTTTGAATCAATGAGCTAAACTCTGCCTGCCAAAAATATCTTGGCCATGCCATGAGTGCGGAACAGAGGCCCTATTTTCTTCCTAGTTTAAAATTGTCGGGGCAGCTTTTCTTTTCCCGCATGAGGGCCAGAGATTCATTCAGTGCAATGGTAATGCTATGTCTTCTACTTCCCTTCCTCCCCTCTCCTTTTCTTGAAACAAATGGGATGGAAGCCACTAACCTCTGTCTGGAGATGCGTCTGTGCTAAACACCCATGCCACCATCTGGATGATATAAAGTGTTCCTTGCCCTGGGTGGAGGAAACCAGTTCAAAGAGATCCTTAATTAAGACTTTCTGCTTCTTGGCTGCTGACTTCTCATCCAGGCGTTCTGCCTATTATTTGTCAGCTTATTTTTGTACTTCAGAAGATACGGTTTTAATTATTAGGCGTGGGGGCATGCACACACTCACACACACATACACAACCACACACACGCACAGAGAAAACTTTAACAGGCATGTGTAATTTGTTCAGTGTTCACATTACAGGCCTATCAGAATACAGTATTATAAATATTTATTTGATCTATAATTTTCCAGTGAATAGATTCTCCAACCAGTTGTCAAAGCAAAATCACATGGTTGATTACAGTGCCAATGCTATGATGTTGTAATGAAATATGCTTAGAAATAAAACATTTTTTTTTAAATGCTCTCTACATGGGGCTCCCCTTGGGATGCACCCGGAGGCTTCAGCTGGTACAGAATGCGGCCGCGCGGGGGATTATGGGAGCGACAGGGCGCTCCCACGTGACACCTCTCCTGCGTGTGCTGCATTGGTTGCCGGTTGACTTCCGGGTGCATTTCAAGGTGTTGGTAATCACCTTTAAAGCGCTCCATGGCTTAGGACCAGGGTACTTACGGGACCGCCTTCTGCCACCAATTGCCTCCCACCGGCCGGTTCGCTCCCACAGAGAGGGCCTCCTCAGGGTGCCGTCAGCCAGACAATGTCGGCTGGCGACCCCCAGGGGGAGAGCCTTCTCTGTGGTAGCCCCCACCCTCTGGAACGATCTTCCTCCAGAACTGAGAACAATTGCTGACCTCCGGACTTTTCGTCGGGCTCTGAAGACTTATTTCTTTCAACTTGCCGGACTTGCCTGATCCCTTCTATTTTTAAAAATTTTTAGAACTTTTATCTGTTTTTAAACTTTCAGCCTAATTTATATCTGTTTTAGTATGATTTTAACTTTTTTGTATTGGTTTTTAGTTGGCTGTTCACCACCCTGAGTCCGTCAGGAGAAGGGCGGTATATAAATTTAATTAATAAATAAAATAAATAAGTAAATGGTACTTTTAAGAAATCAAGAATCTCATCCTTTCAAAATTAGATTTGCAGTCAATAGAAAAAAAAAACCAGTGAAAGTATGCTTACATACGTGCCTGAATAGACCATGGATATTTACAATCGTGGCTTTGTCTCTGGTGACCTCTGCACACTGTCATTTAGAGCAATTATTAAATAAAAACAGGCATGCAACTCTAAATCAATGTTTCCCAATCTCAGCAATGTTAAGACCTTCGACATCAACTTTCAGAATTTCCCAACTAGCAACCCTACTTTTTTTTTCAAGAAAACTTTGAAAAATGGCAAAATGTACCGTGCTTCTTTTTACCAAGTCTTTGATTATTGGAATGAACCTGATTTTAATGTTTAATTTTGATGTTAACTGCACTGAGTTTCCTGTTATTCTTTATATTTTGCATATTTTGTTATTTTTAATCAATCTTTACCAATTCACACAACCCGGAAGGTGAAATATAGATTAAATGATTAAATACAAAAATACGATATATCTACCAACAGAAGAGAGTATATGTAGCTCAGAGTTGAACTGTGGGATCCTTGTTGATCTCTGAGCTTGGTGGTTTTCTTGCAGATGTTCCACTACCAAACTAGGTAACTTCATCCATGCCAGTAGTTAAGTGATGGTGTTACTTAGTTTGGTAATGAAACATAGTAAGAAAACGACCAAATTCAGAGATCACTAGGGACCCCTTAAATAAACCTGTTTTTGTGTGTCCGTGATCCACTAAACCAATTCAAAGCATCCCGAAAACTTGTTAACATTTCACAAGATGTCAGCAGGGTTATGTGAAATTTCTGCATAAAATGTTGAATGTCTTGCATCAATGCTCACACAATTTGGAAAGTCCCAATCGGTAGACTATTGTACTGGTTTCACCCTGATTGCCATATTAAAATCCTTGGGGAGTCTACACAGGTAAAATATTCCTTACCACCCAAAGGTGCTTTTTCAAGAGGCAATTGGACTTTCTGGTTTTTCTTTGGAAGACATTTCGCTTCTCATCCAAGATGTTTCTTGGATGAGAAGCAAAACGTCTTCAAAGAAAAAACCGGAAAGTCCAGTTGCCTCTTGAAAAAGCACCTTTGGGACCACCATGACCTGGATGGCTGAGAATCTCCAGACATTTAGCTATTCCTTACTACATTTTTAATTCAACAGGGTGGACAATTTCACAAGGCATGACATCAATTCTCATCATATACTCCCTTCACAAGATAAAGATTTCTTTATCTTTCAGATGGTGATCTGTTTTCCAAAATACTTTATGAATTCCTAGTTTGTGACACACAGATCAGAGCCCGTAAATTGTCCAGGTGCCACCATTCAGAGTTTTAAACTCTGATGGCTTTGTTCCCAGTCCAAAAGCCTTTCTGTTATATCATATCAACTCTGTATCAGTTAATAATTTCTGTATTTGCAACCACCAGGTAGGAACTCTGTGAATCCACATTTACAAATTTTAAAAAGGAAAAGTTGACTTATTGTAAAAGTCTCATGGACTGGTTCAATAAACCACTTAATCTATGGGTATATAATTAATTGGCATACATTTGTGTGTGAATAAAACAATAATGTGGGGAGCACGGTGGCTCAGTAGCTAAGACGCTGAGCTTGACAATCAAAAGGTTGGCAGTTCAGTGGTTCGAATGCCTAGTGACGCATAATGGGGTGAGCTCCCGTTACTTGTCCCAGTTTCTGCCAACCTAGCAGTTCAAAAACACATAAAAAATGCAAGTAGAAAAATAGGGACCACCTTTGGTGGGAAGGTAACAGAGTTCAGTGTGCCTTTGGCATTTAGTCATGCCGGCCACATGACTATGGAGACAACTTAAGACAATGCTGGCTCTTCGGCTTTGAAATGGAGATGAGCACCGCCCCCTAGAGTTGGGAATGACTAGAACATATGTGCAAGGGGAACCTTTACCTTTAAAACAATAACTGAGAAGAAACTGATAATTTAAAAGATTTGCAAGTGACATCTTGAAAGAGAAATTCTTCCTTAAGTGAGAAAGAATACAGTAAATGTCTCTGCTAACTGCATTGATTCAAAATAAGCATTTTAAATATGTATGCTGCCTGGTTAATGATAAAAGTGACCCAAAGAGATCTTGGTAATTATTGTCAAAAGTAATCAGTAAAAACTGTCAAAGCTTCATGTCTTTTTTTTCAATATGACGTATTGTAACCCATTGTTGACATTGTTGTCTCTTTTAGCCGGGGGCCTCATGTCCGCAATCATGGTTCCTTGCCTTATAAGTCTGGGTCCAGCCCTCCAACCACAGCCCGTGAAAAGGACTTCTTGTCGATGCTGTGCAAAAATCAATTGAGTCCTGTCAGTCCCCATCAGAATTATGGTGCCTCTTCAGCCAGCAGCAGCAATTCCGGTTCATACAAGGGAAATGATAACAGCCCGACTTTTAGGCAAGTGAACTCCTCCATAATATTTATCTCCTTGCTATCCTACCACTTCCCAAATCTTTAAACTCTTTCATCTCTAGCTGCCACTGGAGTTCCTCCAGGGCACATTTTTTCAAGCCCATGAAATCTCTTGATCTTTGAGTTGCTTTGTTTTGAGCATTTGAACAAGCTCTTCTATTTTCTTTTTTCTCCTCCCCTGGGAGGAAGGAATCTTTCAAAAGGTCACATTCCTAATTTAATGTCTGTGTTAACTATTTCTCTTTCCTTTTGAACCCATCTCCCTTGTGTGATCCGACGTAATCTAACACCATTTTCCATTCCTTGGCCTGCATCTGCTTCAGAAAAAAAAAAAAATTCCATTGTGTGGAGCTGCTCTTAAGTTCGACTATCTCTGCCCCTACTTGACCTCTTCCTTTGGTTGTTCGTTCTGAAGTTTTTACCAGGAGCAAATGTGTAGCTTCTGCCTTCAAGTGTGATTAGTCCTTGGACTCTTAAACATTTACAAGAAATAGAGTAAGTGGGTTGTAGCTACTATGATTAACATACAGTGGCTTGTTGAGCTATTGGACATTAAGGATTTGAATAATGTAATTTTGGTGTGCTTAAGGCAAGACTTTATTGTGGTTTTTCTTTTTTAAAAAAAGGAAGAGAAAACTTGTCTTTTCTGTTGAAGCCAATTCCTCATTGGAAAGTGTTTAAAATTGACCTGCTATCTCCCAAAAATTAATCCAGATATCCAGATTTCAAGAATTGTTTCAACCCAATCTGGCATTAAATCAATCTTTTTCTCTTTCTTTCTTTCTTTCTTTCTTTCTTTCTTTCTTTCTTTCTTTCTTTCTCCCTCCCTCCCTCCCTCCCTCCCTCCCTCCCTTCCTTCCTTTCTCATCCTCCCTCCCTCCCTTTCTTTCTTTCTCTCCCTCCCTCCCCCCACCTCACTTGTGTGTGAGAGAGAGAGAGTGGAGGAGAGGTCTTCAAAAAAAAAAAAAAAGCAGCCAGTTCAGTAGTGCTTACTTTGAGGTAAATGCATATTTTATGATTTGTGGACTTTAACTTCCAGAATTACTGGCTGCAGAATTCTGGGAACTGAAATCCACATATCTTAAAATTGCTAAAATTGAGAAACACCAGCATATAGGAATGCAATTAAAGTCACCTATGCAATACCACACAATTCTGCAAGCATAACAAACTTTTCCCTACTGCAGGCGGCCAGTACGATACAATTCTTGCGGTGAGAACCATGGGATTAAGCCACCCAGTCCAGAACAGTACCTGACCCCTCTCCAACAAAAGGAAGTTACAGTGAGGCACCTGAAAACAAAACTGAAGGAATCAGAGAGCAGACTTCAAGAAAGGTAAAAGTTCTGGCTAGAAACAAAGGCTAGAAGGCAAAGCTTGTTTGAACGTTTGTGATTAGGCTATTTTCCATTATCTTCTAGACAGATGTCAATTATAAACGTAAATTACAGATTTTCTAAACAGTGTTTTGGAAGCTTAAGTAACTAGATTGAGAGACAGATAATTTCAGAAGGGAAAAATCAACATTGGAGAGATAAATAGATACATGTATTTTACTCAAAAGGCTCTGAATTTGTAGCACCTCTAGATAAATATTGAGAAAGACTAAAGACCTTTGGTTGATCTAGTGCTGTAAACCAGTAGTAAGCAATCTTGTACCCTCTTACTTTAAATGTCTAAAATAAAATATTGTGGAAATTGTTGTCCAGAATATCTGAAGGATCTCAGGTTGCCTTGTTAGAAGGAATGTCCTTCAGACACTGGAAACATGGAGACTGTTTGGAAAGATGGTTTAATGGTGGACAGGACCACATGGTTTTGAGGTCCTGGGCAGAAAAGGCGATCACACATTTCAAGATGTTGGGTAAAGGAGAAAAGGGGCAAGATGCTGAGAGTGCCCCTTGCTGAGTTTTATACCCTCTGTTGGGCGCCACCTTAGTGTTTTATGTTCCTGTATAAGAAATGTATCCTGATTGGATGTCAGACTTCCAGGGGTGGGAGGTCTTAGCTAACGCTGTAGGTTGTCTCCCAGGCTTGCTTGACCCTGGCTCAGGTCTTAATGGCCCATTGACAAAGGTGGGGGAAGAATGAGTGAGCTGGCTCAGGCCTTAATAGCCCATTGACAAAGGTGGGGGGGGGGATGAATTTCTGCTTCCCTTTTAGGGGGAAATATTCTGCCCTTTTTAATATTTCCTAAAAATATTTCATTTTCTAGGAGGGGGTGGATTTTAACATCCTACAGACTATTCACCTGTTCATACAGATTTAGACGGACTTATATTTTAGATAAATTTACAGAAGTGAAACTTGTATGTATCGTATCACCTCCAGTTCCTCTTTCCCAATACAAGTCACCCCTTCTAATTCTATTTTGCAAAATAATGGGATTATCAAAACTGCAGCAAAACGTGACAACTGCAGTGAAATAGGTAGTTTTGGCAAGTGAAATGTACCCACAGGAAAGGGGGTTACGAGAAAACATTGGGAAGAAAAATATTTGTAGATGATTGCCTGCTTTAAGCTGGGGCAAGCAGCAATTTAGGAAAAAGTTCCTGTTGACTGTGAAAAACACTTGCCATGTGATCTATGTTATTCTGTCCCCAAACAAAAGAAAAGAAAAACCCTCTCCACTGTCCTACAGCTTCCTCATTAATCACCATGTTTTTAATCCTCAGAGCTGGAATCTGAAAAGAGCATAACTTGGGTTTTTTCCCCCTCTTTAGAGAAAGCGAAATCAAGGAACTTAAATCTCAACTGGCACGCATGCGGGATGACTGGATTGAAGAAGAATGTCATCGCGTGGAGGCCCAGCTTGCCTTGAAAGAAGCACGGAAGGAGATTAAGCAACTCAAGCAGGTCATTGAAACGATGAAAAATAGCTTGGCTGAGAAAGACAAAGGAATTCAGAAGTATTTTGTGGACATCAACATCCAGAACAAGAAATTAGAGTCTTTGCTTCAGAGCATGGAATTGGCCCAGAACGGCTCTTCTCGTGAGGATCAGAGCTTAGAATATGAATGCGACTTGTCACCTGACAAATCTTTCAGCATGAGTACAACTTATTCCAAGACGGAAGACAGCATGTTCACAGAGAACCATTCGGTGGAGGCAGATAGCGGCGTACTGCTCAGTGATGACGTTGCGAATGGGAATGACATTTTTGAAGAAACCATGTTTGCTACCACTCCTGAATTTGGTCACCCGGCTCTTTTTACATCTTCTACTTTCAACCATCTGGATCTGGTACAAAGCCTAGGCAACTCCCAAGTAGAGGATGACAATCATAGTGAAGCCATGGAACAAGCTGTCCAGGCTGATGTGTTGCTATACAGGTCAGGCATGGAGCAACTGATTGAGAACATATTCAAGGCACAGGATGTTTGTCCAATCAACTCATCTCCTGTTTTGGTGGAATCCAGTGTATCTCGTCCTGAAAATATCTCAGACTTGCTGGTGGATTTGACACCCACAGATCCAAATTCGGCTATCCTCTTATCTCCACTGGAACCCATGCCCAGGGCTGTGGATTCTCGCTATTACAAAAACCGAGTCATGAAGGAACTGGATTTCATAGACTATCACACCACAACCCTTGGGAATGTGACAAAGATGTCTGAGGGGAACATTGTCAAAAGGTATTGGAGCAGCAACTTCCTCATAGATCTGTTGGCCATTGGTGCCCCCATTGTGCCAACAATCATGTGGATGTTTAGTACTAGGAGGGGAGGAACAATTCCTATCTTCACTTTTGGAGCATTGTTTCGTGGCTGTTGCTTGCTGGCCTTGAATTCTCTTCGTCAAGAACCGGTTATTCTTCAACGTTAGATATCACTGTCTTGAATGGTGTGCCAAGAGATTGTATTCTGGTGGATATATAGTGAGGCCATTTTAAAAAAAAAAGTGGTGTGCATCCTGGTGAATCTGCCTGTTTTGCTCCTAAATGTTTGATTTGCACTATATTTAATTGAGAACATGTTTGTTGTTTGAAATGGAAGGCAAACTATTGATGGCATGGAGACATGTTTCCATTAAGTGTATACACAAGTGCATTTATAGCGCATGATCAGCACTTTCCATCCTGTGGTCGGATGTATGGATTGTGATACCAAATGTGTTCTGATGTGAGGGTCAGGTTCATTTTTTCAAAGGCAGCATATATAGTCCCAGCATGTGTTGTCTACGCTTCTTAATGGCACAATTGTGATGCAGTCATGCTCGCATTCCATTCATCTTGTGTACCCAGGGATCATAACCAAATCTGCCCCCCCCCCCCCACAAACCAGTGTATTCATGTAGATGGGTGGGAATCTTGAATTGTGTTATTTTGTTTATAAATATGGCTGTGAATATATTTTACGGAGATTTGTCTGAAGTCTTAAATGAAGTCTTACTGGAAGTGTAATGTTAATCTATGAAGGAATATTTAAAATGTGTGATGTATTAACTTATTTTTCCTCTTGTTTAATAATCTTTTCAAGAAAGCAAAGACCCTTTGAATCACATGTTGTAAATAAAGCATGCTGAAACTGAAGTGGTGTGTTTGTGGTAGCTACCTATGGCACAGTTCAACAGATTTTATGCTGTTATCCACATAGAAGCTTTAGAGATTTCCTCTGGTATTTGAAGTAGTGACTACATATTTTTCGGAGTATAAGACACACTTTTTTCCCTCCTAAAAGAAGCTGAAAATTTGGGTGCGTCTTATACTCCAAATGTAACCTCACACAGTGCCCAAAATGGCTACCTGGAATAGTTGCTGCCTTCTCTTACCCCTTCTGTGCTTTGTCTGCTTTAGTCACTGGAGCTCCCTCCGAGGATCAGCTGAGCTTTTGAAGCTGTTTTTCAGTCCCAACGTGAGCAAAGCGATCTTCTGTGCTTTGCCTGCTTTTCTAATCGCTGCTTCCTCCGACAATCAGCTGTGCTTTAGAAGCATAGCCCCAACCAGCCCCAACTTCAAAACCAGCAAGCGAACTAATGTGCTGAAACTGACCCCCAACCAGCCCCAACTTCAAAACCAGTGAGCCAACTAATGTGCTGAAACTGACCAGGCTAAGGACTAACCAGAATTCCCACCCCCCTATTTTCCTCCCCAAAAACTAAGGTGCATTTTATACTCCGAAGAATACAGTAATCCTCAATTTCACACGGATTGTGTGTGTGTGTGTGTGTGTGTGTGTGTGTGTGTGTGTGTGTATGTGTGTGTGTGTGTTTTGGGGGTGTCATAAATTCTCTGGTAATTGTTAAAAACAAAAGCAATAGTAGAACTTTTGAGGATTAACCACTACTGGTAGTCCACAATGTAGACTATTCATTAAGCTTGTTCAAAATTATGACAATGATGAAAAAAGTAACTTGTGGCCAGTCCTATGATCATTGCAGCTTCTCCGTGGTCACATGATCAAAATTCAGGCACTTGGCAACCAGCATGCATTTATGACATTGTCCACATCTCAGGATCCCACAATTGTCATTTGCAATCCTCCCAGCTGGCTTCCGACAAGCAAAATCAATGGGGAAAGCTGGATTTGTTTAATGGACAATAAATGACCATGGTGATTGGCTTAATAACCACGGCATAAAAGGCTGTAAGATCAGGTGTGATTCATTGAATGACCACCTCACGTAGTCATCATAAATCAAGGATTTACAAGTACTTGGAACCTTAGAACCTCTTTTGCTTGGGGAATTTCATTCCTTTTGTAGCAATTTTTGTAGAATTTTATCTTGAGAGAAGGTTTCTGCCCTTCTCTGTCCACTTCACTGTACCTGTCATAATTTAGTTCTGATCTTTCCTTAGTTACAATCATCCCGTCTTCTTATACCATCTCCATCCATTTCTCCTTGGAGAGGGATTTCTTTGCAGGAACGTTTAGATTTCTGTGGGTGATTACAGATGGAGAATGAAAGGGACTGGTGTACAGTGTTTTTACACACATTCTTTAGTCAAGGATCACTTTTAAAAAATCATTTGGGGAATGCAAGGCTACCCAGTCATCCAAATGCTCCTTGCTTGTATTTTTCATTTTTAAAAGCAGGAAAGTTCACATTTTGGCAAATAAAATAATGGTTACAACTGCATTTTCATTTCCATTTTCATTCAAACTACATTTTCTACCAAGACATGTATTCTAAAACATGATGGTCAATTATCACTTATTTTACACTGCAAGAACAACTCTTAAGGGTGAGAAGCTTTAAGACATCCTAATGTTAGATCATCATTCTTGTATTTGCTACTCAACTATTTGGGGGGGTTGGTTTTGCAAGAACACAAATGCATATCCCAGGCCTAACCCTATTCACCATTTTCAGTTTTCCTAATTTTGGTTCTCCCATTGCTACTGGTAGTATATTTTTACACTACAATAAACCAGTTCTGAGCCATTTAGCTATTTTTGCATCTGCCTGGCACTGCACACCCAAGGGTGGGCACTAAGGCAGTCAGGTTGGAGAAAGCTAATTTAGGAATCAATGACCTGAATTAGAGACTAAACCATATGAAGAGCAGCTGCAGGTTTGGGGTCTGGCTAGTCTAAAAAAAGAAGAATTAGAGGCGACATGATAGCAATATTCCAGTATTTGAGGGGCTGCCACAAAGAAGAGGGTGTCAAATTATTCTACAAAGCACCAGAGGGCAGGGCAAGAAATAATAGTTGGAAATTCATCAAAGAGAGAAGCAACCTGGAATTAGGGAGAAACTTCCTAACAGTGAAGACAATTAACCAGTGGAACAGCTGGTCTTCAGATATCATGGACTCTCTATCACTTAAAGGTTTTTAAGAGACTGGATTGTCACTTGTCTGAGATGGTTCAGGTTCTCCTGCTTAAGTAGGAGGCTGGACTAAAAGTCCTCCAAGGTCTCTTCTCTTCTCTTCTCTTCTCTTCTCTTCTCTTCTCTTCTCTTCTCTTCTCTTCTCTTCTCTTCTCCTCCTCTCTCCTCTCCTCTCCTCTCCTCTAAATCCTTGAGGAGATACAGCCAATTGCTTTCACAATTGTAATCAGAAGCCCACTGTTTAACATGCATATCCTTTAGAGCCAATGCATGTAAAAAGGGCAGGGCTTTTTATCACACAGTTGGGATTGTGACTTTTGGTCTCATTTCTTGTCTTTAAAGAATACAGCAAGAAAAGGTTTGGTGAATCTTCAAATTCCACATCATTGGTAGAAAACCTTTAGGAAACAAAATCTGCATTTTCTTGAACAGTGGTAAGTTATGGTTTACCAACTAAGATTAGAGATTTAAAGACACTTTATTTGTCCCAAATATCCTCAAAAGTGTCTAATTTCTCTTGCTTCAGTACCTCTGCCCACTTGCTTCTCAGGATAAGAAATTCAAAGCAATATTATCTTTAAGAAATGATCACCAGATTGAGATTCCATATGAGCAATACCTATGCAAAGAATAGCATATTCTTTGCATAAGCGACTAAGTGAAGAAAAATGTATTTTGAAGCAATCTGTGCTTTCATAGGCTTTATGTGTATTTCTCTTTAGCCAGGTTCTTCCTACATAAACCAAAATTTTTATGCAGCCCTAGTTCAGTGAAATCACAATCCACTAGTTTCTAGGCTTTTTTTCTGGCAGCCAGCAAACACTCTGCTGCCCATTGGGACACTAAATAGATCTATTTCGGATTTATAAGTCCTCAACAGTTAGCTACACCCTCATCCCATGTATCCTCCCTGTAAAGATACAGTATTTGTTTTTTTTTCCCTTTTCATAGGCTTTATGTGTATTTCTCTTTAGGCAGGTTCTTCCTATGTAAACCAAGATTTTTAAGCAGCCCTAGTTCAGTGAAATCTCATTCACTAGTTTTGAAGCTTTATCAGACATCAAACCAGACATTTTGCTGTCTGTTGTTTCACTGAACTATGGCTGCATAAAGATCTTGATTTACGTAGGAAAAACCTGACTGAGAGAAAAATACACATAAAGACCTACGAAAAGAGAATAATATAAATATAAATAATATAAATATAAATATAAATATAAATATAAATATAAATATAAATATAAATATAAATATAAATATAAATATAAATATAAATAAATATAAATATAAATATAAATATAAATATAAATATAAATATAAATATAAATATAAATATAAATAAATAATATAAATATAAATATAAATATAAATATAAATATAAATATAAATATAAATATAAATATAAATATAAATATAAATGGACAGTAGCGGCTGTGGTGGGGAATAGGCAAAAGAAAGTCATTTTGTCTGTGTTGTGGCCCCGTCCTCTGAGCCTATCCCATTGGAGGAAGGAAGCTCTGAGCAGGAGGAAGAGGAGCCAGCCAGATCTCCCAGCGCCCCCCCCCCCCCCGGCACCGTCTCAGGTGCCAGCTGAAAGAGAGCCAAGTAGTGGGGAAACAGGTGTCTCAGATGAGAGTGAGGGAGAGACGTCATTCCTGGACGCACGCCAAAGAAGGCGAGAGAAACGATTACTGCAGCTGCGGAGACTCATGAGGGAATAGACCTGAGTCACTGGATTGGAGTCACAGGATCAATGCGTCACTGGACCACACCCAGAGAGACTATATAACAGACAGAGGGGTGGTAATGATCTCTGTGATGAACAAATTATACTATATTGGTTAGGCATTGGAGTTTACAAGCTGAAGCTGATCAGAGACTTTGCTGAATATTTGTGGTGCTTTTCTTTCTGTATACTATTAAAGTCCTTGGCAGACGGTGTGCATATCGCTGCCAAGTTTGAGATAAGAACTGTGGAGTGTGCCAAGTGCTTCCTTAACCCTCGACTGGCTGTGTTTTTGTGGGTCTCTGAAAGGGGGGACAGATCAGTCTGGGACAGAGTTGTAGACCTTGGCAGTGCCCATGGTGGCTGATAACAGGGTGAGGACAGAGGAAAGGAAAACGCCAGGGAGCTCAAGGGCAAGCAGGCAGGCATTCAGGCTGGCCAGAAGAGGGGAAGAAAGGGGTGACAAGATGCCAAACTAACCTTAGTTGCCCCATAAAATCAACCCAATTTCATTCTTTGGTTTTCTTTCAGCTGAAACTACAGCCAAAGCATGAGTTTGGTAGAAGTTCCAGAATGAAATGATTTGTTTCAAGTTCAAAACATCTTTTCTATTTTATTCTCTTCTCCCTCTCCCCCAAGACGTAACCTTTTTTTTTTTTACTCTCCTTCCTCCAGATGGAGCAGGTGGCTAGAACAACATTGCTGGAAAGTTGATTAATGGCATTACCAGTTGTTAATGAGTGATATTATTACAAGCCATTGAAATATATATTTCACTCTCCTGTGTATGTAGTCTTCAATTTGGATAATCAGCGGGTCTCTTTATTGATATAAGTTCTTCAAAACTGCTTTTCAAGCAGTAGTCTGAATCTTATGTTGCCAATATTCTGTGTTCTTACTCTGACTGTATTAACAATTTTCCCCTTGGAAGTTGTTTTTCATTGGATTCCATTGAAACTAAAAAAAAAGAAACTTAAATACCATTACTTTCAATGAAATTCAGTCATATCTAGGTTTATTCCCTGAACGGATATTCATTTTTTGAGCTTTATTCAAATAATTGCAGCAATTAACTAACATAATCTTACATTCTGTTATTTAGATTCCCCCACTTTAGAGTCTATTAAAGATTCAGATCAATGTGCCTAATCTCTCATATAACTGAATACTACAAAAGTTAAGTACGTAGTAAGCAACAATTTGCGTATCCAACTCCTTTTGAGAAGTACACACTAAGAGTAAAAAAAAATAACATAAAAACTGGTACTCCTAATCCTTTGGCATTGCATGAACATCAACTGGAAAACTTTTTAATACAGAAAACTTACTTCCGTTATAAGAGATTTAGAGAACCCTTATTTTTGCTTTTATGACTGGTGGATAAGAAAGGAGGACAAGAGACTTAATCATGGAAGATTCCTGAACAAGCTATGAAAATAGGATTCATACAAAACTTTCAAGATTTGATTTTGACAAGTACCTAAGAACTGGATCATCTTGCTATATTAAGATACTGGAATAATTTATTCCAGGCAACAATAAAGAAATGCTCATTTTTCTCTTTAGAAAATCTTACCTCATATCGATTGATGGCAATTTATATTTATTTTCAGAATTAAGGATGCTTGGCCTGGAAGCAGTAATCCTTAAGTGACCAAGAAATATGTTTATGCATATACCTTGTGCTACTTCCTATTTGCCTCCAATATTTTTATTTATTTAAAAAGTTTATATAGTCATCTATCTTTAACAACTCTGGGCAGCTCACAACAGAACAATAAAAAAAAACATAAAACAGCAAAAAGATCAGACAAAAATAAAAACTTTAATTATCTCCTTAAGATGCTCCTTAAGATGATCCTTGTGTCGTTCCTTTCTTTCCTATGCTGAGTAAAAAGCCAGGTCTTGATGGCCTTCCCAAAAGCTAAAATGGGGAGGGGGTTGTTGAATTGTTGGGGAGAGGGCATTCCCAGGGTTAGGGATGGCCTTGGTGAAGGCATCCTTCTGAGGCCCTATTAAGTGGAAGGATTTCAGGGAAAGGCTCTAGAGCAGGAATGTCAAACTCGCATTGTCACGTTGTCGTCACATGATGTATCACAACTTTTTTCTCCATCGCTAAACTGGGGTGGGCGTGGCCAGCAGGTGACGCATCCAGCCCGCGGGCTGCAAGTTTGACACCCATGATCTAGAGGGTGCCTATTGTATCTTATCTAATGGACACACAGATATTCTTAGATAGAAGTGGTTCTGCAAATAACCAGGTCTCCTGCCATGTAGGGCTTTTAAGATAACCAGCTCATCAAATTGGACCAAGAGAAAAACTGGGAGCGAGTGCAGGTCATAGAGGTATACAAACTTATTGTCACCTAAAGGCCACTGAATTCTGGACCAGGTGCAACTGCCCTTGAAGTGGCCTTCAAGGGCAGCCCTATATAAAGTGCATTCCACTAATCCAAATGGGAAGTGACTAAGACAAGAGTGATCATGAGCAAGGACTCTCAGTCCAGGAAAGGATGCAATTGGGGCACAAGATAGATCTGCACAAAGCCCACCCACCGCTCCCACCCACGTTTGCCATTTGCTCAACCAGAAGCTGAGTCCAGGAGGGCAAGCAGGGGATTGCAACCCGGTTCAAGTGAAATATTAATATCACATTACAAAGCCTTAGTTTTATAATGTTTTGGTCCCCACATTACAAAAAAGATGTTGAAACTTTGGAAAAAGTGCAAAGAGCAACTATGATTAAACGGTTGCAGGAATTGGTTAATTCCTGCAACCGGAAGGTCTAGAGAAAAGAAATCTAGGTATAACATGATAGTAGTATTCCAGTATTTTCCAGTATCTACGAAACAGCCTTCTGCCACTGATAGCCTCCCACTGGCAAGTTCGCCCTCAGAGAGGGACTCCTCAGAGTGCCGTTGGTCAAATTATGTCGACTGGCGACACCCGGGGGAGAGCCTTCTCTGTGAGGGTTCCTGCCTTTGGAATGAATTGCCCCCAGAGATATGAAGGATTCCCGACCTCCGTACCTTTCGTCATGCCCTCAAGACCCTGCTATTCCATCAGGCGGGGTTGACCATTTAAATGAATTTTAATTAAGTATTTTAATTCTGGGGTTTTTAACTAAATTGGGCCAAACTGTTTAATATTTTTAATTTTTAATTTATGGTGTTTTGTGTTTTTACTTAGGCTGGGCACCGCCCTGAGTCCTGCGGGAGAAGGGCGGTATAAAAATATGATCAAATAAATAAATATAAATATAAATATAAATATAAATATGAATATAAATATAAATATAAATATAAATAAATATAAATATAAATATAAATATAAATATAAATATAAATATAAATATAAATATAAATATAAATATAAATATAAATATAAATAAATAAATTTGAGGGGATGTCACAAAGAAGAGGGGCTCAACTTATCTTCCAAAGCAACAGAAGGCAAGACAAGAAACAATGGATGAAAACTAATCAAGAGAAAGCACCTGGAATTAAGGAGAAACTTCCTAGCAGTGAGGACAATTACCGTATTTTTCAGAGTATAAAACACACCGGAGTATAAGATGCACCTTAGTTTTTGGGAAGGAAAATAAGAAAAAAGCTGATTGGCAGATAGATCGGCCTCCCCCAATCAGCTGTTCCCAGAAGTGAATTTTAGCAACAGGTTGGTTGGTTGTGAGCTCTGTGCCTTGCTTTTTTTTTTTGTTTTTCTGCCTCTGAAACTTCTGAAACTGTTTCAGAAAAAGCTTTTTATCTGCCTCTGAAACAAGAGCCTCAGGAAAAAAGTCTCTGAAGCTGTCTGGGGCTTTTTTCCTGAAGCTCTGTCTGGGGGCTTTTTTCCTGAAGCATGTGTTTCTGATGCTTTTTTCAGCCTCTGAAACCTCCGTTTGAGAAGCTGGGCGGGGCTACATTCGGAGTATAAGACGCACCCAGATTTTCACCCTTTTGGAGGGGGGGAAGGTGCATCTTATACTCCGAAAAATACGGTAACCAGTGGAACAACTTGCCTTCAAACGTTGTAGGGGCTTCATCACTGGAAGTTTTTAAATAAAGATTAAACAGCCACCTATCTGAAATGGTATAGGGCAGTGATGGCTCACCTTTTTGCCGACGCGTGCCAAAAGCAGGGGGAGCGCAGTGAGGTCGCCCATGTGTGTGCCCCACCCATAATTCAATGCGCCCCACCCCTACGCATGTGCCCCACCCCTTTTAGCACATGAGGGCACAGTGGGCCCAGTAGGCCCATTTTTCACCCTCCCCAGGCTCCAGAGGCTTTCTAGGAGCCTGGGGAGGGAGAAAACAGCCTTCCCCACTCCCCCGGAGGCCAGAAACAGCCCATTTCCCAACTTCTGGTAGGACCGAAAAGGCCAAAAATCAGCTGGCCGGCGCACACGTGCTCTGGAGCTGAGTTACAGCAACGCTCGCATGCCAACTAATACGGCTCCGTGTGCCACCTGTGGCACCCGTGCCATAGGTTCGCCATCACGGGTATAGGGTCTTCCACTTTGAGCAGAGGGTTGGACCAGAAGACCTCCAAGGTCCCTTCCAGCTTCTATTCTGATTGAAGTCACCATCATTTGAGGGGCCAAAAACCTAAAGCCACTCCATTTTGTGACGGTTGAGCCCATGTAGACTGTTACAGCCTCCAGGCTCTTGGACAGCACAATAGCATTACTTTCCTGGCCCAGGAAAGCAATTTATAACTGAGTATTCTCAGTATACTGATGACACCATTTCTCATGCTGTCAGATGACCTCATGCAGCAGTTTCATTTCGATGTTAAAGAGTAGAGGGAAAATACCCAAGCTCTGAGGCTCCCCACATGCTAGGGTATGGCCTCTTCTTGTTCACCAACTGGAACCAGAAAGAGATAAAGGAGGGTTTTGTACTCCCCTCAAATAAAAAGGTTGGAAACCATATCACATAAAATCTCTCTTACTGTATTTTTGGAGTATAAGACGCTCCGGACTATAAGACGCACCTACCTTTTTTGATGAGGAAAACAAGAAATCTGCCTCTGCCTCCCAGCAATTTTGCCTCGTTGCAGCAAACAGCAAATAGCCCGCTTTACTTTCATTTGTTTTCAACATAGCTTGATTAGCACAAGAAAAAATAATATGCTCCCAGCTATTTACCTCCTTGCAGCAAGCAGCAGAGGCCCGTGCAGCAATAGGCAATGGTAATCCCTGCAGCCTGAAACAGCTGAGTCAAGAGGCTGATCCAACAATCAACTTGTGCTAATTAGGCTGTACTGAAGCTGAAATGGGTTGTTTCTTCTTGCTGCAAGGAGGTAAATTGCTGGGAGGCAGATGCCAAAGGGTGGGGGCCAGCGGGTGAGTGGGGTTACATTCGATGTATAAGACGCATCCAAATTTTCACCCCCTTTTAGGAGGGGGGAAAGGTGAGTCTTAAACTCCGAAAAATTACGGTAATTTTTTCCTATTTGAAAACAAGCATCTAATTCTGAAACAGATATGCCAGAGACACAAAGCAAAAAAGTCAACATCACCACGGGTGGCATTAAGAATTTACTCTCTCTTCTGTGCATAATGCCGTCTGTTCAGTCAGCTTCTTCACAAAATGAACCGAGGCACTTGGTAGTGTAGCAAAGGCAAGAATTGTGGGAGCAAAAAAAAAAAAAAAGGGCAAAGACTTTGTTTAAAATCATTTAATTAGTCTTTTCAGTAATAAGCGTAATAGACAATAGAATAGATTGCCATCATTCAACTATTTACACCTCTTTTTTTTTTTAACTTTAGCTTCCAAAACAGGCAGCTGAAGAGGTTAGGTAGCAGTATCTCTTTGCAAGGAATGCAATGGGATCCGGCTTCAGCAGAAAACCCCGTCCTGTCCAAGAGGAATTGTGTGCAATGAGGCTTCTGTCATTTCAATGTCCAGCTGAAGATACACTAAGGAATTATGAACTGTTTTTCCTGGATGACTTCAAAAATGAAACGGCAAACTTCAGTTCTATTAAATACTGAGATCATTAGAAAAGGATGCAATTCTGTGGAAACCAAACTCTCTTCCTTTGCTGGCATAACAAGCTGCATTAAGACAACTTCACACCGATTTTATTCTGCTCTTTCTTCATTAACCGCTGTACTTCTTTCTCCATTTTCTTCCTTTGTTGCTCAGCTGCCCGTTTTTCTCTTTCTGCCATTTTCTGCTGCCTGAAATTTCACAGAAAATACAGAATTAAATGCTCCTCGAGGAACTCAAGATTAAAGAGTATTGCAGGCACTTCCTGAGCCTCACTGGTACTGATTTTTTGCTTATATTCAGCATAGGAATGGATTGTCAAATACCTGAACTGTAGAAATGATCCAAATAATCCATCAGAAGGTAGATTAAACGGAGTACCATTTAATTTGAAAAGTAGAATCATTACTGTTTATTAAACTACCAAGCTAAGAAATGTTAAACTGAACTCTATTGACATAGCTTCCTGGCAGTGGTGGGTTTCAAAAATTTTTACTACCAGTTCTGTGGGTGTGGAAAATCCCCATTTCCTCCTGATCAACTGGGACTTGGGAGGCAGAGAATAGATGGGAGCGGGGCCAGTCAGAATTTTTATTACCAGTTCTCTGAAGTACTCAAAATTTCCGCTACCGGTTCTCCAGAACTGGTCAGAACCTACTAAAACCCACCTCTGCTTCCAGGGTTCAGTGATCAGCATCCTGCAGGATTGGCTGGAACTCCTCCATCCGGCAGTCGAGTGGATAACAGTATGCCCAGTTTTCTGCAGATGTCCTTAATAAGCTTATATTCTATCCAACATTTGGGGAGGCGGTTGTTGTAAAAGCCATTATTTGAGGAATCTGACCCTTTTTGCCATCATGTATGCCATGTTTGTTACTTTTTACCTACAACTTACCTTTACAAAATACATCCTCAAAACTCCTGATAATTACATTTGTAAGTGCATCACTGTTAATTTGAAATATGTGTTCTACATTTTGAGCTTGGTTTTGTTAACATATTTATTTACTTATATACCGCCTTTATTATTTAACAAATAACTCAAGGCAGAGAATATGTCCACCATACCTTCCTCCTCCTGTTTTCCTCACTGTGAGGTAGGTTGGGCTGAGAGAGAGTGACTGGTTTAAAGTCACCCAGCTGTTTTTCATAGCTGAGGCGGGACTTGAATTTACAGTGCCATGCTTTTTAGCCGGGTGCCTTAACCTCTAAAAAAATACACTTTTTGTTAATCACTTCCACCAGTGATCCTTCTCATCACTAACTCTATGGGAGTGGAGTTGGATATTGTTCCAAGAAATACTTAGGCAGCACTAGAGGATACAGGTAGTCTTCAACTTACAATCATTAATTCAACTATTTAAAGTAACAGTAGGGCTGAAAAAAGTGATTTACAACCACTCTTCGCATTTATGACCTCAGTCACATGATCAAAATTTCAAGTTCTTGATAAGTGGCATGTGTTTACAACAATTGCAGTTTCCTGGGGTCATTTACAATCTTCCCAGTGGACATCTGACAAGCAAAGTTGATGGAGGAATTCAGATTCATTGAAAGACCATGTGATTAGCTTAACAATCATAGCAAAGGGTCTTAAGATCAGGTGGAACTAACTTAACCACCACATTGCTTAGCAACAGAAGTTCCCATTCCAATTGTGTTCATAAATCAAGATTACCTGTGTAGAGGGCCACTCACTATTATGGCCCATATTCTCAAGTCAGCCTTTCCAAACATCTGTTGTTGTTGGACTATAATTCCCATTATCTCCACTCCACATGGCCAATTATCAGGTAGGATCAGAGTTGTAACCCCATAATTGTAGAACCAAGAAAATACTTTTTTTTTGCACACTGCATATATTAGAACTCACAATCAGAATCTAGTGATAATGGCAGTTTGCACGGCCTTAAAGGGAGAACATGACAAATTCATACAGGAAGATGCCATTTAAGGACAATAATTGCCATGGCTGTTTACTCCTTTCTGAATGACAGGCAACATGGCAACAGTTTTGAACTTCCCAAATGCAATCAATTAGTAACCGCAACAGTTGGGTGGGCTAAACAGACATATGAGTAATATAGCAGGGTCGGTCTTATGTTTTCTCTGAAATTAGGAACAAATGCTCCCCAAAGCCAAGGATATTAACTTTGTTAATAAGAGGTAGGCTCAATGTGTATGTTGATAAAACACCTTCAAGAGCCTGCAGAGATGCAAGGGGAAACTAGAATGGGTGAGAGTAAAAATGGTCATTTGTTCATTTACAAAATTTATAAGGCCGCTCAACTCGTAACTCATTTATTATTGTGAGCAGAATATATCAGTTACAATAAAAAGCAATTAAAATTAAACAAAAGTAATATAAAGGCCATTTAATAAACCACAACAATACGCCTATTGGCTTTGTTATATAACAACTGCCACAACACTTTACTGAAAATTCCTTCTTATAGAAGAATAACAATTTAAACAGTGGAAATCTGCATCTATTTGTTAACCTGATACTTGAAACACAAGTATTGTCTACCTGATACTTGAAACACAAGTCGGTTTTAGAATTCAATTTAATTTGGAAACCATATAATGCCATGCTATTTTTTTTAAAGAATACTGTGTTTTTATTAATGTTTGTTTTGACTTGCTTATTCCCTATCTTTTCTACCATGTTCTTAAATGCTCATTAAAATAAAAATAACCTCCTCATGGGATTTTTGTTTGTGTTCAAAGCATATTGTCTTGAAGGAAACAATAAATTTCAGCTTTTTAGCTTGATTCTACCATGGCAAAGATCTCACACAATATCTAGCATTAGAAGAAAGCAATCTCCAAGCAATGCCGTCTATCCAGGACTCTAAAAGGCAATGTTAGCTGTGCGCTGAGCCCTCTGCTGGCTTGCTAAAACATTTTGTGGGTTGTTTTTAATAATACGGAACAATAGTTCACGGATACATAATTACACTCCCATCAGGCTATTTTCTCTTAAGGTGACCGACATTATCAGAGTGCAGAAGAGAAATAAACCAAGGAAATTAAAGGCATGAGAAAAGAAAGAGGAAAAGAAGTACAATTAAAACTAGTTTAAACCAATCCCATTCACAATATATCTCTGTATTTTTGTAAACTGTCAAACTATCCACTTTCTAACACCAGGGCATATTTCACACACTGCCTTTTGTTCTTCAAACAACTCCCTTTTTCTCCAGAAGATCTCATAAACTATATCTAACCACTTCTTGGTCTTCCTCTTCCTTTCAACCTATTCATTATTCCTTGATATATTTATTTTACAATTTGATCCTCACCGATTCTCCTTATATGAACAAAGCCAGTGGTGGGTTTCAAAAATGTTTACTACCACTTCTGTGGGCATGGTTTGGTGGGCGTGACTTGGTGGGCGTGGCAGGGGATACTATAAAATCTCCATTCCCACCCACTCCAGGGGAAGGTTACTGCAAAATCCCCACTTCCTCCCAATCAGCTGGGACTTGGGAGGCAAAGAATAGATGGGGGTGAGGCCAGTCAGAATTTTTACTACCGGTTCTCTGAACTACTCAAAATTTCCGCTACCGGTTTTCCAGAAATGGTCAGAACCTGCTGAAACCCACCACTGAACAAAGCATCTCAATCCACATTTGTTTTGAGTCTATTCATTCTTGACTCTGTCTCTTTTTGTTGTACCATATAGATTTCTTAATCACCCCACTCCTAATTTTATTCAAGTTACTGTTTATATATCTCCTTTCATAGCCAAGTTTCACTTTCCTATAATGAACTGGACAGAAGCAAACTTCTGTGCTTCCTTCAATAAATATACATACCTTGAAATACATATACCTACTCTCTTTCTGCCTGCCACACAGGAAAAGCGGGGTGCCAGAGTGCAACCGAAGTATCTTATCAAATGGCCATACAGATTTTGTAAATTGTTAAATTTGCTACTGTCAGCTAGGAGGTGTATCTCCATAACATCTACATAAAAACATCATTTAAGCATTTCAGCAAAGCAGAACCCATCATGTTCACTTTCAAATGGCTTTTACTGGGGCAAAAAAGGAGTCTTCAAAAAAAATTTTAAAATGTAAAAAAAAAATATAGAGAGCAGTTTTTTTCTGTGTTCCACCTCTCACTTTTGCCATGCAATAGTCTCATGAGGAAATAGTAGCAGCCAAAATTTTGCATCCTTGATGCATGGGAATGCAGCCTTAACAAATAATATGTAACTTTATACTGTGGCTAAATGTTAAATAATAAGTGATCAAGGATTTCCCATTGACTTGAGTACTCTACATGTATCTCCTTATTTATTTTACTATGTTTAAAGGCTGTTCCAATTATAAACAACTCTGAGACTGGGCTACATCTCAATCTCCATAAACTGAGTTAAAAACAATACAATAAAAAGATAAGACATGAAAAACTCAGTTCAATTCTCTATATAAGCAAGATATTCTCCACTAGTGCCTTACCTACTTGCTAGGCTTCATATGAAGCTCTCTGTTTTACCATCCTAAGCTCTTGGAAACAGAATTGGGACAATAATTAGAAGACTACCTAACATTAGAAAAATGTTACATTATTATCCTAGCAACAACAGCACTCTTTAAGAGCAAAGGGCTGATAAACAGAGAAGGTGTGAATTAGCAGCACCAACAGCTGACATGATTTGGCAGCAAAAAGCATGGCAAATGTCAAGGCTGGCAGAAATCCTTGCCAGTAATTTTCAGATTCAGATGAAGCGACTGACTGCAGTTTCTTCAATGGAAATGAGGAGTTTTAGAAGTTTTACTGCAGGTTTGCATTGCAAATAAAAATTTATATTTATAAATATATATTTATATAAACTTCTTCATATTTTTCAGAATAAAAATCTAATCCAGATATAGGCAATATAGCCGTGATGGCAAACCTGTGGCACACGGAGCCATATTAGTGAGCACGCCAGCTCAGCTCTGGGGCGCATGCGTGCACCGACCAGCTGATTTTTGGGCTTTCCGGGCTCACCAGAAGTAGGGAAACAGACTGTTTCCTGCCTCCAGAGGGCCTGGGGGTGGGGGTGGGGAAGGCCTATTTTTCTTTCTTACCTGGCTCCAGATCCTCTCTATTTATCTGGGAAGGGTGAAAACAGCCTTTCCCACTCCCTTGGAGGCCTGAAAGGCCCCATTTCCCAACTCCCGGTGGAACAGGAAGTGACTTTTTTGCTGTCCCCAGCCTCCAGAAACTCCTAGAGAGGATCTGGAACCAGGTAAGAAAGAAAAACGGGCCTACCAGGCCATCATGTGCCAGGAGCAGAGGGGGGGGGTTGCGTGTGCATGCGTGTGGGCACATGCATGCGCGACCCTCCCTCGCCCCCTCTCCTGGCACGCGATGGCAAAAAGGTTGTCCATCACTGCAATATAGTGTCTACAAGCATTAATGTCTCCTTAAGTAAGTCTTTGGTGCCCATCAGTTTACCTATGACATCTGTTTTTTTAAAAGATCTTTCTAAAAAACATAAATAGATAACTTCCTACGAAGCAGCATATCCTGGAACCCAACGAAGTCCAGATCTAATTGAGATGGCACAAAATATCTTGAGAAACTGATCTGCCTTATTGTAAATGGGTGCTTGGTGATACATCATGCTAACAATTTTATGTTTCCTTTACTCACAGGCTTTCAATTGTATCCTCAGGTCAAAAAGAATTATTTACTGATAGAAGGTTAAGTTCAAACCTTAAATCTGAATTTAAAGAAAATAAATAAAAAGGAAAGATAAGATCCTAACGTCCTTTTATCTCCATGCCAGGAGAGAGGGAACAAAATTCACATGATGACTTCACTGATCATATGATAAACTATGATTTGTCATTATATTCAGATACAGTCACAGTGAATCCTATCTGAATCATGGTGGATGTATAAATTATAATCAATTACAGGATTTGATAAAGATACCTCAGAACTTCTTCTGCTTGCCAGGAAGCATCTTCTTCTTCTTCCCAAGCATTTCTGTTTTCCTGCCATGTCTCTAAGTCTCCTAGTTCTGGCTGCAAATGGAAATTAATTAGTATGTCCAAAGTACTGTTGCATGCTATCGAGTAATTATTCTAATAAAGTACTGCAATTCAAATTCCAGAAAATGTAGCTATCTATTCCTGGAAAACTACCTATTCCTGGAAAGCACTGAAGGAATACTATAAGTCTTCTTTATAAAGCAATTTTCTTTGAATGAATTAACTGTAATACAGAAAAAACCTTGTGTGTGTGTGTGTGTGTGTGTGTGTAGTATATATATATATTATTCAATACCATCAAAAGCTTTTAAATTTTCACACAACTTAAGGATTTATTAGATTATAGTTCTCAATCTGTCTTGCCTATGGCCAAAAAAACCAAAACAAAACCCAACAGCTAACATTCCTTCTTTAAGACTTTTATGATAAAGAAGTTACTTACAGATTGATGAATAAAAGGAACATCTGGTGTAGCTGCTAATCTACTTGAAAATCCGGCACTACCATCCTGGTTGCCAAAATTTAAAGGTTCACGTTTTTTAACAATGATCTGAAAAGTATGAATCGAAAATAGTAATTTGCAATATTACTATTATTAACAAATAAAATTGGATATTTATTAACCCAACTATAAAAATTGATATCACACAACGTCATGTTCACTGTTTCACAGATGTCAACTTTCACAGATGTTCAGGCCCATTGCAATAGGAGCAGTGGGCCTGAACCCTGCAAGTTTTCCACCACTTTTTCAATCAATCAAAGTATCCTTAGTTCTACCAGCTCAATCATTTGATTTCTGGTTAGTGACTCAGAAGCGGAACCGGCTGTTAAGAACAGCTCCTCTCTTTTTCCATGCTAAACTTCTGATATAGCTCCTTTTAGGGCCCAGGACTTGGACTAACAGTTTAGACTATAAAATCAGACATTGTAGCAGAAATACAGAAAATTCTTTTCACTCTTGCTTTTGGACACCAGGATTTTGCAGGCCGAATACAATCAGGATTGCTAAAAGCATGAGGCAAAAAATGAGGAGGAGAACACAGGATGAGGGATCTTCTGGGCTTCCAAGCCCAAGACTGCTTCCTCCCTTGCCTTCACTACAATTAAACCAATGCCCTCTGCTCTTTTCTTTTTTGGCCACAAGGTGTCAGCCATCATTCCTAAACTACATTTAACTCCTGGTTGTAAGTGAATATGGAAAGCATTGCTTTTCTTACATTTTTCATCAACTCTTAGATATGGATGAAAAGGGAAAAAGTAGTCTGTTTAACAGTAGGAGCAAATACTTGTATTAACATCTACAGGCAAGAAAAGAACATTTGGAAGCCAAAGGCTTTTGCAGGCTTATTTGCTTTTTAAATGGTCCAAGATTGTTTTCAAAAGCTTAGCTGATTATCCCTCTTGGTATAATACACACTCAGACTGGTCAGAATTCTATACTCTGAAATGTTATCTTTGCACACACACTAATTACATGCAATACCCCTACTGCCTACTAACGGAAAGGAATAGGACTGAAGCAAATTGAAGTAAAGCACTTTGACTCTGCACATATAGACTTGTCCAGCTGTTTGATGGAATGAGGTGGGGCTTTACCCCAGCATCAGTCAGAAGGAAGTTGGCATGCAATCCTGCAAAACCCTCAAACAAAAATGTATAACCTCGCTCAACCCACATAACTTAATTCATATGTAGTAACTAGTTTTGCTTTCAAACTTCCTTCTTTAACCTCACCCTTGATTAAAACCATAAGGCTCAACACATAAACTCATTAAAATGACTGGGAAATTATGTTAATATACAGGTTGTGTATGCAATGTGATTACATTTCAAATGCAAAACAGAAAGGAGAAAATAATGTAAATTACTTCTTTGCTACATATATATCCTGCTGCACTCCCAAAGAATACAAACACAAAAATCAGTAAACTTTGGGTAGAAATGACATTTTTTAATGATGTAAAACTGAAGAGAGAAAATTATTGTCTGCTTTGGCAGTTTCAATCATATTCAAGTCTATGATGATGAATTTAAATTGCTCAAAATGCTGTACACCTCTACTGGATATATCCATTTTTAAAGTATAGTACTGTGTTTTCCCGAAAATAAGACCCTGTCTTATATTTTTTGAACCCTGAAATAAGTGCCATGTGCTCAAAAGACCGACTGGCATATTATCAGGGGATGTCTTGTTTTGGGGGAAACAGGGTAGTTAACTGCATAAGCTATCTAACTGAGCCACAGATAGAAATCAATTTTCATTGCTAAATAATCACCACATTAGAAGGAAGTATGGAAGATTTTTGTGAGTGCTGAAAACATACTTTCTGTGTTTTCCTTATTGTTGGTGCCATGTCCTTAAAGTAATCAGGCTCCATTTCTTCCAATCCATTTTGTTGATTGGCCACACTGCCATTACCACCTTCAATTTTCACACTTGTAGGGGCATCTTCATCCCATGAAGACCAATCTTCTACTTCTGGCTAAAAAGAAAAGGGAAAGAGTTCTGTTCTTTATTGGCCATCCAATGTTCATAATTTATAACCTATTTCTGTTTAGTCATTTGGTAGAAGAACTGTGTTTAAAAATTGATATCCAGACCATTCAATATATTACTTGTTTAGGAACAGACGAAAAATCCACGGTAGTTGGCAAAGTTATTTGGTCTCCACTAAGCTTTCGTCCTCTTCCAGTCCTGAAAAACAAAAGTTTCTTCTTAACTCTGACATGTTTGATAAAACTGTAATTGCAAACAAGAAATCATTTAAAAGCTAAATTAAAAGTTAGAATATTTAAAAAGAGATTTACATGCTTGAGTGCTTCTCAGTACTAAAAGCATGCTCTATATTTTATTTCTACCAAGACATAAACAAGTATGCAGCATTAAACTTCCAAATCCTGCGTATAGATTAAAAAAAAACAGAATGCATGCTGGACATGCATATTTGAAAGGGTAAAACATACATTTAAAAAAAAAAGTGGAGTAGAAAATTATAGTATACGTTTATAAAATCAAAACCTTAAGAGCAAAGTAACTTTATAAAACCAGAGGAAATATTAAAAACAAAAACAGGTCTGTCAGAAATGAAAACTACAGTAAAGAAAAATATTCCTGTTCCAATCATCAGAATTTTTAAGAGAAATTGCCAGTCCTTTTCCTTTATAAACCAAATCAAATGTTAGAATTTTTTTTGCTGATGCAGCAAAAATGCTTACAAAATAAAAGATAAAGATTGCATGCCCCTGCATTTTTCTGTTGTGATTAAAAACTTAAACAAAAATGAATATGTGATTCCTTATTCCCTTAGAAAATATTTTTACAAACATTTTCTGAATATATACTTATTCCTATACCTGGAATTCCTATACCTGTTTAATCAGAAGTAGTATCTATAATTCAGGTAACAATTCACAGCAGTTCTCAATATTTGACTTTGTGGCTTTTTCCTGAGGGAATATATTATTTTCCCTTTCTCTTAATACTTGAGCTATATATTAATTCAATCAATTACTCATTGTATGTATGCAAAGAAAGCATACACCTACAAAACAAGTTCTTGTATAAATAAACATTTGTATCAGACATATTTATTCTTAAGTGCTAAAACTAATCACATGGTACCGTAGTTTTCTGTTTTTCTAAACATTATTATTATATCAGTTTCTTTAGCTATACAAAGATAATAGAAGGGATAATAATGATTTTTTTAAAAAAATTCAATGCAACATCAAATTACATCACTATTTATTGTTCAATTAAGGAGGAAATTTAACTTCGTTTGTAATCGTTTTAAACTGTCATAAAAAAAAGTATTAAGGAATATTACATTCCCCCTTCCCCAATTTGAAACACACACAAGGAAAGAAAGCTCTCAAGAGGAATGAAGTAGAAGAGGAAAAATCAGAGAAAACTCACATGCAACATTTGATATTTACCTGCAAATCAATCTTTTAAAAAAAGATAGTACTGCTGCCAAGCATGTACAAATTTTAAATAGACGGAACTGTGTAATCGCCATGATGAAAGACTTCACCTGAAAAAGAGGAAAAAATGTACTGATAAGCGTAATGCTACTTTGCAATGGTAGTTGGTTTTGCAGACTTCTAAGAGAAGTTTGTGCATACACTTCAATGTAGCTCAAGCCATTATACTGTACTCTTTATGCTTCTTTTCCAAACCATATTGTGATCTATTCCGTTTCCATATTCCCGTTAGCTTTCTTTGATATCCGACTAGGTGCATTATAGTTGCATTATAGTTAATACTAATGAGAATGTGTCTCTGAATTAGCAGGGAAAAACCAACATTTTAAAAAACCCAGAATTTGGATGAAAACTGTTTGCAAAAACTTTTGTCCATCTGAGTAGTATATCCCAGAGGAAAGAAAAGCTCCAGGAAAGTAGAAGATGGATGAAACTATTCATCAAATAATTTGATCTTATTCAAATGACAAATTTTCAAAGCTAAACTATATTTTGTCTACAATATCCGAACTTGCTTTTTTGCATCGTATGGCACTGAATGCTGGGCAGCAACAACAGGGAGCAAAAGCTATCTCCAATCCATTTAAATGGGAAAGATTCGCTGGATATCGGGCAACTCTCTTCTTGACCACATCACAAATGACAACATTTGACAACATTTTGGTGTGGTATCAATTATAGAGAAGATGAGAGAAGGCCGGCTCTGCTGGTATGGACATGTCCAGCACCTTCCACCATGGCCAAGACTGCCTACCAACTAGAAGTCAATTGTCAGCGACCTTGTGGGCATCCAAACAGAGATGGCAAGATACCATCAACAAAGATATACAAGCCACGGGCCTGCGCCCTGGAGACGCAGCAGACTGTGCAAAGTGGTGTTCAATGATCCGAAAAATGGACCCTGTACCGGGGGGAATATATTGAGGAGGAGGAGGAGGAGGAGGAGGAGGAGGAGGAGGAGGAGGAGATGAACCTGAACTTTTGGCTACAATATCTGAACTGGTCCAATATAATGAAGATTGAATTCAAATGTTAGGCTTCTTTCAATCTTCGTCCTAGCGTTATTCCTATACTATGGCAGGGTCCAACTTAGGCTTCTTTCAATGTTAATTGAAAACGTTACTTTAAAGCAGTTCAACAATAGAGCATCAAAAATCATGTTATTTCTTAAACATCTTGACAAAGTCTCAAAACATTATTAGATTGCTTGGCCTCATATGTACCTGTATAACACTATTAGTCAAGAAAACTACTACTAATAAAAAGCTACTTTTATGGAAGTGTGTTTTAAAAATATGCTCCAAACCATCAAACAAGTTAGATGACACACAAAAGATTATGTTGTCTGATGTTTGTTTCCTTAGAGAAATCCCTGCATTGTTTGAAGTAATTTGTCATTCTAGGGCTGAGAACAAATGACTGGGCCAAGATCACCCAGCTGTCTTTATGCCTAAAGCAGGACTAAAATTCACAATCTCTGGGTTTTTAGCTTGATGCTTTAGCCACTACACCAAACTCACTCTTTTTCCGAATGCTACAAGAGCAGCAAATCTTAAAAAAATTGAGTAAATGATAATACTAAATGATTTAATCTTTGTATATTTTTATAAAAACAATATGTGAATTGTATGCATTATATCTTATTTTTCTATGTCTTACATGCATTGATGGGCAAGAGCTAGATAGAATATATTAATAAACTATAAAATTCTATCTAGATTCCTGCTTGCAAGACATCCAAACTACAGTATTTATGGGAGAGAAGTTCCTTCTGTTCACTTTTTCAAGTTTGAACAAAATCTCTGAAATGTATTTCACTTTTAACTACAGTACATTCTTTCATGAGTCGTTCATCATCATAGTTTTTTGCAGCAATCATCTACTCATATGCATTCTGTTTTTCTCCAATTATTTCACTCATTTCATTTATTTCTTTCCTTTTTTCTGATCTACTTTTTCCCATATCTGCTTTTGACTTCTCAAAAATCAACTTACTTTTCTTCCCCCTTCACTGGAGCAAAACATTCAGTGATACTAACCTATAGATATAGATTGTTTTCTAAAAACCTTTATAACTGCAAATACTTTCCAATACACATTTTCAGCTTTTCATGTATGTAAGTAGTAATTAAATCTGCAGGTTCACTTTCTTGAGAGTATTCAATTCCACACTGGGAATGAACATACTAAAATATGTTAATTCATGCTTTTTACCATTACCAATTTCTTACATTCCATGTCTTAATCATTCATATGCCATGATCATCACCAGATGGATGATTCTATTCAACTCAGGCTTTCATATACTATAATTTTTAACAAAACAGAGTAGATTACTAGCTAAAGTCATTCACATGTCAGTGTATACGTATAAAGACAGCAACAGTCAGTTTTGATACATTTAGTCTAGTGTGCCACATGAGCAACCAAGTTTTATTTCAAGTATACTCACATTTCTGTATTCAAACAAAGATCATATATCTAGAGACTACCTACAGGTAGCAAGTTAATATATGTTGCTCACATCCCATCAACTAGCTGGTAAATGCAATACAGTGGAAAATATAATCAAGAGATTTTTAAAATCTCCTTCTAATCTAAAGCCTTATTCTCAGGATACCACAATTCCAAATATGTGTCTCAGGATTTGCGAGAATGAAACCAAACTTGTTGAACACAGGCTTCCCCTTCATAAATCGTATAAATAATTTGGACACCAGAGAAATTAAAAGTTTCAGAGGAGCCAAGTACTCAATGTTAACCTCAAAGGCCACTGTGAATATCACAAAAAATAAAATGTTTTGCTCCTTGGAGCAAAAAGTGCTTGGTGTAATAAAAAAATTCCAAACAAACAGCATGGCCACAAGCGTTGCTATACTAAAATCAGCTTGCTTGCGTGAGAGAAAGAAACAGAAAGAAACTTTTTGTTGTAATATTTACCCTTCTCTTTCCCACAGAGGAAAACAACCACAGGAAGTCTATGGAGATTCTCAGTGATCCAAGTTATGGCTTGCCCCAAAGGTGCTTTTCTCAAGAGGCAGCTGGACTTTCTGGTCCAGTTTGAAGCTTCTTAAATGAGAAATCTTCAAAGAAAAAACATAAAGTCCAATTGCCTCTTGAAAAAAAAAAAGCACCTTTGGGACAACTACAGGAAGCCTTGCCTGGTAAATTTACAGGTGCACCATGATTTTTTTCCCCCTTTAAATCTTCCCTAAATTTGTTTGGATAGAAGATACGTGTCCAACATTGCATTCATTTATGATTTTAGAACAGAATCAAAGAAGACTTGGAAGGGACCCTGGAGGTCTTCTAGTCCAACCCCCTGCTTAGGCAGGAGACTTCAGACAAATGGCTATCTAATATCTTCCTAAAAACTTCCAGTGTTGGAGCATTCACAACTTCTGGAAGCAAGTTGTCCCATGGATTAATTATTCTGTCAGGAAATTTCTCCTTAGTTCTAAATTGCTTCTCTTCTTGATTAGTTTTCACCCATTGCTTCTTGTTCTACCCTCAGGTGCTTTGGAGAATAGCTTGACTCCCTCTTCTTTGTGGCAGCCCCTGAGATATTGGAACACTGCTATCATGTCTCCCCTAATCCTTTCATTAAACTAGACATATCCAGATCCTGCAACCATTCTTCATATGTTTTAGCCTCGTCCCCTAATCATCTTTGTTGCTCTTCTCTGCACTCTTTCTACTGTCTCAACATCTTTTTTTTTTTATATCATAATGACCAAAACTGGATGCAGTATTCCAAGTGTGGCCTTACCAAGGCATTTATAAAGCGATATTAACACTTCACCTGATCTTGATTCTATCCCTCTGTTCATGCAGTCTAGAACTGTGTTGGGTTTTTTTGGCAGCTGCTGAAAATGTAATTTTTGCAAGGGTTTGCAAGAGGTTTTGTTACTGGAGTATAACACACACACACACACACACAAAAAAAAGAGGTCCGAGGACAGAAAAGCCACGTTGGACCCTCCCGGAGGCTTCCTTGGAGGGCAAAGGCCTCCCACGTCCGGGATATGCTTGGATAACCAACCAGCGTCCGCCTCATCAGGATTCCGGCCTGAGGGAGGAGCGGGGTAGTACGACCCGCCCGCTTTCTTCTTTCCCCGGGAGAGAAAGCGCCTCAAAGGAAGGCGACTCCCCTCTGTCGCTCCCCCGCTCACCTTGTCCAGAGCGGAGGCGAGCGGACGTGGATGCGACGCGGCTCAAGCCGAGGGACAGCCGCTTCCCTCGGCGACTCGCGACTTCCCTTCATTCAAAAGAGGATGAGGGGGAGGCCTCTGTCTCAGCCGAGGCTCTTGGCTCCTCCATAGCTTCCCTTCACCGGCCAATACCGGCTCCACCTTCCTGTCACCCTAGAGACGCCGCCCCCCTCCCCCTCGGCACCACCACACGCGCCTACAATCGACTCTTCCGGTCCCGCCCCAACACTTTTTAAGCCAACCGGAGCTTCGGACTCAAGAGAAAGGGTGGGAACAGAACCGGAAGGATGGACGTTCCCTGCGCAAGCGCACAAAGCTGAAGCCCTCTGGGCCGACGGGAGGGAAAAGAGAAAGAAGGGGTGGAGCTTATGAGGAAACCCCGCCCTTGGACCACGTGACCTATGTATGTTTCGCCTTTGACTGGCGGCTCGGTAGAAAAAACGCATAGCAGAGCGGCTCGCGTTGAAAGACATTTTACGTGCAGGGGGTCTCCAACCTTAGCTACTTTAAGACTTGTGGACTTCAACTCCCAGAGTTCCTCAGCCAGCAAAGCTCTGGGAGTTGAACTCTGGAAGTTGAAGTCCACAAGTCTTGAAGTGGCCAAGATTGAAAACCCCTGGGCTACTCTGTGCGTTCACATACACGCATAATGCTTTTATTTAGGAGACGAGGAAAACTTTAGAGCGAGACGGGAGACGGGGTTTAAACTGGAGTTGCTTTTACAGTGCTTTGCAGACCTGCTGCGAGGTTTTGGGAAAGTTACTTTTGCACTGTCAGATGCCTTCTAATTGCGAACGGTTGATAAATGAGGCAGTCGTTAAACAAGGATGAACTGTAACCGTCTCCAAATCTTCAAGACATCTATTATTATTTTTGCTTTGCAGTGTCCAGCTTTCACATCTACAGATCACTAGCTGATTTTTGTTTCACTGAAATGTCCTTATCTTTGTGATTGTCTCTTTAAGCTTATGGTTGTTTTCCTTCCTAATATTAATAATACCCAGCATATTATCCATTCTGATCCACACTTGAGCCTTCCAAAATAAAACTGTCGACTTATTTACCATCAAGTATATATTACACGGATATAGTGTCAAAGAAAGACATGTCTTAAAAATATAGTGGGCTGGGAATTGGCATTTTTAAAAATAGTATGTTCAAAAGCATTTTTAAAAGAGAAGGTAGTTGGCAAAACATTTGGATTTTCAAAAGCGTGCTACATCCATGAGGTTAAGTTTCTAGCAAACTTAACCTAAAATGTGTCATTAATTAAATTATATATTCTTACAGCATAAATAGGAATCTGGAAAGTGAATCCCTTTTGCTGGCAAGTGATTGTACCCAAATGAAAAGCAAGGGAACTTCTCCAAATAAACCTTTAATACAATGCAATGTTTCTAAAATTAAAAATTAAGACTATATAGGGTAAGCAAGACATTAACTTCAGAGTATTTGTGTTACTTTTAATTGGGGCCCATCTTTTTGTTCCAGAAATATAGTTTCTTTTACCCTAATTCAGTTTCATCTTTTAAAAATACAAATTAAAAGTATTGAGGACTACGTGTTAATTAATAGAATTTTTATGAAGCATTTCATTTTTTTTTTTTACAGAATTGAGATATAACATCCATATATTTGCTTAATAATATTCAGAGACTTGAACTGTCATTCAGAAATGGTTACCTTCACTTGGGTGATCACTAGATGGTAGCAGAGAGGCTACCACCTCTCTGGATATTTGCTACCACCTCTGTAGATATTTGCAAGGGAAATAATGCTAGCTTTGTAAGGGGCATGCACACACCCATTTCAAGAACGTATTTTCAAGATACTTTTAATTGTAACAAATATGCCCACTACACATTATGATACCACATAACCTGGTTCTGGCTTACAATAGTCAAACAGGCAGCCCTCAACTTACTACCACAACTGAGGCCCAAATTTCTGTTGCTAAACAACAGTTGTCAAATGAGGTTTGCTCCATTTTGTTTGCTCCACCTTTCTTGTCACGGTTAAGATAGTAAAATGGTTATTAAGTAAATCTGGCTTCCTCCTTGACTTTGCTTGTCAGGTCACAAAAGGGGATCACATGACCCTAGAACAGGGGTCAGCAACCTGCAGCTCTGGAGCCGCGTGTGGCTTTCTCCCCTCTGCTGTGGCTCCGTCACTCAAAATATGCGTCACAACAGCCAATGTGCAACACCCACCAGCACATGATTTATTGAGCTTTTCAACCCCCAGTAGGCCAACCATGGATAAATCCAAGAAAAGAAAATTTCAGAAGAAAACAGAACATTTAATTCAACAACATATGCTAGATTTGTGGCCGCTTAAGAAATAGTCAGGCACAGGAAGGGTTTTGTGGCTCCCAGTGTTTTCTTTTCTGTGGGAAACGGGTCCAAATGGCTAAGGTTGCAGCCCTTGCCCTAGAACATTGCCTTGCAACCATCATAAATACATGCCAGTTGCCAAGCCTCCTAATTTTGATCACGTGAAAAACAGTCATGTCGCTTTTTTCAGTGACATTGTAATTTCGAATGGTCAGTCACTAAGCGAATGATTGTAGGTTGAGGACTACTAGACATGAAATGCAATCCTACTAGAAAGAGGCTCAGATTCAAGCTCAGATCTATTTGAGCCATTCAAATTTAAAACTTTCAAAATAATGCTATAACATTATTTCAATCAAACTATACATTATACTAATAAGTAAGAAATATGTTTGATTTCTGACAGCCTTGTATTTTTGATATCCTTACAGTCTCGTAGCAACCGGAGTATTAGTATATGTGGCCCAAATTGTGTTGCAGATTACGGAATATGGCTTCTTTGGTCATGAAACACATTACTTATTATCTTTTTTTTTTTAAATGACTGAACTCATCTTGTTACTTACTCATTATGGACTGTGACAGGCTAAAAGGTGGCAGAATCTGAAGTTTACTATTCTGAACCTTCCATTATTTCAAACGAATCATTCTTCTACCGGACATCCAAAGGGTGGAAGGAAAAGCAAACAGATGACACAATGTGTACATTGTTACACAAATGCTGGCCTTTTCAACCGAGGTCAGCATGGCAGACATGCAGTGGCTGGATTTGTACGTCACTGGTCATGCGCCATTATTTGGAGCCATGGTATAGTAATTTTGCTCTTTGCTTTCCCTCTGCTGCTGTGCTGTTTTTGTAATTGACATCAAATATTTAGAATTTATTCTTTATTATCCTTTCTGCTGAATTCATCTAGTGCAGAGGTCTTCAAACTTGGCAGCTTTAAGACTTATGGACTTCAACTCCCAGAATTCTCTATGCTGGCTGGAGAATTCTGGGAGTTAAAGTCCACAAGTTTTAAAGCTGCCAAGTTTGAAGACTTCTGATCTAGCGGGATGGCAGACAAGCCATTTAATATTAAAGTATATGGACACAGGTCAGACCCATTAAGACACACAATGGCAAAACATCTTTGATTTCAACATGTAAGCGCAGGTTGTTGGCATTGTTCTCTTTTATTAAAACATTAAGAGGTCAGGATATCGAAGTGGGCTTGGAGTAAGTAAACGAAATATTTAAAAAAAAATTAGTGAACTTGAACCCTGATGTATGAAAAATGCCGAGTTTTTCATGTGATTCACTGAACAGTGTGTTAAAGTACGGGAAAATTCAAACGGATGGCTCAAAGGCTGGCATGTTGAGCCAGAAATGTTCTTATTCTCTGTAGAAGTTCTTTCTTTACACTATCAGGCACCAAAGCTGAAAAAGAAAAGAAAAAGAAAAAGAGCAAGATGAAATCATCCCCACGTTGCAAATAATTTCAAATGCAGATAGTCCCTGATTTATCACTGGTCACTCAGTGATCAAAGTTACAACGGACCTACCCAGAGCTACTTATGACCAGGTTTTCAAATTCCAGTAGCCAGACCCCGCTCCATGGTCACATCATCGTATTTTGGGTGTTTGCCTACATTTACAGCTTTTTGATTGCAATTTATGATGTTTTCTGCTGGACACTAATATGTAACTTCTGGTTTCCGGCAAAAAAAAGAAAAGAAATGAAATACCCACTGGGGTCATTGAATGACTGTGCCCATCACTCAGTCACGGCAAAAAAGGTGTAAAATTGGATAGTCACATGGTGATCTGCTTAACAACTGACATGACTTAACTGCTGTAATTTCAAACTCAATTACAGTCATAAGTCGAGAACTGTTTATTCAGTATTGTACTATACTATACTATTATACTATACTATCCTTTGTGCATTTCTATATGTATGAGCCAGGGGTGGGTTCTACTTACCTTTACTACTGGTTCGCAACAGGGCCGCATGCACGCTCTTGCTCTGTGCGCGCTCTTCTGCGCATGAGCAGAAGCATTCTGATGACATCGGAGTTCGTGGGTGTTGCCTCCTGCCAGTTTTACCACCGGTTCTATAGAACCGGTGCGAACCGGGGGCAACCCACCACTGTTATGAGCGTAGAAGCAGGTATGTTTGCCAGGTGGCACAACTTGACCAATGTTGGCAAGCTAGAAAGCTAAGTATGATTGATCATGGGTAGGACATGAATGGGAAATCCAAAATTCTTATAAAAAGTATGGAATGGCAATATTTGAATCAGACCCATATAACAACATGAATCTGTCCATGTGAGCCACCAAATCAAGCTCAACCCAAAAATAGTATTAGTTGCTTGAAACAAACTTTGGAACACTCTTTTTTTTAAAAAAAAAAAAAAGTTTTTTATTAATTATATAAAATTTAAAAAACATTGGACATAGATATGACATCACTGGTTCCAAACATCTTCTGTCACTTTACAATAATACTCATATAAACATATAGTTCTTAAGCTTTGTTCACTATTTAAGCATAATATGATACGATATTAATACTTTTTCCCTTATTTCTATATATTTTTCTTTTAAACATACATTTATCTATAATATCTATATTTTTGTTCTAATACTATACATTTGTCTTGACTACCCTCTTGTTATCTATTCAATCATAAAATTGTTCCCAGATTTTGTAGTACTTAGTTTCGCTTTTATCCTTGAGTTCCAAAGTGAGTCTGTCCATTTCTGCGCAATTAAAGATTTTCAGTAATATTTTCTCTTCAGTTGGAATATCTTTCTCTTTCCATTTTTGAGCATATCTTTCTCTTTCCATTTTTGAGCAAAGCAGTGACTCATGTCACTGTGAGTATATGCAGTAATAAATAATTTGTATCTTTCTTATATTTTCTTTTTATAATTCCCAATAAGAAAAATTCCGGTTTGACCTCTATATCTGTTAGCAAAATTTCTTCCAGCCAGTTCTTTAGTAAATTCCAAAATTTTTGCAGCTTTTGGCATTCCCACCACATGTGGTAGTAATTCCCAACAGTCTCTCCACACTTCCAGCATATTGAGGATTTCCCCTTATTCATTTGTGCTAATCTTGTTGGGGGGAGGTGCCACTTATAGAACATCTTATAGAGGTTTTCCTTGTAGGAAGTTGCTAGTGTGATTTTTAAATTTTATTCCCATAAACTTTGCCAATTGTCCAAATTAATATTGTGCCCAAAATATTTACACCAAATTATCATCGTTTCTTTCACTGTTCCTCAATCATATCTTGTTCTCATAAATATTGATATAGTTTACTTATGGTCTTGCCTTCCCTGCTAAATAAAAAATAAAAATTTATCTAATTCTGATGATTTTTGCTTTATTTTTGCCCCATTCCTTTTTATCTTTGCTAAATTTAGATTGAATTTGGAAATACGCCCACCATTCCAATTCAATTCCTTCTTCCTTTAAAGTATTTCTCGCTTTTCATTCTCCTTTCTCATTCAAAATATATTTATAGGTGACAGCTCCCCCTCGTTTTGTCAAATTTGGATGTGTAAACATTTCTAATGTTGACACCCAATTAGGAATTTCCATATAATTATTTCTTTTTGGTTTTATTACAAATATCCAATAGTGCTCTCCTAATATAATGCCTCCAGAAGTACTGTTTTTCCTCCCATAGAATACCATGCCACCCTGTCTGTAAGTCATTACCTTCTAGTGCCAATAGTCTTGTGTTTTTAAGATGCATCCACTCACTTAGCCAAACCAACGCCGCTGCTTAATAATACTTTGTCCAGTCTGGTAGGCAAAATCCTCCTCTTTCTCTAGCATCTTGTAATAATTTGAATCTGATTCTTGGTCGTTTCCCTTGCCATATGAATTTTGAAATGAGTCTGTCCAAATTTGTAAAAAAATCTTTTTTGAGCCGAATTGGTATGCATTGAAATAAAAAGCAACATTTTCGGAAGAACATTCATTTTGATGGTGGCTATCCTGCCCATTAGAGATAGCTGTTATTTTCCCCATTTTTTCAAATCAGACCTAATTTGCGCCACTAATTTGTCATAGTTATCTTCTTTAAGTGTTATGCATCTTGCTGTCAATTGAATTCCCAATATCTTACTTTTTTCATAGTCTGAATATTTATCTTTCCCTTTTTTTTTCCTCTTCAGTCATGTTTTTAACTATCATTTTTGTTTTATCCTTGTTTATTTTCAGGCCTGCTACTTCCCCATAGTCCTCCAGCACTTCCATCAGCCTACAACCAGATTGTACAAGCTCTTCAATAATAAATACAAGGCCATCTGCAAATGCCTGTACCTTAAACTTTCTTTTCTTACTTTTAAACCTTTGTTTGTCTTCTCGAATTGTTCTAATTAAAGCCGCTAGTGATAAAATAAAAAGCAGTGGTGATAGCTGACAACCTTGCATTGTGCCTTTTTGGATTAAAAAGTTCTTTGTCATTTCCTTGTTTATCATCACTCTGGCTTCTTGTCTGGAGTAGATTGTTTTAAACATCTTTATAAATTTCCCCCCAAAATCCATATATTTTAATTGTTCTAGTATGAAGTCCCATTTAACGTTATCAAATGCTTTTTGCGCGTCGATGAATATCAACGCCATCTGTTTTTCATTGTGGACTTCATAGTATTCTATTGTATCCAAGATAATCCTGATGTTGTTCCTTTTATGCTGTTCAGCTCTGACAGGTTAGTCATTCCATTCCCTTCCATTCCCAACTATCCTGCCAGAGCTGAAGAAGCATCTTCGATGAGAAGAGAAACATCTTCAAAAGAAAAAACAAGAAAGTCCAGTTACCTCCTGAAAAAGCACCTTTGGGACAGTGCCTAGGGATTGAAATTGATCAAAAGATGCATCAGCACTATGCTATGACTGCTCAAACAGCAAATCCAGTGCACATGAAAAGGCCAGTTTGTACATCATGAACTGCTGAACTCTATTCTGCACTGTGTTGCAATCCAGAAATGAAAGGAAAACATCAATCAAAGCAATTGGGCGCCTATGTCCCATAGATGCATGATATAGATTTGCACATGATTTAAGAAGGCATCAAAGTATGCTCCCAACTTCTTTGATTCACTTTGTCATTTTTAGCCTTGCTGCATATCCTAGAGTCGTTAGAAAGGTCGTAAAATTGGACATAATTCAGTTAACAACCACCTCACTTAGCAGCAGAAATTCTGGTCCTAATTATGGTTGAAAGTAAAGGACTACCTGCAATTGTCTTACATTATTGGAAGGCGCATTCTGGCTGATAGTAGAAACTTCCTAAGAATAAGATAGGGACCAATTCTGTGGAGGTTTTTCCACGGACCGGAAGGAGCGTGATTTTGCATGCTGCCTACATCCCATGGATGGGGCTTCATTTGTTTGTGTGGCCTGATTGCTGGCATGCCACGGACTGGTGCCAGTCCAAGACCGGAGATTGGTGATCCCTGAGACAGATGATGGGCTTGTCTTTGTTGGATATATCCCTACAGAAGCTGGCATTTGTCATGGATGCTTTCATTTGGAATCCTGCATTGATCATCTCTATGTAACACTTGTCAATTCTATAATTCTGTGATGATTATTTATAGCAATATCTCAGGGCCCGCACAAATGTTTCCCTGAGACAGTAAACAGAATCTTGGAATATGAAAAAGCAGAGCAGGTGAGCATTGCTAAGCCACTTAGAATGTTGTTGTTGTTAGATGCAAAGTCATGTCTGATCCATCGTGACCCCATGGACAACATTCCTCCAGGCCTTCCTGTCCTCTACCATCCTCTGGAGTCCATTTAAGCCCATGCCTACTGCTTCAGTGACTCCATCCAACCACCTCATTCTCTGTCATTTCGTTCTTCTTTTGCCCTCAATCCTTCCCAGCATTAGGCTCTTTTCCAGTGAGTCCTTCCTTGTCATTAGGTGACCAAAGTATTTGAGTTTCATCTTCAGGATCTGGCCTCCTAAAGAACAGTCAGGGTTGAACTCCTCTAGGACTGATTGGTTTGATCGTCTTGCAATCCAAGGGACTCGCAGGAGTCTTCTCCAGCACCATAGTTCAAAGGCCTCAATTCTTTGGCGCTCAGCCTTTCTTATGTTTCAACTTTCACAGCCATACATTGCAACTGGGAAAACTATAGCTTTGACTATGCACTCTTTTGTTGGCAGGGTGATGTCTCTGCTTTCTAGTATGCTGTCTAGATTTGCCATAGCTTTCTTCCCCAGGAGCAAGCATCTTTTAATTTCTTGGCTGCAGTCCCCATCTGCGATGATCTTGGAGCCCAGGAAAATAAAATCTGCCACTTAGAATACTCATTATTGAAACAGACTAAGATCTCAGCAACTTCAGCTCTTTCAATATTAATATCCCTGCAAGTAGGATTGCACTGGTCTCCTTGAAATTATTGTAAGTTTTATCCTTAGTTTTTGTCGTTACCCTCAGTGGCTAATTGTATCTAAAAGACTGAGACATTTTCATAGCAAATCAACATGTGAGACTATTTTAATGCAGAAATCAAGGAAACAAGTCAGTCCCTTTGACCGGATAAACCAGTATTTCTCAACCTCAGCAACTTAAAAGGTGTGTAGACTTCAGTTCCCAGGATGCACTGCATGCTGGTTGAAGAATTCTGGGAGTTGAAGTCCACACAAATTAAAGTTTCTGAGGTTGAAAAACACTGGAATAAAATGCAAATGTAAATTCCAGGACATCATTGGAGGGTACGTGAATCAGCCATCTTCTTAAAGCTATACAAATGAATTATGCTCAGCACTTAGAAAGAATTTATTCCAACAACTCAGTGTACACTTTATGCTCAAGTACCAAAGCAATAGAATATTATTACCTCTGCCTTTTGGAGTAATTTCAGCCACCAAATCATCAACTGTAACATGTTCTAGCCCTTTCTCTTTGATGACATCTAAACAAAATAAAGACAAGCACATAGATGTTAATGTCAGATAAAAGTAGAGAGGTTTTGTTACAAAAACTGTAACTTTTTGTACATTAAACTCAATAGTACAGACAAACTCTATTTATACATTAAACGCTATTTATTTGTATCCTGACTTTTTTATTTTTATAAACAACCCAAAGCGGAAAACATATCCAGCACATTTTCCTTCTATTTTTCCCATAACAACCACCCTGTGAGATGGTTTGGCTAATAGAGTGACCTGTCCAATGTCACCCAGTTGGCTTTCATGACTATGGTGGGACGTGAACTCATGATCTCCTATTTTCTAGCCTGGTATCTTAACCTCTAGACCAAACTGCCTCTATTTTAAAATAGAGCTTTTTTAAAAAATAAATAAGCATACTTTGGATTGTGGCCTGAACCTCACACACTTACATATTCTAGAATCCAACCCACATCTACTCACTCTTCTACTCTCTCATTTAGTCCCATGCAGCCCAACTTATTTTGAGTAGTTTTTGAATAGCAATGTATTCAACACATGACAAAAAAACCCTCTTGAAATCCAGATTAGAGCGCTTTCGTGTTTGATTTAATTGTTGAATTGCACAACTCAATTAAAATAGTGCCACATTATTTAAAACTAATGCAGCAACCTATACCCAAGATCACCTAGCTGAGTCCTTGTTTGGAAGAATCTATCTTGGTCCATAACCTAGCTGACATTGCTATTTTATTTAAATTTTCCCTTTTCCAAAGTGATTGGAATAAAGAAAAATAATTTAAAATATAGAGAGCCAGTTTGATGCAGTGGTTAAGCATCAGACCCGAAACTATGAGCAATACTTCTGCCTTAGGCAAAAAGCCAGTTGGGCGACCTTGGGCCAGACACTTCCTCTCAGCTCTAGCAAAGAGATAATGGCAAAACTTGCCTGCAGGAACTTGTCCATGCAGTGTGTATATCCATATGTGTGAATATATGTGTGTGTGTGTGTGTGTGTGTGTGCGCGCGCGCACAGAGATACACAATTTACAGGGCCCAAGTAAGATCCATAATCTTTGTGGATAGAAATCATTCTGATTACAATTTCCATCTATCCTTTTGTGTATCTTTTGCCAGGAAAGAAAATAGAATTAGGCTAGAAGGAGGGGAAGAAGAGAGTGTAGATAAAACAACCTATT